>OY754338.1:12360510-13040510 GCA_963573305.1 Pyrrhosoma nymphula | reverse complement strand
TATTTAGAATGTAGTACGACTCCCTCTCGCCTTTAACAAATTCACTCGCCGTTCGAGAAAGTACCACTCGTGACTCGCGCGAAATCGATTCCTCGCATGCGAAGTGAGAACTCGCTAATCAACATAATTTCGATCACGTAACCAAGGAGTCACGTGACACAATAACGAAAGGTTCGCGATTCTGGTGCGTTCGAAACATTCCAATGGAGTATTTGCGTAAGTGAGGTATTTTGTTCAAATTTATTGTAGCGAGCTGTATTTGGTTTCGAAATGCCACGTACGAAATACCAAGGTATAATTCCAATTAATTAATTTAATAAATAGCTTTTAAAATGCATTGTTTTAGCTTCGAAATTGCCTAGGTCTAAACACCCAACCATTGGTTCTTCGTAGTATGACGTCATCTCCCATACTAGCAGAAGCGAAATAGCCTAGCTGTGCGTTGAGAGTGAAATAGTATTTGCCTTTTCGAAGTTATTTCGATATTTGAAATAAAACGTTGATGTTCATCATGGAAGTTGGATTCGCAAAAATATCTTATCGGGTGTTGTTACTCGCGCGCTCCTACACAGCGGAACGAAGCAATACTCATTCCACTTTATTCTAGCTGGAGTTTCATCGCTAGAATTACTGACTTCTTCCATTGCAATATATTTCACACAGCAACAGAAATCGTCCCAATAATGTGAGCAGGATTAATAGCAAAAGTTTCGTCCGCACGCCAAGACTACACAGTCACACAATCTCCGAATCAACAAATGGTCGAGCATGGGAGATGACGTCAGAGACTACAAAACATGGCGGACCAGTGTTTCGGCGCAACAATAATTTATTAGATTTTATTAGCTAATACAAAATTAACGAAAAGCCTCTCGAGCGTCAGAATGAAAATTTAGAGCCTGAAGTATCGATAGATTTTTTAGATGTCACTTCCCAAAAGTGTGCAAATACTCTCTTGCGATCGCTGGGTGCAATAATCTGGCTCTATCTTCCATTAGCTGGAGCGGTAATCGTGGGTCATCGAGCTCCCATCTTAAAGATTATTCAAGAAAATGGGTTATATTTCTGTAAGAACACACTTCACTTAAGTTTTATCTGTTTATGCGGTGGAACTCACAACACATGCAGCAATGGAGATGACGCGAGAAATATATTTTACATTTTTTCGTAATTAGGGTTGCCATATTTAAAAATTAAAAAAATACGGGATGATTACCGTATTTTACAATGAAAAACCGAGGGATTATCACTAAAAGTTTTAGTCCATTTTCTTTAATTGGCATCTTGGCGTAGAGCACGTATTTTGGTGTTTATTATTAGCATATCGACTTTAAATTGCATTCTTGTGGGATTACGTGGTAGGTGTATATCCCAAACAATAAAGGCTGTCTGACTGCTAGTCCGCATGTTTGAAGCGAGTCATTGTTTTTGGAAGAGGAGTAGTAAAAATATAATAACTGGAAGTGATTAAATGAAGCAGACGTTCAAGGCGTGAGAGATATTTCGGCGAACAACATTAATATTGATGTAATACGATTGTAAGACGGGTGGTTTAATGTAAACTGAATGTGGACTAAAATATACAAATACGTCAGATTAGACAACCCGAGGTTTCGAGTTAAACCTCAATCAATCTTTTATTTTATCATATTTTGGTGTACAAAGATAAGGGCCATCATCTCATTTTTTTAAATACTACACGATGGAAGAAAAGCTTAACTCGTTCTACTACCAGGGCTGGGAAGCGATCATAAAAAACCGGAGGATTTCCCTGTTTTCTGGGCATTTAATCGGGGGCTGAAAAAGGACATTATAAACCGGGTGGTACCCGCAGTCCAGTCAATGAAGGGGTTGTAGAGGACACGGAATGGACAGAGACCAAACTTCAGGCATGTTTTTGGACCCGATAGGAGGTAAACATACTAAAAGTCCCCGGACCTACAGGTCCTAGGGACTTATAGGTGATGTGCCTTAGGGGGGAGGTCCCTTTTTTGGTTTTTCGCTCATATCTTGAAAACTGTGCGTGGTAGCGAAATTATGATTCAATTTAAAATTAAAGCTGATAATATTTACTACAAAATAGTTTTCCATACATATATTTCTATTCCTCATAGTTACCGAGATGTTTGCTAGCGAAAATTGTACATTTTTTGAAAAACGCTTAATTTCCTCACGTTTTTTGACAAACCTTTCCTTCTAGCGGCTCAGCCTTTAGTTTTACAGGAAAGTTTTAAAAACATAGTTGTAGATAAGTAAATTACCTTTAAAATGAGACATCATTTAAAATTTTATCTTCTACTTCTAAATAGTTACAACAATTTTGAAATTTCTAGGAAAATTCCGGAATTTCGTAAGAAAACCGCACATCGCTCTTTCCCGATTTTCTAGGGTTGTATGCTATTAATATAGTTATATTGAGTTGAGTTAATGCACACAGATGGTTAGAAAATGTTTTTAATTAACTAAATATACAGTACGCTCATGTGTACTCACTTTTTTCACACTATGTGCATACATGTTGAAGTACATGCCACAGTGGTCCCAAATAGAAAAAAGTTGGCTACAAGTCAATTTTTCAACTTTCTATGAGGAAGTTCAGTAAGCTGTTTTCGTATTTTATAGCATGTAGCCAACAGTATAGGCTACCACGATGGTCATTGTATGTACTGCTCATAGTAATCCGTGGAACGCGTCAAACATGGGTCATTCGGGGTAAATACGTCTTTCGTGCGAACTCCGCCGATTTTAGATAAATTTTCTTTTTTGGAAGAAAATTCTCGTACAGCATATGTAATTACAAAAATTACTTCACATAAATTGGTAAAATACTTTTTTTACGTGTTTTTTTTATTTTCATACAGCGTTTTGCGTCCTCTGCTAAGCGCTTCTTTCAAGAATAATGATTTTCCTCGAATTAATTGTTACTCCCGACGAAGCGACCAGCATAGGATGCGGAACGTTATCCTAAAAATTACAGTAAATATTATTCAGATAATTATAATGTGTTTGACGTTTGGTGCATGTCTTGCGTATATACACACCCTTACGGGGTACCGCGTATACGCAAACGATCTCTTTCTTAATGTGATATTCCCTGCAAGTCTTCATCTTCGAGGTCCATATGTTATCTCGGTGATCGTTCGAGGAAAACATTTTTACTACTGACCTTTGACGTAGAGAATAATTATCATCGCGACTATCCTTTAATGTATATATGTGACATGCCCTTTGATCGAAAGACCTTTCGTTTCCCTGAAAAGACGAGGAAAAATTGACATTAAAAAAGCATGCTTAATGGGACGAGCTTGAGAGAAATGTATACCAATAGTGACATCTTAAAGTCCTCGTATGATGACAAAAAATGATTGATAAGCGGTGAAATTTTGCTGTTTAATGTTTCAAGGAATTAATTTCATCAGTGATGTCTGTTTTGACTCCAAACATCTTGCTAAAACTACCCAGTTAGCATGAAAGCTGGATTCCATAGTGGGTTTAAGCTGGATTCATCCAGCTGGAATAGGCAAACTAAAGGCAAAATGGATTCCAGCAAGACTGGGATTGAGTCTTGAAATCCATTTGGATTCCGGCTGGTATCCAACTGGATTAATTAGAGTGGAATAACAAAAAATCCAGCTGAAATTATGTAGAAAGACTAGCTGGATTCCAACTGGATTGCAGCATCTTGCACACTGGATTCGTCCAACTTTTAACTCCAGCTGAAATCCAGCTTTCCTTGCTATGTGGACAGGGTTCAATTTCAGTCGGAGCGGACCGGAGGGTAGCTCCGGTAACTCTTGTATCATCTTGTATCGCTGAAGCGGAGTTTCCGAGCTTTTTCTTGACTTGGTATTCGATCAAGCGTGGGGTATTCCACACCCCCAGACCCGTCCCAGGTGGTTCAGGGTTCCGGTACTTCTAAACCACGGGGTATCTGAACCAAAGTGGAATTTTTGTCCTCGGGGAATTGATGTAGATTTAGGAAGGACCACAAACGTGTGTGAGATTAATATTTAGATTTTGAAAAATCTAATCGAATGCACCACGCCGTGGCGATCGCCGTCTGTAACCGACTATCGCCTCAAATCGAAAGCACCCCTTTTCTCGATTATCGCCTCCTCGCGGACGGAGCGGCGTGATTGGCTTGATGACCGAGGAGCTGATTTTACGTTTTCAAAGCGACGCACAGTGGGGCCAAACCCCACTTTAGACGGACAAAAGTCCAAAAAATTTACAATCAACTCCAAAATAGGCCTGTGTATGTTTTTGAGATTGCTTAAATGAAAGCTGATATCAAATTTGCAATATTTATTTTATTTTATGATTTTTTTGAAAATTTTATTATTTTTACAATTTTTGACAAAAAAGTTTTTTTCCGGAGAATAATCTGAACGAATCAAATAAAAAATGTTCACGTAAATTGAGATGGTCGTCGAAAATGAATCTGCTATAAAATTTACAAAATTATTTTTGTAATCACCCTTGAAAAATATTTTCATGTTTCATAGAAAAAATTATATGAATTACACAGGAGTTTGACAGGGCTGAGATTTCAAAAATCTCAGCCCTGGTGTAACAAACATCTCCACTTATACCTAAGAGTGGAAATAATACATATAGCTACCAAATTTGACTTATTACAAACTAGTAATAACTTCATAAACAGATATTATTTACGGTACTTGCATTTGCTTTCCATGATTGAAATTGTTTATATTATAGTTTACCCGTTGCCATGCGGCCATAGCGGCCGAATGAATTTCCTATCCGCCTCTCGTGCATAATAACTTTTATATCGTGACAGTCCTTTGGCAACTCAATGGCAGTTGATTTCTTTTACAATCGATAGCTCATACTTAAATGAATAATATATCTCAAAATTACGATACGATTCCGTCCGATTATATAAATTTCCTCTAAATAATTAAAACTTTTCATTTTGAAAAATCAATAAATTTTCATTCGTGATAATTAATTACTCAACGCGTATTTTCTTAAGAAAATAAATTTTAAATTCGTATTCACACTCTAGTTGCTTATTTCAATCGATTGAAAGTTTACAAAATGAAATAGAGGACACCAGTATGCTGCACTGATAGTTTTAAATCGACCGTCCAATTCGGCGTCTGCGTCCGTGGGACCAGTGGGGCCAAAATAAAAAAAAAGCTGGCCAAAAGTCGAAAAATGAAGTTCGCGCAAACCAAACAAAAACAGTTGATTTATATTATTAAGCATGTATATGCTCTTTGAGATATGGTACCATACAGAGCATGGAATATGCCATGATAATTTTAACAGCTGGTCAAAGTAGAGCATGTCAGGGTGATTTTGGCGACCGATATTTTTCCGTGGATAATAGCTAAATTAATAGCTAAGCTTTATTATAGAGTCGTTATTTAAAATATTGTTTTTTAAGTAACTTGATCCACACAATTGCTGCTAATTTTAAACTAATTTTGCAATAAAAATGAATTTAATATTTATTTTTTTGTGAAAGTGAAATCTACGTAAGCTATAGCTAAAAATTATAGACGTTTTAACTTGAAGCAAGCTCATTTTCATCGAGAAACATATTTCCAATCCGTTGCAGTAGTCATAATTTGTTAAAATGTATTTTGCATTAAAATTCTGCTTGGACAATTTTTTATTTGTTTTTTAGCTCTTAGAATTATTTTTAGCAGTATTGTGATAATTATTATAGGAAATTTAGCTCTTAGAATTATTAATTACAGTATTTTGATAATTTTTTATAGGAAATTTTGAATTTAAACTTGAACGCTCAACTATCAAAATTAAGCTTTTTTATTGCAAATTTAATTTTTATGCAGTTAATAGCGCTGAATCCGTAGGACATATTTTAAAAAAATAATGACAAAATCATGTTTATCAGCCCAAAATACCCGAGAAATGAACTCGATGTTGCATATGGAGTGGAAATTATTAGACTTGTTAATTTTGGGCAGCTCTTTTTCAGTTTAGAGCCCACTGTGCGTCGCTACCAAAGAACACGCGCGCTTAAGCGGTATTTTAATTAAATTTAGCGCAAATTGCATTCAATGAAAGCAGCACCAGACGGAGATTATCTCTCATTTTCTTTCAAGCAAGAAACGAGGAAAAAATGTCGCGGGGAGTAATTATTTAATGAAAGCGCGAAGAGTAATCGTTTTCGGAACTTAAGAAAAATTAGCCTATTGCCAAGTTGTTATTTTAAGGTGATTTGAGCGAGATAGTTCCCTAGTCATAATGGAGACCATATTCGAATTCTATTTTTTTTATTTCAGCGTCTGTAAGAGGTATGAAATAAACATTGTAACATTAATGGCGTAGAGATCTAGTTATATACGACCAAAATTCTAAGTAATTAAATAAATAAAGCTGCATAAGTCTCTAACTTGACTCATTTTTCCCCGCCGTACGGCTGAAAACCCTTCAAATCTGCGGGTGTTTTTACGATTCTGTAAAAATTACTGCGGTGAGTAAAAGATTATTTTTTTATAAATAGTTGAGAAAACATGCAATCTACACACCGTTAGTTTTTTGACGAAATCTAGGACATATAAGTTCCTATTTCCTTCAATATTCTCCCTCTGGAGCGCTCAGCCATAATCTATCCCATGTAAAACAGCTTAAATTAATAAGGCAAATTGCTCGAAAAGTAGTTCGGCAAGGGGTTATTATTTTGATATAATTGGAAAGATGAGAGTTTTTTTCTTTAAATGAGGCCAAATTCGTCAAATTCCAGGTGAAGTGATTTTTCGCTCAAACTACCTTGACTACAGGAGAAGAAAAAAAACCAGTATCTTCTTCGACGGAGTCATACTATGATGATAATGTCAACTTTTTAGGATACCAGGGACAAGCGTCGGTATTTGCCTTAATGGAGTCACCTGCGAGTGCACGCATATTTGCGTAAATTCCACAAATATAAATCATTCACCTTGTTCGACCGGGACTCGAATCATCATCCCTCAATGTCGCGCCATGTGATTTAGCCAATTGAACTTAGCGTCCTCTTCGGTGGATTTAAAGTGAGCTTTAAGTTGGCTGGAGCAGTAGGTAATCGTGTTTGGTCTTTGAGTGCACATTTTAATAATTTTTGAAGTACCTAAGTAAAATAAATTATTGGATAACATTCCTTTTAAGTTCATCTGCTTATTCGTTAGAACTCACTAAACAGGCAGTAACGGAATTGATACAAGAATTATATTTTTAATTTTCATGTGAATGCTAATGAACATCTTATATGGTTCGTTCTCGGTGTCATGTAAGGTCTTGTCGCGACCAATATTTGTGTACTTTCGAGGGCCCCGTGTGCGAAAACTATAAGAATTACAGAATAACTAAAACATTGACTGGATAGACCGTTTCGTCGACTACCGGAAATAGTTTGTCGCGAGCGGAGGGGGAGTTTTTAAGTGACGTCACAGCGCTGCGCGTCGGGGTCCATAATTTAGGCTTGTGTGGGCACGGCGCGAGTTCAGTTCAGTTGTATCTCCGGAACGAGTTGGTCGATTTCAGTGATCGAGGTGTCTACGGAGAAGTGAGAACGTGAGTTAGACGTTAGATGTTAATAATAAAATAAATATAAACTTATCATTGGAAATCAGAAAATATTAGTTACCATCGACCAATTGTTCATAGATTAGCCATTTGTACTAATGATTTCGATGAATAAATGTTACGTATAGCGTAATTTTCTTTCTTTCATTTCAAAAAAGAATCTCCCAATATCGAGAGTGACGTATGTAATTTCACATGCACGAAATAAAGGTCCGACGGGAGTATCAATTGGATACACCCTTGTATTTTTCCCCTTATTTTTAAAGCATGTTATGACTAGAATTTTCGGCGCTGTATTCGAAATTTAGACGAAATAATGTTGAAATATGTTTGCTTTGAATATTGGACTTGGTGTGACACCTTGAGATATTTTAGCAACAGTTATAATTATAAGAAATGTATTACCTCGCGCTTATAATAAAATCTGTAATCGGAATATTACGAAATATATGTAATGTGCCGTTTGGATACTTTGCATTTGCAAAAAGCGTTGAATTGCCAAAATACCAAATCAGTATGATGCAATTGGGTATTTTCCAAAATTTTAAATTTAAGTTTACGGATCTTTATATGTTACTTAAACTGGAACAAGCTTGCGGAGTGAAAGTAGTTTTAAAATTGATTTAATATTAATTGAGATATTTAAGATTAAAATAGTCGAAATTTCAAATTTTTTTACGCTTCTGCGAAACGAAATCTGATTGGCTTGACGTCATTTTCTCTGAGCGATAGACGGATGTGAGGGAGAAAGTGAGTAACTGTAGAAGATCTGCCGTATATTTAAAGAGTTTTCATTGAAAACAAAGACTATGGCGTACAATGGTTTTATTAACACCACATAAGATAATTTACCCAAAGTGGATATGTTTATGGTAGGCGTTTTAATGAAGGACGAGCGATTTAATGCTGCGGAAATTCGTTGAGCTTAAGTCCAAAAAATGTAAGCCTAAAGTTTGCTTTTAAAATCGTCATTACTGTTTTATATCATTTTTGATACATATAATTATGTATTTGGTGTATGAACTTTATTAACTGTTTTTCCAATACACTCATAATCATTATGATACTTCTTTCTTTATCGATGTCCATATCAGTCCATGCAACAGTAAACAAACATTATCTTAGTAACATATCAACATAACACAGTACTTGCCAAATGTTTGAGCTGCCAATACTTGACACACCTAAAACGTTAATTTTTTATTTGCTAATTAGTGATTGTTTGTAGAGAAGGTTTCTAGAAGTGGCTTATCTGCTGTAGAAATGCCTGAAAATAGATTCTCATCTCCTAAATGTCTATTTAAAGTTTAATCGTTGTTAAATTATAAAGCTTCTCGTGAGAGTTATGGTGATAATGCTATAGGATACGTACAAGTAAAGAGATATGGACCACTGTACACAGTCATTGCATGAATATGTCCAGAACACAATGTGCGGAGTTTTTGTACCAACTGTATTTTTTTCAAAAATAACCGGCGATTTTTTCGATTAATCGATCTGTTGGTTCAAATTTCGATTTTTGTTGAAAAGTCGAGCTTTTCATTTCGATAAAAAATTAATTGCTCGAAAAATCGATTTGACCGACATTTTTCCATCACCACCTTGAGTGAGTCACCATCTTCACTTGGCCCGGGCTCTTAAAGAGTTTCCCATTTTATAGTTTGAATATTTGAAAGAGTTTTTCCAGGTATTCAGACAGTTATCGTTGTTAACGTGTTCTTAATGAACTTTTATTAAGATATTCCCAGACTCGACTGTATTTTAATTTCAAACTGGGAATATCAAATAATACTACAGTTCATGTATTAAAGAAAAAATTCGTTTATTTGATATCTTGAGGAAGACCATATAAATTTAAAAAAAAGTTGCAATCCCTCCAAGACAAAGGGTTGATCGTGGCGTAAAATGCATATTCTTCAATTCCATATATTTAACCATTATGCTGCTGCAGCTAGAGTGCATGTCATCCACCCTGTGCGAGAAATATCTATTCGGACGGAGCCTGTCCTTCCCTCCCACGGGCCGAGGCCGGGCAGTTATATGACCCATGTAATCCCCTCCCAACCCTTTTCTCCCAGGGATCCCAGGGGGTGGGCACCGGAACTTGTAGAGGGATCAGTGGGACTTTGAACACATTTTGAAAATTTGTTTATAGGCGTAATTGTTAAAAACAAATATGACAATATTTTTTTCTAGCAATTTTCTGTTTAGTTTGATACCAAACACCAAAGAAATCCGTTGATAATTGAGCTGGGCGCGAGCATAAGACAACTAACTTATGAGACAACCACAGCCCATTGAGCAAGCAATCGGAAGAAAGGGTCATACAACCTCATTGAGGTGGTATGCGATCCCTAAAGAGCGTGGGAAGGGAGTGGTTTGGGTAAAAAGGGTGGATTCCCAAATGTCCACCGCTGGAAAGAAAAAGTTCGGGTCATAAAAATATGAAAGGGCTGAGGGAGCAGGTAGACAGAGAGGGTCAAACGTACAAGAACGTTTTTCCTGCAGCCGCCGGTACCCACGTACTACATTTACGTTTTCCGCAGCCTAAGGGTTAAGAGTGCAACGTGTGTAAGTGAAAAGAAACAACAGTTAAGTAAATGAAACCCTGATGAAATTTATTTTTTTTATTACATTTTTAGAAAATACCTTTTCATCATAAATCATTTGTTGAATTACATAACAGTTTAAACATATGTGGTAATCGATCATGTATTTATAAAATTCTACAAGAATGACATGATTGTGAATACAGTTAAGTGGTAATCGATCATGTATTTATAAAATTCTACAAGAATGACATGATTGTGCATACAATGCAATTGTGCCATGCAATTTAATCTTTTTTGGTTTTCTTTGGTTCGCCAGACATCACATGCTTAATCATTCGATGTGCACAGTTGCAAAAAACAATGACAACACCCAGGACCAATGCAATAAAAGTCAAAACATCAATGAGGTAGTACTGAAACCAGCTCAGATCCAATGCAGCTGACCGTAAGTGAGGAGCTCCTTTATGACGTATGATATACTCTGTCCAATAAACACCTCTTTGCAGTGGGGTTTCAGGCTGGTCTCTAAATATGGATGACAGCTTTTTGGCAGTTTGCAAATAACTGGAAATGTTGTAAAAAATTCATTTGTGGCATTCTAATTCAAATTAAAATATTGGCCTATGTTTTATTTCAGATATAGTGGTAGAAAACTATGGTGGCAGTTGTGCAAATACAGGTACCTTGTCAGTGAAAGAGTCCATACATTATAAACGAACTCCGCATAGGGGAGTGTCTCTGGGTTGACAACCACAGTTCCCATGGTCGCAAAACTTTATGGCCAACTTCAAAATGCTTAACCTGTAACTCACGTTAACTTTCTAGCTCTCAATGGCTATCTGTCCAATTGTTTAGATAGGAGTCTCCAATGGGTTGTGAGCACTATCAGCATATTTTGATGCAGCCTCATCTTTGATTGCAAACATAGTCATGAAACACGCTCCTTGCACTTTTCCGCCCTCTCTAGTTACATTCAGTAATGTTGGCATCATTGCCCACCATTTGCTGTCTTCCCCCCATTGCTCCATATAGCCACCCCCTTTATTAAGAGCCTCACCCTCCTTGATACTTTCCCCAGAGGACTGCCACCATGTTTTTTAACCACTACTCTTAATTCACATTCAAAATTTAATGGAACATGTGCGAGCTAAACATAAATACATTTTGCAATAAAAATAATAATAAAAGAGGAGATCGGAGTTCCATTCCTCTCAATAATCCTCCACTTACCATCTCACACTCTGTACTTTCAATGGTGCAAATGATGTCAGCCGTCTATCTCCTCAACCATATAACTTTTACAATAGCAACCAGCAAAAATATATTTTCAAGAGTTTTAAAATAGGTACAATGTTTAGGAAATATTTATTCTGTGAATGATGATATTTTGAATGATAAATCATTTATTCTACCCATTAGTTTAACTCTTATATCAAAGGAAATAATCATATGCACTAAACAGTGAAAGAGTGATGCTTGTGTTTAGTAGATAGCTCACAAATATGGATGCTTTAAAAAATTGTAGAAGAAGATGGTAGGTCCAAGACTATAGGCAATGTTACATTCATTTTTGTAATTTGACAGTGAAAATATTATCCATCTGGACTGGATATGATAGAGCTCTCAACATTTAGTAAAGCACTTAAAATAATTACACTTCTCAATAGGAGAAAAATGACATAGGTACGTAGAGTAATAATGCCCATGCAGTGAGATGAAAGCATATTTTTTCATTGCATATTAATTTATTATGAGTGTGCTGTGTGTGCTGGGACTCAGAGAAGTATTCATGAAATAACGGACTAATTCCTAAATATTTAATCAATATCCATCACCAAAGCTTCTAAGATATTTATATAAAATGTGTCTACGCATATATATTTGGTGAAATTAGTTATATTTAATTCTATTTACAACCATTCAGATGGCTGAAATCTACTGATATTGATGCTTTTCTTTCCAAATTATGGTGGTAGCTCACTTTAATTGTAGCAAAAGAGAGATACCTCTAAAATAAACTAAATGGCTAGTCCCTCAATTAAGATATCTTATAATGGAGAGAAATCAGTGATGTTTGCTGCAAAAATGTTAGAAGGCTGAAATAATATAAAATTCTGAAATGGGAACAAAAAAGTGCCAACTTACATTGGGTTGTTCAATATTTTATGAACAGATCTTACTAGTTCCTCTTTCTTGAAGTTGTAGAAGTTCAATTTTATACCATAGCCAAGGTCAGAAGCACGAATCATGTTCACATGCTGATCACCAAAGAAAGGGAACCCAGCAATCGGAACGCCATGATAAACAGCTTCTTGTAGACTCAGAAGTCCCCCATGAGTCACCATGCCTACCAAGTTCGGATGTGCTGCAGATGTGGAAAAAAATGACCACATGTCACGTTACCTGCCTTCATAAAGCCTCCAGATTGTTATTGAAAATGCATGACCCCTTATCAGACAAATGGTAAAATGATGGTATATTGATGTTCACATGAGAGGAAATAGTTAAAATAATATGGATTTCTTTCTAAATGACAGAGTTTTGTTGTGACTTGCTTGTGAAGTGAATGTATCTTTTCGAGTATAAGTGAAGTATTTTTTTGGGCCAAAAATATCAACAAAAATCCACGACTTGAGTAGGTATAAGTGGAAGTGAAAAAAATTGTTTGATCCCCTTGTCTTGTGTTGGTTATGCAATATTTTTACAATAAAATTTATATTGTGGCATGCATAAATATGGCAAACCAAAGTACATAGGTACCAAAAGTATTTGCACATGGTAGGTAGGCCCTAATATGAAATTTAGAACATAAATCTTATGCATTTCTCGGTGAATATTTTATGTGGCTTATCATCATTGCATATGATTTTATTCAGCCAATATGCAGAAATATTAACCCCAAAAAAGTCACCTTATTTATAGTGAATTGAGTACAAGCTTAAGGTAGGTTTTCATAGGCTGAAAATAAGAAGAACTTTCTTGTCTTACACTTGACTATGTGCGGTAGTTGCATTGCGAGGACGTTAATTGTACTTTTGTATACTATGTACCATATTTCCTGGCTCAAAGGACACGCTGTGATTTTTCAGGTTTGATTTTAGGAGAAAAATATATGTAATGATTACATATCCCTACATGTGAACAATTCATGGGAAGAAAAATGGATTTTCAACTTCTAAAAATAGCAACTATATTAAAGTTATTTGTCATAGAATCTTAGAAACAAATGAATGATGGAGAGCACACCTCTCTAGCTTGCTGCTGCGATGCAGTCACCCACATAGCAGAGAATGTCTCTGAGACGTCTCTCACAAGTCTCAAATGTCTCAGATATCGCATTCGTCTCAAAGACGTCTCTGAGACGTCTCCAAGGGATCACTATGAGACGATAAAATTTGTATTTACCTTCATATTCCTGTATATACCCTTATTCTTCAATCCTGTACATATGTAAATACTTTTTGAATGAAAAAGAGAACGATTTATTAGAAACGAAAAATTGACTTTGAGTGATGTCTCAGAGACGTCTCTGAGAGGTCTCATGCAAAATATCACGATACAATTTTTATTTACCCTCAGATTCCTGTAACCACCCTTATTCATCAATCCTGTACATTTGTAAATACTTTTTACATGAAAAAAAGGACGATTTATTAAAAACGAAAAATTGGCTTAGAGTGATGTCTCAGAGACGTCTCTGAGAGGTCTCATGCAAAATATCACGCAAAATATAATTTAAAAAATAAAAAATATGCCCTGATTACCCAGATTAATCTTCACATCTAATTTTAACAATTGACTAGTCAAAATATATTAGGGTTGCACTTCAGAATATCCGGATACACATGGTCTGTACATAGAAGGCACTATTTTATATCCATAGCGCGGAGGTTTACGGCGTAGCTGTCGTGTGACGGGGCCTTCAGTGATCCAACCTTAGTTTGCTCTTCTCTTTAAGGCAATTTTAAATATTTTTCTCAAATTCCATCTATCACCTTCATTCCATCACTCATTATCATCAATTACTCATTGATTTCATCGATAGAGAGATTTAAATCCTGTCCATAACAATGCCAAAAACGGTGTTTCGTGTCCGAGTTGAGCTTCGTCCGCTGGTCAGCGAGTCCAACCATCCTAATAAGGGAGTTTCTTGCAAGGTGAGTGAATTTCTTAATATTATTATTATGATTTAACCTTAACTGTATGTGCCTTCTGTAGTCTTAAGAATGCAAATCATATTTCCAGAAGGGTCATATGGCGATTTCCGTGCCATTATTTTTTACGGCATCCCATTGCGGCATGGTCGGCATAGTAGGTACCATATGAGATCGTCGTGAGGGGACCAGCCTCAAGTTAGGTACGTATTTAATTGTGGAAAATAATTTAGTTCAATATAATGCATAGGGGCAAAGCCCATTTTCAAGTACGTAAATTACGCACCTGTTTGTACCTACTTTAAAATGTTCAACTAGTAGTGAAAATTACAAGTTAAAAACGAAAAAAAACAGAGCAAATAACCTATCCAATTGATAAGTGGGCAGTTTGGCATGTGCCAGCTGTCATTGTCCCAGCTTTCTGACGAGACCCTAACATACCCATATGTTATATTATATTTCCGGATATTTCTGAGTAAAGTTTTAATATTTCTTCTTATGAGTGTATTTCTTCGGAGTTTCTACTTGTACCTCTCAATAGCCTGAAAAAAGCTCAGCAAACGTTTTAGTTGGTAATATTACAATTTTCGTTATCTTTCCAGGGCAGTCATGGATAAAGACGCAAGGGAGGCTGCTAAGAAGACTAATGTCAAATAATTGACATAATTATATGTAGATAATAATTATATCAAATAATAATTATATGTTAATCTCCATGATAGTGTTATTACGAAAATAAATTTATTGAAAGTCATTCATCATCTTGTGTGAATGATCTCAGAGACATCACATGTGATGTCTCTGAGATCCATTTGAGTCCTCTCAGAGACCTTTCAGTGATGTCTCTGAGATCTCTCAGAGACATCTCATGCGATGTCTCTGAGACTACAACAAAAGCGGACATAGAGCTGTCTCAGAGACATCTCAGAGTAGTCTCTGAGAGGTCACGGAATGTCTCTGAGAGATTCAACGAGACAATTCAATGAGACATCTCAGAGATGTGTTTCTGCTATGTGGGCAGTGGTGAAAGTGGAGAGATGGGAACCTCCAACAGCAAATCAAAATTTGTTGCTAGAAAACCGTATTAATAGCATCAAAACAACTACCCTTTACCCTTTAGAGAAAGTTTACCCCTAGCCCATAAAATGTAGGCCATTTCATAATGCAATCGAGTAAAAAAGTGTTTCATGGGCTGGGAAATATGATATGATTGCATTGATACATGTATTGCATTGATACATTTATTCACACAAGGGCTTGGGAGAAAGAGAGCAGGTAGATGATGGAGACTATGACAAAGAAATGGATTTCACGATATGTACTCAGACTGAGTATAAGGACCTTTGAGACTCAGCCAAAGTAAGTGGCTTCTGAAGCCCTTCAGGGGGGCTATGCTCCAAAGTATACGAACTCCTTTCGAGTGGTCGTCGTTACGTAGGGTTGAATACGTAGGGTGAGCGTACAAAGAGGAATTTGCTATGCTCGAGCCACGAGCGGGTGCAACCGCGTGAAGTGAATCGGGCTACGTACGATACATGTGACAACATTGGTCTGCGAAGCCGCACGTGAAACTTCAGCCAATCACAGCCTTTCCTCGCCGCGGTTCCCTTCATTCAGTGAACTTCAACAATGTATTAACTTTCCTAAATAAGCATAAATAGAAGATGGTTGGCGTCACAGTAACAATGACCTCGAAGTTTATGTCATTATAAACCACAATACTTTTTAATTATTCATTTTATGGTGCAGTTAAATGAATTGTAGGCACGCGTGGCTGGGAAAAGGCCGTGGCGCGTGACCCACGAGAATTAAATAAAACAAAATAAAAAAATGACCGAGGGAAGAGAAGGGAAGTGGGAAAATGACTCACCGGCCGTTGGAGGAAACCATTGCTGGACTGACGTCTCAAAGCCCAAAACTGCCCAGACTTGCGGGACGTGCGCTGTCCTGCTCACCAAAAATTGTACTCCTCGACTCCGCGACCAAAAAAGTGCCTTCGCAGACCGCCCCTCCCCTCCCGCTTCGAAAACAAACCCCTGTTTCCCCACCCCCCAGACGGCACGATGGGTAAGGGATGGGAGAAGGTCGAGGAGGGAGATTTGAATACAAAAAAAAGAGCGTGCATAGGCGCAACATCCCGCCCCCCGTGAATTTCCAATGAAATTAACATTAGAATAAATAAAGAGTTAATATTAGCCAGTTGAAGAAGCGAAACACACGGGAGAAGTATAAAAACGTCAAACAAAAAAAATTGTTGCTACAACAAAAATAATAATAGTCATCTGACCACATTGATCCACCCTCAGAATATGGAAATCGACACTAAAAAAAAAAAAAAGGTGAGGGAAAGGAACTAAACTAGTATCTTCACTCTCAGAGGCCCGTCAAAGAGACTAAATGGGGAATTGGGATGGGCCATGGGAAGGTCAATATGGAGGAGAAAGGAAGAATAAACGTTCCATCCTGAACATAACAGCGAGAGTGGGTCAATCGAAATATTTAACAGCAAAAGAAAAATTAAAAAAAAAATAAAATAACTTAGTTTGAAGTTGGCAACGGTACCAACTTCACGACTGGTCTTTTCAATGTACCCGAAGACGTTTTTAAATCCACAACCCTAATTACGCCTGTCGAGTCCGGAAATACCTTTGTGATTCGCCCCATTTTCCACAGCGCAGGTGGGAGAGTTGAGTCACGCAGAAGCACTAAATCCCCAATTTTGACATTTTTAGATTTCCGCGTCCATTTTGCCCGCTGCTGTAAGGTGTGTAAGTATTCCTGAGACCACCGACGCCAGAATTGTTCATGTAATTGCTCAATGAGCTTCCATCGAGTAGGCAGATGGAATTCATCGACTGAAGTGATCTCAGGCAAACCTATCAACGGTTGACCGACTAGAAAATGACCAGGGGTCAGACAATCTATCTCGCTTGGATCCGGTGATTTTGGTGTCAATGGTCGGGAATTTAAAATGGCTTCAATTTTTGAAAAAAGCGTAGCAAACTCTTCAAAATTTAACGTTTGGCCGTTGAGGAATCTGCGCAGGTGATACTTCACCGATTTAATACCGACCTCCCACAGACCACCAAAGTGTGGAGCAGATGGTGGATTAAATTTCCAACTGATTCCGGATTCTGGATGGATTGAGGTTAACGCTTCCCGATGGGAGGAGGACCTAATTAGTCTGTACAAATCGGTCAAAAAACGATCAGCCCCGACGAAATTTGTACCGCAATCCGAATAAATGGCCCGGGGAATTCCTCTCCGAGCGATGAAGCGCTGGAAAGCCGCAATGAAGGCAGGGGTGGATAGCGAGGTGACTAATTCTAAATGAACGGCCTTTGTCCCAAAACAAATGAATAAACAGAGATACGCCTTTCCAATGGCAGAGTTTTTTCTATTGCTCAGTTTGTAGGAAAATGGCCCTCCGTAGTCAACACCCACGCATGAAAATGGCCGCTGTGGCACTACCCTGGTGGAGGGAAGATCTGACATGATTGGTTGTAAAGTATTGCCCCGATAACGCGAGCATACAACACAATTCATGATTTCAGATCGGATAACTGATCGGGCAGACAATATCCAGAATTGCCTGGCAACCAACGCCTCCACAGCACGAGGACCGCCATGGAGTGACACCAAATGATAGTGCCGAATAATTAATCGAGAGAAATGCGAACATCTCGGCAGTAAAATAGGATGCCGAGCAGACTCAGATAAGAGGGAATTCTGCAGTCTGCCTCCCACTTTCAGCAACCCGTTCGAATCCACAAAGGGTCGTAATCGACTAATTGACCGGGGAAATAGGGAGCAAGTTTTGATCGAATCAAACACAGATGCAAAATAAACCATTTGCGTGGCGAGAGCCAACTTTTCCAAGGCATGTGTCCACTCTTGAGAGGACATGGGTGTTTGAGGTTGGGACCGCTCACCCTTGAAAGCATTTAAAAATCTATAAATATAAGCGGTCACTCTTACCAAACGAACAAAAGAGGAAAATTTTTTGAACCACGCAACAGAGGATTCATCTACCTGTGTTAATCCCATGACAATTGAATCCCCTTTCCGCTCTGGTAGCTCATCTGTGGCAACAGGTACAAAATCAGCGCTCGGCCAATGCGCTTCACTTAGATGAATGAAAGGAGGACCAGACCAATACAACTGGAAATTGAGAAGTTGCTTGGGTAGTAGGCCTCTGGAAATGCAATCGGCGGGATTCTCGTCGGAGGCTGCGTGTCTCCACAAATTAGAAGGAATTGTTTCAGTTATCTCAGATACACGGTTAGCCACAAAAATTTTTAATAGATGAGGTAGCGTCGCTAACCAGGATAAAACTATCCGAGAATCTGTCCATGCATAAATCTTGTGGATACAAACTCTGTCCCGAAACGTATTCCTAATATTAGAGAGCAGTCGCGAAAGCAATAGCGAGGCTGACAATTCAAGTTTAGGGATTGTGACCGTCTTTAATGGAGCGATCCTTGATTTAGCTGCCAGAAAATAAATTTTGACGTCTCCTGATGGAGAAATGACGCGTAAGTAAACCACAGCTCCATAACCAGCTTCAGAAGCATCAGAAAATCCCAAGAGCTGATGCTCAGTTGACTTAGATGGGCCGATATAACGCGGAATACGTATTTGGGAAATCAAATGACTTTGAGAGGAAAATTCATGCCAAAGATAGGCAGCTGATAATGGCAAGGGATCATCCCAACCTAATTTGAGGACCCAGAGAGATTGAATTAGACCCTTAATCTTTAGAACTATAGGAGACAAGCACCCCAATGGGTCGAAAATTCGCGCGATATTAGATAAAACGGCACGCTTTGTGTTAACTGAATGATCCAGCGTAACACGATAGGAAAATACATCGTGATAAGTATCCCAATAAAAACCTAACACCTTCACACATGAATGGTCAGGCGCATCAAAGTCAAATGTAGACTCTCGTTCATGTAGGGGAGATTGAGCCAAAAATTGAGAAGAATTACTCGCCCACTTCTGCAAAGGAAAGCCCCCCCGAGCTAATAATTCAATCAGTTGACTTTTTAATGCTAGCGCATCGTCGAGAGAAGAGGCTCCCGTTACGATGTCATCGACGTAAGTGTCGCGTAAAATCACCGCGGAAGCGAGGGGATAATCTTTTCCCTCGTCTCTGACTAGTTGGTGAAGGACACGGATTGCCTGAAATGGGGAAGAAACGACACCGTATGTTACCGTATTCAACTCGAAAGATTTTAATTTCTCAGTCGGATTTTCTCGCCATAAAATATGCTGAAATTTGCGGTGGTTTTCGGAAAGTAAAATCTGCCTATACATTTTGACAATGTCCGCGGTGAAAGCAATTGCGTGGACGCGAAATCCTAATAATATTTCGAAAATGTCCAGCTGAAGTTTGGGACCAGTCATCAGCAAATCATTCAAGGACTTTCCCTGAGCTCCCTTGGACGACGCGTCGAAAACCACTCTCAATTTAGATCCTGACGGAGTAATTTTCGTCACGGCATGATGGGGAATGAAAAAGGCACCAGGACGCGTTGAAAGGGACATATGCCCAAGGTTTAAATACTCCTGGAGGAATTGGTCATACTGTTCTTTCAAAAGAGGTTTGCGTATCAAACGTTGCTCTAGTTTACACCAACGATTGGCCGCTTGATTGTAAGATCCAGCCAAGACCGCAAAATCCTCTTTGAAAGGGAGCGAAACCTTATACCGACCAGTTTCATCTCGCGAAACTGACTCTAAAAAGTATTTCTCGCATTGCTCATCCTCCGGACTAGGGTGACGTCTAATAATGGGTTCCTCTAATTCCCAAAATGATTTTAGTTGCTTGACCAACGGAATTTCCTCCACCACGCATAAAGAAGTTTTACGTGTGGGAATTTTCAAAGAACTATCCAAAATGTTTCCCATTAAAATCCATCCGAAAAGGGAATCAATTAGAATCAAGTCGTAATTGTCGAATGTTTTCTTCCCCCCAAGGAAGATCTTTGGGAATAAGTCCATTCCCAAGATAATATCCACAGAATCTGGCTTATCAAATCCCGGATCGGCCAAACAAAGGTGAGAAATACTTTCTCGAATACAGGGTGGAAGTGGGACTGGTGGAAGTTTGGAGGTCAAGTGAGGAAGGATTACCGCCTTGGTATTTAACACCAACAGTGAATCATGGATCGGCGAGAGCGACAAAGTGATACAACCCTCCGGCCGCCTTAGAGGGGTTTGAGACAACCCAACAAGAGAACCATGATAAGGAGACATGGGGAGCTGCAACCGCCGAGCAGCTGCCGCGGAAATAGCTGACACTTGACTACCCGAATCGATCATTATACGAAGGGGCACATTTAACCCATTACCATCCCGCACATGAACTAACGCAGTTCCGAGGACAATTAAATGTGCAGGGTCACAATTAACACAAGACGAAAGGGCAGTCGTAGAAGTTTGTGATTGCGAACGCACAGGAGAGCCAGACGCCTGACTTAGCGACGCTGACGCCTGAATTGGAGACTGCCTAGAGTTCAGCTCTGAATGCAACGTGGTATTATGATACCTTTTGCAAATATTGCAACACATATCCTTCTGCTGACACCTAGGAGCCCAATGACCTGGCTTCAGACAGTTAAAGCAAAGCCTTTTCGAGCGTACGAAACGCGCACGATCCGTAACGCTCATTTCAATGTATTTGGGACACTTCACTAAAGAATGAGGAAGCTCACACATAGGACAAGTACTGACTCGATCGCATTTCTCCTTACCCGGGTGGGTATTGTCAACGGATATCGGCAAGACGACCTTTGCAGTGAGCGTGGATTTGCGGCGAGAAACTAAATCTTTCACATTAGGACCAAATGAGGTTTGTAAAACCTTGATCCTTTTTTTCACAAAGCTCAAAAGATTACATACAGAGGGAAATGGCTCATTATTTAAGGTCTCCTCGAAAAGAGCCAGAGTTTCTGGATCAACGACACGTGCTGCTAATCGGAACAAAATAAATTCCCCCAAATTAGGAATATTTAACGTGCCCAAGGCAGCATGAATCTCGGAAAACGTGTTCACAAATAATTGCATGGAAGACAATGATCCCGTAGATGAAACCGAAAATTCCAGAATTCTATCGAGATAGTCAAATCCGAGGATTCTAGGATTGTCGTAGTGCTCACTCAACTCCCTCCAAGCCGAATCATAATGAACTTCGCCAAATGGGACGGACGCGATGAGCGCCGAGGCTTTACCTTGTAGAGCCGCCTTTAAATAAGTGAATTTCTCAACTGAGGAAATATCCGTTCTATCATGAACAACAGATCGAAATAAGTCGCGGAACCCTACCCAATCAGAAAATGCCCCAGAAAAACGAGGTAATTCAATGGTAGGAAGACGAGACCTTTTACCCTGAACGGTTTCATTAGCCAAATGAGCAGACTCATTGACGGCGGGAGGATTTGATACCTTACGAAAAACGGAAAGAATAAAATAATACTTTTCTTCCACTTCCTCGCCAAGGCTCCTATCCACCAGACATGCATCGCTTTGATTGCACTCATGGCAATACTCAAACAGTTCGGTCTGAGCGTCACAAAATGCTGAATACACAACTTCCAATTGAGAACATCGTGCAAGAAATATATGTAACTTACAATGATTGAAAATCTCCAGACCGGAAGCATTGAGCTCCTCAGAAAGCAAAAATGCTGCACTAATTGTGGATTTAAATTGATCACGTTTAAAACGCAGTAACTTTGAATGCGAGTCAAATTGCTCCCGTGTGACCGGCGATTTACCTTTCGCCCCTTCAACTGGCATTTTAAGAACAAAAGGAAATAACTACTCACAAAAAACGGAATGAACTCCCTCTAAAAGCTCCCGGAGAATTCCCGGGTTTCGGCACCAAAAAGTTGTAGGCACGCGTGGCTGGGAAAAGGCCGTGGCGCGTGACCCACGAGAATTAAATAAAACAAAATAAAAAAATGACCGAGGGAAGAGAAGGGAAGTGGGAAAATGACTCACCGGCCGTTGGAGGAAACCATTGCTGGACTGACGTCTCAAAGCCCAAAACTGCCCAGACTTGCGGGACGTGCGCTGTCCTGCTCACCAAAAATTGTACTCCTCGACTCCGCGACCAAAAAAGTGCCTTCGCAGACCGCCCCTCCCCTCCCGCTTCGAAAACAAACCCCTGTTTCCCCACCCCCCAGACGGCACGATGGGTAAGGGATGGGAGAAGGTCGAGGAGGGAGATTTGAATACAAAAAAAAGAGCGTGCATAGGCGCAACATGAATAATAAGTTGAAAAACACTTCGGTAACTACAAAGTCTTCCCTAAATGGTGATATTTTCAGTAATATCATTTCTTTTAAGGTTAAGCGCAAACACATCGTTTCCAAAACTTAATTGAAAGAAAACATAGTCTTGGGTTACAACTTCACAAATATCCAATGCTCAATTTGTGAATTTTGCAGGAATGGAATTGATAGATTACTAATTAACACAATAACCGAGACTATTTAGGAATTTCCACTCCTCAAAAATGCAATGAATAATAGCCTCTACAAGAAAATTTCCACCTTGTAATTGTGGTATCGAGGATCATTACATAATTCCTAGACTTTTTGCAATACAAATCATCTAAATTAAATACTTTCACGGACACACTGTAAAATAATGATCCTGCTAACTTGGAGGAGGGTAATTTACGTCAAATGCAAGAGAAATATTTTAGACCATTGCAAACACATCGTTAAATATTCTGTTATTTGGAAAATTATCAACAGAGGCAATATTCATAATAAGTCATAGTAAAATAATTCAAAAGAAGTAGATAGGTGAAGTGTTATTACCATTATTACTCATAATCAGTCTGTGAAAACGTGCAGTACATTTCTTGCATCTAGGTAGGAATGATATTTTGTTATTTCAATGTTAGCCAAGTATAGGTAATACCACCAGTTCCTTCTTAATACATATTATTATAGCTTGTCTTACGTGTGCTTTCTTATGCTCTTAAATTAAACGCTAGAATTTTTTTACCGCTGTATTTGTTTATTACGACGGTTAAGTTATGCCCGCAGCTTTTTCAGAGGTCACAGGCTTGAAAATGCTAGTAATGAGACCAAGACATGAATGCACTATTAACTGAAATATAAATATTTGTTCACTAATGTAACTTTGAAAACTTTTTGTTGCCATAACTATTGTTTTGCTTAATTTTATTTGCAAAATGTCACGGTTTTTGGCGCGTGAAAACTTATCGCCCATGTTTAAGCGCTTGTTTTTTGATACTTTTCAATTTATTAACTTGAAATTTAAATATATGAAAGCTTGATTTATTCAAAACAGATTGCTGAAAAACTGATTATTTGTATCACAAAAATTACACAAGTTGTTGTACAAAGTGTAAAGCTCCGCTAACTTCGAAGGTAATGGCTCGATTGAAACTTGAGTGGAGCCGTTATGTGCTCTGAAAAGCCAGCATTATGGATACTTAAAGGAAAATTGTTAAATATTACCAGTATTTTCAATATTGATTCATATTTATTTTAATTTTGAGTGCTAAGTGCTTGAGTAGGTCACTGACCCCTCTTCTCATACGAACTCGACTGGTTATTGTTGCACAAGCTATGGAGCCCTATGAATTGCCTGCTTTCACAGTTCGAGCATACCAAATCTGTCTGCCCTACGAGTTGGTACCACGTGACTTGCTTGAAATCGCTTCTACGTATACAAACAGAATTTCGAGCATTGCCCCCCAGGAGAGCTGGTTTAAGTCTGAGCAGGTGTTAAGTTAAACATGTAGAAGCAACAAGTTTTTGCATTATTTTTAATAATTTATAATAGAATTTATCAGTGCATATGCTATTTTTTATCTGGAAGTTATGCACAAGTAAAAGCTGCAAATGACTGTGAGTTCCAATAAAAAATTTAAAGGAAAAACCTGAACAAAAGATGAAAAAGGTCAATTGATTTTAACAAAAATAAGGAACTTAGCTCAATGTGTTTACATGTTAATAAAAGGAATCTATGTGCATACAGTTACTTCATAATGAAGTTGATGGGATGCAAAATTTTATTCCATTTCATCATATCAAACTTCAAAATAAAGAATACTAAGCACTGGTGTCCTTTTTTACACCATCTGTAACATGGCAACCCTTCAATGAATCACGCTCTAACATCAATCACTTTTATTAATGTAAATTGATGAAATCTGAAGACCCAATGAAGGGGTCTGTAAACACTAACGTACATAATTCAAAATGGACCTTAAGTATGAGGAAAATTTGAAGGCTTAGCTTCTATGAGCTTACAACCTGAAGCCCACTAGCAAAATAGTATCTCTGCTATATAAGTGTACTCCTAGTCATATGAATTGGAAAGGTAGTTATTTACACCAGCATCTCACCCAGAACCGACTGCTGTGGAATCCACTTGAAGGGGTGCACGTTTTCAGGCACAGGGGCTGGCAAATTATTCACGTCACCATCCCACTTCCACAGTATTTGACACTTGAGGTCTTTAAACGCCTCTAGAAGGACTTCCATTCGCTCCCTCTCAAAAACATCATAACTGATGACTGATCCAAGACTGAAAAGAATCACATTTTCGTGTTTTTGAAGCAAGACTTCTATTTCCTGAAAACATATAATAATAATAATTTTATTTGTCCAAAGACACAATACACAGTATGTATATATATATATATATACATATATATATATGTATCTTTCACCTCTAATATCTCCTCCACCCAAATAACTTTCCTAGATGTCGACATCTCTTTATCCAACTGTAAATTTAGTACCTGTGTCCATATTAAACCCACAAATAAACAGCAATACCTTCACTTTAGTAGCTGTCACCCCTCTCATACAAAGCGTTCTCTCCCATACTCTCTTTCCATCAGAGGTCATCGAATTTGTAATAATCCGGAGTCCCTTGACCATTTCCTATCCAACCTACACCAGTCACTTCTCCGCAGAGGATATCCTGATACCCTTTTGTATAAAAAAATACTCAGAAAGTCTTACCAACCTAAACTAACATCAGATTCAAACCCTAAAAATCTTTCCATCTGCACCACATTCTTCCCAGGCATACAGTCCCTAAAGCACCTCCTTAAAGAATTATTTCCCATCCTTTCGAATAACCCAACAACTACTAATTTATTCCCTAAATGTCCATCCGTTACTTATAAGCGTCCCCCCAACCTATCAAACTTATTTAAGGCCACGAAACCTCTCAAAAAATCAGTTATTCAATCCAAAACTCCAGCTACCCCTTGTAACCGTCCTAGATGCAAAACATGCTTATTATTTACCACGAACCGACTCCCGAATAAATTCCTAAATTCTCATCTTCCTTCCGTTTCCTCATCCTCCTGTACCACCTCTAACATTGTGTATATACTTCTTTGTAAGCTATGCCCGGCCTTTTATATTGGACTTTATAGTACACCACTTAATATTAGGATAAATAATCACCGTGCCTCATGCAACCCATCCTCCCAAAACTTCTCTCACTCTGTCCCTACTCATGCCGCTTCCCATACCACTAAATTTGATAATTGCTACAATGTAGCTGTTCTGGCCTCTTTACCCCCCACAGCCACTCCAATTACTTTGAGAACATTAGAGCAAGCTTGTATATTTTATTTTAACGCTCTCCAGCCACCTGTCCTCAACCGGTCCCATTAATTTGTAAACATCCTCCCCTCCCCCAACCTTCAACATTGTACTTATAATTTTGTAACATCTTCTCCCCTCCCAACCTTCAACTTTGTATCTTTCTGTCTCTTAACTTGGTCATGGCAACTTCACCATTTCGTCTTTTCCATTTCCCTCACCTCCATTCCACCCCTCCTTTACTTTTCACCTTTCCCCTCCTCACTGCTCTCTTCCCCTCACCATCCCAAACATTTCCTCTTCATTCTTCCTATACCTTTCGCTGAAGAAGGTGGCGGCGATCCACCAAAAAATTTACAACCCGTGTGAGTGTCTTTCTTATGTGTTTTTATTTTAGTCACACTCGTGACAAAGTTTTTATATATTTGTGTTCATGCTCGTGAAAGCTTCCAATGATTATATATATATATATATATATATATATATATATATATATATATATACATAAGGCAAGTGTATAGGACACGTCATAAAAAATATAACTACATATAAGAAGATTCAAATATCACAATGATTAAAATACAAGACTAATGAACTTAGGTATTCACTGATGTTGTAGAAGCATTTTTCTAGAAGAAGATATGTAAAAACCAGTCTTTTGAATACAGATAGTCTCTCTTTGTTTTTCAAGCAGGCAGGTAAATGATTATACAATTTAGTTCACATTGCACGAGGTCCTATGGAGGTCTTGGTAAAACTTTTTTGTGTCACATGTAGGTCATTACATCTTCTGGTATTATGTGTATATATACTATAATTTTTGTCAAGGTCACCGAAGTGTTGTTTTGCATAAATTACTGAGTGATATATATATATATACACAAGGCACTATTAAGATACATTGATTTTTAAACAGAGGTCTACATGTGAGCATGTGAATGTTGTTTGAGCACTACCCTTATCAACTTTTTTTTAAAAATAAAAACACTACATATTTAGATTAGGGGAAGAGCCCCATAATAGAATACCATTTGATAATCTAGAATAGATGAAACTGTAGTAGAGAGTTCTTAATACATTTACACTTACAGTATGTTTTAGGATGGAGAACAAATAAACAGTATTTAGTTTTTTACATAGGAAGTCAATATGTACATCCCATTTTAAATTTGAGTCAACATGTATCCCAAGGAATTTTAAATCACTAACAATATTAAGGTCACAGCCTACATATGGCGAAGAATTGCTTTCTAATTGACTTCGCCTAATTGTGAAGATTGATGCTTGTGTTTTTTCGGTATATTGAAAAGGTAAAAAAATTTAAAGAAAAATTATAAAGTTAAGCACAATATATTCATATGATGATAACCGGAATATGTAATCAGAAAATTTTACATGTTGTTATGCAGGTGAGATCCTAGGGCGTAACTAGGGAAAGCTCTGGGGGGGGGGATTAGTATTTGTGCCCCTCCCCTCGGAGACTCTTACCAGTGATGATCACCATAGTTGTTCCTTGGAAAACGTACCTTTAATAAGGACTTTACCTACAACACGTCAAAACTGATTACACACCCTTGATTTGCATTTATCAAAATTTGAATGTAGGGTATTAAAATGAAGCTTTTTCTCCATCGTTTGTAGGGGGGAGGGGAATAGCCCCTATTGCCCCTGCCCCCCTGGTTGCGCTCTTGGGTGAGATTAACTAATTACTTTTCATTCTTTCCCTCTTTCAATTCAACCCTTGCTACCCACGCTGCAGCAATAGTGGGTAGCAAGGGTTGCTTGGGTCATATGACCTGAAAATATTTTTTGTACCATTAACCCTTTCGTGCCGGACGTCGACCATAGCCGACGAGCATTTTCATACGCAAACGACCGAACGTCAGCTATAGCTGGCGTGGATTTTTCAACGCAAACAAACGGACGTCGGCTGTAGCTGTCGTGGGGGATGGGAAGTGACCGCTGAGGTAGCAATGGTCGGAGGTATTCAGGCCCTGCCTGAGACCCATCTTAGCGAGTCCTTAGAGCTAATCCTCGGCCATTTGGCCCGACCCTCCTACTCATTTACGATCCTCATAATAGCAGGAATCCGTGTTGAAGTGGTTGAATTGTCAATGATTTTTGCAAAGAAAAATTTATTGCAAACTCCAATTTTTTATACCTTGAAATGAATTCTTCATTTTTTTCTGTGCATAAGCATTTTTTAAACGAAATTTTAGTGTTATTATTAACGGACTTCTTGTGTGAAAACCTTGTGTGTTCATATGCGATGAAAAATATGCAAAAAGAGAAATGCTTTCGTTTTATTGTCTATATCGTACGTGTTTGTTATAATCTGAATGCCTATTTACACTATGTCCTCTATTTTCCGATTCCTTCATTGATCCCCTTAGTAATTACTCATATTCCGGTATTTTTAGGTAATGAATATTGTAAAAACATACTTTTAACTTCGCCTACGTTGGTCCAAAGCCCGAATGAAAAAGAAGGATGGAAAGTATTATTTGGAGGTTTATTCAATGAAAATTTCGAGACGTCCTAACTAGCTGTAAAAATGGAAAAGTCCTAACTTTGTTATTATTAACACTAGAAATCCGTTTAAAATTCTACAATGCTTAAAAAAATGTAAGTTATTCTTATATAAGTGCAAACTGTTAAAAATCATAGACAATATTTAATTTTAAAAAACACTGCTAATGCAATGGGTTGACCGTGGACTCCCGCTAAGAAAGGGTTGAGTCCAGTGGCTGGGGTAATAGCCGGGCGCCCCGTTAAGTAGGGTCCCAAATCAGAGGGACGAGAGTACCTGGGCCACTCCACCCCAAAAAAGTGCTTCGCAGAGCGAGGTCTAAAATTTTCGCAAGCTACCCGTAGCACGGAAAACATTTTCCTTTCGTAGTCGCCGGCAGGAAAGGGTTAAAATTGAAAATTTTTATGCCCCTTGTCTAAACTCCTACAGGATATGCATTCAGCTTTGCTTTGACAACTCAAGCGTAGGGAGAATACTGGTGCAGAGTATAATTACAAGACTTTTTTTTCATTAGTAATTTAATTTGTTTAATTTTTGAAACATTCGTTTCAACCCTGGGGATTCTACGAGTTAAAACGAGATGGATTCAGCTAGCATGTTTTTACCTGTTTTCAACTCGGTTTAACTCGTAATCTCAACTCGTTTGAGGTCGGTTATGGCCGCTTTTAGCTTGCTTTAACTCGTACATTGACCTCGTATTACCTTGACTGACGTCGTATCAACTAGTAGCTGTCGTTTCTGGGCAGCTCGATTCTTCTTGAATCACCTTGTTTCACATAGAGATGTAAAGATTGTTTCATCTCGTATTAAATGGTTTCAGTTAGTAACACGCGACCTCGTTTCACATTGTATGAACTCGTTTCATATGGGCAAGAATCAACTCGTCTTACCTAGCATTAGCCCGTTTTATCTAGAACAGGCTACCTCGATTCATATCGTATTACCTCGTTCGACCTGTTCGAGAAGCAGCTCGTTCGATCTAGCATTAGCTTGTTTCAACTGGTTTCAGCTAGCATCACCTTACCTCGTTTCACATCGTATTAACTCGTTTCATATGGGCAAGAATCAACTCTTCTTACCTAGCATTAGCTCGTTTTATCTAGTACAAGCTATCTCGATTCATATCGTATTACCTCGTTTGACCTGTACGAGAAGAAATTGGTTTGAACTAGTACTACCCCGTTTCAACTGGTTTCAGCTAGCATCACCTTACCTCGTTTCACATCGTATTAACACGATTCATATGGGCAAGAATCAACTCTTATTACCTAGCATTGTACTGTTTCATCTTTTACAAGCTACCTCGATTAATACCGTATTACCTCTCCACTGACTTTGCTGCGCTCTCAAAATAAAAAAAATAAATTGTCATAGTTAATTTTGAATACGGTACTGTACAATGGCATATTATAGTACTTCGTGTTATATTAACTCGAATCCACCTAACAATACAGTAACTACTATGAATTAACGACCTATTACGAATCCTACAACTTCACGCACCTATTCTCGCACTCATTGTTAAAAACAGGCGTTGAGAAAGACGTATATATCTAGTCACTTCCGTGGATAAATGTGACTTCGATTACTATAATTATTACATGATAATTCCGTGATAGTTTAAGGAAAAACCATTAAATATTGATAAATGTTATTTGCCATTGATTAATGCCAGATAACTGTTATCCTATGTTGCACATGGTATGAATATAAATGCAATATTACTTTGAATAAACAATATTTTTCCAATTCCCGAACGTTAGCTTCGGCGACGCAGCTAGGGGCTGGACCGGCGGGCGGCTGCCAGGGGCGCAACCCTCAGGGGGCGCACTTTGTAGACCCACAGCCTGCGGGCCATAAATCGAGGTAGGTAATTTTACCTCGATTTATGTGGTATCAACCAGTAACTGACGTTTCTGGCAGCTTGATTCTTCTTGAACCACCTTGTCTTACCTAGAGAGGAATAGCTTGTTTAATCTCGTATTCCATAGTTTCAGCTAGTAACACGCTAACTCGTTTCACATTGTATTAACTCGTTTGATATGGGGAAGAATCAACTCGTATTACCTAGAATTAACCCGTTTTATCTAGAACAGGCTACCTCGATTCATATCGTATTACCTCGTTTGATCTGTACGAGAAGCAACTGGTTTGAACTAGTAGGTACATACTACCCCATTTCAACTGGTTTCAGCTAGCATCACCTTACCTCGTTTTACATCGTATTAACTTGTTTCAAATGTGCAATGATCAACTCGTCTTACCTAGCATTGCCCCGTTTTAACTAGAACAGACTACTTCGATTCGTATCGTATTACCTCGTTTGACCTGTACGAGAAGCAACTGGTTTGAACTAGTACTACCCCGTTTCCACTAGTTTCAGCTACCTTACCTCGTTTCACATCGTATTAACTCGTTTCATATTGGCAAGAATCAACTCGCATTACCTAGAATAAACCCGTTTTATCTGGAACAGGCTACCTCGATTCGTATCGTATTACCTCTTTTGACCTGTAATATAGCACCCAAAAAGTCGTGCATGGCTAAGGGGGTTACAGTGGATGGTAACAACGTGTTGTCGCCCAAAGGGATGAGCTTGTGTAAAGTTATGAGGAAGTTAGGAGTGTTACAAATTGAAACCCCACTTCCACCTTAATTTACAGGAAATCAAAATAATAAAACAGCGTCACTGTGGCAGCAAAAATACACCTACTTTCTGTAAAAAGGTAAAATAAAAAGGAAAATTATTACAACGCAGTAAAATAAAATGTTTTGTTGCCCCCACTGCACGATTATTAAACTTTGTTAGCAAAAGGTTATTGGCGAGTAAAAACAGATTGCTCATATTCAAGCACTTGGCCGTCCGTAAAATGTATGCGTATTAATTTGTTGTTTGTAAGCAAAAAAGCTAACTTATTGATTAAAGTTACCTGAAAAGCATTTGTTTACATTGCTTAAATTTCAAAAGTTGTTGTAAAAAGCATAATTCTCTGCAAACCTCCAAACTAATAACTCTAATGAAATATGTCAGCGGGATTGTTGCATGCGTTAAAATGACAATATAATGGATAGCTTATAGAAAAAAGTTAATAAATACCAGTATAATCTTTATGTAACCAGTATAATTAATACAAATCTGCTAGCGAGCTAGTATAGTTGAAGAAGCCCCGAAAAATGGATTTCAACAGAGTAAGTCTCCCCTGTTCATGCCCTGTAAAAGGACCATGTAGAGTGAATGTTACCGTTATACGGTTTTAAATGCTTCCTCTTTAAGGATAGTTTATCTCTCAAAATCGGATGTCACTACATATTTCACAGACAGTAGTTACTCCTGACTTTACAAAAAATACTCTTCCATGATTCAATGAAACCAACAGATCCCGCTGAGAAATTAAGGGAACGTAATCACTGCCGTCATGCACAAAATACAACTTAAAGGAAGGCAAACACATCAAAAGTTTTTACTTTGACCCTCCTTCCCAGCCTGAAATTTAAGTACTCACAGATAGTAACTATCTAGTGCACGATCAAACTCAAACATAACATGTTGGACATAAAATAAGTATGGTGACTGTGTATAACAAATCAAGATTCTACCATGTATGTACAAGACCATTAAACTGCAATTTCCACCGACCATTGAAGTTACGCAAGGGTATTTCCACGTCAACACCATGACACCCACTTCACCATGACACCCTCAAACTTCAAGCAAGTTCTCAATTTCTTGCATTCAGGAGGCCTGCCTCCTAAGGTGTACTATTTTACACAAAAACTTTTATCTCAATCATTTGTGGATCAGTTCTCTAGATATTCACTTGATACGAGATCCGCATCGGACGAGGTGAATCAAGTAAAAACGAGAAGCGTGGGATACGAGGTAAAACCAGTAGATACGAGATCCACATCGGACGAGGTGAATCTAGTAAAAACGAGAAGCGTGGGATACGAGGTAAACCAGTTGATACGAGATCCACATCGGACGAGGTGAATCTAGTAAAAACGAGAATCGTGGGATACGAGGTAAAACCAGTTGATACGAGATCCACATCGGACGAGGTGAATCTAGTAAAAACGGGAAGCGTGGGATACGAGGTAAAACCAGTTGATACGAGATCCACATCGGACCAGGTGAATCAAGTAAAAACGAGAAGCGTGGAATACGAGGTAAAACCAGTTGATACGAGATGCACATAGGACGAGGTGAATCAAGTTAAAACGAGAAGCGTGGGATACGAGGTAAAACCAGTTGATACGAGATCCACATCGGACGAGGTGAATCTAGTAAAAACGAGAATCGTGGGATACGAGGTAAAACCAGTTGATACGAGATCCACATCGGACGAGGTGAATCTAGTAAAAACGGGAAGCGTGGGATACGAGGTAAAACCAGTTGATACGAGATCCACATCGGACCAGGTGAATCAAGTAAAAACGAGAAGCGTGGAATACGAGGTAAAACCAGTTGATACGAGATGCACATAGGACGAGGTGAATCAAGTAAAAACGAGAAGCGTGGGATACGAGGTAAAACCAGTTGATACGAGACCCACCTCGAACGAGGTGAACCGAGTTTAGACAAGTTACCTCGTCTACAAGCTGAAACCACTTGAAACGAATTCCACATTGAACGAGTTGAAACTAGGTATTTCGATTTTCCACCGAGACTGCTTGTCATGCGTGTTGAATATGTTTGCGGGGCTTGAGAGTTAAAACCATGTCAAACGAGGTGACAGCTCGTACCTACGAGGTGATCCGAGTTCAAATTCACCTGGATTTACCTCGTTTTAACTCGGCTTTTTCCTCAGGGAATTGATGTCAGGTTGCTACATTCAGTAAAATTTCCAAATTACAGATGTTTAATTAGGCATCTATTAGATAAAATAATGACTTTTTTGCTACTTTTGGAATATATTCACTACAGCAAATGAAGTTTGGATTTAACTTTGTCACTTAAGTGAAAGTTTAATCCTTATAATTATAAGAAATGAAAGAATGCATGCTCCTATAGCCTGTGAAAAATTAAAGAATCAAAACAAAAACATCATCAATACTTTAATAAGTATGTACCTTAGGTAACGGCGGTGGATCTTTCATAATGTGCATCCCTGCAACATCTATTAAGTTGGGCACCATCGGATGGACAGGTGTGATGGCTGCATGTCCATTTGAGAAGACCAGACTGGTCCTGCTCTGCTCAATTTCCCAGAGAGGAGGCATACTTGGACCAAAGTATTTTCTAGCAATATCAGTTTGCTGTGGCAGTGAGATATACCTGAAAAAAAGCACAATTTTGCCTTTTTAGCCTCGATGACTGACATTATATTTTTCTGGTAGTCACCTTAATTCTTTATTGAACCAAGAACTTTACGAAACTGCTGATATTTCAATCAGAATTGACTGGACCCATCCATCAAGTAAAAGGAAACAAATATACATATATATATCCTAGTGACAAAAATGCGTTTGAATTTAATCCGTGGCAATAGTTCTCAGGTTTCACTTGGTTTCACAGCTGGTTATCACTCAGTGACCCCTCACATTGACCCCCAGTTGGTATCCCTGTGTGTCGCAGCTCAAGGGTTAACTTACGTAAGTTTAGGGTGGAGTTGAAAATGGTATCATAAGTTTGCAACAGTGTTCTCCATATGGCCATTACTGCCAACCTAATGTAGAATGCTCGATATGTGCAAGATAATGGAAGGTGATAGGGAAAATGGGGGCGCTTAATTGTGATTTCCTTCTCAAGTCCAGGATTTATCGCTAAATCTGTCTTGTGTGCAGGTCTCTTGTCACAACTCCCAGTTACTTTAAGGTTGCAATTTAGTCTCACCATTGCATAAAAACTAATAAAATCTCTAAAAGTCGTAATCTATTATCCCTGGAAAAATTATCCCTTTGAGTGCTGGGGAGCGCAATCGCGCTCCTCCCATCTCTCGCCAAAAGTGCCACGATCGCTATCGCGCTCCATCTGCAATGTCACTATTTCGTATACTAATATTTTTTCAAATATTAATATACGATAAAATCATGAAACGTATAATATGTCAAACGTTAAACCAAATATAATAAAGGTTTCCTAAATTTTTTTGTAAATGTAATTTTATTTATGTAGGTATGAAGAATAATTTTTTTCGAAAACTACTGCAAAATCACCAACAACTCCACGGCAATTTTAGTATAATACCACAGAGTAGGGGGACACCCGATGTGACTTTTACTTCATTAGAGATAGCGCCATCTAATACAACCCTTTGCACGCGATTACTTAAGAATTCTCTAATCCAGGAAATTACGTCGTCCTCTAAACCGTAGGATTTTAATTTTATGAGTAGCTTACTGTGGGAAACTTTATCAAATGCCTTTTTAAAGTCAAGAAAAATCGCATCAACTGGAGCGTTATGTTCACCCGAGACTAAAATATCGTGAGCAAAAAGTGCTAATTGAGTTTCGCAAGATCTTCCCTTTCTGAATCCCTGTTGTGCTTTTGTTAACAAGTTCTCTACATCGAGGTGTCTCATTACTGAACTTATAATTAAATGTTCAAGGACATTGCGTGAATATGAAGTTCACGGTTGTTTTATTGGTGCCTTGAATACAACATAACCACATTAGCATGAGTATCACGTACAGAAACTTATCTTTCGCCATTCCAGAGTTGTTCCTGCAATTTATGGCTGAGCACCAAGCAAAACCGCGTCTTAATGTTTTACTTGTCTCCTCAATCATTTTCCTTGAGTCCCTCCAATACCAGTCACAATGTTAATTTCGTGAAATAGGTGATGAATCTTAATTTATCTATAAAATTCCGTAACTCTCAACCTAGACCTTACCAACGCTCGCTTTGTTTCCTACTACTCAACCCCGATTCACTCATTTAGAACATGGCGAAATGCGCAATGAGCGATTACCGCTTTCAGCGCCATCTGTCCTCTCTGTATATCTTTACTCTGTGATAATACCTAGAAAATTGGTTAATGGCACTCAAAGAGTTAAGTACCTATCCAAAAATGAAATTGAATTATGGCTTACGTTATCAGCATAGCAGCTTAATATTTCACTAGTAAGTAGCTATAATGAGCATGAATAGATTATTAGTGACAATATATAATTATTCATTATTAAAACTGTTAGAACAGGGTAGTGACTTACCTCGCACTTCCAAAAATTCACCAGCTAATATGACATAATTCCATTCTTATCTCACCTTGTATCACCTGTATTTCTCTCCAGGGTTGCTCCCTTATCAACTATCTTTCTTATTTCTTCACAATTTGAACCCCATTTGTGCCCTCCAATAAACAATTGCTCTTTCCCTTGTCCTCTAATCAAATCCTTGCACCCTGATGGTCTATATAGGAGTGGTAGGCAATTTCCTGTCCAAATGTGAGCTTCACCCAGAAATCACGCATAGGTATACCAGCCCATATTTGTTGAAAATTTCCAGAGTAGACAGGGTTTTCCAGACCTGTAGTTAAACCATGGATCAACAGCTTGCAGGGCCAATCTACATATCACTTGGCTGCCCCCAATCCAAAGGCAATTTCTGGAGGCTCCGCCGTGTAAATGCAACAATTTTTGCATTTACACAGCGGTTTTTTAAATTTGTTTTTAATTTATTTGTTAAAAAGTTGTTTAAATCTTTCATTGACTGATATCACAGCAATAGACTTTCTCTGGCCCCCAAGGTAATACATTTCACAGGTATAGCACAACCCCAGTGGGGTGTATGTGCTCAAAGGTTTTGCCTTCAAATAATCATCACTCTGTTTATGCAGCAACTATACTAATTCCTCAGAGATGGGCTCATAAGAAACTAGGCAAAGTTATTTCCAGCAATATTAAATTTCTTTTCCATTGCTACCCACTGTGGAAGCAGGTCACTTAAGTTGTCCTGTCAACAATTGTTGGCAGGAGGCTATTCCCCTAACTGGAGATATATAGATGAAAGTGAGTGTTATGAATTGAGTTGAAAGCCATTAAAACCTTTTCACCATTTTTATAACTGCCCGTACATGAGGAAGCATCAGATTTCCTATATTAGCCAATATGAAGAAATTTTAAAATAACCTAAATATATGTATAGCTAATATATTAATTTTGATAAGTGGCAATCTTCACATTAAAAATTAACTATGGTTTTTCATTGTCATATATGTGTGTAATTCCACATCATGTGATAATGTAACCACTGGTTCAGAATGGCATATAGTGAGTTCGTATTGCAAGTAAAAATGGCCACTCATTGCCATTCAAAAGAACAGATGGCCATGACCACATATGGCCACTCCTGTTAGTGGCCATGGCCTAATTCAGGCATACTACAAATTCACTGCATGCATGGACGAAATTTCAACTTTTTAACTTGGGTGGCAAGGCCTACAGGGGGGGGGGAGGGAGAAGGGTGGGAGAGGTATGGAATACCCCCCCAAGTGGAAGTGTGATCCGGGGGTCCTCCTAAATTAGGCATGATTATTGAAGAATCAAGAAAGTACCTCGCATGTAGAATTGTATTTTCCAATTGTTTGTAAAGAATTGAGATTTTTACTTCAAAATTCTGGGGTGGCTAAATATTATACTGGGTTGAACAGTTTTGAGGTGGCAACTGCCACCCCTTGCCACCCCCCAGAATTATGCCACTGACTACTATTTGGGACATTCCGAACTTGAATTGGGAGAACCGAAGAATTGGGCAAACCGAACATTCCCAGGTAATTTAATTGAGTTCCTTACTTTGAATTTTCACCTTCTTGTTTTGTGGTTTACATGTTCTTGCCTCTGGGAATCAAGCCACCAGTTCGGCTCAGCATCAAGCAATAAAAGTCAACCCATGCCTTCCCATGCCGCAAACTGAGTGCCGTTTGCGGCAGCTGAATTGGGTCTGGTGCGGGGATTCTGCCAAAGGGACTGAGAGTCATATATGACTATGGCCAAAGAGGCCATTCGTGGCCACCTTCACAAAATGAATTTCGCCATTCTCAGTTATTTATGGCTACTCGTGGCCATTCAAGTATTCAATGGCCAGAAATGGCTGTAGCCATGGGAATAGCCATGGCCACTTGGCCATGTATGGCCGAGTGGCCAATATATTTTCACTCAACCATAAAATATATATATATATATATATATATATATATATAATTCTTAATACTTAAGTGTTTTTGCACACTTAATTGCCTAAATATATGTAGGATATGTAACAAATATTTTATTAAACTTACCAGACTTATTATTACTAATCAGACTTACCAGATATATTATATGCCAGGTATTTCTGCAGTACATCTGAGGAAAGATACAAATCACACAACACATTGGCCATTGACCACAATTGTAAATGACCATTCAGTGGAGTATTTTCTGGACTTAAAATTTTTTTCATCATGCCTTTTCTATCCGAATCAATTCTAGGTAGCATTAAGTCTTTATAGTTCTTGGGGATAGGCGGGGGCAAAGGGCATGGGCTTACTACTTCAACGTCATGGCCACGACCAGCAAGGGCTTTCATCAAAGTTTGAAACATAATATTATGGCTAGATGCTGGAGACACAAAGAGCCCGAGTATTCTGGCGGCATAAGTATATTCACAGGAAATTAATACTAAATACGGAACTGCAAAGATCAGAAGAAATGAGTCCCCAAATAACGGAATTAATTTCATCTTTCAAGGTTTTCTGCGGACGATCAAAAATAAGAGATTTATTCAGGAATCCCCAATATCTTATCCCTCTGTTTTCCCAAACAGACAAGGTCAGCTCAATTTAATGAATTTTCCAAAAACTTCTCTGAAGAAGAATGAATCATCGACTAATTAAAGACATATATGTGGATAATTAAAGCCTAAAGTCGATTTAAATTTAACCGCGAATTTTATTGGCGCGTTGAATGGTCAGATGGATGTGGAGTGTGATCGGTGTGATGGTCATCGTCCCTCGTTGAACACTGGAGAAGGCGCACATCATTCACTGTTGATATTCTTCATTATTCACCAATGAACACCTACTGCAGGAATATATCACTCGCGATGCATAGATAAGCGTAATAGAGATATCTATCGTTCTGAGTCGTTCTATACCTTTTCGTGTTCTAATCGAAAGTTCTATTTGCCGTTTCTCTGTCTCGCTCGATCCTTATTTTTTCACTACCTTTTTCAAAGTTGCAACCAAAGTTATTTTGTCCTCCCTGATCTTTCGGTTTTCCTGTGTCGGTCGACGTAAACTTCGATAGTTTCGTTAGTTTCCTGATTGCATATATTTAGGGGTTGTGGTAGAGTCCGTAGATTGGCGCGAAATTTGAAGGTGAAAATATAGCGTTCAAGAAAACGCGCTCGAAATGTTTGGCTAGTGTTAGGTGGATTTGTAATAAGCATGAATTTGGGCATAATTATTTTGCATAATAATTATTTACGTACTAGAAGAGCTGGTTTCTTAAAATTTGAAAGTCACTTTGGAAGTGTGCAGAAAGTTAAGTTAATGAGAATTATCACTCCATCGCTCTAGAGCAGTGATTCCCAAACCTATTAAAGCTCCACACCCCTTAAAAGTTTATAATGTTCTCGAACTACTTAAATAAATATCTCACAATCCTTTTTGTATTATCAATTTTTAATAATATCTGTGTTCTTTTTTTTCTTGTTACCAATTCACCTAATCTACTTTAGAATATACTACTACTATAGAAGTGGTTGAGGAATGTATGTGCAAAATATTCCTCGCCTGCTTCTCTTCTTCTATTACTAATCCTAATTCTTACAAATTCCTCTGTCTATTATCACTAAGTAATTTGCTCTGAACTTAATCTCAATTTTTCTTTATGCACTCTTTTGGAACTGATTTTTCCTAACTTTTGCAGTTCATCTAAAATTGTTTTAAGCCATTTTTACTTGAGCTTATACACAACTGATTTTCAGCTCAAGTAGTATTTATTTTACAACTGATTTTCTTTTGTTTCAATTTTACTGATGAATTGTAGATCTATCGCAGATGAGAATAGAAAATGACGAGAAAATCAGTTTTGAATGAGTTGTAAATGGAATATTTTCACCCATTTTCTTCACTCAAAAGGAGAGAAGAAAATACCTGATGGTGATACCACTGATTTGGGATCTATTGAATAAAATGCTAATTCATAGTACCCGGGAAACAATTGTGTTCTGAAAAAATTGCCGCAAAATAGACAACACTAACGAAACAATATAAGAACGAGCGGCGCTCGGGCTTCGTGCGCTTGGGAATACATATATGCCTTCCCGAGCGCTACTTGGGCATAGAGTGGTAAGTGTTAAATGAGTCGAAGAACCTTCTGTACACTATAATTAGCGTCAAAATGTTGTTGACCATGATTATTATTTATTTTTTAATATTATAAACACATATAGCACATCTCTATGAACACTTTAGAAAATTCCTGGAAAAGAACAAGTGAAAGAGAATAAGAACTTTGATAGTTATTGCCCCATCTACACTGACCACTTAGGTGTACACCTAAGTGCAGTTTCCACTTAAGTACCCCGTGTAGACGCCCTCTCATCACTTAAGTAACGGGTCCAATTAAGTGGACCCGGGCACCCCCTTTTAAGTGGACTTGAATGATATCGATAGTGTACCATTGAGGTGGTCGAAGTTTCGTCATCGATAGGTCGAGGATTTTCGATAATCATACACCCATACATGTTTTTACATCAATTTATAAGAGGAGAAAAGTAATTGTGAGGGTGTTATTCTTCTTTTACATTTATTTATGGGGTTATAGGAGTCTAAAAATATATTACGTTATTTCTCGAGCACATTATTTTTGCGCGATGCAAATTTCTTTCCATTATCACCGGGTAGAGCTGAGGTATAGATATAATATCTGTATGTAGACACTCACCTGCATTTAAATGCTACACCTAAGTACACCCTACTTAAGTACACCTGTTGTGTAGATGAGGCATAAGGGAAGCAGGAGTGCTTTTAAAATAGTGCAGTATTCAGAACCGAGCTATGAAACAGCTGCCTACCCTCCCAGATGCCATCCAACCTTCTAAACTGCAAAAAATATTTCCGCTATTGCTATAAATAAAATAATGACTTATATAAGCAATTTCTATATTCAGAAAAGCAAATGGGAACTGATATGTGATTATAGGGATAAAAGCGTCATGAGATGCTATTCTGACATATATTGTGGATGTTGTTTCATTCAGAATAGTACAGCCGTAAAACATAGATGTAGCTTGTAATTTTGTTTCCTATAGCAACATAAAAACATTGAGAACAGACAGGATCGTAAACAAGTCCTGTGAGCAAATTTGCTCCCTAGGGTTTTTTTCTGTATTTTCGGCTAATCAAGCAATCTGCTGTTATTTCAGTAGGAGAGTAATTGAAATATTCACGCAGGAAGATTTTGTTTCAATAAAATAAATTTATTTCTTAAAAATTGAGCAGGTTATGGAAAGTGGCCTTGGGTAACATTTGGCCAATATCACAAATAAATTCCATGCATGCAATATAATACAAGAAGGGACTGACTGTTAGTGTCGGCACAATTTGTAAAATTTTGTTCAAGCACAAGGCTGGACAAAATATGACAAACGTTAATGGGTACACAAAATTCAAAGAATGAATTTTGAAGGACTATATAATGTTTATATAAATAAAAAATTGAGGTATCGCAGATAATAATACTCTTTTGTTGAATTTACTTGGAAGGAATGAAATTCTCTTGATACTCAAGAATTTATGACTGTTTAGTTTTCCTTTTCTTTTGAACTAAATCCTTCTTACGGAAGAAGAAAGATATTATGAATTTTATAATATAACATGTGAAAAAAAGAAAGATTGCTATTACGGCCATCGTGAAAATAGTGACATCTATGAGATAATACTGAAACCAATTGAGATCCATGGCAGCTGAGCGAAGGTGATGAGCACCCTTGTGACGTATGACATACTCGGTCCAATAAACACCTCGCTGTAATGGAGTTTCAGGCTGATCCCTGAAGATGGATGACAGCTTCCTGGCTGTATTCAAGTAGCTGAGGAAGTAAAATTTTACAAATCAATCATAGTGTCAGGTAACTGTTGTAAATTACGGCACAAATTATATGCTCTTGGCAACTCATACATGTTAGCAGATACAGAGCTTATTAGCCCAGTTGGCCAATGTACTTGTCACAGCCCTTCCTCTTGTAAGTTGTCGTTAACATAGGAGGATGCTTATAGCTAAAGTACATCTTTATCCCAAAGAGTGTGATAAGTGAGTTAATGATTCGTTCACGTACTTCAATAAGCGATGAATCATCGCTAAGAACTAGATCGGCGAATTGCCGTAGTTTAAAGCAAAGGCATTTCCTGGGGGGAGGTAAATCGCCGTCCTCGTAAACTAAAGGATTGATATAAGATAACCGTTAACGGTGGTACTATTTTCTTCGGTGTCATTCTCCACATTATTATTACTCCACCTGACAAAAAAATCTTGCTCTTTAGAACTGAAAGCTTAGTATATCACGAACTGACGGTGATATGGAAAATATGCCGAATCACGCCCCATTCGTCGTTGAGCAATTACTCTGAGCTCCCTGAATCACTGCTCTGTGTTCGCGCGACTTGGGCTTCCGCGGTCGTTTTATATTTGCCAAGTTTTCTTTAGCAATACAAATGGTTGAAAATGTGTCCAATTCTTCAAAAAATAGAAAGCGCGTCTTGTTAGACATTTCGGGGAAGCTGAATATTATTGAAAGAACATCCAAACTGGGTGTTACGTGGAAGAAGTCTTCTTCCACTTTGTCTGTCCAGCTCTCGTTGGGCCCTTCAGACTTGTTTACGCTCTGTTTCATTTCACCGGCTTCCTGTAGATAGGAAGCCGGAAATGGATGGCCGATGGAAATGGCCGTTAAGGATCTTTTTGATTATGGAAAATCACCGTCGTCTTCTGCCTCTTCCTCTTGAGGGGGGTTGGTCCTCCCAGGTTTCCCGTTCCGGCCCTAGGCCGGCGGTGGATGTCCCATGGAAGAACCTGGATCTTCCCGATAGCGAGGATTTCTTCATGAGCTGAATGGGTCAATTTTTCGAAGAAGATGGACGTTTGACTCGCAATAGAGTCTTTGATCGGTGTTTGACGGGAAATGTCCCAGAGGTCCTCGTTAGGGGGCGCCAGCCTAGTGCCATTCGGATGTTCTTCCTGTCCTCTATGTCCATGGTGTTTCGTGCTGATTCAGATGAGACGCCGTACCAAGCGGGTGCGGCGTAGGTAAGCGTGGGTCGGAGTATCTGATTTGACAGTTGCAGTTTTCGGCGCAGCGAGACATGATTGTTGAATATTGGAATCAGGGCCTTCCTCTTTGATCGCCATGCGTCCTTCTTCGCATGATTTCTCATGCTCAGGGTCTTGTCGAGGGAGATCCCCAGGTATTCCACCGACCGCTGCCAAAGAGCCTCCTTCGCACCGACGAGAATTTCGTCGGGTTCTTTCGGCCCCTTGGAAAAAACGGAAGACCCAGTGGCTAATATAGCAGCGGGATCAGGCGTTGGCATCTCCACAGCGCGCGATATAATAGAAAAACCCAGCCAAATTATTAGACTATGCTTCAAAAGCGTAAGAATTCATTGGCAAGCACGCCACTGCAAGCGTAGAGGAGGTAACCATTATCTGTTCGGGCATTGGGATGGTCGGTGACCTTGCCTCGTTTTCTTCGAGAGAGGGCTGAGTAAGCAGGGAGATAGGGGATTCTGGAACTCCCGAGGGGCGACCATATATCACTGCAGACCAGACATGTGATGAGTTGGCTATTGCTTGGGTTGGAGGGATCGGAAATGCAGGCGGTCGGAAAACCCGGGCGGCTGCAGCCCGTGTGTTTATTATTGCGTGCCTGTTGCCGTGGTAACCCGTGTTCCCGCCGCGCCGGGCGCCCGCCTCGCACGCTGAACTTGCGAGAGAAGGGAAGGGTTGTATCCTTCGGAAAAAGGTCCGCCAAGTTGGCCTCAGGAAAACGGTGGTTTCTGATTGCAGGGAGACATAACAGGGTGTTTCAGGAGGATAGCGCAATACTTCTGGAGGAGGTTGGGGACGTGATTTTAAGCATTTTTTGTCCTATGAACATGGGGTCGCAACTCCTTAGTTACCGAGCTATGGCAACGCAAACATTTTGTCACAAGCATTCTGCAGTTACCAAGAAAACCCCCAAAAGCAGTGGCATCCAGCAATACCTACAAAGAAAAACTGGTATAAATTGTACTTTAAGTTTGTATCTTTCTTTTTCTGCCAAAATTTACGCATATTGCTTACATTTTATAAAATGGTAACTGAAATTGTCAACATTTTTCTTCATCAAAAAATTATTTTTTTAGAATAACTTTTTTATTTTGAGAGATACGAAAATGTTAATAGAGCCATAAAAATTGTAAAATTTAATATTATCTCTATAATTGGTAAAATTATTTTCATATCTTAATTTTTAGCGAAGATATGGCATCTTAAACGGTACCGTTACATGAGCACATTTTTCGACGGCTCTCTCCCATGCATGAAACTGGCATTGATTTACCGATAAAGACAATTACCTTCACCAATCTAAGCTTGAGTACTTATTTTTAAACGTTTTGAAAAGAATAACCAACCAATGAAACCCAAATTTAGGTGTTTTTGTGAACCAAATGAAGTAAACAATCAAGCGGCAACAAAGATCTCAAGTGGAGATTATCTCCATGGATTAATTGTCGATCACTGGCGCTGAGATTCATTGTTTATGAAGGTATTTCCATTTTTAAGATCTTATAAGGATACTAAATCGTTTTCATCATTAACTTGTAACTAAGGAGTTGCGCACCCATGTTCATAGGACAAAAAATGCTTCAAATCACGTCCCCAACCTCCTCCAGGAGTATTGCGCTTTCCTCCTGAAACACCCTGTAGAAGACCGTCGCTCGTCCATCCACTGAAGGATCGGTTCAAGGGCGGTGCGCGCCCCTTCCCCTTTTGCCCTTTCCACCCCTTGGAAGGGGGAAGAGAGTGTCTCTCTATCTCTCGCATTCAGCCGGGTGAGGGTAGGCCTGGGCGATATTGATAATTCAATATCGCGATACGATAATTTTAGCATATCGTCAGGTGGCGATATCGATAACTCATATCGTGACGATAAATATAGTCTTATCGTGTCCGGATATTTTATCGGGGCACGATAAATATCGCGATAAAATATCATGATATCGCGTCCCGATAAAATATCACGATATATTATCACGATAAATATCACGATAAAAGATCGTGATATTGCTCTCCTTCAAATATCGCGTAATCGCGCCCGATGAATTATCGTGATATTGCACCGGTTTATCGTGTCGGAAAAAGACAGCCGTTGGGTTGGCCTTCGCTTAGGCTGGAGCAAGCACGTTTGAAAACTTTTATGCTATCTGCTAATTCAAATTCTCAGCAGTTCTCTCTCGCTCTCTTTCAATTTCAGCAGTCCGATAATTTATAGGTGACGTCTTGTTAAAATTTTGGAAGGAACTGAAAAAAACTTTTTATGTACATTAGTGTATATATTGTCTGAGAATTTGAATAAGCAGATAGCAGAATAGTAAGTTTTCAAACGTACTTGCTCCAGCTTAACCGAAGGCCAACCCAACGGCTGTCTTTTTCCGACACGATTAACCGGCGCAATATGACGATAATTCATCGGGCGCGATAACGCGATATTTGAAGGAGAGCAATATCACGATCTTTCATCGTGATATTTATCGTGATATTTTATCGGGGCGCGATATCGTGATATTTTATCGGGAGGCGATGACATGATATTTTATCGCGATATTTATCGTGATCACGATATTTATCGCGATATTTATCGTGCCCCGACATTTATCGGGCACGATAAAATATCGGGGAACGATAAGACGATATTTATCGAGCAAAGATATATCGTCAATTTAAAAAACTCAAATCGGATTGGCGATATATTAAAATATCACGATATTTTACGATATATCGATATATCGCCCAGGCCTAGGTGAGGGTGGTTCGTATTTTCCAACCGCCTGCCAGGTCTTTATGGACTCCCAGGAGCTGTCGTCGTACAAGAGTGCGTCAGGTACCTTGACGTGAGTCTCAGAAGTTAAAATACGTGTATTGAATGAGAAGCATTAACTTTGTAATTCCACATGTATTTATTGTAAACGACCTACTAGGTTTCAACGTAGCACGTCATCATCAGGTTGAAGATATACGCCTTCAATGCGTTACTGGCACACTTGATAAACTCCGTTGTCTCAGGCGTAACTTTATGGAAGTATACGACGTGCTACGTCGAAACCTAGGTCGTTTATAGAAAATACAAGTGGAATTACAAAGTTAATGCTTCTCATTCAATATGCTAAGCAAATTCCAAAAAGTTATGCCTAAGACAACGGAGTTAAAATACGTGATTTGGCCGATCTAAGATTCTTCAAAACGAGTGTAAGACGTTGCGATCTTGAATTTAAATTCTTACTCGCCGACTTAAAATATTTGAATAGAGAAACAACGGGGTGGTAGCTATTTTATGAGTTCGGGGATCCTATATGAGTTAAAGCTAATGATATAAAGGCATTTTTTTAAGAATACTTTGACTAATAAATACCAAATATGGTTTTAAAACGTTGTCAAGGACCACAAAAGTTAGGGGGGGGGAATATTTTTTCGCGATTTCTTCAAAAGGTTCCGTGCTACAAAACTCGATGATACGAAGTGCCGATTTTTCGGTCCCGATGACTTCGTATTATCGAGTTTCTACTGTACTTTAATACTGTAGATGAGTTCATTATTTAATGTAAATAACTGAGTAAAATGTACGTATAGCTACTTATGAGTTTTTTGTGAAGCTCATTGTATTTTTTTACCATGTCCTCCCCGCTTGACATCAAATGTATGAAGAAATTTGAACTTAGGCCTTATAGTTGACAATGGTTTATTCTCTGGCTGCAGGAAAAAGATCAAATAGGATAAGTAAGGTGGCCAGATTTCTGATCCAATAAATTGGGACAACATTTCATTTCTCCCGGAGCGTATGCCATTTTCTATACACATTATTATAAACTTCTGGAACCTCGCACAACATTTATGCAACAATTTTATGTTTGCAGGGGTCCGTTCTACTCTTCACTTGATGAATCTCTATCTCTCTAATGATGTGCTGTTAAAATTTAGTATGTTTTTTCCCCGTGCTAGGCGTGAAGTTATCGTTGACTTCATCTCTTACGTTTGTATTCATTCCCCCTTATTATGGTCATGGCAGTGGTGAGTTTTCTTTTGCAATAAGGGTGAGAAGTGTACTGTAGTGCATGTATGTATATGCTACGATTTGATCATTAAAAATAAAAAAAATTGGGTGTCCGTAGGACCACACGCTGGAAGTGAAAACTTCTTTGACCGATTTATATTCCCAAATAAATCTGAATGAAAAAGGAGAATAAGGTACAATAATTTTTTAAAATGAATATTCCATTTATTTAAAATTTATTTATTGTTGACAAAATAGGTATTTATCCGAAAAATAGGTATTGTACATGCTTCTAAATAATATAACACTCATTTATATCTCTTATGTTAATTATATTTCTATTATAATTATTCTAACTAACAATAGAGTATTTGCGTAAGTGAGGTATTTTGTTGAAATTTATTATAGCGAGTAGTGTTTGGTTTCGAAATGCCACGTACGAAATACCAAGGTATAATTCCAACTAATTAATTTAATAAATAGCTTTTATTATGCATTGTTTTAGCATCGAAATTGCCTAGGTCTAAACGCCCAACCATTGGTTCTTCGTAGTGCGACGTCATCTCCCATATTAGCAGAAGCGAAATAGCGTAGCTGTGCGTTGAGAGTGAAATAGTATTTGCCTTTTCGAAGTTATTTCGATATTTGCTAATTAATAGCTAAAGTTTCGTCCGCACGCTAAGACTACACAGTCACACAATCTCCAAATCAACAAATGGTCGACTACGGGAGATGACGTCAGAGCCTACAAAAAATGGCGGACCAGTGTTTCGGCGCAATAATAATTTATTAGATTTAATTAGCTAATAAAAAATTAACGAAAAGCCTCTCGAGCGTCAGAATGAAAATTTAGTGTCTGAAGTATCGATAAATTTTTTAGATGTCACTTCCCAAAAGGGTGCAAATAATCTATTCTCGTCATCATTGGTTACATCTCCAATCGCCATTTCCTCATTTTCGCCATTTTCTCGCATGTTAATTTCATTATTGTCATGAATAATTTGACTTATTTCATTACTATTTCTACAGAATTCTAGGAAAGAAACTATTGGGTTATGATAACTAAGGTAACGATTACCTTTTGAATTTCAAGATTCGGTAAAGAATTGCGAACAGGGAAATATGGTACGCGATTTAAACAGTGCACTTTTTTCCGCTTACCGCTTGTCCTACCATCTAATGGCAGTTATGCGCACTGTTTGGACAGCGGTGCTGCCGTCTGACGAGGGTATTGGAACTACGTCGCCGAAGCAAAAAGTGCGGTACGGTACGTGACGCGAGTTTGCTCTTTTTCCCCCCATGCCAAAAGTGCTCAACGGGCCAAGAGAAGCTATCACTTCAAAAAATACTAATTGCATGAAAATAAGTAGGAATATATAATGTTGACTTAGGCCCCGTTTCCACTACTGACATTTCTACGACGGTAACTCTCTACACGCGTAATGCTAGTAATGGAAACGCTCGAAAACGCCTACCATGGTAGATAGTCCTACTAGCATTGAGTTACCCTCGTAAGATCAGGGAATAGTGGTTACCGTCGTGTCTTTTTGTAATGGGAACGCAATGCTAGTAAAAATCCTAGTAAGAATCATGGGAAAACAGTTGAATCACGGAAAGCGTGGAGGGATCACGGTTTCACCGTCTGCAGACAATATTAAAAAGAATAAATATTTATATACGACCGATATGGTTAAAAGTGATTAGACGTTGCCATGCGTAGTTAAAGAAAGGATAGATTTTATTAAGGGTAGGTTAAACCATTCAAGTATATCGCTAATAATATGAAATGAAGGAAATTTTGTTTAGTTTACAATACTACTTTGTTTCACTGCCTATCCAAGACTTCGACCTACGAAGACATTATCAAGGCCTTAATTTTTATTTTACATATTATTTTTATTTCTAATTTCGCTTGTCAACCAATGTTTCAACTTTTGAAGTCAATGCCTTGAAAATGATAAGCGTTTGGGGATCACCATTAAGTACCTATCCATATAGGTATATTTCACTGTCAGAATTCAACATTTATAACCTATATATATTTATCTACGACCTATCGTTAATGGTTAGACATCGCCTTCATTTTTGAAATGGAGGATTTTTTAATATTTGGGACGTGGACCCTTTAATCGAGAATCTATACATGACCGATAATAATATGAAATTAGAGAAATGTTATGTAGTCCAGAATATAATTAATTCTTTCACATGCCGAACTAGGTTTCGATTTATGAAGTCATTATCATGGCCTTTATTTCTTATTTACATAGGTACTATTATTTATAATTTTTATTTCGCTTGTCGACCGAGATTTAAAATTATTAACTCAATATCAAGCCTTTGAAAATGACTTAACAAGTCGAAACCTTAGTCGGCAGCTGAAATGAAAATGTTTGTGAAATAATCAAAGGTTCCTTCATTTCGTGTGGAGAATGGGGTACCACAGTCTGAAAACAATGTATATTTTGCTAATATTTTTGTTCCCGATAATGGTAGACGAATTATCAATTCGCTAAAATGTAATATGGGCTGCAAATCTGATGAAGAAGCGTCCAGAAAAGCAAGTGTTCAAAAGATGAATTCATATTCCTATAAATCCTTATATTATTTAGATTGTACTGCAATTATTTAAGTTTACCGATAATTATTAAGGTTGATACTTCACAGGTGCATGTATAGAACGAGATTAATTATTGAAAAACACAATTGTGATGATAATATTAATAACATAAGTTTCTGGTCGTAAGACGAGAAGTCGTACGCTTTTAAATATCGTTCGTCAATTGTCCTTTAGACTGGTATTGCTGTCACAAAACGATGCTTTACCACGGTTAGAAGTAGCTAATTGGAACGCATGTAGGTTATGACGGCTGAAATAGCCATGGTAGAATGTTAGTAGTGGAAACGGGGCCTTAGGATCAGACTAAAAACAGTGAGCTCTAAAATAATACTGCATACGCACCTTGCATTGTGAATTATTTCGCGTACGGATTGGACGAGTTCATCTGATGTGAAGGTAAAGAAGCTCAAAGTGAGCCCCATTCCTACATCCGTCACATGCCTCAAGTTCATAAATTGATCTCCATAAAATGGGAAACCAATTAGTGGGACTCCATGATATGTAGCCTCTTGCAGGCTGAGGAGACCTCCATGGGTCACGAAGCCAGCCATGTTTGGATGAGCTGCAGCATTGAAATAAAAGAGAGAGAGAAATTGGATGAAATTTTGCATCAAAGAGAAATACATACTCAAGGAGCATGCAAAACCCTTAAGGTGGTTCAACGCGTATTTGAATACCCGTTTTAACGGTCTCTCATCTCAGCACGATCTCACTGCTCTAGTAGTTCTTGTGAGTTGCCATCAGGGTCGCCACCGTAGGAAGTGGAATGGGGAGCAGATGGGAGGGACTCTTTATGTCTCACTCAGCTCGGATTTTCGAGGGGGGGGGGGGACAGAAGAGCTTGCGTAATCGGCAGGGCGATCAGGTTACTTAAAGTAAGAAAGGTCAGAAATTACCTAAAACTGAAAACACCTAAAGGGTTTTGGGATTGTCGGCGTTGCCTTGGGAGTTATAGGGGAGTTTTTAGTGGTTGTCAAATTTTATGGACTGAAGTTATTGAATTTGTCCTCCAAGATTTCTAATAATATCGTCCATTTGACCACTTATTTTAGCGGATATCACTTAGGGCTTCGTAAAGTAATTGGTGAGCCTTTTTAAAGAGGCTAATTAAAATATTGTCTGTCTCTCTTTCACATGTGTCTACTTTCGACCATTGTCTTTCATTGACGTAAAAGTTTAATGTTACATCTCTAAAGTTCCCTACCATTTACAAGGCCAAAGCGCTCTCGGATTTTTTTCCAATTCTTACAAGAGTACTTCTTTCTTGAAGATCCGTGGTGTATGCAACAAAAAATGTCGTTTATGAACGTTGTGCATTTACGTTTTTCGTTTAGCTATGATTTGACAGTTACATTGAATGTTTTCTATAACAACAGAGAAAACGGTATTAACCCTTAGCTACACGCACCCGCGAGGATAACGCCAGAGCACGCTTGCGGCTTTTTTGCCGCACTTTTACATTATTGGTTTTTTTTAATACTCATGCTAATTTGAGGGTATTTTAACGCAATAGGGTAACTTCTAATAAATAACAAGACTTGAAATATTTTTTCCCTTTTATTTATAAACGAAAATAATGCATATTTGTTCACAAATTACTTTATTTAATTTTTTGAATAACTTTTCTTAATAAATTGAAGACGATACTCGAGAGACTATCAACTCAATAAAATACACGCAAAAGTAAATGATTATGTCATAACATACATACAATTACTGAAAATAAATAAACATAAACATTATAAATCAAATAGATTTTTTAAGTGATTTCAAAATCAACATCAACATCATTCTAGTCCATCACCGTCTTTGTCACGACATTCGTGACATTTTTTTATGCAGGTGGAGTGATTTTTACATACAAATCGAAAATATTCATTGCATTTGTTTACCGACTTATTATTTCTATGTTTTCCGCACATAAAACAAGGACCCGCCCCACATTGAGGTTCACATGTAGGAGCAGACACTTGAGTACATTCCCCATGCTTCATTGCAAGAAAAGCCTTTATGTCTACTGGAAGGTTTCTTATTTTTGCCCTGGACTTCATGTGTTCATCTACAAGGCTAAATGCGAGAGCTTCAATGAACTCTATTCTTGGTCTTCGATGGACTTTTTTCCCAATATTGTTAGCTACAAAGATTACGTGGGCGTTAACAGAAGCCATATCCAAAAATCGGAAAAATAGTGAAAGAGGCCACCTTCGTGTTCGTCTTGTAGTGGAGTAATTTGCGCACTTCTGCTCCACAGAGTCGACGCCTCCCTTGGTTGAGTTGTAGTCCAGGATCATTTCAGGTTTCCCAGTTTTTGAATCAATTTCCTCTTTACTGTGCAACGTAGAAAGCAGAATTACACATTTATTTCGTTTAGGGCAGTACGAAACAAGAGTGCAGGTATCCTGGAAACCAAATAATGAAGTTCCGACCTGTCGACTTTTGCAGGGAAGAAATTCTCTGGGGATATCAGGCTTGTTTTTTTTCATAGTGCCTAAGAAAGTTAGACAATTGTCCAACAAATACATGGCTAGATCAAGGCTTGAATAGTAATTGTCTGTTGTTACATTCCTATTCGAATTTTTGATGGGCTCCGTCAATCTCTTTACTACATATATCACTTTGTTTGAATTTTCAAAAGGTCCACTTGGTTGTTTGCCGCAATAAATTTCAAAATTGTGCGTATAATAAGTTTTTGCATCACACATAGCATACAGCTTGATGCCGTACTTTGCATGCTTATCAGGCATGTACATGACAAAGCTGCAGCGTCCTCGGAAAGGCTGCAGCATTTCATCTATAGTTACATGCTCTGACAGGGAGTAGCTCTTTTTAAAATTTTTGCAAAGCGGAGAATAAATTTCTCTGATAGGGGCTAGCTTATCTGTGGCTTTCCTAACCGACCTGGTTCTGAAATCATCAAATCGAAGTGCCTGTAGCAGGAAGCGGAATCTGTTTATCCCGAACGCAGCTCTGCAGTTCAACAGGCCTGTTCCATTTGTTTTCCAAGCTCTTCTAGCATCTGCCTTACAACTTTTATTTATTGAGAGAATGTATAAAATTCCAAACAAAGCCATTATTTCCGTACGAGAAGTAGTCATGCAATCTCTGATTCTCGAGTACACCTGAGAAGATCGTTTTCTTTCAATGTAATAGTTCGTATTTTCGACAATGCTGTCAATCATGTTCAGTGAAATCATTTTGAGAAACACTTCGAGTTCGGTTGAGGCATTCTTGGTTACTGATGTTGGCCCTGGTGAAACACGAACAATGTCTTTAGCTTTTGTTTTGGAAGTACCAAAGTGTAATGAAGAGTTTAGCCAAAATGTATCACTCTTTTTCCCTTGACCTAGATAAACGTCGAAATTATCAGGGTGACTAACGTCATTTTAACGAACTTAATAAAATACAAAGGAAAGCTGCGCGATTCGTCAAAAACTGCTACGGGCGTACAGACAGCGTTACGCAGATGTTAAACGAATTAGGCTGGGAGCCGCTAGAGACTCGGAGGCTGCGCGCTAGGCTTAGATTACTTGAGCAATTGAGAACAGATATCTTTCAGAGCGACACGGAGAACATCATATTAGAACCCCACTATATTTCCAGGTCCGACAGAAACGATAAATTAAGAGAGATATTTTGCCGAACGGATAGGTATGGGAATTCGTTTTTCCCCCGAACAATAAGGGACTTTAATAAATGCAAGGCGTAATTTCATAGAGCGTTTCCTTTTTATATGTAAACGGCTGGTGTCCTAACACCCCCCGCCACACGCCTATTGAGGCGGCTTGCGGGGTAGTATGTAGATGTAGATGTAGATGTAGATTTTCATCACCAGACTGCTCACTATCGCTGGAATGTAGTAAGTCTTCAAAAACATATTCTTCCTCCCCTTCACTTTCTTCCGAGAAATCACAAAAATCATCCTCCCCATCGCGGTTGCCCAGCCCTTCCCTCCTCTCTTCCTCATCAAGCTCTTGAAGCACTCGTAAGTACTCATCAGGGCGATAGATACGTTCTGACCTAGGAATAAAAAACTTTACATTAGTCACCACCTATTCGATGTGTTCGCAATTCGATAAAATCGTAATAAAATGTACGTCCATAAGGAGATTACGATTCCTGAATCTCGTAATAATATCATGACAACATTGTGTTCTTTTTCCGCTGGCAGATACACCGACTAAGTTCCGTCGCCTTCTTCTCGCGACTCTTTGCCTTCAAACTCAAATGTGTAATACATTGTAATAAACATGCATACATTTTTACGGTCACCACTAACAATAAAACGTAAGTTACGCATTTTTACTACAATGTAATACATAGTTGAGTATGAAGGTGAAATTTCTAAATCACGACATGTGGTTAGAGATTCAAATTATCACAACCATTTTATATAAAATAAAAAAGAATTGGGACGAAATATCAGTCTTACTGAGTTCAAAATGCGAGAGTTAGTGAGACATAATATAATAGTAAAGCGTGCATCTACTGTTACTTATCATGGTTTGAGACATCCAAGACACCCTATTCGGGGCATTTTCTACCAATATGTCCCTGCTTTGAAATGAAATAATATATGAACGATACGAAAACCGTAAGGGTAAATAGGAATCAATATGTAGTGACGAGGTGAAAACAAAAATATCGTAAGTACTGAGATAAATTATACATGCAAGACAAAACATATAATAGAAGATGTAATAATAATAAATAACAAAATAATAATGCAAATACATACAAATAATTATACGTAGTAATAAGATAGCATAACATGCTATAGGTACTATTGAAAAAAGAATTATACTTACATGGTTCCACGGTAGCGGCAGAAACCCCGAAGTTCAATACAATAGCGTGAACGCACGCTAGCGGCAAATCACCCGCCAAGACAGTGTTCTCACTTTGTAAGATTCCAACACACTAGTTGCTCGTCACATTGACTCAAACAAATGTGCTTTGTAATGGCCAAAGGTCAGAAATAGAATACCAGAGTATGCCACCAGTATTCCATATGCGGTTGGCGCGCTATTTCGAACTTTTGAAAAATGCGGCAAAATCCCCGCTTAGCGTGTAACTAAGGGTTAATGCTCCAAATATATTAACACGTCATTTTATATTAAGATTATTTGTTCAAAAACTTTTTTCTTCGCAGGTAATTCATCACATTTAAAAACATTCGCGCACTGATGAACCCAGTGACTGGTTGGACAGGGTTGCGCTCTGCCGTACTAAGGCGGAAGGCGAGTGAAATTCACATATTCAGGGTAGAGAGGCCTGTTTTCCAACTTTCAACAAAACTCTGACACCGAAAATCGTACCGCGAGATCATGCCAAGATGCTTCGCCCAGGATTGAATCCATTATCCTTTGGTCTGTTACTGAACGCTCTACCTACTGGGCTACCATTAACTTATTTTTATTAAATTAGTAGGAGACAAGTCCAGTATGATCCCCCTGAAAATTAACTTATCTATTCGTAAATTATCTATTTCTTCCGTTCTGTGCATTTTTACACAAAATTAAAAGTTGAGCAGTATGTCCTAGAAACTTGAATAAAGAAAATAACAGCCTGCTGTAAAAATTCTGATAGAAATAACTGACTACCATTAGCACAGGAAAGCAAAATGGTTGTATAAAGCTGTAATAAAATTAAAAAAACACACACATGAGCACATAAAAACGTATATATTAACATAACTCTAAGAAATAGTGCAACAGCAAATTATGAAGGCCACTGAATATCTTCACCATTAATACAGAGATTTTTAACGGATCTTCATGCCTTTTGGATAACGAGGATCCACGATTTCGGGAAGTAGGTGATCCATATAAAATTGTTTTAAATTTACCTCCATCTTCTCGTTCCAAAATTCGTCATCTCTTTCAATCCTCTGAACTAGCATTCCAAACGCGCTCCAAACCAAAAACACACAGTATTCTTTTTCTGTAATGTGCAGCTGACCCTGCACCTGGTAATAGTAATCACTATTTTTCTTTAATCTTACTTCTCCTTCTTTAATCTCACAGTAGGAGATCATTTTCCTATTTATACCCTCTATAGGAGAAATATCCCTGCACTTATAGGGGCATTTCACCTCTAGTAACCCCTTTCCATTGGCAAATATTCCATCTGGCGAGGCGACCAGAAAAGGCAGTTTTTTGTCCACAAAGAGACCAGCTGGAAAAACTTTGTCCCCGCTGTGCCTTTCGTACTCAGAAATTGCCTTGGGTTCGCCTACTTCCCCGTATTGCGTGGCTTTACTTCCTGCAAACGAAGGGTAAAGCAAGCCCTTGACTATATTTGCGCGGGGAGTTGTGCGACGTAATTTACAAATGCGCCCGAAAGAGGAAGCAGTTAGCCTCTTCAATCTTTCCGATATCCACATCTCGCAGCGGCGCTGATCCCTTGTGTTTTCCTCCAGTCTCTTTCTGCCACGGTCGCTGAGTCTTAGAGACATGAGGAATTCTTCTCTCCGTTCGTTGTCGATCTCTAGAGTCTCTTTAGTGACTGCTTCACTTTGACCCACAAGGCCATAGTGTTGGTCCGGACCAGCGACCCGCAATCTTTTCCGCTTCGATGAAGAAGGCATCTCTAGGCGTCGTTTACACCTTAAGTCTGCCTTCCTTTGCGTGGAGGTGGTATACTTTTTTGTGTAGAACCCCGGGCTCTTTTCCGTGATTTGCTTGTGAATCAAGCCATGCAATTGGGGTCCAACGTTGCATGCAGTTGCCGCAATCTCACACCGCATTTGATAAGCGCCCCTCAGAGCAAAGTTCACTCTCTTTCCTCCAATATACTTTGCCACGTATGCATTATATAGCTCAGCATGATTGTTTCCTTCCATACCCTTTCCGAACTCATTGGCCTTGCAGCTGCTTGCAGCCTTATTTTTTGATATTGATGTAGGCTATATTTTCATTTTGAGTGAAAATATACTCGCGATAAATAAGGAATCACAGTCACCAAATAAGCCACGATAATCTGGGAAAAGTTTTTGACACATCTATTTTTTGACGGGGTACCATTATCGACCATAAACAAAATGTATTGAACCTAATATCCTGACAAAGAGTGAAAAATCATTCGAGAAAGCATACCAAGGTTCAAGAAACTAATATTATATTTCAGTATCTCTGACAATCAATCGCAATGTAAGTGAGAGAAATAAAGGAACTTGCTATTGCCAAAATGATGAAAATAATTAAATTCTCGTAGTGCATTGGCATGATAATTCAGTGTTGGCCGTTATAACACACGGGGGCACTAAGAATTGGAATCCCGGAGAGATTTTTCAATCCCGAGATTACGGGATTGTGATTTCCTCAATCCAGAGATCCCAGGATTTAACTATAGTATCACATGCATATATGGAATTAAAATAAAAAAGAACCAAAATATCACATGCACATATGGAACCCATATTAAAATGACGCAAATTGTGAGCAACATCGATTATTAATAAAGTTAAAATTATTATAAAACAACACCACACAAAGTTTAGGAACAGAGGAGTATCTTCACTGATGATGACGATGCTGAAGTATTGAAATCCGGGTCTTGCGTTTGTTTTACTTTGTTTTTGTTTTTTAATTGTTTTATCTTTGGTACTAAAATTGGAAAAACACCACAAAGGTACTAAAGAATTTGTTTTACTAAAACCTAAAACAATACAGTTTTTCTTGCGAGATAAAAAATAATGCACATTAGCAGTATCAATTGCTCATAAATTGAAAGAAATTGTAGTCTTTTAAAAAAGTCGAACAAAATCGAGAATTAGGTTATCCTCACTGAAAAGTTACAATTTTTTCAAATATGCACTTGAAAAACACAGTGTGTAATGTCTCGTCGCTCATTCTTGACCTATATTTTGTGCAAAGGAAACCCGATGATAAAAAAGCCCTTTCTGATTCAACACTAGTGGGAGGAATAGCTAGTAAGAGCTCGTAAATAATTTGCATATTTTATCATGTCCGTCCACTTTCACGGAAATTCTCTAGCTTTTGAACTATTGATCCTCGGTCCTTTGAACTGGAGGTAGGAGGATGTTGTTTGGAAGGAATCAAACATTGGGTAATGACCGAATCAAGTTCCTTCATTAGCTCATCCGAACATAGTGAACCACTTTCTGAATATTTAGCAGCTGCCTCTCTCTTGCTCTATGCAAGCCATCAAAATATCGACTTTTTGTTTCTAAAGAATTTTGTTCTTCTTCCTTGCTTGCTGATTTAAATGTTTTAGTGGCATTATAATTACGAAATCCAAGCAAGTTTTCTTTGAAAACTCTTTTTAGGTTTGCTAGTGTTAGCACATAATATAAATTCCCCTAATCATGACCTCTTGCCCGTGAACCGCAGTGACAATACCTCAAAACCCCTAGTAGATTAGTCTCTTTAAGTATTTGATTCTGAAAGGCAGTTTTCATATTATTCCCCAACTATGTATTCACATATGTTAGTTTTCGCATTAAGAATTCTAACGAAGCCTCACACTTCAAGACATTCCGATCTCTTCGGCAAAGCTCCTCCTCTATAATTTTCACTGGCTGAAGTGTTGTAAAAATAGAAGAAACAAGCTCATATTCACATTCATGGAATGATATTTCGGAATTAAAATCAATTAAGGCCCTCATCACGCAAGGTTTTAGCATTGGGAAACGTGCTATCATGTCAACTAAAGTGTTCGATCGAATAAAAGTTGTTGTTTCAGGCTTGATTTTGTGGAATGACATCATGAATGAAAAGGACTGGCAATTTTCCACAAGAATATATTTTAAAACGACGGTTTCGGTGTTCGGACCTGATGATGGTGTAGTACACCGAAACCGGTCAATTTAAAATATATTCTTGTGGAAAATTGCTAGTCCTTTTCATTCACGTGTTCGATCGAGTTTTTACTTCAATAACAAGAGCTCTTTCCTCACCAAATTTTTCAATCACATATTTTTGAAGGAATCTGTCGTTTTTTTAGAATGATTTTCTAAATAGAGGAACTATTTTCCTTATTTTTTGGACCAAAATCTTAATTTTTTGTTCTTATTCTTACACGCATCTCCATCTTCAAATGGATCATCCCCGTCTGTTTCATCACTCAACGGAAAGTCTTCGCTGAATTCAATTTCTTCAAATTCGACTTCTTCTTCTACTTCAAATTAAATCTTTTTCACATTTACTCTACCCTCAGATTTTTACGTACCATTAATGACTGCAAGGTGGATACCACGAGCAAAACAAAGGTGATAATTCGTTGGTATTAACCTACCAACCTTTGCCATTACACTTGCACCATCCGTGGTGATTGCGAAAATGTCTTTTCCTGAAGAAATTTCATATTATCTGAATTTCTTTTTTATAAATCCAATACAAACTTCAGAGGGCATATTCCAATTATTTAGATAAGCTTCAAATTCCAGATCTTTGATTCTCTTTCAGAGCAGTGAACGTTAATATCAATATAGCTTCTATTGCGTGGCGAAGTCCATTCATCGAAAGTTAGAAAAAAATTCTGAAGTTTAGTCCGTAAGCTAATCTCCGTTTTTATTTTGTATTACAAATGATTTATTTAAATCAGACGTGTAGCATGTTACATTTCATGCCCAAGAAAACTTACTTACTAGGGTCACTGTACTGTGACGTACACATTTAACAAAAATGTGTACGTCAATGCCGGAATCCCAGGATTCGTATTGGTATGAAAAAAAAACAAAAATTAGTTCCTGGTGGTTTTGGCAGAAATAGGTTGATTCTTTACTCGACGCCCAGACAGAGGATGGAATCTCTCCTAGATCACGCTCGCAGACCCTCCGTCAACCTTCCACACGAGTGAGCGAGCGAGCGAGGATGAAACTTGATCGCTTGAGATAAGGAAGCCTTCCCCCCTCCGCACCGACCCTCTCGGAGGCGAGATCTAGAGGTGGAATGGGAAGAGGACGGGCAAGCTGCGCGGGAAAAAATACGAAAAGAAAGCCTCAGCTTCCGTTCATTTTGGAGAACGCGATGCATCGTCTCGCATTTTAGATACTGTAGGCTTGGGTCGTAAGATGAACGCATGGGATTAGTCTCTTCTTTAATATGAAGGATTATATATAGTGTATCTCACAGGAATTTTCTATTTGCGTTCATGCACCGCTGCGATAGGCGCTCAAAAACGCCTATAACAGTGAAGCTTAACATGCCATTTCTTCGTTTGCAAGCATTACAGAAAAAATTCATGTGGAATTTACAAGCAGTAAACCATTGTGCACAATCTAGAGAAAACAAAATGGACGTACCTATTATAATACGAGCATGGCATTTAAATTAAAAAGAGTCTGCAGCGGCATTTCTGGCAAGGCGTTGAACATCCTTAAGTCCGTTTGAGCGAGATTTTTCTCCAGTCATGATGGACTCTAACGTTGAAATTTTATTCAATTAAATTTAAGCAGTTGTAAGATGCATGTAGTATATAAATATAGTAATACTTTTGACACAAAACTGAATTTCATATGACATAAATTCTCAATCATTAATTAACTAAATATAGGTACATAATTATATATGATCATATTTAACATTGTAATGATCCGGGAATGGAAGAATTCCATTTCCCAAAATATGCATAAATGTGTTGTTGTGTGACGTGTCAGAATAATGTCAAACTATCCCTCGGGAACTGTACCTTTCGAGAACGGATAACCTTCCTCTTCTTCTCCCCCCCCCCCACCCTTGCCATTTTGTCGAAAACATCCTAGTTTCACCTTTCCTATATAATGGCACGGTAGATGCCCTATGAGAGTACACTCGACACTCGTCCGGCAGGCAGTCAGACAGTGATTCCGGCTACTGGTTACTCTACAACCATTCAGTGACGGTACAGTCACAATGTAGCCGTCAGTAGGAGTCGAAGCGCGGGCACTATGGCCCGTGCTGCCGAGGCGCCTCGCTATCCATCCGTGCCATCACCAGCAGCTCCTCTCCTTCCCGAGACATTGGTAATATGTTAACATTTGGTTACTCTAGACGCACAAATTCATTACTTGATATTTGTTCTTTGAATTGATTATTTTGTGCTTTTAAATAAAATAAACTTTGAGTAAAAGGCTTTAAATATTTGTGTGTGATTATTCGTCTCCCGACACCAAGGGTAAGAACCCACGTAAAATCTTATGCTCTCGGGTTCCCAAATATGTGGGGGCCCGGTCATAACAATGGTGGCAGCGGTGGGATTTGTTTAATGCCATAACCCCCAGCTGTGAGAGGGATTGGCAATCACATCCCAAAAGACTGTGGGAATACTGCCTAGGTAGTGTAAGGCTCCTTTATGATCACCTTACACGCGTCGGAACGATAATCACGCATGACTTTCCTTTTATGTGCGTTTCTAGATTTCATTCTTAGTATATAAACGCGGAATAATTTAAATTGTCAGAAAAACTCTATTTATTTGTCACGAAACACTTTCTCGGGAAGTGGAGCTTGGTTATTAACGGTGGATTCGAGTGTATATTGCTCGCTAAAATATTTTCGCGAGTAACTGGAAAGTCCGGGAGAGCTGAAACCAAAATAGCTGTCTGTCATAACAACGCGGTATTTTGGAGGAAACGCATTTTCGGACGGACAACGGCTGCTGACCAACGCCATCCTAACTTGAACAAACACCTTTGATAAAATCCCCTGAACTTGAATGACTCAAAATGCAGGATTATTGAAGACATTTATTGGAACTCGAACAGAGGTAAGCGATTTCATTCTCTAATCGTCTGTGGAAAAATTTAAATTGCAAACCGATATTCGCTCGTGATAATACCATCTCACAACACGACGCTTATCTCAAAATCATTACGTCTCTCTTCACTGACCTTCCTTCGCTACAAGTTCACTAATCGTGCCTGCCCCGAAGGTACCCCGTCAGAAGATCACGACGACATCAGATCACGCGACAACAGATCACGACGACAACAGATCACGAAGACAATAGATCACGACGACAACAGATCACGACGACACTAAATCACGATTAAATGGGAAAATTACTTTGAAAAATACTAAATGAATGTTAAAGTCATTTTAATTGCGAGAGCGAAATCATTGTCTTCGATGCACAATGTTTGTAAACCTTCATATTGAATTCATAGATCACTATGGAATAGATCACGATACTATTAATAGATCACGACGACAACAGATCACGTGACAATGGATCACGATATACAAAAAACGCTGTATTTAAATAAGTGAAAGATAGAATAAACCTAACAACACGGGTTTCACTTCATCAGATATATTTCACTGTTATAATTCCTAATAGCATGATACAAATCACACTTATATACACACCTCATCGGCTGCAATTCATTGTTATAATAATAAATATCATGATACGTTGTTTATGTTTATATAATAAACATCCAAAAATATTAATTGTTGTGTCTGACTAGCAAGACCGAAAAATGACTTTAACATTCATTAAGTATTTTTCAAAGTAATTTTCCCAGTTTAATCGTGATTTAGTGTCGCGTGATCTGTTGTCGTCGTGATCTGTTGTCGCGTGATCTGTTGTCGCGTGATCTGTTGTCGCGTGATCTGTTGTCGCGTGATCTAATGTCATGGATCCCTGCCGAGACCTTATACTGCAGCGGAACCCGCTTCTGTTCGCCCTCAGTTCACGACAGAATTTCCGAATGAAGAGCTTGTGAGGTCGCTTTGCCATTCAACTAGCACTATACACAGCGCCCACCAAATCACTCCCTACTATTCGTCACTTCCCCCCCCCCTCCCACTTCTCCTCACACCTCCGAATCCACTTACCACCGCGTCTATTTTCAAAACTCACTGCCAACATACGAAAATGTCTCATGCGAATTTCACGTGCTTCGAGCTTGGTCCGAGTTGCGGCGCGACCGAGGTTCCCACATTTACTTTTGCCGTTCACTGTACACATACTGCATTAAGTTGGGATACACGATACATTTTATATTCACTGGTATCAAATTACCTAACAGAGACTGCTGGGGAATCCACTTGGACACATGGACATTTGAAGGCAGGGGTAATGGTAACTTATCCACATCACCATCCCATTTCCAAATTATTTTGGTATCCATTTTCTTGAAAGCCGTCAATAAAGTTTCCAAGCGCTCTTTGGCGATGACGGTACTATCAATGATTGAGCCTAGGCTAAAGATAATGACTTTAGTATTTGTGTCCATCAGCTGTTGTAGTTCCTAGAAAATAAAATTGAATTCAAATCAGTGCATTTTTCGATTTCCTCACCTCCCATTTTGAAATTCCAAGTCCATCAACTCTACATCTGATGCCTGGAAAATTTTGTGAACAAATAGGTAATTAATAAAAATATGCACAACAGAAATAAATAATTAGTCTTCAGTTGGTGTCATCGGAAAAATAAGACATGGTTCATTTGTCCAAATATTAGGTTTTTACATCATAATAAAGGACCAGTCCAAAACATTCCTTCATGACACAATATAGGTACCTAACTAATTACAGTGTGTCTTATGGGCTGGGAACTATGGTACGTACGTATTAGTAATGTAGAAGAAGGGGTTGATAAACAGCTCAGAAACTCTTGAAGTCAAAATAGTTTATGGACCGCTACTTTAAGGTGGCTGGAGCAGTAATCGTGGGTCATTGATAGTCATTGATTGATAGTTAAAAATATCTTGGACCACATTTCACGTAAGTGGGTACATCTGTTTATAAAAATTGAAACTCACAATTCAGGCAGTATCTAATGAAAATGATGCAAGATGTGCATTTTAAATTTTTTATAATTATTGCATGAACTTATAACGACAGTTTTTGGTGCAGTATTAAAATTTCGATGAAATTGTATTGAAATATATTATGTTTTCTTAAATACTGGACACAGCAGGATACTTGGGGATTTGTGAAAAACAATTATAATATTAAGAAATGTAATTTGTATCCATTTAACTTTTTTGAAGAAAATCTGTACGCATGTATAATTGAATTATATATTACAAAATATAAGCCATGTGTCATAAGGCTGCATGTTATTGCTGCCTATTAGGGTTGTTCAAGCCTATCAAAACTGTCGTATGAAAGGAATACATATCACTTCTGATCCAATTTCATTTTGATTGGAATTAAAAGAAGATGCGTAGAACAAGTAATGGTGGAATTATTAGCAATCAAAATTCGAATAATTTCAATGCCGCCAAAAACGGTCCTCCATCTTGAGATAGAGGTGATGACGTAGTAAGCCTGTACGCTCGGTCAACGCTCGATCTCAAGCTGAACACTCGCCTGCCGGCTGGATATCAACCAAAGTTATTCCACATTTTGAAATGGCCTATGTTGTGGATGAAACTTCCAGATGGATCAAGGCGACATCAGGAAATCTTCCTTCGGTTGATATATTCATGGTGGCTGAGTTATTAAAAAATTACGAAAGATTTAACTCTCCAGAAATACGCGGAGTCAAGGCAAAATGGTAAGTGCTGTAGCACAATGATTTTCTTATGCCTATAATTTTAAGGTCCGTATTCAGTTAGGTATGCGTCATAGTTCCACAATTTTCAAGTATTTATATAATGTATTTGTCATTTCTCACTCCTTCCATATTATCGCCGTAAACCACACAAGCAACACACGTCAGGAATACGGAATAATATATTTTTTCGCGTTCGTTGACCTTCGGCGACAACACTGACTATCTCGTATAAATTGCTATCACCTAAGAACAACGAACGCGAAGGAAGATTTTATTGACTTCACCACTGCAAATCAAGCTAGAAAATCCCTAATCAGGCATTTATTAACGGAGGTTTCATTTCTGTCTCAGAGTTCCTGCCATGAGGGTTGACTTAATCGCTCCAAATCAATCAAGGGATGAAATCGAGTGACGTCGTGAAAGGCTTTAAATAACTTCAGAGTATTAAGTAAGGAGGATACTTACATCGAAATGATCTTCACAGCGGTATTTTTAAACGGGACATTTCCGTCGAGCAGCTTGGCACCAGCGCTTCCTAACGAGCTCATCTTTTACAACGTTTAGAACACTTTGTTGGGTGTTTTCAAGGTTTTATTGGCACATTGCGGGACAAAGCACCACTTATAGGTTTGTCTTATCTCTACGTTAACCTCTCGGTCCGCCGTATTTTATTCACGATGCATTATGAAAACACACATTTCCGCTTCAAACAGGTTGTATTCAATTGGTTTCCCACAAGTTACTGTGAGTTACTGCCAGAGCCACTTCAACCGACTTCAACAACACCGGCGCGCGTATGGCGTCCACAGGCTTGTGAGGTCACACATCAATTCAAGATGGAAGTAGGGCTTTTTGGCGTGACGTAAATTTTGTCACTGTTTGAACCCTTCTCTAAGGATGCACAATGAAGAGAATAGCATAATATAATTGTCATTACTCCTTCTGAAGCATGATCTTTCGATTTCTCAAATAAAAAAATGGTGAACAACCCTAACCACATGTGTGTGATGAAATTTTTTTTAACTTTTATATACAGATATCGCTTATGACAACACGAATTCAAAATTTCACGCAAATCGGCGCAAGAGCAAAAATTGCTCCGTGAGCTATCTGAAAACCCCGAACTATTTAAGTTAGTTTAAGCGATGTAGTTCCCTAGTCATCATGGAGACCGTATTCAAATTTTATATTTTAACTGAAGCGTATGTAAGAAGTATGAAATAAATATTGTAATATTAACGGTGCAAAAATATAGTTATGCATGACAAAAATTCTCAGTGATAAAATAAATATAACCACACCAGTGTCCAACTTGACTCATTTTTCACGCATCGCGCAGTACAGCTAAAAAGCCTTCAGAACAGAATGTTTTGTTGCGATTCTGTAAAGGTGGTTCCACCGTAAAATGACTTAAATGTCATTTTATTCATATTCTGTCTACTTATAGAAAAAGTTGTCCTCTATCTGATATGAACAACAAAATAATACCTTTCCACGCTATTTTATTATATAATTGAACTTGAAATTACATGGAGTTCAATGGGGGAATGAGAGATACACGGAGAAAAATAGTATTTTTCCATAAAATATAAATGCCATTTTTGCGGAAACTGGTTATAAGAAGGAAATAATCCAGAGAAATTTAATAAAAATAAAATATAGGCATCTTACCACCTTATCTTTTTATTTATTAAGGAATTACTGCCGTAATTGAAGTCAAAATGCGGTAATTCGTTAAAAATGGCGCTGCAGTCGGCTCCTATGGCTGGAAAAAAGTGGTCAATTAAAATATATTCGTGCAATAATCTGAATTTTTACTACCTTACTTTTGGTTTTCCTTAGGTAACGCATTCCATCAGCGAACTCAGGATTTTTTAATTTGATTTTAATTTAATAAAAAAAAACAAAATAGGCCTCTTACGACCTTATTTTTTTTAGTAATTAGGGAATTAATGCCGTAATTGAAGTCAAAATGCGGTAATTCGTAGGAATAGCGCTTTCGCTGTTATGGCTGAAAAAAAAGTGCTCATTTAAAATACATTTGTGAATTAAACTGCATTTTTTCTACCTTACTTTTGGGTTTCTAATGGTAACGCATTTCATTAGCGAAAGCTGGATTTTTTTGGATAAAATATAAAAAATGTGGAGGGTAGTGTCGATTTCAGGGGGACCGCATGGTGGACGGACCCGTATTGAGACAAGGGATTTGATGGCGAAGCGAAAAAGTTACAAAATTGCAAAATTTATAAACTTTATCATTGTACTGCACGGGGTCACTTTCTACCTGCCGGGAAGGGCGACCCTCGTCCGTCCCCAAGCTCGAGAGAGGACCCGGATTAGCTCGAGAGCGAGCGAGGGCCTTCCTAATGAGGGTCTTCTGGAGACTACCTGGGTCCGTCCGCCATGCGGTCCCCCTGAAATCGACACTACCCGATTATTTTTTATAAATAGTTGAGAAAACAAACTACATAACATTAGTTTTTTCACTTAATCTAGTTGTTAGAAATTCGTAATATTTTCAATTGTAGGTATACACCTCTGGAGCGCATAGCCGTAATCTATCCCATGTCAAACAGCTTATATTTTAGTCAAGTTATGTACTCACAAAGTAGGCCGGCAAAGGGGTTAATATTTTGATATCATTAAAAATATGAATTTTTTTTTCTAATATTACGTCAGGTTCATCAAAGTCTAGGTGAATTGATTTATCGCTCAAACTACCTTGAACCACAGTCATTGCATGCGAATACACATGTATTACAGATGTATGTGTGCATGAAATTTCAATAGAAATGCTCTCACTTTGGTTCATTAATGCATACGAGAATACAGAGTTGGAAATATGATCCAGGAGAAATGCTAAAAACCCTTTTTTTTTTTGGTCTCAATGAAAACTTAAATTAAGTAAGTAGGCATGTAGTTACCTTGGGAAGTGGAGGAGGGTTCTGCATAATATGCATCCCTGCCACCTCAATGAGGTTTGGCATCGTAGGATGAATTGGAGAAGTAGCTGGATGTCCATTTGAGAACACAAGGCTGATATTCCTCTCTATTTCCCACAATGGAGGCATATTGGAACCATAGTACTGTTGTGCAATGCTGTTCTGAACAGGCATGACTATAAATCTGCGGAAAGGATTGCAAAATTATATTAGAGAGTTGAACAATTTATGATTTCATAACCAAGGTATTTTGGTGTGAAGACCCAATGCCTTTATCTAGAAATAAGCTGCTTTCTTTTTGTGTGTCTCCATTTACCAGAACAATACTTTCATATTGGAAAAAGGCACTTGAGTGAATGTGTGAAACTCAAAATGAACAAATCATTCATTGGGGTTGACATTTGTTCCACAGAATTCGCTCTGGATGATTGCCTGTCATGTGTGACATAGCATTCATTATTAGAAGGGTTTGTACCTATGTATCCATGAGTTGTATTTGCCCCAAAAATAGTTATAGCCTAAAGATGAATTCATAGTATGTATTTAAATACATCAAAAAGGTGCATCTCAGGTCTGGTGTGATACATAAAACTAATACTTCAAGGATGAGGATTCAATGGTAGATATCAGGATTCCACTGAAAAATGCCCATCACTGCTGTCATTCGAACCTGGACCCTCAGGATAGGAAGCCAGTACTCTAGACACCCACCACACCATCCCCTTTTTGCAGTCAATGTTGGTATAAGGCAACAAGAGAAGGGTGAAAATATGAAAAATCTTGGCTTACCTCCTGGCCAAGGTGATTCCCACACTGAAGAGGGTATTTCGAAGCCGCTCAAAAAAGCTCATACGTTCACCATAGGGAAGAAATATTAATGGTGAATGTGAATAAGAGTGTGGATTTCCAACTACATCATATGCCCAAGGTATTGAAAACTGGGACACGATAGCAATCACTGGAGTGTTGAAATGATGCGCAAAACCAATGAGACAGTCATTGAAAAACAGTTCCACAATAACCAGGTCGAAATTGAAGGAGCTCGGATCTGTCAAGAAAAAAATATAATTAATTTAAGATAGCATAACATAATGTAAGAAACTCTTATTCTTTTTAAATAGCTTGTGGCAGATTAGTGAAGGAAGCGTTCAATAATAGAAGGGAGCTGATAACGGGGACCTTAAGTAAGGATGTAAAACAGAGCCTGGTGAAGAGCTTGATATGAAGTGTGGCGTTGTATGGGGCAGAAACGTGGACCTTGAGAAAGGAAGACGAAAATAGGCTGAAGGCTTTTGAGATGTGGGTGTGGAGGAGGATGCAGAAGGTGCGTTGGACGGAAAGGAAGACAAACGAGGAAGTACTTGACATGGTGGGCGAAGAGAGGAAACTTATAGATGAGATTAGGGGAAGACAGGGTAGGTGGCTGGAAGGGGTAATGAGGGACGATGGTTTGCTGAAGGCCATTATAGAGGAAAGGATGTTGGGTAAGCGGGGGAGGGGAAGAAAGAGAATCGGTTTTATGGACGGGATGAAGAAAGGTAGGAATTATGCTGAGATGAAGAAAGAAATACTAGAGGTAGAAAGGGCACGGCACGTGTAAGAGTCCGTTGGATATTCTCTGACTTTCATCACAACCTACCTCTAACCGGTAGATTACTGTAATAAATGAATGTGGCAGACTTTGAGGATACCGGAACTATCCACGGTATTACCTTTACAAAGTCACACGCAAGAGGGAATAAGTGTGCAATTCCACAGAGGAAATATCATTTGCCTTGACCAGGACTGGAACCTGAATCTAGAGATGGGAAAATTAACGTAGTTTTCATCTGAGGTAAATTACCACGGTAAATTACTATAATTTTCCAGTAGATTTTAGTTCCAAGCACTTAACAGCGAATGTATGGTTAAATAAGGAAGCCAATAGCAATAGGAAGGGAATAACGATGTTTAAACCATACCTTATATAACATTAATGTATTAGAAAGTTTTAAAATCGTAAAAATAACTACGGCAGCAACACGCAATCTGGCTTTCTTTTGTCAAAGTATGAGAAATTTTCAAGAAGAATATTCTAATGCATTACTCTATATAATGTTATCATTTAAGTAAAACACTCCAAAAATGAGTTGTACATGCCTCAATTTATTATTAAACACGTAGGATATGTGAACTTGGCTTAAAAGAACATGTTGAGAATTTATCTGTATGAAAAGTTATCTCCAACATAAGTAAATTATCTAGAAAATTACGGTAGTTTTCAAGGAGCGCTGTAAATTACGAAAAATATATCGGTAATTTACGAAAATTACCGAAGTAATTTTCATAGTGGCCCATCTCTACCTGAATCCGTTGATATTTCACCGCATGTTACGGAGACTTCCTCCTCCCCCACCTGGATTTTTGTGGACATTAAAGAAACAAGATGTTCCTGGACATGCAATGTAATGAAGCAGTTGACTGTGGTTCTAAGCACACACTTGCTCTGGTGATTTTTCCTCTGTAGAATTTCACGCATCTTGGGACAGGACTAAAATGTCTGTGGGTAAGCAACGAGATTGTGAACAAAGATGAAGAGTTGCTTGTTGGCATGTGACTTTTACCTTGCCAATTTGGATGCAGTAGGTATGGATCATCGTCTTGAAAATTCGGTCGCTCTATAACCTCCACCAACGTGAACTTCGAGAGTCCATTTGCTGTGTGGCAAAATTTTGTGATATCATAAAGAGCCATTGCTAAGGCTGGGATGAGGAATCCCTGGGACATGAAGAATGCATTGATCACTTTCCCTAATGTTTCTCAACCTAGCCGTTGAAAACAACTGCCCCTCCCAGATGCAGTTCCCTCCCCCCCCTTTCACAACCTTTAAACAGTTCCAAGCTTTAGCAAATAGGCACCCACTTCGGAAACTTTTAGGCCCGTCTCTCAGTCCCCAAGATATTGAAAATAACTTTAAGCATAGGTAGTATTGCTACACTATGTAATAGTCCAAAGAAGCTGTTAACACCATTTTGAAGAGACAACAGACCTACACAAATGTCTTATCAACCATACATAGTATAAAAAACATATACATCTACATCGTGGTATTACTAAAATATTAGTAGCACCATGATCTACATACTACTCTGCCAGCCGCCGATGAGGCGTCTGGCAGGGGGTGATAGGACACCATCCATTGAATGGGAGGGAATAGGGAAGATCAGGGGGGTAGGAGGACAGATTGGTGAATTGTATTTAAACGATGTGTCTTATGTTAATGTTATGCTGTTTTTGCTATAATATCTAATGGTGAATGGAAAGAAGGAATGTATTTACCTATCAGTTTGGCATGGTAGGTATCTCTCTTATTTTGTTGTCTCTCTCTGTTGTAGAGATATAGTGCGGGGTCATACAAACATTCTCACCATGCCATTTCCTTTTGGAGTATTGAAGCTTGGATTCGTCAAGTGTATTGTGGGAAGATTCTCAGATGAAAAAGTAAAAGAGAGGTGCTATTTCGCACTCGTCCCGCCACACCTTGAATATGCTTCGAGCATATGGAATCCGGTGCAGAAAGACTTAATCCGGGAACTTAATATAATACAAAGGAAAGCTGCGCGATTCGTCAAAAACTGCTACGGGCGTACAGACAGCGTTACACAGATTTTAAACGAATTCGGCTGGGAGCCGCTAGAGACTCGGAGGCTGCGCGCTAGGCTTAGATTACTTGAGCAATTGAGAATAGATATCTTTCAGAGCGACACTGAGAACATCATATTAGAACCCCACTATATTTTCAGGTCCGACAGAAACGATAAATTAAGAGAGATATTTTGCCGAACGGATAGGTATAGGAATTCGTTTTTCCCCCGAACAATTAGGGACTTTAATAAATGCTAGGCGTAATTTCACTGGAGCGTTTCCTTTTTATATGTTAACAGCTGGTGTCCTAACACCCCCCGCCACACGCCTATTGAGGCGGCTTGCGGGATAGTATGTAGATGTAGATGCACAGTCAAAAAATAAATTCAAATCATTCTACTGCACAGTATCTGCAGAAAATTTTCATTGTTGGTCACTGTGACCGATTGAGCTGAACAGAGAAATAGGTATTTGTTATTCTAGAGACTTTTAAAAGGTTGGCTGTTTACTTTTCCACCACTCACCCTTAGAAAGGTACCTCTGGAGCTCAGGTGAGGCCAGTTGAGTTTCACAAAGAGGTTTGGACAATAGCCACAGGCCTATGTTCTCCATTAGAGGACTGTGGTTTGGGGTGATCATCATTTGTAACACAGACGCCTTGTCAATGTCTGGGAGAGGAAGTTCAATGTCTTTGTAGTTTTTTGGCGGGGGACCAGGAAGTGGGCAGGGGCTGGCAACTTCCACCGAGTGACCACGCTCCGCAAGGGCTTTCATTAAAGCTTGAAACATCATGTTGTGGCTGGGGGCTGGCGTTGCAAATAATCCCAGAATGCGGGCCCCATTTGCAACTGAAATGTGAAAGCTAAGAATTGCGCAGAGTGCTGCCAGAACCGCGATCTTCTTCATGATGAATCTTCTTGATTTAAGCTTGTGGTTCGTCTTTTTTTCCTGTGGAAACAAGAACAACACCTTTCCTATATTTTCCTGACATTGGTGGACAATCATACTATCAATTGAAGCATCATGATATGGTAAAAAATATGCATCAACAAGCACAAACTTCAAACTCTGAACGGTGGCTGTACTACTTCCGGCCATAAGTGAAAAGTCTTGACATGCAAGTAGGATTGGAGGAAATATTTTTCATGCCATCTGAGTCGTAGTAACCTCCTTCACCATCTTGTCACAAAAAACTGAATTTGGTAATTTATCCGGATCAAAATATTAAGTCCTCTGTCTCTTTTTTCCTTTAAACACTGCAGTATATTATGGAGTGTTGCAGTAACCATGGTTTGATTTAACAACATTTTTACCTTACACACAAATGCACACCTTGGATTAACACAATAGACCCCTCCTAGACTAGATCAGAGATTGCTTGAGAAAAAGAGCAAAAGCTAGGACATTTAGACGTGCCGTATGCATTCTAGTATAAATCGAGAATTTTACCCTTTTTTCGACAGATTATTTCACCTAACTTCGATTTATTGTCGAGTCACTAAATAACGTGACTTTTCCGAGGTTAACATTTCTTCGTATCAATAAGTCGTACGTTTATTTATTCCACATGAGGCTCGGAGGACATTCACGGAAAAATACGTTACATTTATAAGTTTCGTATTAGGGCCCACCACTGCCAAATACACTTGGTACTTCCGCTTTGCGATACTAAAGCATCCAACAAGACCAATTGTATTGTACCAATATCACATAACCAACCAAAAAACGCTAGGTACCTATTCCCGATTTGCTACCGGCGACTCTGGAACCGTAAATCATCTTATATGTACGTATATTGATTCAGATATTGCGTTACTTGGAGTTAAATTTCTTATTTCATTATTTTTATTCTATTTTACTGCATTCAAAAGTAAAAACAAAATGAAGCTGTTTCATTCACTGAAAAAACAACAAGTACCTATCTACATAATCAAAATGGTTATTTAAAATATACGAGACGTTTAAGTGCATACTATAAAGACATACAAATAGAGATTGAAGTAGAAGGTCAATGGAAAAAAGCATTCAGGTGTTAAACCATAGAAAAAAATGACACACAATATTCATTCAAGTATTCTACCAGCTGATTGGTAGGTTCTTGGACAGTAGGGTGGGCCGAAAAACACGAAAGTTTCCGAATCGAATCGTAATAGCGCGGAAAAGTTGTTACTCGTCGCTCTGGTCACAAAGAAAGAAAAATTTTCGAAATCGGACCATGTCTTTCGGTCACACATCTCGTTCGAAGTTTTGAAAAATCGTAAAAAATATGACTTTTTTAGGGATTTTTTTAAAATGAGTTACAGGGATTGGATTACGTTCAATATCGGTATGTGGCCTCTTCTTAAGAACTTCTGTCTTTAAAAAATATGTAACACCCCTTATCTCCTTCTTTTAGGGGGAGGGGGAGTCGCTCATCGAGTTCAAATTATCGAAAAATCGTAAAAAACATGACTTTTTTTCGGAATTTTCTCTTTATGAGTTACAGTGATCGGATTGCGTTCAAAATCGGTATCTGGCCTCTTGTAAAGGTCCTTTGTCTTTTAAGAAAGATATAATTCCCGTTCCCCCCTTCTTTTATGGGGGAGGGGAGGGACATGTATCGTAAAAATGATTGCCCATACGGTAGGCCTACGCTTACTTTTGAAAATAGGTTTTTCTTTTGATTTCGTCCCTTCAAAATAGTTGTTTTGGCGAGAAAACAAATAAATTTTTTAGGCTGGTTGATGTGCGACTACCCATAGCCGTGCCTAAGGGATCAAAGTGCAGGTGCACTAGAATAAGCGGATTTTGATGCCAGACACACTTCTCCGCGCTATTACGATTCGATTCGGAAACTTTCGTGTTTTTCGGCCCACCCTATTGGACAGTCCCCATTCTACATCCCAACCTCATAGACATTGTCTCGCTTTCCCTCCTAAGGATGGCCCATTATTAGATCCCTCTTCAATTCTTCATATCTTCTTCCTTCCTCTTCCACGCTTCCCCAGTGTTCTGCCATCTGTCACTCTCTTCAACATGCCCTCTCCTCTCAAAACCTCCTCCATCCATCTCTTCTGCCTTCTCCGAACCTCTGCCACAAGATTCCTCTCCTCTCCGACCATATCCAATACCTCCTCGTTCGTCTTTCTCGCCATCCAGCTAACCTTCTCCATCCTTATCCAAACCCACATCTCAAACGCCTCAAGTCGACGCACATCCTACCTTCGCAATGACCAAGTTTCCGACCCATATAGCGCCACGCTCCATATTAAAGTTTTCACCAGCCTGTTCTTTACCTCTCTTCTCAGACCCCCCTTATCAATTCTCTTCTCTTCGAAAATGCTTCTTTTGCCACGGCAATTCTGCATCTGATGTCCTTACCACTAAACCCATTCCCCTCCAAAATACTACCCAGATACTTAAACTGCTCGACCTGCTCTATCTTCTGCCCTCCCACCGTTATGTTCAGCCCCACCTTCTTACTTCTACATAATCTCATTACTTTCGTTTTCTTGTGGTTGATCTTCATCCCATACTTTTCGCACTGCACCTCTAACGCATTCACCTTAGACTGTAACCCCTTTACAGACTGACTAACCATTGCTTGATCATCTGCAAATCTCACTGATTTTATCAGCTCCCCTCCTACCTTTATTCCTGCCTCCTCCTCCCCCCATGCCTCCCTTACCATTTTTTCTGAATACACGTTAAAAAGCAGCGGCGATAGTGGGCACCCCTTCCGCACTCCCCGTCCTATCGTGGCCCATCCCGATTCTCCATCGGCTACCCTAATCGTCGCCGTCTGCTTCTTATACAAATTCCGAATCAGACGCCTGTCCCTCCAATCGACCCCTAATTTCTTCAACACTCCCATTAATTTCGTCCATTCCACCCGATCAAACGTCTTCTCGAAATCTACGACGCATGGAAAAACATCCTGTCCATGCTCTAGGTTTATTTCTACTAGCGTCCTCATCACCGCTGTAGCGTCTCGCGTTCCAGTCCCTCTCCTAAACCCGAACTGGTCGTCTCCCAAGGTATTCATTTGCCTTCTTCTCTAGCCTTCTGTTTATAATTCTCAGAACTACTTTGGCCGCGTGGGATATTAAGCTTATTGTACTGTAGTAGTGTATTGTAGTAGTGTATTGTAGTAGTACGTTTTTGCCTTACTCTTCTTAGGTATAGGAATTAGTACAGTCTTCGCAATGTCTTCCGGCCACACTTCACCCTCATAAATCCTACGAATAAGGGCAAAAAGTTTTCCTCTTCCGTTCTTCCCCATGCTCTTTAATAACTCTGCAGGTATGTCATCTATTCCCACCGCCTTATTCCTTTTCATGTCTCGTAGAGCTCTTTCGATTTCGCTATCTAGGATACCTGGTCCGATGCCGTATATGTCGATATCATCTTCCCTTTCTATATCTAACATATTGGGCCTTATTTATTTACCATAAAGCTCTTCAACATACTCCTTCCACCTCTCCTGGATCTCTTTCGGCTCTACGATCACCTTTCCCGTCTTGTCTGTTATCGTTGTAATTCCCCTTCCCTTATTACCACCCGTCAGTTCCTTTACTTTCATTTATAATGCATCTGCTCTTCCCTCTTTTTGGTATTTCTCTAACAAGTCGATCTGTTCTCTCCACCACGCCTCTCTTGCTTTCTTAGTTTCTCTTTTAGGCCTGTTATTTAATTCTCGGTATTTTCTCTTCCCCAGCTCTGAGTTGACGTTCTTCCATTTCCTTCGCTCCTGCATATCCATTATCATCTCCTTCGTGATCCACGGTTTTCTAATTTTAGTTGCCCTGACTACGCCCACCGTTGCTTTCGCCGCTTCTACAATTCTATTTTTCAAACTTCCCCATTCATCTTCCACTGATCTAACTCCATGTTCCTCACCCATTATCTCATCCTCCTTCTCTCGATACTTCCTTATTGCCCCAGCGAATGCCTCCGTATTCCACTTTCGTACCCTCCTTCCCATTCTTATTTTTTTCAGTTTTACCCGACATTTCATGACTAATAAGTTGTGGTCTGTGTCTACATCAGCTCCTGGATAAATATGCGAGTTTTTAACCTTATTTCTGTATCTGTGACGAACCATTATATAATCTATCTGGAACCTATCTGTGTCTCTCGGCTTCTTCCAAGTGTACCGACGTCGAGGATAATATCTGAACCTTGTATTTGTAATCACTAGGTTATTTCTACGGCAAAACTCCACAGCTTTCTCGCCCCGGTCGTTTCTCCTACCTAACCCGTATTCGTCCACCTCCCGCCCATCTCTTCCTTCACCCACCACCGCGTTCCAATCCCCCATTACTACCAAGTGCTTACTCCCAGGTATCCTACCAATTATTTCCTCTAGCTGATCGTACACCCCATCTACCTCCTCCTCTTTATGATTAGAGGTAGGCATATAAACCTGGATTATAACTAAATTTTTTGGATCTGCCTTTAGTTCCACGACTATTATCCTGTCACTCACCTGTTCTGCATACACTACTTTTCTACCTAGTTTCCTATTCATTACGAATGCAACCCCGCGCTGACTTTCATTCCCTCCACTATAAATTACTCTATAGTCGCCGCTCCAGTAATCCCCGTCATCCTTCCATCTAACTTCACCCAGACCCATGATGTCTACACCCACCCTCTCCATTTCTTGCTTTATATTCTCTAGCTTCCCCGCCCTCAGCATTGTCCTAACATTCCACGTGCCCATTCTGATTGTTTCGTTCCTCTTCTTTATCTTCTTTTCCTCTGCTGCTTTATTTTCTGAGCAAGGATTTCGTGTGATGACGACCGCAGGGGCCTTGTTCCCACCGCTGCTGGGCACGACACCCGGCCCTCTAGCCCGAGTCCCGTAGTTGCCAGGATTCATTATCATTTCAGAACTGTCCATAATTTCAAGGTTGTTACATACAATATAAACCATAGAAAAATAAATATCACCAAATATATCGACGACGATGACGTTGCTACCTCATCACGCAATAGCGATGACAATCAAGTAAAATAACGCTATAGACAACCACACGGCCTATTATGTTGTAGCTATATCCACCTCGATAAATATTTGAGAAATTTGTCTTTTTCCAATATTTGTCACCCTGTGTTTTAATATTACCAAATATTTGCGTCTTTTATGGTTCTCTTCTCTAAACCGCGAAACTAGGAGATTAAACACATTTTTCATTTCGACTAGTATCCGAGTTACAGATATTAGTAATTTTTTTCGGGTGAAAAGAAGGGTTCGATTTATACTAGAAGATATACGGTAAAGTTGAAAAATAACGTCGCTCAATGCCACTTCGGCTTCTATGGCAGGGGTTCTTCCATTCAACAAGGAGATAAACAGTCGATAGTCAGTCAAGAAACTTCGAGGATCACTGAACTCAATACAATTAAATAACGATCGCCGTATACCGCGTATAGGAACAGCTGAAGCCAGATCGGCCATGTTGGGAAGCCCCTCGGACCATGTATTTTAAGCTGGTTAGAGCGAGATAGATCCCTAGTCATAGTGGAGACCATATTCAAATTCTATTCTTTGATTTCAACGTCTGTAAGAAGTACGAAGCAGATATTATAATATTAATGGCGCAAATATGTAGTTATATGTCCAAAAATCGCAGTAATTAAATAAAAAAAGCTACATAAGTCTCCAACTTGACTCATTTTTTCCCGCCGTACGGCTGAAAACCCTTCAAAACAGCAGGTTTTTTGCGGTTCTGTAAAAGTTGCTGTAGTTAGTAAAAGATTATTTTTTATAAATAATTGAGAAAATATGTAATCTATACACCGTTATTTTTTTGACGAAATCTAGGTGTTATAAATTCCTATTTCCTCCAATATTCTCCCTCTGGAGCGCTCAGCCATAATCTATCCCATGTAAAACAGCTTATATTTACAGGCAAATTGCTCGAAAGGTAGTTCGGCAATGGGTTGATATTTTTATATCATTGGAAAGATGAGAGTTGTTTCTTTAAAATGAGGAAAAATTCATCAAATTCTAGGTGAAGTGATTTTTCGCTCAAACTACTTCAAATGGGAAAAAGCGGAAAAATCGGATGTGAGCATAATACTTTATGACGTGCTTAACCCTCCCTACCTACCTGGGGTCTTTTTTGACCCCAGCTCATAGAAAAAGTTGAATACCTTATTAATTTGTACAGTTATATGCATCACATTTTAGGAATTCTCCAATGAAACCCTTCTTCATAGACTCCATTTTTCATTTTTAAAACATTAGCCGCAGTCAACCTTAAAAAAAATAATTTCTTACTTGGGGTCAGTTTTGACCCCAGGTAGGGTATGTGGAACTAAAATCTCCCCGAACGTACTTCAATACTGGGAGATGAATTTTCATCATCTTTTAGAAATTATTGAATAAAAAATAGCTTTTGTCATGACTTCGTCATGTAAGGAAAAATATTAGCATATTTTACCATAAACTGAGTAATATACTGAATATCAAAATTATTAGAAGAGAAGAATTTCGTAAAGATATGGATTCTCTGGAAGTGTTTCCCTCGTATAAGGTACCGAGTTGCATATACCGGTAATATACACCGTCGTATAAAAAAATATATTTAACTTTGTGAAACAAATAGAGGCTTAGCTAATCAAATGAAAAATCTATTACATATCAACTGTTTCAAAATGGGTGAACTTGGAGACTAACGCATTAGCAATCGATTACATTCACCTCAAACCATTACATAAAGGCAGCTGAATTCTACAAAGTGATTGCTAGCATACCGTGTTTTGAACTTGCTCTACAGCTTCTAATCCAACTATTATCTGCGCATAGCTGGTTCATCGTCAACAGTGTGTTTTCTTTGTAATCAGCAACCGTCAGTGTTTTCTCTGCGCGAATATTGACTTCGTAATATTCTTCCACTGAAATTGAGCTCAGCTGATACAGAGAAAGTTAGTAACTTGTGGTCGCTCCTCCGACGATTGTATAAGCCTTCATTGCTCTGCAACTTCTAATCTAACTGTTATCTACGCAGAGCTGATTCGTCATCAACAGTGTGTTTTCTTTGTAATCAGCAATTCACAGTCAAGTGTTCTCTCCACTCGTATTTTGACTCTGTAGTATTCGGCCTCTGATACAAGCTCGGCTTATATAGTGAGAATTGTCACTTTTGGTCACTCCTCCGACGGCTGCAGAAGTCATATATATCCTTGCTGAAGAGTATCTCCGGCACTGGAATTATTAGTGAACCCGTAAGTACTACTTTCTTAACGTTAATATTACTACTTTAGTACTACGTTTAAGTCCTTTACGGGAGATTGTTCTGATTCATGTATTTACTAGGTAAAATGGAGTTTTTGAAGCCAATATTATTACACTTTCCTTTTTTCATTTCAATGGAGATGAAGTTTCAGATTAAAATTTAGCACAATTCTTTTGAGTCATGAATTTTGTAAAAGATTCTATTTTTACTGCAATTAGTGTGGAAATAATTATTCCCAGCAGAAGTCTATTCTTTTAAAATTTGTGTTGCTGAATTTCAATATTTGTGTTCCTCTGAAAAAAGTTTTGGCATTATGTTGCAAATGTTTAATTATTTTATGTTACATTGTATTAAGATAATTACATTACGTACTTAAATACATAGTTGGGTAAATGTATTCCTCATTATTCAAGTCTCAAAAAATATTACTCTCTAATCTCACACAGTTTTATTCTCGAAGGCCATCTGATTAATGGTAATAATTTTTTTGTAAATTAAGCAATGTATATTATGATGTGGTATTTTTCTGTTAATTTATGTGAAATGTATTTAATTAAAAAACGAATGAATATAAGTCATTGAAAAATTATTATTTCTTAAAAAAAATAATATTCACGATGGGGTCAAAAAAGACCCCAAGTAGGTAGGATGTAATTTTTTTAGTAACAGGTGGCGAGGGTTAAACTGTAGTTAAAAATCCCAGTGACTGATCTTCCAAATCGCAATGCAATCCGAAATACATGATCCAAGGTAAAAAATGTTCAAAGATGCATGAATTTCCCACGCATTCTTACGGAGCGCGATGCTCCATAGGTCCTTCGCAAGATGGCCGGATGCGCAATTGTTTTGCTTCACTCTGGGAGGGGGTATCGTCATTCCATTGTACTGAGTTCTGTGTCGAGGAAGCGTTATACAATTCCATACAGTGTTTTCGATTTACACATTTAACGCGTCATTCGACGCTCCAAACTTCTCCGTAAGTGGACAACGGTCCTACTGGAAACATTCCGGGACAATTTGGGGTCAGCTGGGACAAATTTGTCAACCGAGAGGGACACAGGAACATACCCTGTAAACCGGTGCTGTCCCAGCTAAACTTGGACGTATGGTAGCCCAGTAATGGATCATCTAAGGTTCTAAGATAGCTCTTCCCTCTCCAAGTTTACCGGTCCATTCTTAGTCGACCCTGTCTCTAATCACTTAATATGTCCAATACTATCTTCACATTAAAATCATCACATTTCTAACTCTCACAAGGTCACTCAAAATCCCAAATCTAATCCTACCTGGCTGGTTTATGAGCTTATTATATTTATTTATTTATTTATTACTGGCTGGTTTATGAGCTATTTATACTACTTTCATAAAACAAAATGTTATTCATGCATGAGACTCTCCAAAGCCTCTAGAAAGTAACTCAAAAACGATTAACTGCAACTGGTAGCGACCCCGATACATAACGATTTTTCGATTTTTGTAACGTGCCCGATAAGGCCGCCAGCAGCTCTGTGTACAGCGGCTCGTCAACTTACATGATTCTCTACGGGCTAATATCCTTCCGGGTAATATTGATAACTTATATTTCCGGCCCCGGTGGTAATGAAGTACACAAAGACTTCCCCAGCCAATCCGGGGGTCATGGGTTCGAGTTCCGCCTGAGTGGATTTCTTAACTACTAGGACTAGGGTTGCCATATTTTAAAATGAAAATAAAAACGGGGAGATTATCATATTTTACCATGAAAGACCGGGGGTTTATCACTAAAAGTTCAGTCCATTCTCTTTGGTTAGTATTTTGGCGTAAAGCACGTGTTTTGGTGTTTATTATTAGTAGATATGGGAAAATTACCGTAATTTTCCAGTATTTTTTAGTTTTAAGCATTTAACAGCAAATGTATGGTTAAATAAGAAAGCCAATAGCAATAGGAAGGGAATAACGATGTTTAAACCATACCTAATGCAACATTAACCTATCAGAAATGTTTTAAATTGGAAAAAGAACTACGGCAGCAACACGAAATCTGGCTTTCTTTTGTCAAAGTATGAGAAATTTTCAAGAAGAATATTCTAAAGCTTTAATCTTATAATGTTATAATTTAAGTAAAATATTCCAAAAATGAGTCTGACATGACTCAATTTGTTACTAAACATTAAGGAAATGTGAACTTGGCTTAAAAGAACATGTCGAGAATTTATCTGTATGAAAAATTATCTCAAACATTATCTCAAAGACGCGGTAAATTACGAAAAATACCGAGGTAATTTTCAGAGTGGCCCATCTCTACTTATTAGCATATTGACTTTAATTTGCATTCTTGTGGGAGCAAGTGGTGTATATCCGAAACAATAAAGGCCACCTGACAACTAGTCCGTATGTTTGAAGCGAGTTATTGACTATTGCTTTTGGAAGCGGAGTGATAAAAAAAAATATTTGGAAGTGATTGAATGAAGTAAAGTAAGACGTTCAGAGCTTTAGAGATAATTCGACGAACAGCATTAATATTGATGGTATATTTATGATTGTAAGAAGGGTGGTTTAATGTAAACTGAATGCGGACTAAAATTTACAAATACGTCAGATTAATTAAACAGCCAGAAATTTATAGTTAAACCTCAATCAATCTTTTATTTTATCATATTTTGGTGTACAATTAAGGTAAGGGACATCATCTCATTTTTTTATAAATATTACACGATGGAAGAAAAGCTTCTACCATTATTCTTCCGGGGCTGGGCAGCGATCGTATAAACCGGAGGGTTTCCCAGTTTTCTGGACATTTAATTAATTGGGGACTGAAAAAGGACATGTCGTTTACATATAGCTTGTTCAATGAAGTTTTACGCACCTCGTATTCCCACGAAAAATCTTAAATCGTCTAGTTATTTTTCGGCACACTCTGACTAAATCGCGACGTGATTTAGCTCAGCTTACAAGCAAGTAAGCAATCGTAATGCGAAATTTACAATATATTTACTACAGTGTGTTTATCATAACGCTATGTTTGAATATTCGGAGATGGTAAATCACGTAGAATAAACTCTCTTGCTATTGAATCTAAAATTCCTGCATTTGGAATATTGTCAGATGAAAAACATTCACAACCGTAAACTTCCATTTGCAAGAATCCAAAGCATTAACCACGAAATGCAGACAGTTTTGAGAGTACAGAGGAGATTTTAGTGCCCGCTGAAGGAATTTCTGATCCAAGTACCGTTGATCGTGCTGTCAGAAGGAAGGCAGTGGAGTTGCACGAGTCTTCTAGCAGCGAATCGGAAGAGAAGAGCAGTGATGAGGAGGTACCTTTGCAGCCGGAGACGTCGGTTTCAGAGTAGAGTGTACTGACAACGGTGAACCTCGACCCCGATCTCAGGCAAAGTACACTCCAGAACCGAGTCTTGAGAATTTGTGTAAGAGAAAGCCTATTGATATTTTCGAACACCTTTTTGATGAAAGTATTTGTGATGAAATTGCCACCCAGACGAACTTGTACGCGGAACAGCAAATCGAAGCAAAATGTAGGAAGCGACAGATGAAAAGAAGAAGACTACATCTACATACTACCCCGCAAGCCGCCTCAATAGGCGTGTGGCGGGGGATGTTAGGACACCAGCCGTTTGCATATAAAAAGAAAACGCTCTATTGAAATTAAGCCTAGCATTTATTGAAGTCCCTTATTGTTCGGGGGAAAAACGAATTCCCATACCTATCCGTTCGGCAAAATATCTCTCTTAATTTATCGTGTCAGTTGGACCTGGAAATATAGAGGGGTTCTAATATGATGTTCTCCGTGTCGCTCTGAAAGATATCTATTCTCAATTGCTCAAGCAATGTAAGCCTAGCGCGCAGCCTCCGAGTCTCTAGCGGCTCCCAGCCTAATTCGTATTTTATTGAGTTGCCGAATTAAACCTTTCTGCACCGGATCCCATATGCTCGCTGCATATTCAAGGTGTGGCCGAACGAGTGCGAAATAGCACCTATCTTTTACTTTTTCATCCGAAAATCTTCCCGGGAAAGTTGGGAAAAGGACTGGGTGGAAAAAGACAAAGAGGAATTGAAGTTATTTCTTGGCATACTCCTTTTGTAAGGAATATTACAGAGACCAAAATTAGGGCATTATTTTTCAAGAAATAAATCACTGGCAACTCCTTTATTTTATGAGATTTTGACCGAGAAGCGATTTATTTTCTGCTCAAATTTTTGCACTTAACAAACAACGAGGATTATCTCACAGAAGGTCAAGCTTCCGCAAAGCTGTATAAGATAAAACCTGTCATGGATCATCATGTAAAAATATTAAGGAAGAGTTACATTCCTGATAGGCTGCTATCTGTTGATGAATGCCTTTTGCTACATACCAAAAAAATCGTTCAAGGTTTGGTATGGAATCAATTAAATAGTGCGACTCTAAATTGGGTACCTACGTGTGGCACATGCTGATTTTCACAAGGAGGGAAATTCAGCTAGTTGAAACAGTCGAAGGCGTTGACGTGTCAGATTTCACAACGCCTTCGCGATTGGTCCTTTCTCTTGCCAAGGATTTGCTGAATCAAGGCTATACTATTGCGATAAACAATTACTTTAGTAGCCGCGAGTTATTTGACTTTTTGGTCACATTTGAGACCGATGCAATCGGAACTGTGACATAGAATTGGAAAAATGTCATGCAAAGAAAGTTGAAAAAAGGGGAGGTTGTTGCGGCCTATCCTGGAAAACTAATGGCAATGAAATGGCGGGACAAGAGGGATGTGTGTGTATTGAGCAGCATACGTGATGATACGATAGTGAGTGTTCCAAGCAGAGGAGAAGGAACGAAAATAAGACCTCTGGCGTGCGCTGATTTCAAGGATGCGATGGGAGGAGTGGATTTGTCCGATCAATGCATCGTGACTTACAGTGCCGCGCGAAAAAGATTGAAAAAGTATTATCAAAAGATATTTAGGCACATGCTAAATGTAACAGTGTTCAATTCTTTTATTATACACAAAAAACAAGGCGGCGGTCTCTTACAACTTGATTTTCGCATGAATCTTATGGAGGATATATTTCTAAAATACGGGAAATCCACATAGGATAAGGAAGAAAAATTAAAGAAAGAAGAATAGTAGTTCAAACCCCAGAGATACTCGTAGGTTGACATTTCCCTGATCATAATCCACCTTCAGGGAAGAGAAAACACGATGTAAAACGGTGTGTTGTGTGCCTTGCTAAAGGACAGAGGAAGGAAACAATTTTCTTGAGTAAAGTGTGTGTGATACCCCTCTATGTGCGGTGCCATGTTTACAAGTGTATCACACGAAGTTAAGCTACTGAATTGGCTATTTTAGTTTAGTTTATAGTTAGTTAATAGTTAAATTATTTGTCCACGAATTCAAATAATCTCATATGAAAATATACATAACCCGTATTGCCTGAATGGAAAAATAATTGATTGGATGCTATAAAAATATGTATTGATAGTTATATGTAGTTGTAAAGATATTGGAAAATTGTAAATTAAACCAATGCGAAATATATTTCAGGGCCCGTCGCGTAACTATTATACGAAAACACACCAAATGCGAATTTATTATTTGAATTATGCCCATCTGAGAATTTTTTTGAGGCATCAAATCTATACGACGTGTCTCTGAAGCTATGCAATTGTATGCTATCTCCTGAAGATATGCAATTGAATGTTTATAAAAATAGACTCTTTTAGTATAAAAACTGCCCATAAATTGTTTATTCAGAAATTCAAATAAACTCCTAGGAAAATTGACACAAATTGTATTATCTAAATTGGAAAATGATCGATTCGTTGCCAAAAAAATTAATTTTTTGCTATAGTTGTAAACATTGTATATGGAACATTGTAAATGGAACATTGTAAAATTGTAAAACTTATTTCAAGGCCCTGCATGAAACTTTTCTACAGAAAAGCTTCTATGACCAACAAATATTTGAGTGATGCTCATTTATCATTATAAATTATATCATGCATACAAAATATAATCGAATTAATGCAGGAACGTCAATTTCTCAGTGTTATAAAAATGATAAAAATATTGTAGTTTTTTAGTTGCATAATTTTGAAATATATTCCAACAACTTTTTTAAATAAATATAAATTTAAAAAATTTAAATAGCAGCAAAGTATTTCAATTGTGCCCGTTCCGGCGTTTGCAGGCAACATCTACAACTTTACCTTGTTCTAGCCAATAAAAAGTGTATTATAGAAATGAAAAATTTTTTTTTTAACAAATTCATGAAAAAAATCTTTGCGTTAAGTTCTAGGAGGCATAAAAAAAATGTATATAGCTTTTTATTCCATGAAAATTGGAGGATTCGCTCCCCAACAGCTGAAAGACAATGGAAAAATTCGTCCCCAACGAAGGGATGTACCAGACGGCGCAGGTTAGGGTAGCCAATGGAGAATCGGGATGAGCCACGATAGGACGGGGAGTGCGGCAGGTGTGCCCACTATCGCCGCTGCTTTTTAATGTGTATTCAGAAGAAATTATTAGGGAGGAATGGGGGGAGGAGGAAGTAGGAATAAAGGTAGGAGGGGAGCTGATAAAATCAGTGAGATTTGCAGATGAACAAGCAATGGTTAGTCAGTCTGCAAAGGGTTACAGTCAATATTGAATGCGTTAGAGGTGCAGTGCGAAAAGTATGGGATGAACATCAACCACAAGAAAACGAAAGTAATGAGATTTTGTAGAAGTAAGAAGGCGGGGCTGAATATAAGGGTGGGAGGGCAGAAGATAGAGCAGGTCGAGCAGTTTACGTATATGGGTAGTATTTTGGAGGGGAATGGGTTATTGGTAAGGACATCAGACGCAGAATTGCGCTCGCTAAAGAAGCATTTTCGAAGAGAAGGGAATTGATGAGGGGGGTCTGAGAAGAGACGTAAAGAAGAGGCTGGTGAAAACTTTAATATGAAGCGTGGCGCTATATGGGTCGGAAACGTGGTCATTGCGAAGGGAGGATGTGCGTAGACTAGAGGCGTTTGAGATGTGGGTTTGGAGAAGGATGGAGAAGGTTAGCTGGATGGCGAGAAAGACGAACGAGGAGGTATTGGATATGGTCGGAGATGAGAGGAAGCTTGTGGCAGAGGTTCGGAGAAGGCAGAAGAGATGGATGGAGGAGGTTTTGAGAGGAGAGGGCATGCTGAAGAGAGTGATAGAGGGGAGAACACTGGGGAAGCGTGGGAGAGGAAGGAAAAGGATAGGAATTCTGGACGAAATAAGAGGAGGTAGAAGATATGAAGAATTGAAGAGGGATCTAATAACTTAGGAGGGAGAGCGAGACAATTTCTATTAGGTTGGGATACAAAATGGGGACTGTCCAAGAACCTACCAATCAGCTGGTAGAATACTTGAATGAATGTTGGAATTTTTGCTTATGATATGTTTTAATGCTCAAGTGAAGGGGTATGAAGTCACAGGCCTTACCAACCCCCTTAAATAAAATTTCATGTGGAACCTAACATTATGCCTTTCAATCATATGGATTTTTTTCAAATTACAGTAGGTGAAGCCCGAAGTAACTGAGGTTCTTTGGTGTGTTTCCCATTAATGATTTTTTAAGGTAATTTTTTTTGGCCATACCTTAAATTAGAAGAAAAAAAAAGGAATTATATATGTGACTTTTAATAGAATTTTTAGCCGTCATTTAAATTAATTTACAAAACAGGAATTATATTTGACTTTTAATATCTATTTTTTATGGCCAAACGTCAACTATTTCCATGAAGCTGTCCAGAATAAAATATTAGGTCAAAAGCGTATGCGTTCCTTTCGTATGTTGCCGGTATGGTGGAACCCTTAATTCTGACGGTCTACCAAACAAATATACCCAACGCTCCTCTCCTTCTTACAGCTTTAACTGCCAGAGATTTGTTCGTGATATTTGTTTAAAAGGAACACTTCAAAAGTAAGACATGTCTGTGATGTAGATATATCCAAAGAGGACAATCTAATTCCCGCAAAGGACATTGTTCTTAGTTTTTCTTTTCTTAAAATGTGTACTCATTCTCATTTGGCCTGTTTATATTGCAAGCTTTTAGGATAAGTCGTCTGAAAATCTATTGTGATAATAAAATTGATTAATCCTTGTTGAACTGTGACATCAGCTTAGTCGTCTCAACTATTTGCTCGCCTTGATCCTCAACTGTTAAGATTCACTGTTTCTTTAATTACCGAAATTGACGATGACGACGCTTCAGTCGACTGAAGTTCAAGCGTAGCTATCGGACCACACTTAATGTATAACTTAAGTCTGTAGTGTAGACAAGGCAATACAACGCTATCCTACACATTAAACTCCTGGACAGCCTTATGTTTACATGATCCTTGACACAAGGTACCCGTCATCAGCTCCCTGATCCTTTTTCTGAACTCTTCTTTCGCCAGCGCAATTATCCTTGTAAGGGGCCATTCAAGTATTACCGAAGACGTTTTGGGGAGGAAGGGGGGTTGAGCTTTTCGTACGTTGTCTTACGTAGGGGGGGGGGTTCAGGGGGTCCGAGAAAATCTTAAATTAGATTAAAGTTACTTGCGAGATCGTATTTTTATCAGCTTGTAAAATTATCGCCAGACAAAAAATCTTACTTGTTGTTAGTAAGATTTGAGATAAGCTGCGGTAGTATGCCTGAGTTGATGCTAAACTGTAGATAAAGGTATGATTAATTCCTTTCGTTCATTAAATTGGTAGCATTGCATTTGCGAAGAAGTTTTGGAGGTCGAGTCTACTGCGAATCGCGAAATATCGAAAATAGTTGTCGATATCTGACTAAACATTTATGCATCTACGTCTCTCAAAAGGGCTTATGATTTTGTAAAAACAGTTCAAAACCGAAGGTTGTAAGGATAGTGTTTGCTTAGTTGGAACGCCCATGTATTTATTATCGCCCATGTATTTATTATCGCCCATGTATTTATTATCTCAATGCATGGTCCCAAAAGTGTGTGATAACTTATGTAAGATTGGGAGGGGAGAGGTTCATGAAATCCTACGTTGTCTTACATGGGAGAGGAGCAGTGGCGGATACATATGGGGGGCGCGGGGGGCGCGCGCCCCCCCCTCGTGGGGCCGCCCGCATTGCCGCCCGCGCCGCCCCCGACAGTCAGCCCGCACGCTATTCGTTCGTGTCTTTCGTCAGTCGACTCTGAGTCGAGTTATCGAGTAGTTGTACTTTCCTATGTAGCACGCGCGCGCGTCCGCGTCATCGTATTTTATACGTTTCTGTCCGGCACATAGATAGCTAACCTACGAGAAAAGTCGCGTCCATTCTAGTGATCTCGATACGTTAATCTGTCTGGCATTTGTTCGAGAAAAGTCGCGAATATTCTACTGTTTGTATTTGTTCACACTCCTTAAAAGTCTGGGAGCGAACATTCTGGCACCGAATGTTTTCGAAACAACCGAGCTACATATATAATGGAAGCAGAGTCGCTGCCAGGCGGTCAGTTTGAAAGCTACAATCGTCGCGATAACTTGCGCCCCCCCCTTTGAGTTGTTTTTCTGTATCCGCCACTGGGGAGGAGGAGGGTCAAAAAGTTGCCAAAATCACCTTACGCAATACTTGAATGGCCCCTTATGCCTTTGCTACTATGTCTATTTTCTTCAAATGTATGTACTACCATTGAGCAAACACTATGCTTACTCAATAGTAGTACGATGGAGGAAAATGAAGTATGATACTACCCAAGTCATAATATTGTTCTACTTGCCCCTGTCTGTACCATCCTGCTTTGATGGCCAGCCTCGCTATCTTTGTCTTAAAAAATCTCATCAATTTTTTTCCTGATGATTAATCTTCATTCCGTATTCTTCGCACTGATTTTCTAATGCATCTAAAAAGCCTGCAATCCCCCATCCAACGCTTGGTCGTACGCGTATCGAACCAAGTACAATGATATTTTTTTATTTTTCATCAGGGTATCTGTTCCTTTGAATTTTTTTGTGGTGCCTTACCACAGAACAATAAACATAGAGGGTGATTTGCGAATTTAAGGGACCATCTGCCATGAAATGAAATCCATGATTAGGTACGTACAAAAAACTTGCTTTGATATGTCATTTAACTGCCATTAACTTTACGACATAATTTCATTTTCTGGCCATTTGTCGAGTCTTGGGCCCCACTGGAAGTACTACATATTTTAGAATTTGGCGATGCAGCCTGTCGCTTAAAAAAAATCACCACAGCACGATCAGGTGGTTCCGTGTAGATCTCTCACTATCATAACCATGAATATACATATGGATCCTAAACTTGGTCCCAGTGGGTGTTGCCTAACATTCCGCATGCACCGAAAAATCAGGACCAAGCAGACTGTAGCGCTGCCACTCTAGAGAATATGGTTCTAATAAGGTAAGGCCACAGTCTAAACAAAGTAGTTTAGACTGTGGTAAGGCCGTGATTCAAATGGAGATACTGGAAATAAAGGGCATGGAATTGGCCTCTCTATTAACACCGGCCATTTTTGACACACAGAAGCGAACCATGCCGAAGTAAAGGCCGTGATTCAAATAGAGAAACTGTAAATAAAGGTACCGGCATTGGCCTCCCTATTAAGGTAGTTTGAGCGAAAAATCACTTCACCTAGAATTGAATTAATTTGGCCTCATTTTAAAGAAACAACTCTCATCTTTCCAATGATATCAAAATATCAACCCCTTACCGAACTACTTTTCGAGCAATTTGTCTGTAAATATAAGCAGTTTTACATGGGATAGGTTATGGCTGAGCGCTCCAGAGGGAGGATATTGAAGGAAATAGTAAATTTATAACACCTAGATTTCGTCAAAAAACTAACGGCGTATAGATTGCATGTTTTTTAAACTACATATAAAAAATAATCTATTGTAAAATACATTGTATTGTAAATACAAAAAATACATTGTATTGTAAATATAAAAAATAATCTATTACTCACCACAGCAACTTTTACAAAATCACAAACAAACCTGCGGTTTGAAGGGTTTTCAGCCGTTCGGCGGGAAAAAATGAGTCAAGTTGGAGACTTTTGTAGCTTTATTTATTTAATTACTGAGAGTTTTGGTCATATATAACAATATCATTGCGCCATTAATATAACAATATTTATTTCGTACTTCTTACAGACGCTGAAATCAAAGAATAAAATTTGAATATGGTCTCCATTATGACTAGGGAACTATCTCGCACAAACCACCTTAAACCGGCCATTTTTTACATACAGAAGCGGAACCATGCCGACTGCAGCGCGACCTATCTTTTGCGGAAAGCTAGGCAACACCTTTGCCCGTACAGTGGAGCCGAAGATTTAGATCCATATGTGTATTCATGATCGTAGCTTTGTCCTTGACGCACGTGGTGGTGGAGGCACGATTTGAAGGTAATCGGAGGATGATCGTGAACATTTCGGGAGGTTCAGATGTGACTCATAAATTTTTTCTCGCTGATACAAAAAAAAACACTCATGGGATGACGGAGCGAAAACCTATCCTTTTCTCGCAAAGGCGGGAGATACCTTTAGGTAACCAATGCAGAACTATTCACTCGTAAGCGTTTTCTTTTATCTCAAAATCAAAGTAAACCTCGAAAATCTTTGGTAGATAACGTTTCCCAATCGTCCTTCATTGATGGTAGTAGTGGACGAAGCCCTTGCGCAGCTGAACACTTAACTTTAATTAAAAAAAACATCTGTATCCGCGAACTCAATCGGATATCTCCACGCGTGGATAGGAAACATCGTACATATACATTGTGCTCAGTAATGATGATGCCGCTAAACCTTTCGATGGATTGAAAAATTATCACATAAGTTCGCACAACTCCAGAACTTAACTGAAAATAGTTATTTAAAAGATAAAAAAAACCTCAAACAACTCATATAAAACTGATTTTCAACTCATTTTCTCAACTTATTTTCTGAATCTAGAATTCCTCAGCAAATTTAAACGAAATAGAAACAGTTTATAACCAGTTGCAAATGAGATGTTTGTCCTGAAATTCAAATCAAGTACAAAGAATTAAAAAAAAACATTTTTAAAATAAGTGGGAAAATCAATCGAAAATCAACTTCAAAAGAGTAAGATAACGAAACATTAGGATGAAAATCAATGCAAATCTGTTAAAAAGAAGTAAATACCTTAACATGAGTTTCAAAACAGTTTCAAATCACCTGCAAAAAAGGTATTTTTACCTGAGTGTGTTAAACAAACTATGCTATTCATTTAATTAGTGTTTACATGACGATTATGAATAACCTCCAGCCATTTAATTTTTATTTTCATGATTGTTGTAGTTAGTATTTTATTTGTGACGAGTCTCATATGACTGTATTTTAGTCTTTTGCTGAATTTATGTATAAATATTTTGCATTAGCTTATCATTGTTACAATGTCCAGCGCATAAGATATTTGTTTAATAAATTGCACGTGTTGCAAGATTTTCTCTGGCTGGTTTTATGCCTAGTACTGTGACTCGATCTCTGGGCAAATAAAAGTATTTATTGATTGATCAATTCGAATATACCTTGGTGTTGTTGGTACTCAGTGGCAAAAGCGGATTAATCAAAGAAATACGGGTATAGCATTAACTTGGTAGCGTGGTAGTGACTTTAGTGTGGTCACCCACCATTGGGAAAGTTTACAAGTGTGAACATTTACATTGAATTTAAAAAAATTCACACTTGGACAGGAAATCGAACTCGAATCGAATTTACATGCTATCAATCCTGGAAAGAATGATAGGATAAAGAACTGTAGGCGCGATAGCGGAGAATTACGCTGATATTCCCGAAACGTAATTTAGCACGAAACATTTTCCATGTCGAATTACGTAAATTCGAAATAAAAACCTGTTTAATTTGGTATAAAATGTGTACAATTTTTACCAAAATTTGTAAATTCCTTGAGTAAAAGTTGAAAATTATGTCATAAACTTTGTAAAATTTTGTGTAAACTTTTTAAACTTGTATTTATAGCTTTTGTGTAAACTTTGTTAGTTTATGCTTAAAATTTGTAAACTTTCATGTAAACATTGTATACCTTTGTTCGTTCATGTAAACGTAGTCAATTTTGGTTAAAACATTAAAAACTTGTAAATATGTGCAAGTATTTGCGTAAACGATCATGTAAACATCTTTGTAAACTAACCGCATGTAAACATCCGTCCGCTATAACTGTCCGAATTAGGTCATCCGATCAGTGTCCTATCCGTTTTAAGGTTATAGTTGTGTTTGAGTTGAAAAATAACAACCATTAAAACTATTTTCTGTCAATAAGTACGTTGGCTCTAGAATTAATGCCCATTGTCTTTGTTACATAGACGTAGTGAGTCATAATTTGTTAGTGAAGGGTTATTGCGTTAGCTGGTCGGTAAAATTGTGTTGATGTGGATGAATTTCTGAACAGAAACATTTAATTCATATAACGCTATTGATGAGCTCCTCCGTGCCGTGATTGATTGGAATCAGTATTTGATACTTTATAATTTATCGTTGGCATATTTGTATCAGAAAATGGGTAAAATAAGTGTTTCAAGTAAATTTTTTTTCTTATATTTACCTCTATCCTCAACTATCTGCGCAGAAATTGATACCTTTCCTGAATTAGTTTCATGTGTAAAATAAATCAGGTATTTTAAACGACGAATAAATGAATAATACTCAATAGTGAACAATGGTTCAATAAATAGCTGCTGTATACAAGTAATGTCTTGAATTATAAATATACCATTTGCTTTTGGCATTTACTTGCCCTTCAGACCCATATTTAGAGGTGGATTTATGTTCTACTACCACTGAATAGATGTAAAAATTGTAACATTTTCTTTATTATGACAACTCAGATGCTTTATTTTTCTTGGGTTTTTTTCTTTGACCTATCCCAACCCTAGTACGCTTCACATTTATGGCCGAAATGCGTCCAATTTGTGTCATATAACAGCCCGCAGCGGACTCTTGCAGGACGTCCACAGGCAGTCGTTTTTACTGACGTTCGGACATGCAGTGGACGTCCGACGGACGCCCACCGGAAGATATAAATGCGGACAGCCTACAGACGTCCGTTATGAACTTGGCGGACAGCCTCCGGCCGTCCTGTGGACGTCCGCGTGATGTGTGGGGTACGTTTTATCTTTTAAAACTTCGTGAACTTTTGTATCAACGTTCGTGCAGACATCGTACGCTTAGAAAATCCGTGTAATCCTTTATGCTAACGTTCACGCAAACGTTTGTGCTGACCTTATAAACTTTTGTGTGTCCACTTCTGTTTTCTCTGAGACAGATACATTCGAGCGTTTTTCGCGGACCACACGCCGATAGGCATCACCGATGATGGCAGCGGATAGCCGCAGATATCCGTGGTTACGCAAGGTCAACTGGACGCGTTCACAAAAACTTCTCAGAAGTTAAAAGACACTCTCGCAGAAGAAAATATACGCACGATGCAGCAACTATTCACGCATGAACTACGTTGCAAATGAATTGCCACAGATGTAAAGCAGTCGAGCTATCGAAAACCGTTCTTCTCTTCGTTGTAGATCTATAAAATCTCAAGAAGAGTATAATTACTTACCGTTTGTTGTCAGTTGCGTCGCCCACCCTGCTCGGCTGCCGCCTGGACTCGTGTTTGAAGCGTCGAGATTCGGCGAAGGATAGGAAATGCTTTCAATGCCATGACATTGAAAGAGGAGAACGCGTGGTGGCGTTGGTTATTAACGTTTTTATATAGCCCCTCTCGAGACTATAATGTGGCTCCCCCATTTCCCCAGCGGCAACTCCACTCTCGGATATGCGGCTGCTCAAGAAAGCTTCTGCTGGCTTCTGCTATACTACTAAGAGGGCGGGGCGAACGTATCGCGGGGTTTTCAAAAGTCCTTTTTCGCTGGACGCGCGGCTCTTAACATTAAATACCACCTTTTATTTTGCATTGCTTAACACTCGAAGGACCAGACCCGTCATTTTGACGGGTAACCTCTACTTACTTAATCATATTGTCTATAATTTTTTTTCTGTCGTCTTAATTTTTTCTGACTTTTATTTATTTTGTATGGTACGTATCCTGTTAAAATATAATTTAATTTTTTCACATAGAAATGGAGTTATACCACCTGTCTACCTAAAAGGACCAACACCCGTCAAAATGACGGGTTAGGCGTTTCTATTTTATTTGTAACGGTAACGCGTGTTTTATCCAGGATATCACTACACTATATTACATCTGGCCTTTTTCATGTTTTAGTTAAAGAAATTTAGTTTAGTTTTTGATGTTTTAGTTAGGGAAAGAAAAGGCAGAGAAGGGTTGTATCGTGCGTGGGTGGCCTTACAGCGCATATATGAGTGTGGCGTCAGTAGCTTTCGCAAGGCTTACGGGAGTAGTGCTTCTTCCTCGAAATTATTTGTAAAAAATTACTCATTTGTATTGATAAATAAAGGTTATATTTAATGAAGTTATCAATTAATTTTAACATAAATGAAGAAATATTTAAAATAATTACTACCCGTCAAAATGACGGGCAATGGTCCTTCTAGGTAGCCATACAACCCCGGTCCTTCTAGTGTTAAAACGTACTGCTTTGACGGATGACAGTCCTTAGCTACAAGCAAACAAAATGAAGGTGCAAAACATATTATTTGGAAATCACATTTTTGATGAACACTTTTTTCAGATATGTGTAGGAGCTGGAGGTTCTTTGAGGCTCTTTGAAATCGCCAACTCCTTACTATTAGAGTTGGGTTCCCATTATATATGTAAAAAAACGGGACATTTGAATTCTCCACTGGGAAAAACTACGACATTTTGTAAAAAAAAGCGGGGCACGTTAAAAATGAGAAAAATAGCAAAACATTCACCATGCATATCTTTACTACAAATCACAATCGCACTTCTTGAAATTAAGACAGGATTTCAAAACATTCATGTTTAAAGTTCATGTTTATACGATACATTAGAATATTTATCACAATTATGAACCTAAAGAAGAAGTTTCTTTTCTTTGGCTAATTGAATATGGAAGTCAACACAAGATAAATCCTCCAACTAAGTGTTTACAATAATATAATTAAAGCTTTCACTGTTTCAATCGGAAGTGTGCTTTTTTCATCAGTCCACAATGCATTTATTAATGACAAAACACGTTCGACAGCTGCATTGGATATCCAGATCCAAACAAATGCAAATGCAAACATAAACATAAAGGTATCTTAGATTGATAGTGTTTATATCCAGTATTGTAAATTGAGCAAATATTTCACACTATTTGCAAGTAATACTTAGATCCTTCAGTTCAATCCACACTTTAAATGTATTTTAACAATATTTTTCAAACATACAAACTCATCGAACACACTGAAATTTGTTGACACCGTTTATATAAATTCGTATCATTATCGTATGTGTTTCCACATCGGAGACTCCTTTCCCTTCAAGGTAATACAAGTCACAGTAAGACGAGGGTTTGAGAAATGGTGTCAGTTAACACTGAAGCGCGATTCTCTAAGGCCTTCATTGATCTGATTTGCCGCAAAATGACCCCTTCTTGGTCACCGTGTGAAGATCTCTTCAAGTGAAGTACTCCATCTGTTGGATGGGTCGTTAAACTGTGGACCTCTTGGCGCTTTAGGTTATTTTATTATTCATGTACATACTACCCCGCAAGCCGCCTCAATAGGCGTGTGGCGGGGGGTGTTAGGACACCAGCCGTTTACATATAAAAAGGAAACGCTCTAATGAAATTACGCCTAGCATTTATTGAAGTCCCTTATTGTTCGGGGGAAAAACGAATTCCCATACCTATCCGTTCGGCAAAATATCTCTCTTAATTTATCGTTTCTGTCGGACCTGGAAATATAGTGAGGTTCTAATATGATGTTCTCCTTGTCGCTCTGAAAGATACCTATTCTGAATTGCTCAAACAATCTAACCCTAGCGCGCAGCCTCCGAGTCTCTAGTGGCTCCCAGCCTAATTCGTTTAACATCTGTGTAACGCTGTCTGTACGCCCGTAGCAGTTTTTGACGAATCGCGCAGCTTTCCTTTGTATTTTATTAAGTTCCCGGATTAAGTCTTTCTGCACCGGATCCAATATGCTCACTGCATATTCAAGGTGTGGCCGGACGAGTGCGAAATAGCACCTCTCTTTTACTTTTTCATCCGGAAAGGATGGATTATTAGGATGTCCCACACAGCACGACAGGACGTCCGGCCGGAGGCTGTCCGCCAAGTTCATGACGGGCGTCCGTAGGCTGTCCGCATTCATTCCGGTGGGCGTCCGAACGTCAGTAAAAACGACAGCCTGTGGACGTCCTGCAAGTGTCCGCTGCGGACTGTTATTGGACACATATGGGACACATTTCGGCCATAAATGTGAATTGTACAAGGCGCTGTTGGAATAGGTCAAAGTAAAAAAAACTAAGAAAAATAAAGCATCAGAGTTGTCATAATAAAGAAAATGTTACAATTTTTACATTTATTCAGTAGTAGTAGAATATATATCTACCTCTAAATATGGGTCTGGAGGGCAAGTAAATGCCAAAAGCAAATGGTATATTTACAATTAAAGACATTACTTGTATACATTAGCTATTTATTTAACAATTGTTCGACTATTATTCATTTATTCGTCGCTTAAAATACCTGATTTATTTTATACATGAAACTAATTTAGGTAAGGTATCAATTTCTGCGCAGATAGTTGTGGATAGAGGTAAATATATGAAAAACAATTTTACTTGAAACATTTATTTTACCCACTTTCTCATAGAAATATGTCAACGATAAATTATAAAATATCAAATACTGATCCCAATCAATAGTATGGAGGAGCACATCAATAGCGTTATATGAATTAAATGTTTCTGTTCAGAAATTCATCCACATCAACACAATTTTACCGACCAGCTAACGCAATAACCCTTCACTAACAAATTATGACTCACTACGTCTATGTAACAAAGACAATGGGAATTAATTCTAGAGCTAACGAACTTATTGACAGAAAATAGTTTTAATGGTTGTTATTTTTCAACTCAAACACAACTATAACCTTAAAACGGATAGGACACTGATCGGATGTCCGAATTCGGACAGTTAGCGGACGGATATTGTGGACGTCCGACGGACGTCCTCTTGACTGTCCTGAGAATCCGCGGTCACTATTCATCTACATCTACATCTACGATGTACCGTGCAAGCCACCACTGGGGTGTGTGGCACGGGGTGATTCCACACCAGGCATGCAGCACTCATCCCAGAAGAAATCCGAACCTCGCACGTTCCCCCTGGCTCTAGGCGCAGGCCAAAAGCAGTCAGGGGAACAGTGCGCAGTCCAACCGGAAACTGGGAGAGTGATACGTAAAAGAACATACAAACATGCAGAGAAATGCTATAGACACATCTAGTGGTTAATATTACTGATACTGTTAATTTATGAATACTACGAGATGCTACCTCATGCAAAGAACAAAATAAAATAATGCCGACTTATCGACCGGTGTGAAGAGTTAGTAATTATGTGGTGTTATTAAGCACAAGTGAAAATTCTACTCTATCTATTGAGGGTGGGAGATTCATGTGATTGATTTATCGCAACTATTATGATCCCTTATTGTACGTGGGAAAAATGATATTTTGAATCTATCGGTTCGGCAGTCAATTTCCTTTATTTTATTCCTGTGATCACTTCTACCGTAGTACGTTGGCTTTAGCAGTATGTGTTGAACGTCCGGCAAGAAACTGTCTGCTCCGAGTTTGCGCAAAAGATTTAACCTGTATTTCTCCCTTCGATCAGTTAAAGATTCCCACCCTAATTCCTTCAACAATTCGGTAACACTGCTAAGTTTATCGTAACAACCTTTCACAAATCTTGCTGCTCTCCGTTGTATTCTATCTATTTCAGAGATTAGTCCTACTTCGTAAGGGTCCCATATGCTAGCGGCGTACTCCAAGTGAGGTCTCACGAGTGAAAAATAACATCGCTCTTTAACTTTCTCGTCGCATTTTCCTAATATTCTCTTGATAAATCCCAATTTGCGACTAGCCTGTCCGCATATTCGGACAAGAAGGGCACGCAGCGGACGTCCGTCGACCACCCTGTGCTGTGTGGGGAGTACTGTACCATTTAAGATAATTTTAAATGTAAGATGTGTATAGAGCTTTATCTATTCCTACACAAATCTTTCATAATCTTAACATACTTCCTAACCGTCTTCATCCCATTCATTAAACCCATTCTCTTTCTTCCCCGCTCACCCAACCCCGCTCAACCCTTCCATCATTGTCTTAAGCTTCTCTCTAAGTCTTTTAAGGGGTCCTTTTCCGGATAACCCATTCTACATTCGTTCATCATCCACTCATTTCTAATAATATATTCCTCCAAGTTTCACTGTAAACACTTCTCAGATACCCCATTCCCACCGCGTTTAATCTACATTAATAATTACGGAAGAATTTAAATAACTTAGCCATTAACTAAGTTATGTTAATTCTTAGTTATTAACCAAAAATAATAACTTGGTGTCATCTTTAGACCTGAAGGTGGCACCATGTGTTGAATCCCGGTTCGTGATAATAAATAATTTGTGGAGTTAACAAAGTTATTTTAATTCTTCCGTAATAGATAACTTCCACAAAATCAAGCCTACAACCGTTTATTTTATTAATAATTATCCTGGCGTACCCACGTTTCACTATCATACTACTTAGTACGACATACTACTTATTGTTAGTACTACACAGTGGCGGATACAGAAAAAACTCAAGGGGGGGGGGCGCAAGTTATCGCGACGATTGTAGCTTTCAAACTGACTTCCTGGCAGCGACTCTGTTTCCCTTATATATGTAGCTCGGTTGTTTCGAGAACATTCGGTGCCAGAATGTTCGCTTCCAGACTTTTAAGGAGTATGAACAAATACAAACAGTAGAATATTCGCGACTTTTCTCGAACAAATGCCAGACAGAATAACGTATCGAGATCACTAGAATGGCCGCGACTATTCTCGCAGGTTAGCTATCTATGTGCCAGACAGAAACATAAAATACGATGGCGCGGACGCGCGCGCGCGTGCTACGTAAGAAAGTACAACTCCTCGATAACTCGACTCGACTGACTGACGAAAGAAACGAACGAATAGTGTGCAGGCAGACTGGCAGGTGCGGCAATGCGGGCGGCCCCGCAAGGGGGGGGGGGGCGCGCCCCCTCGCCCCCCATATATATCCGCCACTGGTACTACATACTACTTATAGTCGGTAGGAGAACACTTTTGTATACTTCAATTTTTTCTTTTCTAGAAAAACACGCATTTCTTGATACGTTCTACCTGTGGTTCTACGTTATACGTATGACTTTCCTTCCAGCATTCGAACAGCTAACGTGACTTCCAGATTTGGCACGTCTTTTTATTTCCTCATCTACATCTTTCGAAAGCATTTGGCCATTGTATATTTCCCCTCCCTTCACAAATGCATCAATAGCTGAGATCTGAGGCGGGATACTGACAGCAACTGCCGGTTCGAGACTAGAAGTGTCATTAGACATGAAATGAAGCAAAACAAACTGTGTTGGATGCGCTTTGATCAAAACTATCAAAACCTCAAGTGCCCGAAGGATTAAACGGGGACAAGGATGTTAGAGAATGGAAAAAAAAGGAAGCCGGATAAAATTTATATTGATACCGCAGAAGTCGTCCTATTCCTGCCAAATTTATGGACACCATTTTTATTTTTGACCTCGCTAGTTCCGCATGAGGATGGCGTTAGAGCTGTGCCCTCAACGTCGTGAATGCATTACACTTTATTCGTTAATACGAGACCTAAATAATTACGCTGTTTGTTGGCTACTAGCGGAGAAAGTAGCATAACCACGTATCAACACTTGGATTTCCCAGAAATCAGAAACATGTATTCAGCTTAAACCACAAAAAAATTATCAAAGAAGAGCTTAGGGGTTCCTCTTAAGAGGCGATTTTCAACGAAGACAAATTAAGAAAAGGCCCTTAAAAAACATGCAATTTGCCAAAAAATAGCGACTAGGTCTAGAACCAAGATGGTTAAGTAAGTGCACGATGTATGTAGTTTCACGAAGGTAAATAAAACATAAGAGTTTCCATGAATGATTTGATCCACGAGAAATCACACCCGGGTCTTTCGCGTTTCGTATTTCGTACAGCCAACGTAACAGTGTCGGGATTCGTGGAATTAGATACAGTCACTTCACTGTGGAATAGAGCGGCGCTTTTGTTTTACGAAAGTCGAGAGACATCGGTATTGATGCGCTCAAAATGATCGATTTGGTGAGAAAACACGAGATGTATGAGTCTTATAGATGTGTTCGACCCACCGCGGTGCCCCATGGGTCAAAGGCAACACGGCTATATGGTGCGAGTCGCTGATCTAAAGGACTAAAACATATGCGTTTCTCAATAAATCTGTAATTTTTAGCGTACGCATTTCATCGGATCTTGAATTAAGAGTCTTATAAGTGTTCGACCCGCCGTGCCCCATGGGTCAAAGACAAGCTGATTCAAGATGAGCGTTTTTATGCGCAAAGCAACAATTTTCAAAGGAATTGCGTCCTTTCAGAATCTCGTACACACTAACATTTCAACCGTTTCTGCGTATTCTGACGGCTTCATAGTGACGCTGGCTAGGCCGCACGTGACTTGTAGTGTCGGGCACCGAGGGGGTTGCGTCCCTGTTCACCTGTCTCATCGTCAGATCCCAAGCACTTTCTCTTTACGCCACTAACATCCTTCCGCATCCTTAAGATAATCCATAAACTATTGCTAGTGGTAGAATTAAAATTGAAGGTTTTTTTGGCAACTGATGGCATAATGAATCACAGAAATGGCAATTTTCCACTTGATAAGATTTAATACGACCATGCTCCTCCCCTTACCGAATTACTCATCCCCCCCCCTCCCCGTAACCTTCATTTGATAGCCTTCTCCATTTCCCCTCCCTTACTTCACTTTGGTTAACCATCTCCTCCTCTCCAACCACCTCACATCTTCCCCCCTCTCCTACCTACCCCACCTCCTCCTCCTCTACAAAAATCTTGTTAATATACCCGATCTGTTTTTGTGTATGTACCTGATGATGATGCAGTGCATCGAAACTATGGTCGTATTAAATCTTATCCAGTGGAAAATTGCCATTTCTGTGCTTCATTATGCTGAACTTCCATCATATCACGCCTGATACTTCTCTTTTTTGAACTAATGATGATGATACGCCGTATCGAAACCGGTCGCAAATATATATTTTATTTTGTGGAACAGCAAAGTCTTTTTTTCTTACCCTTTGTGCATCATGAAGGAGTTCCACCATTTTGCGCCACCCACCATCGCATTTAATGCCATTTTCACCACGCAGCATTTATTTCCCACTAATTTCTCCCGTAAAACTATGAAGCCGTCAAGATGCGCCACTTTTTCGTTCCAAAGGGGTTTTACCGTAAGGACGGTTGTTTCCTCCAGAAAAAATGTTCTTCTTGATCATGCTGATCTTTGACCCCTGGCACACGGCTATATGGTGCGAGTCGCTGATCTAAAGGAGTGAAACAATTGCGTTTCTCAATTAATCTATAATTTTTAGCGTACGAAATTCATCGTATCTTGAATTAAGAAACATAAGCTCCACCCAACGCTCACGGCGCATTTATTGTGGAGTGATATGTAAATGTATACTCGTCATTTCGGCCTCGTGATGGAAGACAAAAGAAAACCACTTCTAAATCTCACGATTCCTTTTAATTTTTTTTCTTTGCCAAAAGTTCAGGGTAACTCTCACATGCGGCTATTCATCCTTGGCTAGATACTTGGCCGGGGTGGATTAAGGGGGCTAATTCGTCGTAAAATAGGGAACTTGGTTGTCATAAGGTATTCTATACTCCCCCAGACTCCAATAGGAGTCTGAGGGATACTTTAAAGTAGTAAACTGCCCCCCTCCAAACAACTACCATAATGAGCTTGCTGTGGTGTTGATGTATAGAAGAAATTTCAGAAATCAATTGCAGTAGTTTTATTTGCAGAGTGTTATTCATTCTGTGCAGAGATGATTATAGGGTTTGGAGAAATTTATTGTGGCGATGAAATGGTATTCCATTGCCTTAAAATGCAAAACAGTTTTCATTTCCTGGATAATCCGATAAATTAATGGTAAATTAGATAACAATTGCTTTCGTTATGAATACCGGTATAGTCGTTGCGTAAATAATGCAAATTAATCAAATAACCCTTAGTTAGCGCAGTTTGCTTCACCCGCCTAATCTGCTACAGCGCTCTATTTTTATTGGATCATGTATATCGCTATTCATTTGTCGACAAATCCACCATGGCCGACGGTGAAGAAGATTTCGAGTGTTGGCTTAATGGAAAACTTCGAGCCTTAAATACCGACGAAGGAGTCTTTGGGAGTTATATAATAGGCATTCTTGAAGGCGAAGAGACATTAGATGACAAAACCGAAGCTTTGGAAGGAATACTGTCAGAAATAACTGTAAGCAAACGTCTGTGGATGGACCGCATGGATGATGTTGAGATGTCTTGTTTAAATCTTTCCTTAGATTATCGTGTTGATGAGTTGTTATGTTTTGTTACATATCGGTTCTCGACTCTCGTGTATCTCAAAGGTGTTATAGTATGGGAAAGTTGAGTGAAGAATTGGGTTTAGTACTGTTTTTGTTTTTGATGTTAATGTAAACATTATCTTCTCAAGGAGGAAGACATCCCCAAACACTGCCGCGAGATATTGGACAGATGGCAGAAAATATCCCAAGCCTTGAACTCCAAGAACAAGTCAGAACCAGAAGAAGATGTGGAGGTGAAACTAGTCAGACTTTTGGAGTCACAGTCTCTCCCTACGGTGGCCCCTAAAAGTTATACGGAAGAAGAACGCAAAATACGGGAGGCGATTTTGGCCCAGTATAGCCAGGTAGCTATTCACCTCACCATGCTTTGTTTTAACTCCGGACGTGCTATCATGTATTGCTTGTTATGATTTGTGCCAAACCAATATTGCCTTCAATTCTTTAATTTGACTTAATATCAGGCGCTAAGGAAGAGCCTATGCTATTTGGGAGTAAATTATAACCGACGACATGCAATCCGTGGAGAAATTCGTTGACTCTATTTCGATTATACTTAGTGCCTCATGTCGAATGGACGAGTGGCTTAGCATCACTGTTAGACTTAAGTGACTAAGGAGTGGGTTGCATGCGACGGACATTAACCCATTTTTAAAAGGTTTTTTCTTTTATGCACAAACTTTATTTTTTACTTTTTCCTCGGATGGACCCCACTGTATTGATCATACTATTTCGTTTCGCATTATAGTGCTCCAACAAAAAAAATTCGCTATTTAAGTTAGTACTATCGTGTAGGCTTAATCTTGTTCTGAATGTTGTCATCTGATGTTTTACAAAGGTTTTATACAATCAGGAAACGAGGTGGAAAAGTTCGTAAAATAGAAAATGTTCATTGGGTTATATTCAAGAATAACAGTGAGTTTGGTTTTGTGAGACTCCAAATTTATCAATTAAAAACCTTATAATAATGATTTTTTCCACGGTTGTTGCATTTAAAAGTTGATACATAAGACTTAGTGAGTGCTACCAGATTGATTCAGTAAGTATCAGGTTCAGTACGTGTATATTCTCTCATCAGTCTGAATTTGGTATTTTTGCAATGCTTTAGGTATTTTTGGGATGGATTGCAAATCGGAAATAAATTGTTTCTTTTATTTATTTACTGTCACAAAATGCTGATTTTGTATGTGTGAAAACTTAGGTAGAGTGTAGAAATATATCCTGATGGATTCAATTTCAGTGATTCTGAATCATTAGTCAATAGAAGGCAAAAGGCAATTGTCATGTCAGTTGAAGTGGAAACCTGTTTTTTGTAGAATAAGATGACCCACCTAATATGGCTTATGTGCCTTAAATATTTGCATTGTTGTTTTGGTAGCTTGAACAATAAATCACTTCACCTAGAATTTGACAAGATTGACTTCATTTTGAAGGATAAACTCTCATCTTTTCAATGATATCAAAATATTAACCCCTTGCTGAATTACTTTTAGAGCAATTTGCCTTAAAACATTAGCTGTTTAGATTAGATTATGACTGTGCGCTCCCGAAGGAGAATATTGAAAAAATTAGCAACTTCTAACACCTAGTTTTCGTCAAAAAACTAACGGTGTATAGTTTGTATGGGTATATGTATCATAGTGTCCAGTCTGGGAGAAAATTAATTTCACCTGCTTCCCGGTCATTTTATACCACCTTTTTCACTTATATTGCCACGCTACATCTGCGCATTGGTACTAACCTTTCATTTTCTTCATAAAACCTTTTTATTTCGTAAAGTATTCACTTAAACCTGTGATGTGAATCTCTTCATCGACGCCATATTGGAAAAACTGCCCTTTTCCTCCTATTTCCTCCAGACGGCGCAGCGGTCGAGCAGTTTCTACATTTTCTATACCCACCACCCATGAGTATACCCGCCCTTGATACCCGCCTTGAACCTAAACTAGCCGCGCTTTACGACGCGTTACAACTTTGAAGAGACTACAACTACAACCCCCTCCAATCATCTACCCTCTCGGGGAATATTTTTCTTTAGAAAAATACGCTACAACTTTGAAGAGACTACAAATACACCCCCCTCCAATATCTACCCTCTCGGGGGATATTTTTCATTAGAAAAATACGCTACAACTTTGAAGAGACTACAACTACACCCCCCTCCAATATTCTACTCTCTTGGGGGATATTTTTCTTTAGAAAAATACGCTACAACTTCGGCCCGCAACCTTTGTTGGGGGGGTGGGTTAAGACCATATTGTAGACGTGAAATTACTCTCTATCCCTCTAGCGGGACTTCCCAACATCTCGGAATATGGCGTCGAAATATCACGAAAATTACACGATTTTCTTCATCTACAAACTTTATTTTCTCAAAAACTACGAATCTCACGCCTTTTTTTCTTACATTTCAAAACTGTGCAGTCCTTTCACTTTTTTTCCCATTCATCGAATACCCCTTACTTTTCTACGATTCTCACACAAAAATTTCTCCCAGACTGAACCCTATGATACCTTTACCTTTGTATATTTTCTTAACTATTTATAAGATATAATCAATTACTCACCTCATTAATTATTACAGAATCGCCAAAAAACCATCTGTTGTGAAGGCGTCTTCACCTTATGACATGAATAAATGAGTCAAGGTAGAGACTTAGGTAGTTCTATTTATTTAATTGCTGAGAATGTTTGGCTCATATGACTATATTTTTGCACTATTAATGTTACAGTATTCACTTCATACTTCTTACAGACACTGAAATTAAAACATAAAAATCGAATATGGTCTCCATATTGCCTACTAGGGAACTATCTCGCTCCAACTACCTGTAATTTCCCTCCCTTTTGGTTGAATCTACTGCTTAATTAATCTTAGGAATGTGACTGGTTGTGCATTTTAATTTATAATATGTAGCGCCAAGAAAAAACATGGTGATTTCCACAGAGTTTTTGATGGTGTGGCATCATGAAATTCCACAATTTTAAGTCAGGTTCTGTTTTATGTGTATGTACTATTTTTTCTCCTGGGAAGATTAAATGAATAAGTAAAGACTTCGTTATGGGACAGGGGTGTAAATGACATAATATTAATGGGAGTGTACTAATGGATGTGGAGACTAATACTGCATCAGCTCCTATGACATGCCTTGCATTTGCAGCAAATTTAATGCTGCTCTTTATTGATGTCTACACATTGTATGTATTATTAACAGCTTATATAAAAAAAATCACTGAAACTCTTTCAGAAATTCTATAAATTTGCTCAGGTTTATTGAAAAAAAACTCCATACAAATACAGTCTCACTCTCAACAATACTATATTTTTTTTAATACACAGAAATGTTCAGAGCAATGTTGAATTCACAAGAGAAAAGAAAAACCAATGAAATACGAAAACAAAAACTAAAAACACTCAATTGATGTCCTAACACTCCCCATTGTTTAAAGATTTTTTTTACAAACAATACAAAACACAAAAAAAACATTACTATTCTAATGACAACCCCAACATGCCACAAAACCTTTGTGTGCAATCAGCTGACAATGACTTGGTTAACCCCTCCGCGCGGTTCTCAGTACGTGGTACGTCATCGGGTAGTCGGCCCTACATGCAGTTCTCAATATGCCGCCGTACGTCGCGCTGCGCTCCCTGGGTTTATATTTTTTTTGATGCTGTCAACTTGACTTCTGCTTATCTGTGGCTGTCCTTGGCCTCTTGGAGGATAATTCTTCCTAATCACTGCTTTGGATGACACAAAAAGCAAAACAAACCTAATAAGTCGGTCCTAATTGACTCGAATGGTCTGCTTATATGTGCTTCGTCGTCTGGTTTCTGTCCATCTTGCTTTCTTGAGATGAGCCCTATATCTCACTTCTCTGAGGCCATGCATTCATCCTTCTTCCCCTTTGTTTAGTCTTCATCTACATCTATATACTACCCCGCAAGCTGCCTCAATAGGCGTGTTGGGGGGGGTGTTAGGACACCAGCTGTTTACATATTAAAAGGAAACGCTCTAATGAAATTACGCCTAGCATTTATTTAAGTCCCTTATTGTTTGGGGGAAAAACTAATTCCCATACCTATCCGTTCGGCAAAATATCTCTCTTAATTTATCGTTTCTGTCGGACCAGGGAATATAGTGGGGTTCTAATATGATGTTCTCCGTGTCGCTCTTAAAGATATCTATTCTTAATTGCTCAAGTAACCTAAGCATAGCGCGCAGCCTCCGAGTTTCTAGCAGCTCCCAACCTAATGCGTTTAACATCTGTGTAATGCTGTCTGTAAGCCCGTAGCAGTTTTTGACGAATCGCGCAGCTTTCCTTTGTATTTTATTAAGTTCCCGGAGTAAGTCTTTCTGCATCGGATCCCATATGATCGCTGCTTATTCAAGGTGTGGCCGGACGAGTGCGAAATAGCACCTCTCTTTTACTTTTTCATCCGGAAATCTTCCCACAATACGCTTGACGAATCCTAGCTTCTTCAGAGCTCTGCCGCAAATATTTCTTATATGTGTTCCCCTTGTGAGTGAGGTCTTGTGAGATGGGTGGTCAAAAGACCTCAAGGCCCTTCACTCTCAGTTGAAAGCTTTCTTTCGTTAGAAGGAGGATAAGAGGCCTTGTGAAAAACTCCCAATGGAATCAAAGGGGAGCAAGTTATTTTTGAGTGCAATGGAAATAGAAAATTTAGTGGAAAAGGTGGTTAAAGAAAGTGTAGGGAGCATAGAATCTGGTAGTGCAAGTTCAAGTGAGGAAGTCACTGATTTTTCTGTAGACATTCACGAAGATAGTGAAGGCGAAAGTGAGATACCAAAAAGTAGCGACGATTGTCATTTCTCTTGGGTATGGGCTGATTTTCATGAGGACAGCATTCCTAAAATAAATTCATTTTGTGGTGAAAGTTAACCAAAAGTATTTGTGAATAATATTCTTGAGTCCTTTACAAATATTTTTGATAGAAATCGAATTGAAAAAATTGTTTTTGAGACCAACAGATATGCAGGTACGCACTTAGAAATTCATACATTGACTTTGCGATCACGACTGAATCAATGGAAACCTGTAGATTTTGGAGAGATTTATGTTTATATAGGGCTGATAATGTTGATGGGTGTTGTGCAAAAACAGATTATTCACTCGTATTTTTCACGAAATCCACTTTTGGAAACGGAAATTTTCCCCAAAACTATGTCTCAGGACAGGTTTGAGTGTATATCTAAATGTTTGCATTTTGTTGATAACGCTGAGCTTCATCATTATAGTGGAAACAAAAGATTTTCAAAATTCAACCCATCATTGATCATTCGAAGAATAAATTTATTGTATATAAATATAGAGTATATATTCTCCGGAAAATATTTCAGTTGATGAATCCCTCACATTATCGAAAGGATGGTTGTCATTCAAACAATATGTTTCCCTTTGAAGAAATCAAAATTTAGCATAAAAGACTTTGAAATTTGTGAGTAGTAGGCTATTTGTGGAGTTTTATTGTTTATTCAGGTGCTTCTTCAACATTATCAGTTACTGAAACTCCTGATGGACTCAAAACATCTGCAATTGTAATAAAGTTAGTGCAACCTTTATGTGGAAAAGGCTATTCATTGTGGTTAGACAATTATTATAATTCACCTGCTTTAGCAAAATGTTTATTGAATCGCGGAACAAATGTTGCCGGAACTTTACTGTTGTCCAGAAAAAACGTTCCGAAGGAGGTAAAAGCTGCAAAACTGAGGAATGGAGTGCATATGTCAAAAGTATTTGACAATATTATGGTCTTGAAATGGAAAGATAAAAAACCAGTGTTGGTTATTTCAAACTTTCATAGCAATACCTTTCGTGTAAATGATAGAAAATCCAAACCCGAGTGCATTCTAGAATACAATACGGTGATGGGAGGAGTAGATTTGAAAGACCAAAAGCTTCAGCTGTACTTATTAAAACGTAAAAAAACTAAGAAGTGGTATATTAAATTATTCAGGCGTTTATTGAATGTTTCCGTACATAATGCACTAATAATATACATTAGCTGTCAAAATAAGGTAGACCATCTGAACTTTCGCCTTGGACTAGTTCAAAAGCTCCTTGAAAAATACCGAACTATTCCCCACCCTTCGACTGCCCGGAGACCGCCCATAAACCCGTCACCACGCCGTTTAGTCGAGCGGCACTTCATTGAAAAGATACCGCCGACCTCAAAGAAGTCCAGACCTCAAAGGAGATTCCAAGTTGTTTTGCTAGAGGGAAAAGGAGAGATACTGTTTACTGGTGCCCAGACTGCAATGTGGGCCTGTATTTGGAGGATTGTTTTAAAATATATCACACTAAACTCTGCTTCTAGAGCAATATTTCGGATCTAAGAAGGAAATGCAGGAGTGAAAAATTGAGATATGACGTACGTAAATTTTTTATGCATGAACTAAACATGTAACGAAAGAATATATTTTTTCTTAATTTTAAAAATAAAACCAAGGCAGTTATTAATTATTTTCGACAGAGATACCCAAAACGAGAAATTTTTAAAATTTAAATACTGCGAGTAGGGCATAGACATTTAACCCTTTCCTGCCGGCGACTACGAAAGGAAAATGTTTTCCGTGCTACGGGTAGCTTGCGAAAATTTTAGACCTCGCTATGTGCGAAGCACTTTTTTGGGGTGGAGTGGCCCAGGTACTCTCGTCCCTCCGATTTGGGACCCTACTTAACGGGGCGCCCGGCTATTACCCCGGCCACTGGACTCGACCTCCAACCCTTTCTTAGTGGGAGTCCACGGTCAACTCATTGCATTAGCAGTGTTTTTTTAAATTAAATATTTTCTATGATTTTTAACAGTTTACACTTATATGAGAATAACTTACATTTTTTCAAGCATTGTAGAATTTTAAACGGATTTCTAGCGTTAATAATAACAAAGTTAGGACTTTTCCATTTTTACAGCTAGTTAGGACGTCTCGAAATTTTCTTTGAATAAACCTCCAAATAATACTTCCCATCCTTCTTTTTCGTTCGGCGTAGGCGAAGTTAAAAGTATGTTTTTACAATATACATTACCTAAAAATACCGGAATATGAGTAATTACTAAGGGGATCAATGAAGGAATCGGAAAATAGAGGACATATAGTGTAAATAGGCATTCAGATTGTAACAAACACGTACGATATAGACAATAAAACGACAACATTTCTCTTTTTGTGTATTTTTCATCGCATATGAACACACAAGGCTTTCACACAAGAAGTCCGTAAATAATAACACTAAAATTTCGTTTAAAAATTGCTTGTGAACAGAAAAAAACGAAGAATTCATTTCAAGGTATAAAAAATTGGAGTTTGCAATAAATTTTTCTTTGCAAAAATCATTGACAATTCAACCACTTCACCATGGATTTCTGCTATTATGAGGATCGTAAATGAGTAGGAGGGTCGGGCCAAATGGCCGAGGATTAGCTCTAAGGACTCGCTAAGCTGGGTCTCAGGCAGGGCCTGAATACCTCCGACCATTGCTACCTCAGCGGTCACTTCCCATCCCCCGCGACAGCTATAGCCGACGTCCGTTTGTTTGCGCTGAAAAACCCACGCCAGCTATAGCCGACATTCGGTCGTTTGCGTATGAAAATGCGCGTCGGCTATGGTCGACGTCCGGCGCGAAAGGGTTAAGTGTTTGCTCCGGCATGGAAGGGTTAATAAATCGACCACATTTTCATCTGTGGAATGCCGCCTAAATTCGACAAATTTATCTTGCACTGACTAGAAATTAGATTCAGGTACCCACAAAACACTTTGCAGTCCAAGAGTCCATCCACCGCATTTGTTGGAAATTTTCATTCTAACAGTTTGCTGCACATGGCTTCTCCTCCCACCTGCATCATTACAGAATTTATGAAACAAATCGCGATGACGGTTCATGTGAGCATTACACCGACTGTCCAAATCCAATGGTTAGGGTCTTTACGCTCATATTTCTCATTACTGTTCAAAAATACTTCCTTAGATTTTCCCACGCTGGCTCTATATTTAACTCTCACCATTCCGCAACCAATATTTTTCAGTCTCTGCTGTTCCCTCATTTTGCTCAACACTTGTCTTTTCTCTCCATTTTTGCTTCTTTGCTCTCAATATTTCTCTTCACTTGCCCTCCAGGCTTGAATCCATTTCGCCCCCCCCATTTGGAAACTAATCCCCTTCGGACACGCGACACTAGTATGTCCGTCCTCTCCACATTAGTAGCAGTTTACTGTCCCTCTTGCTTTGGCTCCACAGTTCTAGGGCAATCCCGGACTTTATGGCCAGGGGCCTGTTTCTTAAAGCTACAAGTCTACAAATTACAAGTCTACAAATTACAAGTCCACAACTTACATGTCCATTTCACAAGTGACAAGTGTTTTCATGATTACAAACATTGTTTCTCAAACCGACTTGTAAATTACAAGTACTTGTAACTTGTAAGGAAATTTCTACTAGTCCTTTGAGGTGAGTAATTCGGAAAGAATAACTGGGAAAACAAATGAAAAGCGACTTGCAATCTCCTTTTCTCAACGAATACCAAGGCGATAGCAACGAATAAGATATCAGTAGATAGGAAGTTTTACTGACTTTTGACATAACATGCTCAGCTTACGTTAAAACGCATTGTTTGTTTATAATTTAAGTTAAAATAAAAATCTTTTAGACTAAGCCGTAACGAAACAAGAACACCCCCGCGGAGACTTTGTGAATATACCACAAAGAAGAAAGATTTATTGCGGACAGGAAACATGTATGTTGCTTTTAATCGTGCAATTTATAAAATCTCATCTGATAAAGAATACATAATTTTGATGAGATGAGAAGGTAGAATATGTGAAAGTTTCGGTCAGGTGTATTGGTTTTATTTATTGCTATTTAACAAAATACTTTTAATGTCTTGTCATTAGTTTATACATTGAGAGGTAAAAATGCAGAGCACTAAATTCACTTAACTAAATTATAATTTAGTTCCTGTACTAAAATGACAAATTCCAATGAAATATTCAGCCTTGAAGGTTCAAGATGAGACTGGGTACATTGATCAGCCTTTTTTAAAGGGCCGTCATTTTTGTGTGATGCAGGAGATGCAAATGCTACACTTATATGCTGTGATTTTTTTCTGAATACGCCCTAGTTATATCCAATATCCTTGGTGCAACATTTTTCTCTGTTTCTACTATTTTTTTACGATAATCACCCCAAAGGCTGCGCTCCACTTCCTGCGAGAGCAAAAAATAAATGAGTAAATGTTGATTTTTGTCGATAATATTGTTTTATCATTTTGTAAATATATTAGAACTGAGGTTGTTGGATGGATTGAACCAAGTCCCGCCCGGTCCGTCTGTTATTTACTAACCCCTTAACATCATTTCTCTCGCAGTTTTTTATTCCAAGATTATTTAAGGTACATAGTTTCCTGCTCGTACCTTGGCAACTTTAATTCAGAATGTAATTGTTTGCTGCTTTCAACTCTTCAGAATTATGTAAGTGTAGGTAAAAGAAGCAGCTGGTGTTGTTGTATGTTAGATTATAGAGTTTATACAGGATTGACAGAGTATAAAATTAGCAATCATCACTACTTTCAAGTGAAGCTAACTGCTGTCCAGTTATCCAAACTGGAGTATTGCACGGAGGCAGGTGAAATGAAAAAAAGTGTGCTGAAGTCCTTGTATGAAGTTACATAGTTTGGTGGAAAAAGCTCTCCTGACCCCCATCAAAATGAAAGAGAAAAAAAGCAATCATCGGCGAGACTCGATCTCGTAACCTTTAGCTTCATAGCGTAGCACGTTACCCTCATGACGAACTACTTATCTGAGAATGAAGTGTTCCCCTTGGGTATTTATACTCCGCATTCAAAATGGCTTGTTAACGAATTTAGTCTTCGCTTGTCTGACAATATACTGTTATGTCGTATCTATGAAAGATAAACACTGCACTGCATGATGTCTTGACATGCAAGAATTGTGAACAATGTTCATTTTGAGTACATATTTCACTTCATACGATGGAATAAATGACTTTCCCTATGATGTTCAACTTTTGCAGATGATTCGTCCTCGCTTGGGATATTTTAGGTAAACTGTGAAACAAAAATACTGTTTATCTTGTATTCACGCAATTATAGACACCAAGCAACATAGCACTGACGCTTGTTAAAGAAGATGGCTTGAAAAACTCTCAATACATTGAAAGCTTCAAATAACATCTATATATGGGCTGGGACATCCGCCATTTTCACTTGTAAAATCTTTGTTTACTAGTGGAGAATTTACAAGTCCTCCATTCTCGTTTGAGAAACACTTGCAAGTCACACGTGTAAGATTCTGACTTGTAACTTGTGGACTTGTAGCTTTGAGAAACAGGCCCCAGGTCAATTACACAAAAACAGGATACACTGGTTTGGTCTCCAATCCTCATCACGATATTCTTTGACAGCAACTCCTCCTCACGTCTTGTCCTCTCGACATTTTCTCTCTGATGTCTCTGTTCTTCAATCAGCAATTTATTCTTGACATTCTCAGTGGTCATATTCTCTTGATTTAACTCCAAGACGTTGGTGATGGACTTTTAGCATTCCTCCTTTAAGCCTCTCAGCAAATACCCAGACACAAAACTATCATCCAGCCGAGTCTCTTGTTGACTAAGCAGGTCGCACAAATTTTCCACCTTGGAGATGTAGTCCATCATTGTCTCAGTCGATGATTTGGACAGTCGTTCCGAGGAGTTGACAAATTGCACTGGACTCCTCTTGCAGTGGATATTCCTCGGTCTCTCTCAAGCAGCTCCCACCCTCCTGCATTTGCTCACATCATTAAGATAGCAGTGACTGACATACTGGATTAAATATGCCAGCACATCATTGTTTCTATTCTTCTGTTGTGTGGAAAGTTGATCCCAATCAAAGTCTTCAAAACCGGGTTCTATGCATTCCCACAATTTCTTTTTTATTAGAAATGCCTTCATCGTGGTACTCTATTGCACCCAATTTTGGTGGTTAGTCTCTCCGTTCCCTCCGAGATGATGTCGCGCCCAAGCTTCACTTACGAAAAGTTCGAAAAGATTACTCGTGAATAATATTCTCTCTCTACGATCATTCTCCACGCTTACATTTGCCAGGAGCCCATAACCTGCCAATAAATCACTGAAACTCTTTCAGAAATTCTATAATGTGGTTCAGGTTGATTGAAAAATAACTCCACACAAATACAGTCTCACTCTCAACAATGATATATTTTTTATACTCAGAAGCGTTCTGAACAAACTCGAATTCACCAGAGAAAATAAAAACAAATGAAACATACGAAAAAGCACAAAAATTTGAGAAATGCTCAATTAATAAATCGGACCAGCCTGGTTTAGTCTCTAAATTCTCATCTGTTATGCATGTGGTTGAGAGAAGCCCTCATATTTCAATATTTGACATCTCTGGTTGCAGATGTCCGACAATGAAGAGGATGAGGGTGCAGAGAAGACGGATGGTGGCGGAGGTGTTTCGTCGAGTGGCACAAGCGCTTCGGGGGGAGTGGTGGGTGGAGGAGGGAGTGGCGGCTTGACGAGGAACACCAACGCTGAGGAAGTGCACAAGGCAGAGCGGGAGAAGAGAGAAAGAGCCAAGTTGGAGAGTCAGAAGAAGAAGGAAAAGGACAAGGAAGACAGGTGAGCAATATTTGTACGGTCTAACTTACAAGTTGTAATGAAATGCTCGTTAAATTCCTAATCTTAGTCTTAACTTGGCTTAACCAATTTATACTTGAATTAAAACACTTAATCATGTGATTCTATAGAGTTTAAAGTGTTTCATTTCAAACAGTGTTATTTTGGGCATTTCCCCAAAACTTATGAAATAATCCTAATGGTACAACAAGTACCAACCTTGCAATGTAACCATTTAAAAGAATCAGCTCAGTTGAATGTTACATTGGGGGAATGTGCTACCTACACATATATTCCTTCGTTGAGTATTACGAGGGCAGACTTAAAAGTAAGGTCTCCAATTTTTTTTGTCATATAAAATGACATTTATTTACATTGTTGGATATATCGTTGGAAAGGTCATGGCTTCAGCTATTTTTCGATTTAGTCACCCTGGCGCTTGATGATTTTCCTCATCCGCATGATGAACTTTTGAATACCGTCGTCATACCAGCTTCCATCCGCGTTGCGAAGGCGTTGACCTCATCTTGCACCTCGTCGTCCGTCGCGATCTTCATCCCTCCTAGGTGTTTCTTCAGGGTGAGGATTATTGCTGGTGGATTTCATGCCCCGGGGAACCACTATCGATAAGGAAAGATACTGCCACACATTACAAAAGCTTTGGCGTGCCATCAAGAACAAACGTTCAGGAATACTGACGAAGGGGGTCTCATTTCATCACGACAACGCGCGACCGCATACGGCTAGTCAGACGCAGGAACTGATCTCGAAGTTTGGGTGGAAAGTGATCGGGCATCCTCCGTACAGCCTCGACGTCGCACCAAGTGATTTCCACATGTTCCTCACCCTGAAGAAACACCTAGGAGGGATGAAGATCGTGACGGACGACGAGGTGCAAGAGGAGGTCAACTCCTTCGCAACGAGGACGGAAGCTGGTATGACGACGGTATTCAAAAGGTAATCATGCGGATGAGGAAAATCATCGAGCGCCAGGGTGACTACATCGAAAAATAGCTGAAGCCATGACCTTTCCAACGATGTATCCAACAATGTAAATAAATGTCATTTTCTATGACAAAAAAAATTGGGACTTTACTTTTAAGTCTACCCTCGTATGTAGAACATTCATGATCATTACATATTCTACTTGTAGAAAATTTAACTATCATCTACAGCATAGTAAATGGATCAGCATTCCTCGATGAAAGATTTTGCTCAATGATGTAGTTAGGTATTATATAAATTAAATTTGCACCTTTTGCACTTTCTACTTAAATATCCTGGTATAAGCCAAGCATTAATGTGACTGTCAGAAAAGTTATTACATAATTGCCTGTGAGTGAAGATCAGATGTGGTGAATCAATGGTTTTCACAACTTTCTTCATCTGCCTTTTCTATCACTTTGTCGCTGACCACACTCGGGCGTTTGCTTATTTTTTCATCTTGAGTGTATGTTTGTCCACTTTTGAACTTGTAAATTTCTACTGCCTTAATGTTTTTCCTTAAAAATAAGGATCACTTCAGACACCTTGACTCTAGTGGGATTTTTTATTGCAGTGACCAATTCAAAAAATGCCTTCACATATACTGACTGTCATGCAATGCTCTCCCTTACATTGCCAAATGCATAGTAATTGTAAGTTGTAGTTCACTTGGGTGTGACAATGACACGGCTACTCACACCTCCTCACAGAACAGGACAACTGAGGTTACTTTCTGAACAGCCCTCTTATGATGGAAAGGTTTCTCTCAACCGTCCTTGAATAAGAAATATTTCAAAATTCTATGAGTAATCTGTACATTGTTAGTGTGGGATGTGAATTAATCAGGTTTTCTGTTATCTGGGGGAATAATTTACCTTCCATCCTGGATATTTGAGTCTCTTGTATTTCAGTTCAGTCTTTACTTACTATTGACATTGTATTTTTTCCTGCAGGGAGAAACAGAAGCAGCTGCAGCAGGAGAAGAAAGAAAAGCGCAAGACGCAGAAAGGCGAGAGGCGAAGGTAGCTGACCCTCCCATGCTCCACCTCCTCTGCAGCCCATATTATCCCCTCCATCTCTTCCAGTGTTAGCAAGGCAGGGCGAGTAGGCCTCGTTAGGTGGGCAACCTTGTACAATGCTTCACCTTTTGCCCTGCCTTCTTCTGTGTCCCCAATCGTTGCCTCCCCGAAACCCCAAACATGCGACATAGTCTCTTCTCTCGATGTGCATTTAATTTATTTATCATGCCTGGGATCACGTTGGTTGGCTAGGAAGTGCCGTTCACATGGTTATTACTGTTGGCTTCAGTTCAAGTCGTGGCCTCTCTTGAATCGCCGTTCCTGCCGACTATTTATGTCATTTCCTGACAAAACGTACATGTTTCTCATTCTAAGACTTTTATCCTCTCATTCAATCATGTCATCTTTTAACTTTGGTGTTAGATGACCTTGACCTATCAGTCTCGTCCACTGTCTATCAGTAGAGACTTCTTAAATCCATCTAATTTCCATGTTCGTTGTCGGCGTGGAAATTCCATGGGTGATGGTGCGTTGCAGTTTCATCCATTGAGGCAGGTGATGGATGGATCAGTGCGGAAGAAAACTCAAAAAACCTTGAGTTTGTGCACAATGTCTGATTTTAATTTTGTCTTTGTTGAGTGTTCGTTGTGGAATCATGGAACATTACTGTAGGATTCATTACTTTCTGAAGAAATTAGATATACTATATGTATCAACTCTTGAAGAAGAACTTCACTCGCACAGAAACATGTCATTTCTTCTCGATTTTTTCGGAGAAAGTTGATTTGCCTAAGTACGCTTGCAAGGTGTAGTTGTCTTGCAAATGGTGAAGATAGCACTGATCATAATATTATGAAATATTGCCTCGGCGGAGATTGTTTTGTAATGAATTTTGGTCACGAGCTATCAGCTTTCTCTTCCAAATGACTGATGACATCAGGATTGTTGGTAAAATGTCGCAGAGAGGTTTTAGGTATGGTTTTGTGGGGAATGAATTGATTTAAATTTACATAGAAATACATATCATGATTGATGGTGAGTGAGTATTAACGAGTGATCACCACTGTCAGTGATGCTTGATGTATTTCCTCTCACGATGGAATGATGTCACCCCAACCTATCCTTTTGAGAGTCATTTTTAATTCAAGGACTTGTTATGTCTACATCAAGCTGGTCCTCAACGTCTGATTCCTGTTAAGTGTTGTACAGAATGATAATCAACTCCACATTTAGGGTAAACCTACGAGTGCTCAGTATGAAACAGGTGCTTTAGTTGAATTTCATTCATTGCACTTTTGATCATACCCAATGCTCATCCTGTTGATAAAAGCCTTCAATTAATGACTCGATAGTATTTCATGGGTAGGATTGAGCTTATAATGTGATTATTCTGTTCAGTATTTAGTTGGCGTCAGTGGGATGACTATTTTTTTGCCAATAAATGGGTATTGTATTATTAAAAGATTCATTTGAGAGAACACCCATCATTTAGTTCAAAATATTATCTCCAATGATGCATTCATTTGTTATGATTCCACAAAAATGATGCTTTCCTCTTTTGCTATTATGTTTCAACACGTTATGTAGTATGTACCTGATAAAAGCAAACTTCATGAAATATTCTTGATCTCGTAACTTAACCTTTTCTCTAAAAATAATTAATCAGTGAATGGACAAATACATATTTCAGACGGCTAGCAGTAAATAAGCACCTATTAAGCCTTAAATAGTGTATTTTTAAATATACTATTTACTTTTAAATTTAAATCCTTCATTTTCCTGCAAAAACAGTAAGCGAAAGAAGATGTTAAAAAAATATTACAATTTTGCAACGGAATCATGTGACGGCAAGTTATTTCACTCTCTCAAAGGAGTATGGATTTGAAGTTTTTGTCTTTACATTACAGTTCATATATTTCATTTTCAATGAATATAAATCAGTCATTCTCCACATTATTATCATTGAACACTGCAATTTTCTGTATTTTTTGCCATGGAAAATGTGGAATAGTTTAATGACATGGATTTGTACTGAAGAGAAAATGAAGCAATCAAAATTAAATATTACTACACTACTCATGGTTGTATGGTAATATTAGGAAATTTCATTACATACATGCGGTACATATTTTGTTCAACGTCTTGGTGAAGTTATGAGGTGTTAGTGAAAGAAATGTTGTTGTTGACAATCTTTTACCTTAAAAATTTAAAGTGGGCTTGAATATGGTATCTCACTTGGGTTTTCTCTGTAATTCTCTGCCACTCGTAAGAAAACTCTAGCAAGCATGGAGTGATGATGTACTCACACTTTTTTAAATATCTAATGAAGACTATATCTACCTCTTTTAGATTCCAAGTGTCTAACAACTTTCGAATGTGAATTGCATGTGTTGGCAGGAATTATGGCTCAGCCTTGTTTATGAAAGTTTGCTCTCTAAGTATATTTGGGGGGAAATTGTTATCCATTCCTATATATCTATGGAAGTTAATATTTTAGCCACTTGAGGTTATGGGCAATATGGACAGTCATTATTTAAAATTACTGTGCATAGCTCGAAAGAAGTGTGACAACATTCTATGACAACCCAATGAACCGGTATTACGTTAAATAATATTGTAGTTACACATTCCTAGCCTAAGATTTTTCTGTTATTTACTCAGAAAGGCTTCCAGTTTCATTAAGATGTACCCATCATCAAGTAAAAAGTTAGTTCTCCATGAAATCAATAAAATTTAATCCTATTTACATGCTGCGGTGTCCACGGAAATAAGTGCTTCAACAAAAGATGTTAAAAAATAAATCAGTATGACATTTTATACGCGTCTTTTGATGAGACCATGGAGGATAGGATACTTACTTGTTGCTGCTAAATGGGGTATCTATAAGCTAAAAGAAAAATTAAATCCGTATCGCAAAACAGCACGTAAGGTCCTGAAAGTGAGAACACTCATTGCAAAGTAAGTTTAAGGTTGCATTGTCAGTGGACAAGATCGTGCATCATGAGAATTAGATATGGAATTGTAATAGATTGTAACAGGAATATTGCTTAGCTTTAGGAAATTTAGAAATGAACTCTGTTTGTAGTGGTAGCTGGTGCACACAAGGCTTTAACTTACATTCTTAAAAAGAACCGTCAAATGCTGGGAGGGGGCAAACTCGCAATCCAAGGGAGGAAATATACTTTTGCGCCTGTGGAAGTACAAATATCTGATTGATTGTGCAGTTCAAGGGTTAGTTATTTTAAATAATATGGTCTTAATTATGCCTAGAAAATCTTGCATTAGCTATCTTAATACTATTGCCCATAGTGTTTCCTAATTTTTAGCCGTGAATCTTAGAGATTCTGCACATTTTTTTAAAATTTCAGCTTAACTTGAGCTGCAGATTTTAATCAATTTTGGAGGATGAAATGGATTTCACCCACTCAAATCAACGTATACTATATGATTAACAGTTATACTCTATTTTAAGAATAAGAATTCAGTGGCCACCACGTCGTACATATATGCACATCCATACGTGGTTGGTGTGGAGTTATGCCTTCTTTTACATGTTTTATATTTTGTCTCATTTCACAGTTTATGACTGCATTATTGTGGAATTATTTTATTTTTTTGTTTGTTCACCATTGTATAATAATGTGGCATAAATGAGAAACCCTTGTGAGATGCTTTTTAAATGGATGGGGTTGGTAGGCAAGCTTTGTTTGAGTTAATGTAAGAAATGTTGCTAGTGCCAAAGAATATACCCCTAATGTTCTCATGTGGTTTTAGCATGATGTTCTTAGTACTCATGGAGAAGTAGTCATGTGAATACTATTCATATTACATATTTTATCTAGTGAACTGAATTAATTCACCTGAACGTTAGAATTAATCAGTGTGAAAGAAGTTTACGAAACTCATATTTTCCAGAAGACATTGCGACCTTTGGAAAAAAGAATCTTTTTTGAGATTTCATTTGGGAACTCGTTAAGCCTCATATGTTATTCTTAGAGAATATTTCTGTATTGCATTGTATCTTGTATTAATAGATTTTTGTCATGTACGAGGGGGGACCCAAATATAACGGGAATTGCATCATAACTTTTTTACTAATCAATATTTTTACACCCAATTTTGATCACCTTCAAAGTAAACCCTATTGACTGTAACACATTTACCTAATCGTTTCTTCCATTGTTCAAAACAGATTTTAAATTCGCTTATTGTAATGTTCTTTAGGCCTTCCAGCGATTTTTGTTTCACCTCTTCTACAGTCCCAAAACGTTTTCCTTTCATGTCCCTTTTGAGTTTAGAAAATGAAAAGAAGTCGCAGGGGGCAAGGTCCGGAGAATAGGGGGGGTGAACAATTGGCGTCATGCCGTTTTTGGTCAAAAACTGCTTCAAAGACAGCGCGGAGTGGGCAGGTGCGTGTTCGTGGTGGAAGAACCAATCACCTGTGCGCCAAAGATTCGCCCTTTTCTTCCGGATGTTCTCCCCAAAACCTCTACGTAGAATTGCTGGTTGACCGTCTGGCCTGGAGGAACAAATTCTGCGTGCACAACACCTCTGCAATCGAAGAAACAAATGAGCATTGTCTTGATGTTGCAACATTGTCATCCGTTCTTGAAGTTGACGGGCACCCAGAACGAGGTTGGTCTTCAATCGACATCTCTCCATTCTTGAAACGCAAAAACCAGTCGTAGACTTGTGTTTTACGTAGGGCACTATCCCCATAAGCTGTTTTAAGCATCACAAGAGTTTCTGCGGGAGTTTTCCCCAACAGAAAACAAAACTTCACAGCGGCGCGTTGCTCCCGGCAGTCAGCCATTACACGTTTTCGCCACAGCAAAAAGAGTTGGTTTCCTGAAAAAAATCCCACAGACAAACGGATCCACTCAGAGCAACTAGCCTTCGCACACTGACTCAGGAAAAGTCATTGCTTAGAACCCACTACTGGAAAACCCGATCCCTCACTCTGCCGCCCCCCCACCGCGCTATTCCCGTTACTTTTGGGTCCCCCCTCGTACTTTTGGGTATAGGCATTAGTAAGATTTCTAAGTAGGATTTATCGAAAAGCTCCTCTGCAGAAAGATTGATGTATAGAGAGCAATAGGCTTTTGAGTTAAATGTATAGAGATTAAAGTTTCTATGATGATGTGCTTATAATAGGTATTTAAAACTAATTTTTAGCAATTGTTTTACAAGAGGCTATAGATTTTTATTTTTGTTCTTTTCCATAGAATGTGAGATTGTACCAGAGCTCTCTTGTTCCTATAATCAAGGATATATTTTGAATATTGGTGAGTCAATTGATATTTCAATTTTTTAAATCTGTTCTTTGAAGTGCGTCTTTTGTACCAATATCATGTCAGCTTCAATCCTTCTATGATATTGAGAAGTATCACTGCAGCTATTTCCATAATGTTTTTTTTTAAGCATTGCATTATTTTTTGGAAGAACTCGTGCATTCAAATAAATTTATATATCCATGATTGGATAGCTGTCATAACATTTCACAAGTCTGCATGAAAAAAGATTTCTCGGAATAAGTTTGGTATACATTTTCTTAACAAATTGTGATATTCTAACATTTAAAAAAACCTGGTGCGTGTTTACGTGATGTCTTTATTTTTGTTATTGTTTTTATAAAATTCAGCACGAAATAATAAAAATGTTTGTTTTGAAATTTAACTGTTGCCTTTTTGTGAATGCCTAAATCTGGTGTATATTCCTGACAATGTTCATACTGTGTTTCATTGTTTTTAGAATCATGTGATTGAGAATTTAAGACATGCTGGTCTTTCTTTGGGATAAAAAAGTGGAGAATTTGAAATTCTGTAAATTCTATTCAACTTTTGGCAATGGACTAGCGGAGGAATCAATCAATAAAGTGAATTTTCTTTGCTTTGTGTTTGGGAATAGTGCAATACACGTTATTTAATATTCATGGTTTTTTAAAGGAATCTGTGTAATACCTGGAGGCAATAGGGGATGTAATTTGAAGCATATTATTTGTCTAAATGGACACTGGGTCTAAACCCATTGCTTATAGTTACAGCGAAACGTGATGGCAGTTTTTCTGAAGGCCAATTTTCTGTGAAGTCAATTACCTAGCTGGCTTCGCATGAGGGAAGCAAGGTAACCACATGTTTGACTACCAGTTTTTCTAAGATCGCATAACTTTGTGGCCAACTTCAAAATGCTCAACCTGTCACATAAACTTTTATTCCTCCTAGGCTCTCAGTCCAGTTGTTTGGATAGGCATTTAATTGGGTTGGTAGTACTCTCAGCGTATTTTGGGAATTTTTTATTCAATACATATTCGTCGTGGGCATAGCCAGTGGGAGGTAGCTTCTCTCCTACCTAAATCAAGTACATAATACTCTTAACCATATGAAAGGTTCTCCATGATTTTAATTTTTATTTAACTTCCTAGTTTTCAAACGACTGAGAATTTTGATTGACTTTTCTTAGCACCTAAGATCAGAAGAAAATAAATGAAGTCTTTGCGGGTCTCCCTCCAGGTCAGTTGTTCAGTCAAGGTTGACATTTCGATGGCTGACTCTGCCATCATCCTCAGGGCGTTGAGTGCGGGGTCCAAATTCTGTCGGGTTTATATATCCCCTGGCCGTAAGTCAGGTCGTATCTGATTGGCTGTCGTCTTGTTGTGTGTGAAAGCTGAAGCGCTATCGGGAGAAGGGAGTAGATTTTCTCGCCGATAACACCCGTAAAAAAGAAACTCTTTCCAAGCTCGGGTGAGACAAATGAGGAAATCGAACAAAATTCAAGTATTATCAATCAATGATTAAACTATCAATATATTTCACACATAGAACCAACCAAGTTATAAACAATTTACCCATAGGTCGAGTGCCAGGCGACTGTAATGAGAGTTTCCAGTCGGAATATAATTAAAGTATCCGGTCGCAGTATCGCCAGCAATAGAGGGCGAGCTCATACATGAGTCAGCTGGGGAGGGGACAAGAACATCTGTCGACAAGGACGGAGGTGGAATGGGTATGCCCAGGATGTTGGTGATTGGTAGCCTAGGAGGGGAGGAAATAATGGGATGGGTGATAGATAGGGTGGCAGTTTTTAATTGGAGCGCCAGGAACTGTTTTCTGGCTTCGGCCGCAGAATACAGGATCACAGCCTTTGTGGTTTAGTCAGAATGACTGCATTTTTGGTATTCTTCCTCACTTTAGGGGCTATATAAACGATGCAGGACCTGGTGAGGAACGGTGTGGCAGAAGTCGCGGGCAGGAGTCGCTGCATTTTGGAGTCGTAGGCATTTTGGCCGTCGTTGGCGCACATGTCGTTAGCGTGCATGACGGGGCACGCCTCGGGCAAGTCCTTCAGCTAAGTCCGGAGGGTAAACAGTCTGCAGAGTGGAAACTGTCCAAAGAGGGGAATTTGGCCAAAAAAGGGGGGTGAAAAATGCCACAAAGCGTGTAAGATGATACGAAGAAACAAGGTGAGGATCGATGACTGCCAATCAAATATGACCTGACCTACGGCCAGAGGATGTTTAAACCCAACAGAATTAGGACCCCGCACTCAACGCCCTGAGGACGATGGCAAAGTCAGCCATTGAAACGTCGGCCTTGGCTGAACAACTGACCTGGTAGATAACCCACGAAGACTTCACTTACATTGTACGCCAGGAAAGCACTAATTTTTCAGAAGAAAGTATTTTAAAACAATCATTGCAGTGATATTTCATTCCACGTCTACTTGGGAGAGCCAGACAGGATGATTTCATGGTGAGAAAAACCAACTTCATAATTTCCACAGTGGAAATTACAAAGTTGGTTTTTCACAACATGGATATCCATCATTTCTGTAATGTTTGGAATGTTGGCGCCTCACGCCAACATAAAAAATGAGTAATGTTATTAAGTGTGGAACAAGTGATCCCACTATGTGAGCTATGGGCTCGGGCAGATTACATTCTCAAACTCATGTATGTACTACGTGATGTCGTAACTCTAGATAGAAATAAATTGTCTAAACATTAAAATTTCCACAATGTCAGGCCTGATATCATCATGAAAAACATAATACATAGTTTAATTTGTTTAAGAAGATAATTTTCATACAAAACAGTTGCTGTAGAAAGATGAGTCAGTCTTATGATTGAAGTTTCTGCAAATTTACTTGCTCCTCGGGACAGAAATGGATGTGTAAGAGATGGAATTGAATAGAGTAAACCGTTTTCCTCCTTCAACACCGGGGTGGATTATATTGTCATTGCAGCTAGTGATAAAATGAATAAAACATGGCCTTAATGGATGTGTGGGATGGGCATGTGGTGACCAGATATAGTGCCATCATTTTATGTTGTTGCCAAGGAGGCCTGTTGATGTATATATATAAATAGGATGTTGATGTAACTAAGGAGTTGGATGGAGATTGCAACGTGCATTGCATCCTGGCATGAGTGGAACTAAAATGCAGCCCCATCTTCGTCTTGAGTCTAAGGTATTTCTCCCTTCAAAAAATTCTCGCAGTTTCTCACTAAATCCGACTAATTCTATTGAGAACTTTGGTGCTTATACAATTTGGAAGCTGAGAAATGACTTGACCATATCAGAATCGAAGAGACTTTTTTAGAATAAGAGAGAAATATTCAGATTGCCACAGAACCTTGTTTCAGAGTAAATGAGATGTGTGTAGAATCGTTGAGAAATAAAGATTCGTCGAGAAATCATAAGAATAATACAGCCCCGTATCCGTCGAGATTTCCTGAGATCGCCCGAGACCCGTCCAGAGTTCCTACACAGGGGTACAGATTTTGTGAGAATCGTTGAGAAATAAAGATTCGTCGAGAAATCGTGAGAATAATACAGCCCTGTACGATCTGAGTTGATCTGAGTACATCTCAGCGCTTCTGAACGGATCAGTTCTCAGTGAATCTGTGAAAATCTGGGAATACATATCTCTAGAGGCAATCTGAGTTGATCTGAGTACATCAGAACATATCTGTGAAGTAAATATCTTGTTTATTCGCAGTAATATTGCATTTATATTCATACTGTGTGGCAATATAGAATAACAGTTATCTGGCATTAATTAATGGCAAATAACTTGTATCAAGATTTTATGGTATTTCCTCAAATTATCACGGCATTTTCATTTAATGATTATAGTTCTCGAAGTCACATTTATCTACGGAAGTGACTACATATATACGTCTTTCTCAACACTGCTACATAAGTAATGGGTGCGAGCGTAGGTGCGTCGAGTCGTAAAGTAGTTAGTCATGCAGGGAATGAAATGATAGGTAGTTGCTAGATAGTATACTGTGACAAACTAAATCTTGCCATTGCGCGATAGCATTAAATTGATTAGTGGCAAATTAATTTTTTTTAGTAGTAAAAACAGTAGAAAACAGTAGAGCTACTGTAAACAGTAGCAGTGCAGTAGACCTACTGTAAACAGTAGAAAACAGTAGGATTACAGTAGACTTACTGAAAACAGTGGAGTGTTCCAAAAAGCCTATAAGCTACTGTAAACAGTTGGTGAAATTTCCAGCAGGGGTAGGCTTGCCAATTCTGAGTAAATCTGTATAATTCTCTTTCTCACTGTTTCCAGAAAAAGGTTTCATTTTCTCAATTTTTCTCAATATGAGAAAAACCACATTGAGAATTATTCAGAAACAGCGAGAATTTTTTGAAGGGCTGTCATTTGAAAATACACAAAACTAGACGTGAATAACACAAAATAATGAAAAAACTGTTTATATAGATGAAATTTGAGGATACTGGGACTAGCCTGAAGTCTAATAGAACTTGTTCCTCTAAAGCCCTCCAAAATCTACCAGGGAGAAGGATGCCTTGGTTGCTTAACTGGCTACGGCACTCAGCATAATACTTATCAGGGGATCTGGGCTCCTGTTCAAGGTGAATAATTTATCCTCTGAGGAATTTTGCACCTGTTTATATTGACATTAATCTTAAAAAGTTCTGAATGAGTATAGTGCTTGTATACATATAAGAATCCTCTGATACCTTTTGCGGAGAGCATTAAAAGAAACTGTATATGTATTTACAGTCATGACACAACTGAATCATAATCTGTATGAATTTTTTTGCTGCCCCAATAGGAGCGCTGCAGAGTTGTATGGGTTTGGCTAAAGGCATTTTTGCACAGCTCTCTGATAAGGATAAGAAAGGTTAGCATTACATTTTCTATCCAGTAAGATATTTTAACTCAACCAATTACCACTTATATTAAAGTTTTTGGTAAAGGTGAGCTTTCGTCTCGCCAGCGTTAACGCCATTTTCACCCACTTTCAACAGGCATATCGGAACCAAATTCACCTCACTTATCATGCAAGCCTTGCGCATTTGTAAAATACTTTCAACATAACAATGCTCCAACTACTTTAGGAATGGCAAACTTTCAAACCTGAGAAGTGCGTTTTTTCCTCTCCGCCATCTTGTGAAAAAATGCCGTTTCCTCTTATCCACCGTAGGTGGTGCTGCAATCAAGCAGTTGGTTCTCTACCCTATACGCTCCTCTTCAAAAAATACTGGTCACACGGGTATGATTCTTACATTTTTACAAATGCGCATTCTTCCTCTACTCCTAGGTGTCACATTCAATTTTGTCAGTTTCCTACGTTTGTCAAAAAAAATGTTAACCGTGCGAGACGAAAGCTCACCTTTACCTTGGTGAAATTTGGCGTGATTAATGCAAACCCAAACAGACAAATTTTCAACCATGAGTGAGCTTCCGAAAGTATGATAAAAGTGAATATTGATTCACCCTAATGTTAGATGAGGAGGAGGCAGAGTAGGTGGTTGTAAGAAGAGATGAAGGGCAAAAGGATGCCAAAGACTGATTGAAGTGAAGATGTTGGGTTAGCGGGGATAAGGAAAAAAGAGAATTGGCTTTATGGACAAAATGAAGAGATGTAGGATATATGCTGAGATAAAGGAAGAAATAGTTTTTAGGAATATTGGCAAGCACCTTTTAAAAATCTAGAGGATTCTTACTATCATCCATTTAAACCAGGGATGTGACCCGAAAAGGCATTTTACGTTTCGTGCCATACCTTGGAGGCACCCGAACTCGGAGTCAGAGCCTCGACATTGAAGGAGACCCAACCCTTCACCACATGGGGTTTATGGCACCAACTGACCAGTCACACTATAGTTTATAACTTCTAAAAGTTAAGCATAAATAGCAAAATTATGTTCATTCTTGTGTTGCACTATTCATGCTGATGAAAATGGTTTTTTAAATGCAATTATAGGATAGAGATTAACCATTTTACGCGCTTTAGTAATTTAATGTACATTAAACTGGCTTGGTTTACTAATGCATGTAAAATGGTTAATATGTATCGTATAACTTCGTTTCAAAAACAATTTTCATCAACGGGAATAGTACAACACAAAACAAACATAATTGTGCGACTAATGTTAAACTTTTATAAGTTATAAACTATAGTGTGACTGGTCAGTTGGTGCCATAAACCACCCGTGGTTGGGTCTCTTTCAAAACCAAGGGTCGGACTCCGAGTTCGGGTGCCTCCCAGGTACGGCACAAAACGTAAATTGCCTTTTCGGGTCACATCCCTGATTTAAACCTACCTTACCTGGTAGATTGCCTTATTAATTATTTGTTGTCAGAATACAATTCCATGTGGTGTTGTCCTTGGTCACTCGTTTTTCAGTTGATGTTGATTGATATCCATTGGGTAAGTGCCTGTTGGATTATTCACATAAATTTGAAGTTTGCTACCAGTGGGATGTTTTTTGGACAATAGATAATGATAGATTATAGAGCTTTGGTGATAGTCTTGTCCAACTATAAACCTATGAGTCTCGTTACCAACTCTTGTCGAGTGTCTTGAAAAATGAAATGTGCCACTTATTTCTTTTAATTCAAGCGTTCTTGTTCTTGAGTAATTTCATTACTCCTTTTTGCAGTGTTTCTGAAATTTCACAAGCTATGGTGATGTCTGCAGTAAAGACGCTGTGGACTGCTGAAAGTTGCCTGTGTGTTGTTAGTGTGGTACATTTGCAGGCAATGGGAAACACTCTACTGGAAGCTGAAAATGAATGTTGTACATTCTATAAATGTTTATCATCATTTTGATGTGAATATGCTAGCTCGCATTCATCAGATGTATGCGTACACTTTCAAAGTTTGATCACTAATTTACTTTTCTGTGTTTGTATTAATATTTATTTCTTTTAATAAAATTGACTTTTCTAGGATATGCTTACATGCACATTGATTTCTCATCAGCACCTTTATAATATTTCTTTTGTTTATAAAACCAGATGTTTTTCAGTTGTGTGGAAGTAGTGAGGACATGTTTTTTTCAATGTTTATTTAATTGAAATCAAAGATTTTTTCATGGTTAAGGAATAATTTCCCCCCCTCGATGTTGGTGTGATTAGTGATGGTGGCAGGTAATCCTCTTCGTTGAGGGCAGATTTTTCCTAATCTTTCAGCTGGCAGGGAGACAATCCACCGATTTCCATGGAATAAAAACCTATGTACAGGTTATCTTGTGCCTCGTAGAACATAACGCAAAGCTTTTTTTCTAGAATTTGTTTTTTTAAAATGTTTTGGTTTTGAATGCATTTCTACTTGACATTAAGAGCATTGTAAAAATGTAGATATAGCCTGAAAGCACCCATATGGTCATCATTGAAATAAAATACTGCCATCAAAACATTTTTTGTTGCATAATCAATAATTTAGGTTTAAGTGAGGGGAAAAAGCAAGGATGTAACAATAATTGCATCGAAAATTTTAAATAATTTTTACAATTATAACTGAATAAATTCACATATGGTAGAACCTTTTCATTCATTTCCTTGCATAGATGATAAAGATTTCAGAGAATGTCATCTACAATCAGGGGCGGATTAAGGTCGTTGTTTTGGGGGGGGCGGTTCACTACTTTCCGCGGCACCTGGGGGGTATGCAACACCTCTCAACGAATCGGGGGCCTGGGCCACGACCCCCGAGATACATGTATCTCGGGGGTCGTGCCCGGGCAGACCTCCCTTGGAAAGTTAAAAGAAATGAAGCGCTTGGAACGTAGTTTTGGTGTGGCTATATTATAAAGTAGATGTGATAAATTATTGAGTAAAGCTCTCTAATCACATTTGAAAAACGTTTACAAACGATGTAAAGAATGCCATTCTTGTGAAGATGCAGGTCCCCAGTGTTTTACACCACATTCCAATCAAATTTAAACTTTGTATATTGAGCTGGTGAAATACAAACTTCCATTGGAGAACCACCTTAATGATTACCATCTTTTCTATTTTCCCGGGAATTACGGGGGGGTCGGCCGCCCCCCCCCTTAATCCGCCCCTGTCTACAATTGTTCTCTTAAATTTATCATTGCTTTTTTAACAGGAATAAACAAAATTTTATGATGGTTCATTAGTTTACCATCATTTGATCAAAAACATAGGCAACTGTTGATGCCCTATATAGATAGATATGTTTGCAATGGGGATATTCTCATGCGATCATAATAGAATATTCCTGGAATATTCTCAATGGGATATACCCATGGAAACCATTCTCGAATATTTTTGGAATATTCTATTATGGTTCGCAATGTCCCTGGGATCAAATAGGAATATTGGGGATGAAAATAGAATATTCCTGGAATATCTGTGCTGTTTGGGTACTTTCTTTGAATGATCTGGAGTTCCTGATGCTACTATATATTATAAAAACATTTGAGGCAATTTTGGGTTGAACCATTGAGATGAGCCATCCAATCACTGAACAATCAAGAGTTGCGATTAATGAAATTCGTTTCAACAAATGAGCATATGGGTGATGATGGTGTTTCAAGTGCATCTGTTCAACTAAAATGGACAACCTGTGTGAAAAGGTAGATGCAGGGGCAGCTCCAGACCAGAGGTTCAGGGGGGTTAACCAGTGGCTCTGGAGGTATGGAAGACTTCCCAGGAAAAGGTTAGTCAGGGGGTCTCGTCCCAGAAAATCGTTACGAACTATGTGTAAAATGACAAATGAACTCTAATTTAGCTTCAGACATATGCCTGCCATCGTACTTCACAGCATAAAATAATTTAGGCTTTTAGTTTTAGGCATATGAAAAAATAAATAAAATAGGCCGGGTTTTGCGGGGGGCAATTGCCCCCTACTGCACACTATACCTCTGCTGCTACTACTACTGCACACTGCTTACACCCCCCCCCCCTTGGAGCCACCAATACTGTGATGAGGAAGTGAGTCAATAGAGGCATTTCCCAGACTTGAAGCACAGACAGATTTTCAACACTCACTAAAGATTCACACCATTTTGTTAGCTGATTATTACCAGCAGCTTTGCCAATTAGGATAAGTTGGTAGAATGGTTGGGAGTGATGAGTTGGGGAATGGAGGAAGGGTGGAGATATATACAGCATGCCTTCTGCATGCTCTAAATGAGATAATCTAGTGGTTCACAGTTCAACGTCAAATTTAGCAGATTGAGTGCCCACTTGAATTACTCTGAACACAGTGCCCAAGAACAGATTGGGATCCTACTCTAAAAGAAGACTGCAGGGGATTCGAACCTAGACCCTTGGGTATGGAAAGGCTACTCTATCCACCACCAATTGAATCCAAATCTTTTATTTGTGGAATCTGGAATCCAAATCCCCTAGTAGCAAGTAATATCTATACAATATCCATAAAGGTTTACCAATATCCAAAAGGATGTCCACATTTAATGTTGTATAGATATTACATGGATTTAAACCCAGTAACCATAGACAGTTGCAATAATGTTGAAAGGTGAAAAAACCATCGGAAACTATTCTTTCTAAATGCGTTTCGTGGTCGTCTGAAGCAATAGAACACCTTTCTACGGAAAGTGTTTTTTAGACACTAAGCCAGTTTCAGGAGTTGGGAAAAAATTTCGGTCCGTGGCCCTTATCTCAACAATTAAGTCCGGAGTGGCCAGTCAGAAAATACCATAGGAAATATATACTTTCTAAACGTGTTTGGCGGTCGTCTGAGGCTGACAAACACAAATTAACAAACGAGATGACGCTCACATTAACACCAGCCTTGCTGACCCGGCTTCACTACGTGATCTCTGTCTTGAAGAGACTATGTCCAAAAGAGTCCGAGAACATCCCTATAAACACAAAAAGCTGCAGCAGCGCTGCACAAGGGTTTCAAGGTTGCACGCGCAACTCGCACTTAAGGATGCGCTGCTGCAGCGTCTCCGCAGCGGTATTTCGGAGCGCGCTGCCAAAGGGTATAGCTGCAGCGCATCAACAGCGAATGGGTGATGCACGCCAGCAACACGCTGCTGTAGCGCTACCGATGCATGTTCGTGAAGGATGAAGCCACCGCTGAAAGAACATAGGCTCTTTTACTCCTCCCTTAACACGAAGCAATGAGAAGGTTGAATTGTTAGTGTATTTTCAGGCACCTGTTTTATCATATGTATCGAGATAATTTAAAATAAGTTGAAAAGATAACTATTGATGTAGAGTACAAAATGAAGTTCTCAGAATGGAACACGCAGTTTTATGACCCTCCCGTATTTATCGGTGTCAGTTCCAATTTCTACAATTTGTCGGATAAAAACATTATTCATAGGGCACGCGCTCGCATTAGGAGCTACATCAGATGCAGACAGCCAAAATACATTTCGCGCCTAGTTTGAATGGAATGGGTTGTACAATTGAGTAAGAGATGGCGATGACTACCGTTGATATCTCAGATGAACTGTAGATTGTTGCTGCGTAAAGTGCATCTTTTAGTGAACAGTTTTTCATCACGTAATTATTTTAGAAACTTCAGCTTTATCACAAGGCACAATATATGTCATCGTAGCTTTCATGATAAGCCATTAAAAAGTACATATCTTTGGCTCTCGACATACGCAGCCGTGGGGGACTCAATGAAATCCATGGGATACAGTACTGTGTGTATCTCAGGAAATTATGCCGGGCCGAGTTGGTCTTCTTTTGAGTGTATCTTCTTTAGAAATGAACACTTAAGCGGTTTTCGTAATGAGTTAACGGATAATTCTACGTGCTGTTATGATTGTTATTTCCTTTGGGGCATTTTTAATTTTAGGTTCCTTTTATACTTTGAAGAAGAGGGCAAGCCGGTCGAGTATAATGTTTTTTGGGGCTGTGGCTCGTCAGGTTAGAGGTAGTGGGAGGTTCGCCTAGAGTTCATAAATAATAAGGCATTTGGAATTTATATTAAAAATTATAACGAAAGCGTTGCCGCAGCGTGGTGGAAGCGTTACTGAAGTGCTGTTCATGCGCTTCAATAGCGCTGCTGCAGCACTGCTGACACGGGAATATCGGAAATTTGAAGGTATCGGTCACGCTGCAGCAGCGCGTCCGCATCGGCTGCAGCGCTGCGACATTGCGCTGCTGCCGCGCTTCAGCAGCATTTTGTGTTTACAGGGATAGTTAATCTAACAAAACTGTTGCCAGTAAGAGTTATTCTACCCAATCATTGGTGACTAAAAGTGCTTTAGGTGACTACTATAGTAAATCATCAATCAGTATCAACCTTTTAGTAATTTAAACTGCAATGCAAAATGATATACTTAGATAAATGTTATTACTTCAATTAATTCCTTTCCCAAGCGAATGAAAGACTTTTTTTAACTGGTGACTTATCTTCAAAGAGGAAATGTAATCACAAAAGTAGATTAATAGCAAAAAGATATGAAAGAACTGACAAGGACCCTTTTTTCAGCGAATATCCGACTTGGATATTGTGTGGATGGCAATTGGCGGCAACTTCGGGTTTGTATTGATATCCATACAATGTCTTTGGATGAAATTTGGATATTGTCTGGATGTTATGGTTGGATATTGTGGATATTGTACAGATGTTGTATAGATATAATTTGCTACTAGGGTCCTGTTTACACAAAATTATGTATCCCTTAAATCGCCACTTTTTGTCAGCATTTTTCTCTGAAAGTAACACCTAATTTTACTATTCCAAACAAACTCTACCAAATGGCATTTTGTTTGTGACTGGAGGTTTTGGTTTGGTTATCTATAGGGTCACAAACAGCTATAACATCATTCGCACCATTGAGGAAAGGTGGGTAGGATGGTAAGGGTGGGGTTATCTGGGGACAGGGCTTGGCAAAATATATGTACTATGAAAATGGTATTTGAAATACGAAATACTCAAAATAAGTATTTGAAATACGAAATACTTTTGCAAAATGTATTTGAAATACAAATAGATGTATTCTAAAATACTCAAGTACATTACAACCTGAATAAATATCTTCCAGATTGTACAGCAAAAAAATAGAAATGAGAACACTGCAATTCATATTAAATATAAAAGACAGGTTCATGAGTTAAATAAGATTTGAGTTTGTGGAGCTATCTACATCTGGAGAAAATCACTTTAAATTTGCGGTAGGTAAGTAGATTTATTTCGCATATCTCAATAGCAAAATGGAATGCTCCTACTAGGAGAATGGAATGCTCCATCCATCAGTGTCTACCATGCATTGCTGGAATTTGGCCCTTGGGAGGAGGGGTCTAGAATATTTTTGATAGGTGAAGTACCGGAAGGTCCAGAAAAGTTTTGAAAATTATAACAACAAAACTGCATTTTCTTTCCTAGAAGTTTTTAAAGATATTTAGTTTTTAATTGTTTATATATTAATAATGGTACCTACCGTTAACAACGTTGCTTTGGAGGGGGGTACATTCCCATTCATCCCCCCCATTAATATGGCCATGATCTTGTTATAAATTACTTCTAGGATGTGCTGATGAAGTTCTCGAACCGAGTTTAAAGCCAGACTGGTGACAAATGAGAATGAAGCTTAAGTGCGAAAGAAAACTGTCATAACGATCAAAAGTCACTCGTATATTCTGGCCCATTGGTGTCAGGTTTTTCTTTTATACGAAGGAACTATAATGACGTTATGACATAATTAAACATTTTCGTCAACTCACTTAGGATCAACTGCACTGGATGCAAAATGCGCAAAGTGGATTTTGGGCTCCATTTATTTGAGCTATATATTTCTCTGAAGTATTTTGAGTTATTTTTAAATACTGAAAATACCTCAAATATGCATTTTAAATGCGAAATACTTTTTCTAGTGCATATCAAATAGAAAACACTTGAAGTATTTCATATACATATTTGAAATACTGCCCATCCCTGTATGGAAATAGGAGTAAGGATGGAGAGAAACTCGGCGTCGGCATTAGCCTGCTCTTATTGAGAGGCTCAAAGGGACCACAGTTTAACGTCCCATCCGACGGACGGAGTACTGCACTTGAAGTGCTCTCTACACACCACCAAAGTATTAGGAACGGGGTTCCACCGAAAAATCTCTGCCACCATCAGGTTTCGAACCCGGGCCCTCGGAATGGGAAGTATTTCTAGCCACATCACCCTTTGTGGAACGACGCAGGCCAGGATTGATTTTCACGATTTTAGGCACGAGCGAAGGGTATATACGAGTAAACATTTTTTAAAATATTACATCTTACTATATTGGTAAATATAAATGATGGGGCAGTTGTAATATCTGATTTTAGCGCAATATCTTGCGAAGCTGCTTCAAACTGTGACTCCAATTTATCACGATCTAATGGTCAACATTCAAATGCAATGACCCCTTCGTGATTAGAAGACAAAAATCTCACTGTTCTACACTTCTCACTGTAATACCTTTTTGCCACAAAAAGGTATTAATTCCCTTCACTTAGGGGTCACGCGTAAACTACGTGTTAGGTACCAATCTAAGGGGAGGCCTAAAAACCTCGTAGGGGGTAGGTAACGAGGGTTCCTTCTAAAGTAACGTAGCCGTTACAATGCGCCTGTTTACGTTTCTTGCTTGCAGTGGCGGCTGGTGCTGAAGATCAGCAATGTGCTGCCCCCCTCCCCTCCACTGCCCCTCTTTCTCCCCCCCCCTACTCACCCCCACCCCAAAATGAAATGTGTGGAAATGTAAAATGTACTCACAATCAGTGACGAAAAACGAAGTCCATACGCTGCTCCTTCCTGCTACAGTATTTGTCAATCACCCTTGCGTTGAACCATTGCGTGGTGCGGAGATCATCTTCTTCTCAATGGAGAGCATTGCCAGTGCACTTAGCCTTTCCTGTGACATTCCGTAGGAAGGTCTTAATCCGTTTTAGCGATGAGAAACACGATGTTGTCATTGGTGTTGTATTTATGTTCTCAGAAGCATCGTTATTTGGCAGAAGGTGCCTTGCAGATTGTCGTTAATTATGAACTGCAGTATAAGTGGCACTGCTCCTGCTATATTCTTAAAATTTGGCCTACAATACAAAACCGATAGTTCTGTTTTGAGTCTCATTTATTTCCAGAATGTTGTAAACCCTGACTGTTGTATCTAATTCTTTATCTGGAAACTGTTTCGAATATAGTTCGAAATTTGTGGAATTTAAAGTTTCGCAGCTTATAAATGATCCAAGGAATAGAAACGATCTCGTGCTTCTCGCGCAATTCTGTCACATACTTCTTTGGCATCAGTACGTCGACATGATACCTTTCTGCGTTTGTTTTCTGCTCCGCGTAATTCTTGAGGATTAACGCCAATATTTTCTGTCAAGTCCCTTATTCTGTTGACTTCATGAATGAAATTTAAAATAGCAGATTTAACTTTCACAACTTCAGTTGTTCTTCATTGCAGCTGACTGTAGAAGATATCCACATGTGGCATTAGTTTATGGAAAAATTCGAGCAAGAAGATGAATCCCTCGTCTTCTAAAATGCGTCGAATTCCGTTTGCTTCAATGCAAGATTTATCTGACGTGGTTTTCTCTAAGTTTAGCGAGCAATCAAATAATGAATCCATTTATTCATTTAAGGTATTAACAGTGCGTGACTTGAAATTCCACCTGGTTGTTGATCCTCTTGGAATTCTCCGAGATGCTACAGCATCAAATGCAGACATTCTCTGCGGCGACCTTGAAAAAAAGGCAGGGAACGCTGACAGATTTCCGAAAAAAACCCTTGCCGAATGATTTTGTGAGTTCCATTATTAAATTAAGTTGGTGAGCGTAACAATTGATGTTATGAGCGTTGTGATAGCAGGATTTTATCTTTGCTTGCACTCCTCCTGTACCACCATTCATTACTGAAGCACCATCATACGTCTGTGCAATGAAAATATGCGGATGTCCTTAAACATGCCGTCCATTTCATTTAATATACATGATGCAAGAGCATTCGCACCTATACCCTTTGGTTTAAAGAAACACCAAAACTGCTCATAAGGAACACCTTTCTTCTCATGACGAAACACCAACTGCGTCTGCTCAGAAACATCGGTAGTCTCATAAGCCATGACACTCACGTAATCTGCTTGTTTTATTTCCTCTGCTATAACTTCTCTGCAGATTTCTAGCAAGCAATCCAAAAGTTCATTTTGGATGGTTTTCGAGGTCCCCTTGAAAACATTATTGGACTCTATATGCTCCTTCTCCGCACTATCTATACTGGAAACTAAGTCAACTAGGCCTAAGAACACACCAGGATTATCGGAACAATCACTTTCGTCGTGGCCCCTCAAAGCTAACTCAAATGCTCCGCAAAACTTGATGCAATCAATTATTGTTGAGAGGACATACCTGTTTTTTCCAATTGTTGGTAGTTCCTTTCTTTTTCTTCGTGGTAAGCTCGACTTAGTAATGTTGCTATGTTAACAGTACCTAGAGCGCTCAGGTTTAAAGCATTAATAATATGTCTTTCACTGTCGTTGTGTTTTTTTTATTAAAGCATTAAGGTGTCCAAGATCTCGAACACCAACTGTTCCCCAAGAGTCACTTCTGCCAAAGAGCAAACACGGAAAACAAAAAAGGGCGTTCCTAATTTCGCATCCACACACCCAATCATGCTCGTACACTTTATTGTTCACATTTCTAATGTACTTGGTTTTGTTCGAAGAAGCACTCTGAGTGATAATCAAGTCCGGGGTGGGTTTTACTAACTCTTTAACTTTAATTTTTTCTTCCAATGTTCTGGTAGAAAATGGACTACTCAATAGTTTTTCCACGGAATTATCCATGTTGAACTGGAACTAAATACGCAGAACACGCGACTCTCACAACTTAAACTTAATTGATCATTTAAAATTACATGCGGCACTTGCACCAGACTACGGTCGTGTATACTAAACAGTAGATACAAGACATTCACAGAACAAGTAACTGACCGCGGAAAAATTTTCAGTGATACCAAAAAAGGTAAATACATAAACTAAAGATGTACCGCAAGATGAGATTATTATTTTCCCCTAATCATGTTCGGAAAGTTCGAGATTTTTTTATTAGAAAATAGAAAAGTATCAAAATCTAAGCCCCGTTATCAGCATAAATATTATAACTTGGCTAAAAAGAAGTAACAGAGTGCGTAAGTTGGGAACCCTTCTAGCGGGTAAAGGTGAGGCTGCGTCTTTCCCAAGCCGCGCAAACTATTTGCTCTTACATTGTCTTTACAAAGTCAAGTTTGATTAGCTCTGTCCCCCTGTGGCCAATAGAAGAAATGGTCTCCGCTTGGACTACTTGGGAAGTAGCGCTGTCCGATGTACAGCACGCAACTTACGTAGCTCGCGCATGCGCAAAACCGCGTTTTCTACTCTATGAGGAGAATCCCTCCGAATTCTTACTGGCTGTGAACTCACCAGCACTTACCCCTCGTACGAAGGGGAGTCAGAAAGGATCCTAGGTGTCTTATTTTCAAATATTTAATGCGCTGCATCTCTTCAGGACACAAGCACCAACCGCCACTGGTTTTAATTGGTCCATGATATATTATTTTTCGTTGCTGTGACATGTGCTCCTACTCGATTACTGAAAAACTTGACTCTATAGTGTATCATGTACTTATTCTACTTAGCCATCCATGGGTTTTCTTTCTTTAATTGGGTAGATGCCCGTACATGTAATGTTTTCTACGAATTTTTATTGTACGATTTATAAAAAAATAAAAGTGATCCCTAGATCTTGTTCTCACTCTAGTAAATAAAATATCCTGTTGCTAAGAATGCCCTTTATGATTATTTTGCCATGTCCAAGAGGAGATAAATGTCACGTGATTTGTTTCCTAGCTCAGAATATAATTCTAACAAGGACTCAGTACTAATATACTCTTTTAAAGGACATTCATACCATGCCGTGTAGCTCGAGGGTCTCTAGTTCATCATGGGTTGAACAGGTCGTTTAGCGTAACCCTATTCAATTCGAAGACCCGAGAGCGAAGATTCATGGCCTCAATCCTCCCCTGCACCTGACTGCTGACCAGTCGACGATAAGGTGACGCGAGGGTGAGGCGAGGTAGGCTAGCCACGAGCCTCATTCGCTGCGTTGCTAGCGTGAAGAAGCACATCACGTAGTGCCTCATTCGTGAGTGGATGTCGTGGAGCGTCAGTTGTTGGTAAGAAGAGAGAATTGACGTTGGTGTTGTTGAGAATTTGTGTTTTAATTGTTACTGAGTGGAATACCATACTTATTGCGAGTGATTGAGTGCTGTGAAATCTAAAAAAAACACGCTCATGAGGATTATTCCTAAGCGCGATCTGCGAGAGTAGTGACCAGGCTCTCCATCCTCTTTGCAAATCGTCGCTTTAACAGGTGATGTCGCGTCAATAATCAGATGGATAATAATTGAGTGGAGTGTCAGCGTAATCGTGAAAGCATATTGCAAGAAATTCGTCGGAGATTCATCCTCTCCTGGCCAAGAAAACTGTAGTCGGTGAGTGTAGTGATAATGTCGAGAATTTCGAATTCGAATTTTGGGTAAACGTTAATGAAGTTTTAAGGAGTAAGAAGTGGATGCAGTAATATTAATGACACCAAAATTTATTTTCTATCGCCGAACTTTTAATTAACTAACTAAGTATACGAATAGAAGGCTTTAACTTGAGTTATTAGTTTCATGCCGTACGATGAAACGTCTCCAGAGCGTAAGATCAATTGGTAAATATTCGCCCGAGCCTCTCATCCTCAAAAATATGTTGGCAACGCTTGAAATCACTAGCTCCCCACAAAGTTTCACATGCGCTTAGTGCCATTCTCGCAAAATATTTACGTGACTGAATAACATGACACTACCTCCAAAATGAAGTCTCCAGAGCATTACGAGAATATGCATCGTAGAAAAGTTGAAAAAAATGGTGGAAATTTATTATTTTTGAAGTTGAAAAGTTCACAGTTACGTATCTGACGCAATCTGAACTATTCTTAACATTTTTTATTATTCTCCTTAAGAGCGCACAGCCGTATCAAATCCAATGGAAACAATTTTCATGCTTTTGGCAAACACCAGCCGTGCCGGATGTTAGTGGATTTCGGCCCAAGCAAGAACGTAAGAGGGTGAAAGTGAGGAGAAACCAAGGAGGTTGGAATATACTCCAACCTCCTTGGGGAAAACACTATCCCACCCGTGGGTATTTCTTGAGGAACCTTTGACTGGGACGAGATAGGGTCTCCATTCGACCAGATAACTCGGACAATTCTCAAGAGTACCTTACATTGAGGAACATATCCGTACTCATCGTTTTGAGTAACTTATCAAAAGAATAATTTATCCCTTCACCCCTTATCGGCCATGTAGTTAAGGCTAAATAAACTTGTAGTTTATTTAATGGCCGCGAATGGTTTGACAGAGCTTTTCCACACAACAACGATTGCTTGTGGATGTGCGACCTAATTTTAATTGCAAAACCAAGACACTCAGCAGTAAAACTTTGCGTTAGAAGTTAGCGCAGCTCCCACAGTTGCAATGCAAATAGTTTGTGCAACTCATGGTAATAACGCAAGAGGATTTTACAACGACCACAGAGATTTAGTGAATGCGTCGGCAACTTAACAAACCTGTGAGATATATACAACATGACGCGAACCTAACCACAAAAATTGGATTTCTCGGGTTACACCACACGCCTCGCCCGGCAGCGCACTGCACCGCTAGACTTAAAATGATCATGAGGTCAAATTTTCGAACAAATGCTTTTTTTTTTTGCTATATATTATATATACTATACTCCTTTTCTCCATGTCAAAATATCCGGGGAAAAAAGTGACGCTAAAAACTATATTGCTTTATTTCAAAATCCAAATAAAATTAGTTAATTGTTTAAACGTTTTATCAAGGTAAAAAAAAACAAAGTACATCAAATAATTAAGGAATTACGCTTAAAATCACCAGTTTACCTGTAGAATTTTTAAAACTTATAATAGTGTCTGTGTGCTTTCTTCTATGAAGGTAAATTTCTCCAAAATCTTGTGAGGCTTCGCCTTCTGACAAGCCTTAGCTATCTAAACTAATACATCAATAGTCGTGAGAACACTAACTTTAATAGGTTATAGTATAATGCACGTTGGTGACTACCTCCCTCGGGGTGTCTTGCGGGGTTTTTGTAGATGTAGATGTCAAGAAAAGTGTTCAAGTCTCCTTGAAATTTAGTAAACCGATAAATTTATCAGCAAATATCTTCGGCGAATTTTTGATTTACGATTTCATAACACAAATACATCGATCCCTCCATCTTTTTCTCACTACAGTAAAGAGAATATCTACATCTAAAAAAATACCCTGCAAGCCACCTCAGGGGTGTGTGGCAGGGGGCAATATCTTGCTCTTCAAAATACCCTCTGATTATTTCGATGAATCGTGTTTAATCCTTTCTACAGGAGAGAGATATCATGAGTTTTGTATTAGAAAACAAATTTCTGTTTAACATAAAATAACCAAAATTAAACTTAAAGAAAATGATTCCGGACTTTCTGTGGAAAATTAAATTTGCTGAAATTCTGATTAGATCCCGGAAAAGAAAACTCTATAGGATAGACGGTCGCAACGAATCGCAACGTAAGACCTCATGAAGTTAGAATTTATGTGGTGACTTATAATAGAGTACTGGTTTCCCATCCCCTTTCTTGGAAGCCCTGGGTTCACTTAGGGAACATTTATTGTGCCAGATTTGGTCAGTAATCCTGCGCCCGGACATGTTGGATGGAATCCCGACGAAGAGATATATTTTAACCGATACGTAGGTGCACAGAAGCTGTGGCCGAGTCGCCGAAGCGAATAAGCGCGAGAAACTGCTTTGCGTATGAAATAGAGTACGTACAGATTGTAATAAGTGACAATTAGAGCTAGTGGAAAAACAATGTTTTATTAATTTGCCTAGAGATTCATCATCATCTTTGTTATGATCATGCGCTGTTACAGGGAACAGAATAGTTATTGACAAACCTGTGCATAAATACTCTGAAGAAAAAATGATAAAACGCATGAAAAAATATTATATATTCGCTGATCAGTATTCAACACTTCGGTTTCAAAATCTTCCTTTTCTTAAAACTTAATTTGTTTATTCTCAAACAAGTGAAGGTGTAAGTACGCAAAAGTTGCATATCTTTAGATGTATTCAACGTGCCATAATCCTTACCAGAGAAAGACATTCATGAGCGATTCTATTAAATGTCTGCGGATTGCATGGCTGTTGTTCACTCGGATAAATTCACCACTATCCACTTCCCGCGCCAGCTCTGGTGCAAAAAACGTCGGAGATGATGCTACAGAACTTTTGAGCAGGAAAATTCCGGCGCTAGATTTCCCTTCGCCATAATATTTTAATGTACGCATCCTACACTCAGTTCTAGCCTGACTGTGGGGAAGGAAAGTTTGAGTTCTCTTGAGTGTCTAGAATTTGTGATAGTGGTTTCAATTAGTTTGTGAAGAATGTAATCACTTTTCCGTGATTACCTGGTGACCGTCAGCGGTGTTTTTTGGTTATACATCCGACCTTTATTTCAGGTATGCCATGTGTTTTTTTTCTGTTTTTAAGTCTCCAATATTTTAATCGTCACGTCCACTTTGTTTTTCTTAACATTTTTTTATGTGTTTTGAAGTATTTTCCTAGATTGCTCATGTCTGTGATACATTTACCGCGCGTTATTCCTGCGCGTTATTAGGAGTAGTAATCGGCTAACCTCGGGTTCTATCAATGAAAACTCTATTTTTCGAACATTTACGCAGGCTTCTCCGTCATTCAATGAGAAATGCCTGCTCACGAGGTTACACGACTAGACATTCATAAAATAATAATGGAATCGGGGAAGAAATCAGTGACCCAGAAAAAAGAAATTTTGCTGGACTTTTTATCACGAAAGTTAAATTTAAGACAAAACGCCTACGCTCTGAAATCTGTCAGTGATTTCCTACAGAAGCGCATTTTATGGCCATACCTAAATAGATGGACGGAGAGTTCCCGGAACAATGAAATATTTATGTCACGATACCAAAAGTGGCTCGCGGAATCTATTACTTTTCCAGAATTTGTAATTCAACACCTGCCCGGTACTTCTACAAGCGCCGGTTTGTATTTTTACATATTAATCCTTTTCCAATAGTTTAGCTCAATAATTATCCAAACTTTAGCCTTGTGTGACAAAATTTCATAATTTATTTACCAGGCACTTTCGGGCGGCCAGGAAAAGAATTTCACACTTCAAGTTATAGAGCTCGAAGAAGAAAAATTCAAGTCTTAAAAACTTCTTCCACTACGTCTGAGCTTGTTCTTGCAGCATCTATGAGTTTGAGAGAGGAAGGAGATGATACTGCAGCAGCTAAGCTAGTTACGAAAATAACAACAACGACACCTACTCCGGCAAAGAGAGTTCTTTCCAAGTGGAGGAAGAGTGAAAATATCCAAACTGAGATGACAGTTGAGGAGGCACTGTCATTGATAATTTCCTCTGAGTTGACCAAGAGTCAATATATGTCTCTCCGTAGCACAGCTTTGAGCCATGGCCACGAATTATATCCGAGCTATGACAGAATAGTGCAAGCAAAAATGGCAGCTTACCCTGAAGGAGTAACAACAACTGAGACCATGTGCGAAGTCAACCTTCAAGCTCTTTTGAATCACACTGCATCGCGAATACTGGCCTTCGTATCCACCACTCAAGTATTCAAAGATGTAATAAAATGCACGTTAGTATGCAAGTACGGCTTTGACGGAAGTTCGGGCCACTCTCAATATAAACAAATGTGGCAACAAGTGGATGCATCGGACGAGTTCTTATTCATGAGCTCCCTAGTACCTCTTCGTCTTAATAATGCCGCTACAGGTAAAGACTCAATTTTTTCTAGGTTTCTCTTGGTTAGTTAGATTCATCTCGAACCTATTGATAAATAATTTAACTTGTCTCACTGGCACTATTCATATTTAGGCTCTTTTTTATTTTAGGTGACATTATCTGGGAAAATCCTCGGCCGTCATCTACATGGTTTTGTCGTCCCATCCGCTTTCAGTGGACAAAAGAAACTAAAGACATTACAAAGGCAGAAAGAAATTATATTCAGAAGCAGATTGATGACCTAAAGGATTTCCATTCGGGAATTTACTCTATCAACTTATGTTTACTACTGACAATGGTCAACGGAAAGGTAATGCTTATGTTGATTTATAATCGAATAGGAATAAACTTTTATGCCAAAATGAAAACAAAACAAATCTTTTAGGTATGCAACGCATTGACCGAGAGCGGAAGTATGAGGTGCTACATCTGCGGAGCAAAAGCGTCGGAGATGAATAACTTAAGGGATATGAAAGGTCGTGCAGCTGATGTAGATAAATATTCTTTTGGTTTGTCTTCGCTGCACTGCCGCATAAGGTTTTTTGAATGTATATTACATATATCGTATCGGCTGGAGTTTAAACGGTGGCAGGTGAGAAATCATTAAAATTTAAGTTTAAAAAATTATTATTTTGAAAAAGATAGTAAGTAAATTATTCAAAAACATCTTTACAGGCACGTGGAAGTATTAAATTACTACGTACTAAGAAAAAGGCATTGGTGCAGAAGTTATTAAGGGAAAATATGGGCTTAATTGTTGATGTGCCCCGACCTGGATCGGGTAATACCAATGATGGAAATACGGCTCGGCGTTTTTTCGATTCTCCAAAATTGGCTTAAAAAAAGTTAAAACTTCTCCCTTTTGTATTGCATTTATTTATTTCATTTAAATGTAATTGAGTTGCACTATTAACATCTTACGTGATCACTTTTTGTACTTTTTTGCCTTTTGTTAATACATTCTTTTTTTGACCTTATGCTTTGCTGGAGTGTTTCATCGTTATCGCTAAAATTGGTTCCAATATTCAATTGTTGCTACAGCCATTACTAAGAATTACATAAAGGGGTTAAATTCCTTGATTCAATTCTCAGAATTGCATAAATTTGGCAATACAATACTTTAAATCTCCTCCATTTCCAAAAATGTAAGCATGTGTATGTGTACCTTTGGTTAGGGTGTCCCAAAAAAACCGAAAGTTTGAAAGTTGAGGGGGCATTTCCATTTTCCTATGCGAATGCATGAAAAAACATCCCATAAAAATTTTCAGCTCAATCGGACAATATTTGACCCTGCCGAAACGCATTCAAAGTTTGAATTTTTGAGTTTTCCAAATTTCATGCAATGTTGCCTAGCTCTAAGGGTCTTGGGGGATTTAAAATTAGAAACCTCTGAAAGAAAATGCTCTCTTATTATTATACTGTCACAATGCGGATACAAAAGCACTGGGAACAACAAGCAATATGAAAAACTAGAGTTTTTTGCCACTTTTTTCATACATTTCCCTATGCCACTTAACAACTAGTAACAGATGTTGCCTCTGAGCCTCATCATTTGTCAAATTTTTCTTGACTAGAAAATCTTTTATTAATTGAACTCCTCTCTCTGCAGTATCATTAACAACCTTAAGGTGTTGAACTATAGATAGGCCCTTCTGATAGTCTACGTCACTTTTCCATGTGCACGGATCTCGCGACAAAAATGTCGGCGAAATACCAATAATTTTGAAAAACTTCACAGAATTTTTCGAAGCGAAGTCAGCGAGAGTCAGCTCACTAATAGGTCGATTAGGCGGAAGAGTAGCCCGAGGTGCGTCATCATCAGACCCCTCATTGTCTCTGATTGCTTCCGCAATGTCTCTTTTCTCGTCGTCAGAAACCATTTCATCGAAGAGGGCCATACAAATCAAGTTTTCGGAAAGATACCATAGATGGTTACAAAACTTGGCCAAAGCTGCTGCGTAGTGAGGGTCTTTCTTCCGAGCAAGGACTTTAAGTAGCTCAAGATCCATTCTCGGAGCGCTCACCGCCACGGGACAGGTGTACCAATGTTTCATAAATGCACTTGCAATGAAGCAACACAATTTGAATAAATTGTCACTGTCATGTGTCGACAAACGCAATTGCTTGCCAAACATCCACGTTTTAAAAGCGTAGAGCTCCTTATTCATCCACCGTGATTTGTCAGTTGGGCTTGGGGGGCGAACCACATACTTCTCTTTCTTGGGAACCACACCACCCAACCACACTATACACAACTCCAAAAGTTCTTTGTAGTCGTCTCGAGGATGGTGGTTCTGAAATAATATGGGGCATAATTTTAAATACTAATCCTGAGGATGGACTTTAAATCACCATGAGCTTCCTGACATTTGCCATTTACGAACCTGCAGCTGAAGAATACAAAATTTGATAATGTCATCTACATTTGAAATATCCTTCAAACAGCCTCTTGTCGTTCCCGCTGTACGGTAAGCGTCTGCGAAAATCAGGAAAAGCATGTGAGTAAAAAAGCTCGAGTAAAAATTTAACAAATTATATATACTTTAAAGTGACAAGTACCTTTGTCTAATTTCGGCCATTCTTTGGGCAAGGTGTCAGTAAACGGCAGTACAGGATTATTACTTGTTCCCATCAAGGAATGGAACACGGCACCAATCACCAGTTCAAAAATGTGGTGTCGGCATGCAAGGTGTAAGAGTTCTTTGCCAAGTTGCTGCTGAAGAAGTGTGCAAGCTCCGTTCCATCGGCCGGAATTTTGATTAGTTGTATCGAACACCATGGCAATGACCTGACTGTCTAGTTTCCAATCCTTGATAAGACCTGCGACTGCATAGGCTGTGTTAAGCCCGGACCCGGACGCCAACTCCGGAACGCCTAGAAGCTGCTCTATACCTTGCCCTGTGACCAGCACAGGCAAGCGATCGGTCAGTTTGTTTTTATCTACAATCAAAATATTAAGTATCACAATTTTTAGGAGAAAGTATAAGTAACAATTAAATAATTGCCGCCATAAAAAGAAAGTATTAATACCTTCATTGCTTGGAAGTAATTTCCCATCCCAGTGCACTGCTAAAGGAACTTGAGGGTGAAAGTCTTGCTTGATAAGCCTTACTGTCTCGGTCCTTTTATTCACTCTCATTCTATGTAGATGAGATTTGGAAGATACTAAATGGATTTCATCCCCTTTAAAACCCAATGCAGATGCTGTCGCATTGGCGACAGCCTGGACTATCATAGACCCAGCGGCAGAGGACGTCTGAGTCCGATCTAGGGAAGCAGTCACAAGGCTGTCGGACATTATACTTACTCTACGGCGCTTTCCGGACCTTTTCCGCATTTCAAATTCTGTAAAAGTAACAAAATGTTTTTTCTCCCTTTCTTTTGCCATATTGGTCACCCTTCCCGCACCCGGAAAAAATTACCTTCTTCCGAATCCGACGAGCGTGTCGTGCTCTCCGCAGACATCTGTCAAACGAGGTCCACTTTCTCATCCAATATTTCCTTTTCTTTCTCATGCCGTTTTTTCCTTAAAAAATCCTCTTCTTGAAGTCTCTTACGGTTTTCTAAACACTTACACCACTTTATATCAATACCCGCCATATATCCTTTTCGATCAGTTTTCATAGATATGTAAAACAACTTATCCTCCTCCACAGTAACTTTTGAAAGGGCGTCTTTGCAGCCGATGTCAAACAGACGGTCGAGCACTTTGCTGAATTCCTCTCTTGCGGACACTAACTTCTCACTAGTTTTATTTTTGTCTTTCCCAAGGGCACGGCAGTTCTCGTAAGCTGTCAGGAGCTTCTTAATGGCTGCTCGGACCTCCTGCGTAGGAATATTAGACTTTCCCCACACAACAAGTAACTCTTTGATTGTAATCCTTGCTGCATCTGTCGCTGACATCGATCCTGGAGAACAGTGTAGGTTGTAAAAGAAAACTTTGAGAACTTCACGCAGCGTTGGGAGTTAACCATTGCCGGGCAAATGTTTGGACTCATTACCCACCAACCACACACTTGTCGCACTTCGCATAACCGGCGTACCCTTCGACTTCACGCTCATTCTGGCCACCGCCAAAACAGCCTCGACCTCGGAACACACGACAATACCTCACGTTCTCAGTTAGTGCACAACAATAAACTCCACGAGTGACTGATAGACTAAGCCGGGATACTTTTAACATAAACAGAGCGATGTTCCGAAAGCGCATAACTCGAATCTCAACGCGACACGGCGGGGCCATATCAGCAATCTGCACTCGACTGGCGCCTGGCGGCCGCAACGGCGAGCGGGACTTGTAAACACACCGAGTTGTGGCTATGAAGCTCATTTTGACTCAAGTGTTGCTGTCAACGACTATAGAGCTAGAGGAGATGGTTTGAACTTAAAATTGGTTGTTTTTTAACACTCGAGCCTCCTGCAGGGTAGGCAACATTGCATGAAATTTGGAAAACTCAAAAATTCAAACTTTGAATGGTTTTCAGCAGGGTCAAATATTGTCCGATTGAGCTGAAAATTTTTATGGGATGTTTTTTCATGCATTCGCATAGGAAAATGGAAATGCCCCCTCAACTTTCAAACTTTCGGTTTTTTTGGGACACCCTAACCTAAGGTCCTTTGGTGGACAATAATTTCCCAGAAAATGCCCGGTAAAGACCGTTAAAGGCTCCGCGGTGTCATAAAACGACCATTTTCGCACACGAGTCCTGAGGGTTTAAGGATGGGGGAGAAGGAATACCAGCTGGTGTCTTTCTGGGAGGTCTTTCTGTATGGGTCTGAGGGAAAATACTCTCTTTTTCAAGGTTTGAACGCTTTCAATATAAGGCATGGTTCCCGAACGTATCCAAAGAAAACTAACTTAACTTCGATTACGCGTGCACTTACCTCGACTGAAAATCCTCCCGTGTCTTCATTATAGACTCTTTGGGGATCGTTGCCCACAAGCACAGCTTAAAAAACGGTGAATGCTGAGCGTTAAAATCCATACCACTTCAATAACCTTTCCGCGTCGCGGCAAATCCAGCTCCCGGCGCGCGGACCCGAGCCCCGACGCGCGATCGAAAAATCAAATTTATTTCCGGCGTCGCAAACTTTTTTCAAAGTTAACTGCGTATAAACCTTAAGAAGTCTTCAAATAATGCTCTGATGTAAGTAACTTCGCGTGACTTTGCCAAAAATCTATTTGAATCTCCTACTAAATGTAAAATTTTGTCTAAAAACAGCGTCCGCCACTTTGTAACGACAGAGCAATATTGTATCATAGCTATTCTTTAACACTACGTAGTTGTAAAGCAAATGTACCATGTTAACAGATAATATCGTTTTTTATTCCATAAAAATACTCTTTTAACTTCACCATCAACTTTAGTCGGAAGATTTTCCGAGAAAACTGAAGACGGGCATTTTTCTGGAAATTTGGTCATGTTTGAGCCTCTGTATCTCAATAACGGGTAAGAACTATGCCAAATGAAGTGCTATTCCAGATACATGAATCATTTCTGAGTTTCCATGCGAAGTTTCAACTTCATATCTTAAAAAAAGCCATTTTGGACTTTTGGCCAGCTTTTTCCGATTTCCGACCACTGTGCGTTGGTTCAAAAGGGTATTCGTGAAAATAAAACGTAACTATCCGTCAAATAACCTATCTTTCCGTACAGAAATGGCCTTTTCGAGGCCGCGTACCGTCCCAACCTAGCACCCCTGTTCCACTCCACAGACCCGCAAGGTTGTTGTGTATACTATCGTTCAGACGTGAAATAAGTCCGTATCCCTCTACCGGGACTTCATAAAATCTCGCAATATGGCGTCAAAATATCACCAAAAATACGCGAATTTTGTCATTTTCAACATTTATTTTCTCAAAAACTAAGAATCTCACGACTTTCTTTCTTACATTTATTAAATGCGCAATCCTTTCACTTTCCTTTCACATTTCTCTGATACCCTTCACTTTTCTATATTTCTCACAAAAAAATTTCTCCCAGGCTGGACCCTAACTCACCTTTACCGTGATCCATCCTCTTCCAACATCGACGTTTCAATCAGTCATAGTACATCAAGCATCAAATTGATATTATGCGTAGTGCCAGTGTAATCGTGAAAGCAGATTGAAATAAAGGCGTCGGGGATCCTTTCTGCTCCTAACCAAGGAAAATTGAGTTGGTGAGTTTAGAGATATTGGACACCATAATCGAATTTTTTTTAAATTTAAGAATTTTAAAGTCGTATGAAGTGAATAAAAGTAGCATAAATGACACAAAAATTTTTTTATGACTTAACTTCTCAGTAACTAACTAAAGATTCAAATTAAGGGCTTCAGCTTGGCTTACGTTTTTCACGCCGTGCCACGTGAACGCCTTCGCAGCCTTAGTTTATGTGGTAAATGCCGATACCCAAGCCTATTCCCATTTTTAAAAAACGTTTGCAAAGTTTGAAATCACTAATTTTCCACGAATTTTCACACATAATAGAGCCAATATTGTATGGGTAATCGATGAATTAAAAATTATTTGAGGGTACTATGAGTATGGGGCAGTCGTTACTTTTCACATTTCGGGCAGTCATTTGGTTTTCAGAAGTGGTGTTCGTTATAGTGTGTGTTTTAAACTATACCCCTCTTGAGAGCACAGCCGTAGTACCAAATCCTAAGTCGAATCCAAGGTCGAAACTGCTTTCATTTATTTACGCTAAAACCTCACTTATGGCGAAAATTGAGTGATTTGCGACGTTTTGGCATCGTCAGAAAGACGAGACAGTTTTTTTTACCATGAGGCCTAATTAATTGAACTTTATGTGCCGTGATATGTCACTCAAACTAACCTAACACTGGTGATAGGACAGGGTGATAAGATGTCACATTGAGTGGTAGACGCGTTTAAGATGCCATATATTCTTAGCGATTCTGCCGATTGGAAATTGGGCAATATTATTTTTTATCGCAGCATGACCGCACTGGCAAAGTAATTCGACGTATTTTTGCCGGGTTTTTTTTGGTCAATGGCACGATACAAAAGGGTTGCATTCCAAAATGGTATTATATATGTAGCTTTTTTCTTCCTGTATGCATGCAGCCTGTTCTTTACCGATTCATTACCCTCAAAAACATGTTTCCATCTCTAACTAGATTGTCCAGCATTTCTTTTTCCTTCTGGGTACTGATCCCTCTATCCTATTGTATTCCAATTAGTTTTGCATTCCTCTCTTATATTGTTATTGCTTACTCGATCTTTTCTTGTTCTCCCGAGTATTTTTACGCCTTCCTTCATTTCAGTTGTTTTTAGTAATTCATCTACGTGTGTTTTGATGTCGCTCTTGCTTCCATGTCATTTTTAATATGGGTCTAATTATAGTTTTCTAAATTCTAGCGTTTGCTTCTTTTGCTGTGTATTTATTTCTTCATGAAATACCGCTTAAGGCAATTAAAACTTTGTAGGCCTAGTCTATTAATGTCAGCCCTTCTTGCTATAGTATATATCAGTCTGTAATGTTTACTCTAAAAACGTAATTTCTGTCACTTACTCGAAACTTATTTTTATCCTTAGTAAATAGCAATATATTTTTCTGCTGTTTAATGTAAGAATACTATCAGCCGATGTACCTCATTCTTAGTCTCAGCGATCAGCATCGAAACATCAGCTTAACCAATTATCCTAATATGATTACCTCCTTTTCATTTATCCTCTTTTATTAATAGGTTGTCCATTATTTCATCCATCGTAAGATTGAATAAGAGTTGGCTGAGGGAGTCCCCTTGTGGTATTTCTTTATTAATCGCTATAGGCAAGCTCATCTTGCAATTGCTTCAAAGCATTTGTATTATCAGTGTAAATTTATCTCACTAGAATGTTAAATTTCCTATATATTCACAAAAACTCTGTCAACGTTGTAAAATGCTCTTGCGTTATTACCATGAATTGCACAAATTATTCGCATAGCAAATGTGGGAGCTGCGCTAACTTCTATCGTAAAATGTTTCTGCTGCGTATCCCGGCCATGAAATGAAAATTAGTTCTTACATTCTTAAGAAATCGTTGTCTGTAGACAAGCTCTGGACAACCATTGTCGGCCATTAAATACCGTAAAAGGTTATGTAGCCTTAACTACATGGCCGATGAGGGGTGAAGGGGTATACGATTCTTTTGATAAGTTACTGAAAATAATGAGTACGGATATGTTTCTCAATGTATACTCTTGGGAATTGCCCGAGTGCTCGGGTCGATTGGAGACCTTATCTCGTCCCAGTCGAAGGTTCCTCAAGAAATACACACGGGCGGGATAGTGTTGTTTTCCTCACTTTTACCTCCTAGGTTCTTGATTGGGCTGAAATCCACGAACGTCCGGCACGGCTAAAATAATTCGCGCGGAATAAGTGTATTACTCCAGCACGTAGGATAGCTGGATAACAGTGACTAGCTACGCGTTTAAAACTCGAGACACGAAGAAACAAAGCATCATTAATGACTTTTTTAACCAACGAGTAATAATTTGATTTTGTAATAACACAAATCATGTAAAGTTTCCTGAACTTATACTTTTACTTATAAGTTTTAATTGAAAATATCTTTCAAGAAAGGCTATATTTTCTTTTTGTCTACGTTGTATTACTCGGAAATTTAATAGTTATATCGAGAGGGTTTTAAAATGTTTTTTTACGGTAAGTTTCTTCACTAGGAGTTTATTTTATTATGTTATACCATCAGTTTCTAATTATACATGGATACAGTTGATAATTTAAAAACAATACACTCGCATCATGGTTTCTCAACAGGTCATTCCCTTTTTTAAATGAAGTTTTCTTTCTTTCAAGCCATAAAAATCCCTATGCTATTCGTCCAGCCCGTAGTTTACCCCATATTATTTCTACGATACATTTGGAGACGTTTCTCAGCGCCACCTTAAGAAAGAATGGCCACCTATAGTAACTTATTAGACGGTGTAACGTTTATCTACCTCTTATTGTTGCTAATGTCAAAGTTGCTTTGCTGTACTTCTTTGTTTTTATCTATTCAATAAAATTTTGTAATGTAGCTCCTCGCTTAGCTTCCTCTTTTTCAAATAGATTCCACCAAAAATTGAGACATTATGAATAATGTGCTGAAATGGTATCTGTGTTCCGTTGTTTACTTTTATCTAAGGTATATTGAATTTTTTAAATTTATAAATTATTTTATGTGTCGTAAATGTTAAAAACTTAAATCTAAAAATTAAGGATGGAAATATCACGTTAAAACGATAAAAGTTCTCTGAGGTCACTGATAAGGTGGGTACATCTACATACTACCCCGTAAGCCGCCTCAATAGGCGTGTGGCGGGGGGTGTTAGGACACCATCCGTTTAAATATAAAAAGGAAACGCTCAAATGAAATTACGCCTAACATTTATTAAAGTTCCTTATTGTTCGAGGGAAAAACGAATTCCCATACCTATCCGTTCGGCAAAATATTTCTCTTAATTTATCGTTTCTGTCGGACCTGGAAATGAAGTGGGGTTCTAATATGATGTTGTCCGTGTCGCTCTTAAAGAAATCTATTCTCAATTGCTCAAGCAATCTAAGCCTAGCGCGCAACCTCCGAGTCTCTAGCGGCTCCCAGCCTAATTCTTTTATCATCTGTGTAACGCTGTCTGTACGCCCGTAGCTGTTTTTGACGAATCGCGCAGCTTTCCTTTGTATTTTATTAAGTTCCCGGAGTAAGTCTTTCTGCATCGGATCCCATATGATCGCTGCATATTCAAGGTGTGGCCGGACGACTGCGAAATAGAACCTCTCTTTTACTTTTTCATCCGGAAATCTTCCCACAATACGCTTGACGAATCCTAGCCTCTTCAGAGCTCTGCCAAAAATATTTCTTATATGTGTTCCCCACGATAGGTTAGAGGTTATAGTAACTCCAGATACCTACTTCACTTCATGTCGCCTTTATGTTAACACCATCCACAGCATATACATGGGGATAGTTGGACGACTTCCGCAAGAAATGTCCGCCGTGTATTTGCTCAGATTAAGTTCGAGTCCCCACTCTTGGCTCCGCACATGAACGTTGTTTAAATCTGATGATATAATTTCAAAGTCAGAGTGATCACTGATTTCGCGATAGATGACGGCGTCCTCAGCAAATAAACGTATTTTACTGCAAACTCGAGAGCTTAGGTCATTTATGTATACAATGAACAACATTTATGTATATAATGGGTAGATGTGATGAATAATCGTTCACAAATTTCTCCTAGCAAATAATTGTTCGATTTCTTAATGTAAAATTCTTTACTCGTCTAATGTGAAATAAATGCGCATTTATCACAAGTTCTAGTCCTCTGAGTGATTAACCATGAAAATTATTGTTTTTTCTCCTCGAAGATATCGTTAATTTTTACACATTTCAAACTCTCTTTTGAAAATAGTGTTATATTTTTCATTTAATACAAAATATTGTAGTGGAGAAACGTGATTGATAGTTTTTTTTAAATGTAAAAAGTTGAGAGTAATGAAAAAAGAGTTATACTTCATTGTTTTAGGGTTTATGAAATTTGCAGAGCTGAAATCGAAGATTAGGCGCACGCAGTCTCGTTGCTTGACCCCATTGTACGAGTCTCTAATACGTAGCAGTCAATCGTGGTGGAATGACACACAAATACTTCGTTCTAAATCATTTAGGGTAGTTTGAGAGTAAAATCTCTTCACCTAGAATTTGATGAATTTGGCCTCATTTTTAAGAAACAACTCTCATTTTTCCAATGATATAAAAATATCAACGCCTTGCCAAACTACTAATTTTTGAGCCTGTAAATATAAGCTGTTTTACATGGGATAGATTATGGCTGAGTGCTCCATAGGGCTGGCCCTCCTGGTTATCCCAGTGTTATGGCCATAACCGATTCTTTATGCTGAAATCAAAGAGCTTTGAAAATGGTGAAATCGGCGGTTTTCATTGGCGCGTGATTCTGGAGATAATGAAGTTCTACAAATTGCTGATTAATAGTCAAACTGACAAAGTTTATGCCGAATAGTTTCATACGTCTACGTGATAAATGCTTATCCTACAAACAATGGGTAGGAAATTTATCATACTTTCCTTGTTTTGTAATAATTAAGCACCGAAAACGCGGCTTTAATTTGAGAGCTTGAACTATGGGCAGTTTTCCGTTATTAACATAATAATGTGAAATAAAATCAATCTCCAACAAATGCGTTTCCTATTAATCAACATACAGAGTAATAAGGTTTTATTTAATGGGCAAGTTATTGAAATAGCTTTTCCGGTTTTTGAGATATTAGCATTCATACTCGGGTTATACAATTTGAAAGCGGATAGAAGGATTGGTTAAGCAGTTGCTTTGATTTTGAAGTATACAAGTAGGCAAATGACGTAGAGAGTAATACGCTTAATTTAAAGGGCACTTATTTGAAGTATCTTTTCCGGTTTTGGAGAATTTAGACTTAACTCTCGGGTTACACAATTTTGAAACGGACAGTAGGTTACAGTAGGATTGGCTTTGTTTGTGAAGAATGAAAGCGGGAAATTCACATCTATCCTTTGCTAGATGTATTGATCAGTTCAGGGAAAAAATAATGTACCTATAGAATATAATTTTTTAGCTTATGAGATTACAAGGAACTGTCGATTTAGGAGTATAACGGACCGAGATTTGGAGTTTTTTTGTAAGGGTCATCCTTAAGAACTTAGGTACGCTACTTATGACTTGTGCTGCAATGTGTTCCGCACTTTTGCTCCTGATAAAGTCAGTAAGGATCACTAACGATATAATCTCCGTTCTGCAAGTACAGCCATTCTGAAAATCGATCGCTGTCCTTTCCCCAAATCCATCACCACGCTGCGAGAACCTCTGTAAAAAGTTATTTATTACGTAGCCAATAGAAAGGTACATTAACTGCGCTTAGTTATGTGCTTAACCTAACCTATGATATGTCCAAAGAATAAATGTAGTCTCAGTAACAAATTCCTAAACAACATCACAATTCAAGGTCGTGAATTTAATATGCATACCTATAAAATACAATGCAAGCCAGAGCAAAAGGTAGAATTAAAATTTCTCATGGTGAGCGAAGGAAAGTGTTTCCCATTCGAATGCTTGTATTTAAGAATACTGGCTGTTGACAGTAGATGTCGATACAATTGAGAGACTCCAGCACTGCGTGTTTCACAGAACTTTCATTTATAGATAACGGAGCCGTTGAGCAGTCATAGTAATGCACTGAAGAAAGAAACTAGTCAACTAAAAAAATTGAATATTACGTTTATTGATTAATATTCTCGAATTGACTGCGATGCCACTTCTGCGCGATATGTTTTCGTAGTTATTACGTAGGTACTGTCAAAAGTCTAAAGACGGGTGCTTTGTTAAAATAATTTCCATTTATTTCCAAAGACAAGTTGCATATTTTTTCAAAAATATTGCTTAATGTGACGATGTTATAAGAGTTATTTTTCCAGTCTTACAACCATTTGGGGTCAGTGATAAACAGGATTTGTGAAAACCTGGGTTTAATACTATTTTCTTGTTGTAGTGGGAATTGATTTTAAAGAATGACTTGCAAAATCATATCACATCTATTGGTGAGAAAAACCGACCAAAATTCATCTCATTCCATAAAATTGTTTTTTTTTCGCTTCCTTGTCTTCTACGCATCCCTGATATACCAAGAAATAATCGATACAAACTGGTCGCGTTACCATTGCTATCAGAAGGACAATTTCCAGGTTCTGGAGTGAAGTCGTGGCACGCGAATTGAATACAGCTCTTAGTAAAGTTCGTGGCCGTCGGATACTCAAACTGGTTGTTGTCACGGAGGGATTTAAGTCAACAATCAAAAAATCTTTCGAGGTTCATAATTTATATGTATTGTCATAACAAGTCAATATATATTAGTTATATATTTAAAAAATGTGGAAAGTATCACCATTATGTGATTTAAATTTTTAAACTTATTAAATAACGATAGTCTATTTTTTTCAGAGCCTCGTGCACGCAGGCAAGGAGCCCGCATTTGGCAAGCAAACCTCAGTTCGCTGACCACTACTTCTGTGAAAGTGATCAGAGATAAAGAGACTACGGATGAGACTCAGTAGGAGTGGAGATGAGCATCTGATTGGCCCAAAGGTTAGAACGGTTGGCGCATTGTACTCGATTGTAGTCAAAAGTTAACAAAGGCAGTCAGCTGGCACCTGTTTTCCTGTAGTTCCCGGTTCATGGGAAAAGGATTTTACCAGTCCTAAAATCATCAACTGCACATGCACTTACGAGCTATTGCTGAGGCTGTATGTTGAAGAAAATACTTAGAAATCACTCGGCTTCACATATAATTAACTCTTAGACGAATTCATAGCCCCATGAAGAAATTTAATTCACGATATCATTATTTCTGATCTCACTTATCATTAACGCAGCATTAAAGGACGAAGTTCGAACATTTAGCAAGGTAACTCGAAATATTATTCTTAAATTCATGGAAAACATGCAATGCATCAACAATATTTACGGTATCTATAATGTTATTTCAATATTACAGCTCTCCTTTTTATAGCTTAAAGATTATTTCAGTCATATTTTTAGGAACTGGTTAAGTGGCGTTAAAATTTGCTGAGGAAATGCTGAGGGAACCAGCTTTTGCTGTAATTTGCAACATGTCGGACGTTACACAGCTCAAACCAGATGTCTCTAAGCCAAATAATATCATTGAATTAGAATATAAATGTCTGTCCAATGTCATAGTTTGATTTCAGCTCTGGATCGTTTTCAAATCAAATCCAATATTCGACTCATGTGTCACGACTTCTTTATTTTGCTACTTCTTTCTCAATTGCTCTCTACATTCAGCAAGCTGTACTTCTTTTGTTTTCTTTTAAACTTTTTCGTTTTCTGTGTAACGCGAAATCTTTTTCTTTCCATTTCAGAATTTAATAAACCTAACACATTTTTGTCATGTCAATGTAACTAAATAATATATCATTATAAAATATAGTGTATTGCATTTTTGAAAATCAAACACCGCATATGTTTACCGAGGTATCCTAAATCAACTATTCTATTCCCTAGGCATACACCCCGGTTGGTATCAACGCGCTGATGATTTTCTTTCCTTTTCTTTTCTAATCGTTGTCGACATATTTATTTTTTATTATTTGCAACACTTGTCTTAATAATTATACCTTTACATTGTTAAAAGTCTGAAGGTCCAGACAGTATTCTCACAGAAAATTTGACCCGTATAATTTATCTATTTTATTATATGGGTCACCTATATATCATTTATAGATATTTTTTAAATAAACAGCAGAAGATATTTAGCAATTGTGTTCGTTAATCGACACTTAGTTGACAAATTTACCGAAAGCACAACTACGATCAACAAATGATACTTTGGAGATGGTATAATTATTTATTTCTGATTTATTATCAGTATTGACCTATTTAATGAGTCCAAAAATATTTTTTTCTATTTATGAAGTGTTTCGCAGATAAAATATTGGTTTCTCTCATTGATCTCAATGGATTCATATATTTGGCTAAAAAGTACCTTAATATGCCGTTTTTATGCATTATTTTGACACCATACTCGTCGTTAACATTTACTCCGATGACGAGTATTCATTCCTATTAGATCCTATGAGTTGCAACTACTAATTACAAATTATACACTGGTTCAGAAAGATTTTCTGGCGTTAATTACTGGCTTTCCAATCTATGCGTGGTGTGCAATTCATGTGGCTCAACAACTCAAAGTTCATTTTCGGCGATGAATAATAACACTTGCTCGCAAAATATAATGTTTCCTTATTTACATTTACGCTGCTAGTAGAAAATGAGACTGATGACATAGTAACACTTCCGTTTAGGTTTAAATTAAAAGAAAATAAAAACTAAATATAGTAGACACTTTACGTTTTACTTAAACAAACGTTTTTTTTAGATTTACATTTCTAAGGTAATGGTTTTTTGAGGTCTTCTGGTAAATTATTGCATTAAATCAAACCGATATTCAATAAGGAGCACTTTGCAATATTTGTTTACTGCGCCCGTAATTTAAACTTTAGCGAGTTGTCATTTTTACCCACAAAATTTGGTAACTCCAGCCACTTCTCCAACTCAACCCAAGCTGGATGATTTGTGTAACGATTTTACATTACCAATCTATTTACTCTTCTTCAATCGAGAAGTGGACTCCACCTCCATTCCTCTAACATGCTGATTTCACCATTATCTTGTTTATGTCTCCCAAAACGTACCATGTAGTTTTTCTTTGGACCTTCTCTAAGCTTCTTATCCATTTATCCCTTTATCATATGTATCCCAAGCATTTGTGGAATACTCAAGTATGGGTCTTACAGTAATGAATTCCCAGTAATCCAAGATCCCAATTTTTAATCTTAATGTGGGCATTATTTTGTATTTCTCATAACATAATGCAGGTTTTTAAACATCTTCCCCACTTGTCCCATCTTTCTCATCTTTTTATTGCACATTCATTCCCGCCAATGGTATTTTCATCTATTCGTATTTTCTCTCAAGACGTATTTACTCATGCAAATTTCTTTTGACACATTCACATTGGACAAAATAGATAAAACATCGCGTAACTTTAATTTTAAGGTGGTGTTTACTGTCTTACACATGTGTTTATTCAATTTGGTCATTTCCACTCATAGAAACTGCGCAATAAGCACTGTACTCGGTTAAATAAATCTTTGCATGCTCCGTCTTCGCCGCTTGTCCGTTAATCGATCTGAAGCTCAACGAAGTAGTAAACTTTAATAGTTCTGAGTAAAACTCCAACGCTTGGGAATGGTTTGCTGTTGTAAATGACACATGAGTTTTGAAAACCGGAGAGGAAAGAGTCGTCGCGCTTCGAGAATTGTGTAGTCCTCCATCAAATGCTGGCGAATTAGAAATGGAAGTCCAAATCCTCTTTCTTACACTAAGCTGAATAATCTTGATCTTTGGCAGAGATATCGCGCCTGACACTCAAAAACATAACCTCTTTTCAATGGAATAAGCTCTCTACGTCCCGAATCAAAGGAATACATCCTTTTCCCATTCGGAGTTTGGATGTATTAGTCATGAGAGAGCTCCCGACGAGTTCACATATTTGTTTCCTCAAAAGCTTCACAAGGTTACTTGCTTCGCTTGACACATAGGTCAGCAGGTCAAATAACACATGCACAATGGAGACAAACAAGTTTTAAATGGCCGGGCCTTGGCCGCGATACGGAAATTACGTAAACCACTGCTTTTTTCTTGGATGTCAGTGCAAATAGCCTACTTTTTTCCTTTCTCTACTGTTTCAATCGACGTGAATAGGCCATTTTAATATCACCGCGAAATGAAAAAATGACTTGGTTCGCTGCATTGCGCGCGGGTTCAAGGAGTGTACTAAAGGTAAACAAACCCTCGCTGGATTTAGCCTCGAACTAAGGAGGTGTAACTATCTAACACACCTGACCGACATTTCGGAGATTTGGATTAAAATCCTAGTAAACTCAAATGATTTGTTCATGGTTAATTTCATCCCATTGTAATATGGACAACGTCTTATCATATTCCGGGTTTTGCAATTGAATCATGGATTTCGGAAAGGGCTCATGTCGGCAATTTTTCAAAATAAACTCATTCCTTCTTTATTCATGTATGTACAAGTATAACAAGTATAGACCGATGTTTTATGAACGAGAAGGGTTCATATCTGCTTTTTATAAAGCTTTCTACAGGAGTTTTAGAAAAAAATCTGCTGTCTCACTTCAAATGTTTTGACAGAAATTCAGTTTTGTCTCTCCTGAAAATTTGCAAAAATCCGAAATGAGCCCATTTTCAAAATTCATGATTCAATTTCACCTTACACTCATTCATTGCCTCAATTTGGAATAATTCACTTAAAAAGCCTTGAACTTGAACAATATTAGAACCCGGACCTTCCTATTGCCAATTAACTACGTCCGACTGCTGCGCCATCATTATTAAATTACAAAATTAATTTCATTCATAGCATTTCCCAACAAACTTGGAAAACACGATTGTAAAAGTTATTATTTTGTAAGAACAGCGCACTCACGGCTACTAAATATTTATGAAAGCTCACAAGTTAGTCGCTGTATTTTATCTGAATATTTTTATTTTCATACTCTAGGTTTGTTAAATGAATCCTCACATACCCATGTTATTACCGTACTCCCAGTGATAAGATGGTCAACGAGTCTGAAAAATATGCCGTCACAGCCTGTACTGACCCCAAAACAATTTGTTTTCGATTTCAGAATTGGTATCCTCACGTATGTTTATATAGGAAATCTCCACTCCTTACGGACAGATGACTCCTATACGAGGTGACAAGCAATGTAGACATTCATTTTCATATTTATATCAGAATTTCTTGTATCCACAAGAATTAAATTTAAAAAATCTATCCCGTACACAAAATACTTATTTTTACTTCTGCCTTTTTTAGTATCTGAATATTTGTCCTGGATTTTAATTCGCTGGGTGAAACAAGGAAAATAGTTACGTGTGTTATAGAAAAGCCCTCGGAAAGTCGATCACGGTAAATAGCCTTTATTTCAGCTTGGTATATAAATATTTTAGCATTTATCAGAGTTGGTTGGCATAATAAATGTTTTTTAAACAGATGTTCTCTTAATATGATAGATATTGATGTGAAAGACGTTGGAACAAACCCACGCACAAGAGAATAGACGAAGGATTTTAGTGTTAAGTTAAATAAATGGCAATTTTTAAGTTCTAGGATCGGAATTAATGGAGTTCCACTATGATTTTCTAATTTTAGCGGTTCATGATGCCTTCCTCTGTGTTGCCAGCCTTCCGTAGTATGTGCTGCTCCAAATAATTCATTCGCATGCTGAATTAAGGCTAACGAAACATTTTGCGTAAATTTCTCTTGGAGAATTTAAGCCGGGATGAATAATGACGAGGGATTTTACGGAGGTCGAAAAAGAGAACACTGGTTTCACACCAACAGGATTGAGAACAGGATTCATTAAAAACGGAAACAAAAGCAGATGCATCAACGTCACTCCTGGGAGAATACGAGTATGAGAAAAAATATGATAATTTGGATACTCATAACACACTCCCTATATCGACCATACATTAACTTTTTAACATATACACATTCCCACATGCAAAATACATTTATTGTGATCCGTAGCTTGAGTGATTTCGTAAGTACTATGGATGAAAAAAGTTTCCCAACAAACGGAGCGCCACCAATATCGCTGTGATGGAAAATCGGCTTCCTTTCTGACGGTATATTATTCTTGAGTCTCATTGTCAGCCACGACGAGGGAAGGTCAAACACGGTAAGGTGATGGACTCGTCGTCCAAGAATGTGACGCGTTGGCTTGCCTGCCCCAGGCGTTGTTCACGCTGGCGACCAGAACGTAGACTCATTAGACAACCTTGTATGCATTTGAAACGTCCTATTAAACTCTTTCGTTCTCGCCGAAATTTCCTCCGCGTTCTTCCTCTCCTTCCTCCCTTGTCCTTCTAGGTTTCGCTCCTTCTATCGCACTCTGGCAAGATCCTGGGATCCACCCGCTGTCCGCCTCTGCTCACTCGTTAGAAAAAAGAGAAGTTGATATTATTTAGTGATCAGAGAGCTGCCGCTAAATACTGCTTTATACATATGGAAGAATTTAGCGCAAGGTGCAGTATAACTTACGATACGTAACAAAGCACCTGCATAAAAAAGACTTCCCTTTCAAAACGTGAATACAAAACGTATGTCCAATGCACCTTTCAATCATGGTGACAGCTTTTCGATGACTACGCAAAAGAACTGTGAATTCGCAAAAACGAATGAATAGATGAAAAACGCAAATGTTAAAGACAAAAAAAGCAGCAGGAAAATGTGTTACATATTACTTGAGGCGAGTTACTTTTTAAAATACTTATGCTCCGGTAAACTATTCATCCGATTTAAATAATGTAACTTCATATAAAGGATTTAAGGTTTTAAAAATTTCCCGGTCACCTGTAAGGACAACCTCGGCCTGAAAACAACAGGGGTATACCGCATACCATGTGAGTGTGGTAGGGCGTATATTGGCGAGACAGGAAGGACCATCGAGAAAAGAATCAAAGAGCATGAAAGAAGCATTTTAGGCTTTTCCAACCGGAAAAGCCTGCATTAGTAGAACATAGACTTGACCATGGTCATCGTGTCGATTTCCCAAATTCCACACTACTTTCCCGGGCGTCCAAATATTGGGAAAGAATAACGAAAGAAGCGATATTGATACAGATGGAGCAAAATAAAATCAATAGAGACAACGGCTTCAACTTAAGTAGGACGGCAGAAATTCAAAGAACTTGTAACGGCTCCCACAACAATGGGGCATCTGCGGTTATATATAATCGCCAGCATCCTCGCTCATCTCATTATCCTGATGACGATGGCTGAGTCAACCATCGAAACGTTGATTCATTGAAATAATCTTACCCGGTGTGAAACCCGAGAAACCTTCACTTACAATGTAACTTCATTTTCAATGCCTTCCTTTCAACGAAACAACGCAATAAAATGTATACATTCAATATTGATTCATTCAAGCAAGCAAGAGCAATTGCTCCTATTTTCGAGGAAAAGATTCACAAAAAATTGGATGCTAATTATAATAATAACATTTGAGACAATACATGTTTCTGCACCACTAGCACTTGGTGAAGGCCTGTTCCTCATTGATATATTTAGTTTTCAATATACCATGATGAAATACAACTTGGTTCACATTTAGCACTTTCTGTGTCTCCATCCTCTTTGTACATCCTGTTTGATTCCATACGCAGAAGAACCACCTTTTTACATTTCATTAGTTCCCTGATGTGATGAAACCTCTATGTGCCATGTTCGTGCATTCAGAACATTATCGGAGACTAACTTCAGTTTCAGTTTCTCTGCCTGCATTAAATCGGAAAAGAACACAAAATATCATCAACATAAACCGATATATAAGCAATGAATGTTCCATCTATCCAAAAATATACACACGACTTGAGATTTCTTGAAACCAACACTTAACACAACGTTGTCCATTCTGTCATATCATGAACATGAAGCCTGTTTAAGCCCATACAAACATTGTTTTCTTTAACTTGCAAACCTTATCTTTTCATAAAAATTCAGCCTGGGTATGTTAGTGACCGCAAAACTCTAATAGTAGTCGGTCGGTTGACTAGAACATTTGGTGAGTTGTTGTGAGCGCGCCCTTAAAGGTATATAAATTATAAAAATTTCCAATTTTGGGGTTGTTTTTACCCCAATATTGTTTACATTTACTCCTATAAGAAAATAATTGAATTCGGCGCAGGTGTTTCTATATTTGCTTGTTTAAATTACTTGCACTCAAAATATTGGATGGAAACTTTTAACATAGAACGCATAAAAGAAAATAATATTTATGCCTTTCGTTCAATTTCCTTACACGCTTCGTTTTTGTCCAAGTATTGCATTTTTATCACTAAATTCATCAATTTTTCTTCCTTTTCAACAATAGAAATTTTTTGGCAAGCAGGCGTGAATATCCATGTAATACCGATTTCATGAATGGCTATTCACTCCTGCAGCATTTGAAGGCCAGGTTCAGTGACTTATTTGATATCAAACTGAATAATACAATGATATTATACAATATTGATAACATAATAATAAATTATACCAAATACAAAACCCGAACTTTCAGTCTACATCAACATTACCGAAAGGCTATGTCATGTTTTAGTTAACGTGGACTAAACCTTATAAAAACGGGCTTAAGCGTTGAAGTGAAAGTAAGTTAGATGCCGTTAAATTGTTACAATAAAAATAAAATAACAAATCTCTCCAACATACCCACAATGATACCTTTCTTTAAAATGTTTTTTAAAATTAGTTTCAGCAAAAACTCTTTTGATATTATATTAATCTAATGTTAGCTTGTTCACATTAACTTCGCACTCCTTGTCCGTAAGATTACTCCTTTCACGAAAACATTCACTTCTTCTTAGTTCCTGACGTAGGTTTTCGCGGCGTTCCGGTTTGCAGTTAGGCCGGTTTCCGGGATTTGTCCGCGTTGTCATCTTTGGTGGCGACGTTCCACCTACTGTGCTGTAGGCGTCCTCAGGCCAGGCTGAAGTGGAGAATGTAACTCAAGCGCCGGTATTTATGTCAAGAAGGCAGGGGAAGAAAGTAACCTTACCCTCTTCTTTCGAATTTCGGGTCATTACTTCTTCCCTGTTTACAAATTACTCCACAAACACTACACCAGTTGTGGAGGAAATCGCTCTCCGGTACGGTTTAAATATTCGCGCCTTCAGTACGGAGAAGAGCTACGTTTTAAGTTGAGAATAAGTTAGATTCATGCCGTACAAGCGTTTATTGCGTCCGAAGATGTTAAACCATCACTCACGCACACAAATGGCTGAGGATTTATGCAACTGACAGCAGACTTCTCGGCACCAGTTCAACCATTAGATTCCTGACGCCATACAGCCCGTATGCAGAACGAAGAAAACATTAGTAAAATTTATCCTCAGCTTCCACACAGGGTATATTTCACCCACGCTTCACCTTATCGCAAACCACTAGCTTGTGATTGGCAAGATTATTTTCCAATTCCTTGAGAAACCTTTTTAAGACGCGGGTAAATGTAAAAATTCTTTATTTTATTCATTTTTTTCCTGTTGGATATCAATGAAATATCAATTCTAGAGTTCTGACCTAAAACATTTAATTGTTTTTTAGATAATGATGGAAAATATTCAAACGACATCAGAAGCGCATGGACTCAAGTTCTCGCATTTTGACTCTCTCTCTCTTTAAAGATTGCTAGAATTCAATTATTATTTGGGATGAATATCTAATCCATCAGTACCCTCCCCATATGCTCTTGGCATTTACATTTCTCCTTCACCACTGGATGTGCGGATAGTAAGGTGCTAGGTCAAGCAAGGATTACCAGAGCCACTGAAGATGTGTGCATTATTCATTGATGAAGAAATATTTGTCATAGTAAAAAATGTAACCTATTCTATACTTCCAAAGCATCCATTCTCTTCCGCGAGTACAATTCCTGGAGCGAAGCTGTTGTCCTATCGTTTCCCTCTGAATCCTTATATAATTGTGAACCCTTTAAGTTACCCCAATCCTATCTCCCAATTGTAAAGCATATGTGTTCTTTGGCCCTTATTTTAAATATCCTATATCACAAGAGAAAGGTTAATTCATGATTTTTCATTAAGTTGTATAGCATTAAAAGGCCGTATTCCACTGACACGAAGTTACTATAATGAAATAATACGCGTAAAACTATCACAAAAGTACAGTAAAAATTTGTTAACAGTTATGTGCCAAATTTGCTTTTAGTTGCTAATTGGTGAAACACTATTTCTTTTACTATTTTCAGTTTGCCTTTGACAGTGAAAAGTGTCACCCAGACCCTCCAGAGATGTTGATCCCATTTCAGACCCATACCACAGCAATACAGCTATGCCTTGAACTTGTGATTCCATGAACCTCAGGTAGGTTTTTATAAGTCTCTAACCACATGCTCACCCATGCCTAAAAGATTTAAAATTTTTGAGAAACATTTTACGAGTATTATTTAGTAATATCTTCTCAAAGAACGCTGAGAAATACTCACTAAAGCTTTTTTATGTAATCCATTTTTCGCTTTGTTGTCGCTTCCATTTTCACCAGGGTTGAGCTGTAACAGTGCAAGGGGTGTACGAAAGGAACGAGTTGAGACATATTCAACGCCTGCCTGATCTTTCATTGACACATTGTGGATTGAAAATGTGCTGTCTCTCACCAATTATTTATCAGCGACGTTCTGACTATCAGCAGCTGGCGGCATTCATCGTCAATGGGAAGCACTCAAAATCCATATTCTTCAGATGGTTGCATATGGTTTCATCCATACCGTCCATACTAACTCGACTTACGTACGACTTACGTACAGGCTGGACGCGTCCAAACTCCCAACTCTAAATACCTGTTTGCGATTTGGCCCGCAAGAGGGCGACAGAAGGCGGAGAGCTGAGAGGGCCCCTAGACAGCTGTAGATGGCGTACTTCGCGTATTTAAAACACATCAGTTAAACCGCGGAATACAAACCAGTTCAAAACTACCCATCTATTAATTGAGTTTTTAGTTTTTCTTTTTTAAAACTATTTTGAATCCTCCTATTTTAACGCATGTCATACTAATATATAAAAATTGAATGGTGTATGTCTGTCTGTCTGTTGCTCAATCACGCAAACACTACTGAACCGATTGAACTGAAACTTTGGCATGTTGAGAGAAAATGTATTTGGATGTAACATAGGCTATATTAAAAATCCCTCAGAAACCCCAAAGGCTCCCCCTGGTGGTCCATGCTAAGCATTGGGTTCGGTGCAGTGGTTTCATTTTTTCCTTTTTAAAATTACTTTCACTCAAGATAGAGGGCTGGAATTCTTTTAACCGATGACTGAATAAATGAAGTTTTTAATTCTTTCATTCGATTTTCTCTTACGCATCGTAATTGTCTGAATATCATGTTTTTTGCTGAAAAATCTGACATTTTTCTCTGAAATCAACAATAGCATATTTCCTTGACAACATGAGATTTGAATTTCAAAGGATATTCACGCATCTGGCATTTATTTTTTCCTGCCGGCCCATGATAGCACGTAGAAAGAAAATTTGTATAAGAAGGGCCCAGAGTTCCATGATAGATTGCTTCGGGGGGTAATCAATAAATTCAATGCATATTTACAAGTATGATCTTAACCCTTAAGAGGTCGCGCACGGTCTAAAAGACCGGGTGGCTCTAAAAGTTGCAATTTTAAAAATAATTATCTCATTGTAAACTCTGACCTTTTGAGTACCTTCATAATAGTCAATATTGCGTCAAAAGACAATGTATGAGTTCTCCCTATGCGACAGCTAATTTTTTATAATTACTTTTTTCCCATTGTGCACCATTTATTTCGATATGTGAACGGGAGAGGTCGCGCACGGTCTAAAAGACCGGGTGCCTGCAACAATTTTCGTATATATATTTCAGAAGTATTTCACCCCAAAACTTTAAAGAACATCATCTATAAACTCTATAGTCTCAGATGATAAGGTGCAAGGACTATTTGTACCATCTATTTTTTATTATGCTGTTTTCTTTCGACCCATGTTTGACTGGGATAGCCCACCTACGGCCTGAAATGTGAATCCGATACTGTGCACGCCTATCCATCTTGTTGCCTAACCCTTATTCATTATCTTACATATAATTACATATATACATACTAGCTCTTATGATGTCACATCACAAGCGTTACATGTATTTACATTGTGGTGTCTGCATTTCTGCGAGCGCGTGGCGCAGATCCGACCCACCTCGCTGTCTTTGCTTTGACGAATAATGAAACACTGGTGAAATGCCTGTCCATTCAGTCTCTACTCGTGGTTGAGAGCAGTTGACCTCGTAGTCTTATGAAGTGAACTTTTTGTATTTACTGTTTTTACGTTTTATAAGTACTGGGCAAACGTTTACTTTCGCATATTCTTATTATCCTTGAATAAATTGATGGTAGTAGCCTGTAAGTATTCAGCGCGTCTCATTATTGTACATATTTTCGTAATTTACAGTCATACTAATTTCAAATATTTGTATATCCATTCTAGGTGGCAATTCAATCGCGTGTGTAAGTTGGATTTTTATGAATCACAAAAATATTTTGTCTTTTTTTACTCTTGTGATTTATGGAAATCTAGCGTCAAAATACGTTCATCTTTCCAGCAGAAACAGAAGGTGCGAATATTTTAAATCGTTAATTATCTTAATTATTTACGCCACATTTGCGTTGTTTGTGTGTTGTACAAAAAGTTTTGTGTATACTATTTTCTCCGAGCCCCAAACACTCGCCATGACTAATTTAGAGGACAAGGAAGTGTAAAGGATCAGGTTTCTTCTGCAAAGTGAGACAGGTGAAGAGGAAATAATTGCAAGTGATACAGATGAGGAGGACATACTTGAGGAAAGAGACCATGATACGCTTTGCAAAGAATCTGCTGAAGAGTGTGATAATGACAATGTGGAACAATATGATTCAGTGCATTACACCGGAAAAGACGGAACAAGTGAGTGGAGTGCTCTTCCCACTAGTCGATCAGTGCGCAACAGTATAGTAAATATAGTGACAGGTTCCACAGAAGTAAAAGGGGTTGGGTGAAATGCCAAATCCTCAATTGAGTCGTGGGCGTTATTTTTCCCTGGCATGGCCATTGACAAAGTTGTCAAATATGTACACTAATGCATGCATTGCTAAGAATTAGCCTAATTATTCTCGCGAGAGTGATGATAATTACACTAATATTATTGAAATTAAAGCCCTGTATATTTGGCAGGTGTTTTGAGGGCATCACATCAAAATCTTGAGGACCTCTGGGCAGTATATGAAACAGGAATAGAGCAGTTTTCCGTTGCAATGTCTTTGAAAATACTTAAGTTTTTGATGCGTGTATTGCGGTTTGATAATATAAATGATAGGAACGACAGGAAAAAATGTGACAAACTAGCGCCAATACGAAGTGTTTTCACTCATTTTGTCAACCGGTGCATGGTGCATTACACAATTGGGAAATACGCGAGCATAGATGAGATGTCAGAAGCTTTTCGCGGCAGATGTGGTTTTAGACAATACTTGAAAAATAAACCAGCAAGGTACGGAATCAAGATTTATTCTTTAGCAAATTACCTCATATTTTCCACTCTAAATATGGAAACCTATGCTGGCGAGCAACCTAACGGAGATTTTGCGGTAGACAACAGCCCGCTGAAAATTGTGCAAAGATAGATACGTCCAATTTCAGGATCACGTCGCAATGTAACTTTTGACAATTGGTTTTGCTCGGTTCCACTAGCAAAACAAGTTTTAATTGACAAGATGAAACTTGTTGGAAATTTGAGAAAAAACAAACGAGAAATACGGCACCAAACACCGTGAACCGCATAGCAGCCTATTTGAATTTGAAAAAAACTTGTACACTTCCGTCTTACGTTACGGAAAAGAACAAGGAAGTTATGTTATTGTCTTCAATGCATGACGATGATAAATGATAGAGATACTAATAATTCAGCAACGTCGTAAATACTTACATTTTATATTGCAACCAAAAATGGCTTTGATACCGTTGATCAGCTGAATGGAACGTATTCAGTAGCAAGGAAAAGTTATCGTTGGCCATTGACTGTATCTTTTTCGCTTGTAAACATATATGCAATAAATGGATACACATATTATATTTCAAAGTAACACTGGAATAAGATGAACAGGAGAAAGTTTCAGAAAACATGAAGTAAATAACTTTGGATAGATTACTTAAAAATTAGAGCTGCCTCAGAAAATCTACCTACCAGACTAAAAGTAAAAAATAGGAATCTCTTTGGTATTCCCAATGATAAAATAACGCCGCAGAGGGATGTAGGCCCAGGAAGATGTGCGTTTTGTTCATGGAAATAGAATAAAAAAAGCAGCAAACACTGTGCAATATGCTCAAAATGTATTTGTAAAGAGGACACTACTTGCGTCGGTTGCGCGGAAGTTGAAAATAAAAAGGAGGAAGATGTGATGTAACAACATAGCTCTGACGGTGATAAATAAATCCTAATGTGATTCAAATCATAAAAAGTTTTGCATATTTACCTCTAATAATCTATTTCTTAATTTAACACAGGTTACAATATAATTCAAAGTGAATTTACGGTGGAGTCAAAATGTATTTATCATGTCAAATGTATATAAAATACGTAAATAATTATGTATAAAATTTATTACTGATTATTTAATATACTGTTGGTATGTGGTAACTTTTAAATACATTAATTTTCAATAAATATATAAATATTTCAAATTTTTGTTAACACGGTCATTTAGACCGTGCGCGACCCTTTACATCCCAGTACACCGCGCGACCTCTTAAGGGTTAAATGTGTATTCTCAAAGTAGCTCTCATAGAGGAACTGCATACGAGAGAACACTTACGTAGTACACGATACACATAAAGGAATAAAACGTGGAAGAATATTTACGTGCAGCGAATAATAACGTTAATAATGCCTCCGTTGCTGCAACGAATACGGCGTCGTTTATTATATTTTAATACTCAGATGAATTACACGTAGTGGAACCGTCTGCCTCTCATTACGATTGAGAACTGTTTTTTAGACCAATTCCCACAAAAACTTTGCGAGTTACTTATATATACTTAAGCGTGTTAACATGTAGTTAACTTACATTCACTCAATTGTTGCCTATTCCATTCCCTCACTTGCCGCTGTGTTTCCCCTCCTTGGACTTAAAAATATAGCCATCAACATCCAGTGCAGAAGATCAGAAATGTGCTGCCCCCCTCCCCTCCACTGCCACTCCTTCTCCCTCCCCCCCCTCCTCACCCCCTCCCCAAAATGAAATGTGTGGAAATGTAAAGTTTACTCACAATCAGTGACGAAAAATGAAGTCCATACGCTGTTCCTTCCTGCTACAGAATTTGTCAATCACCCTTGCGTTGAAACCTTGCGTGGTGGGGAGATCATCTTCTTCTCAATGGAGAGCATTGCCAGTGCACTTAGCCTTTCCTGTGACATTCCGTAGGAAGGTCTTAATCCGTTTTAGCGATGAGAAACACGATGTTGTCATTGGTGTTGTTATTAATATTCTCAGAAGCATCGTTATTTGGTAGAAGGCGCCTTGCAGATTGTCGTCGTTAATTATGAACTGCAGTAGTGGTACTGATCCTGCTATATTCTTAAAATTTGGCCTACAATACAAAACCGATAGTTCTGTTTTGAGTCTCTTTTATTTCCAGAATGTTGTTGACCCTGACTGTTGTATCTAATTTTTTATCTGGAAACTGTTTCGAATATAGTTCGAAATTTGTGGAATTTAAAAGTTTCGCAGCTTATAAATGATCCAAGGAATAGAAACGATCTCGTGCTTCTCGCGCAATTCTGTCACATACTTCTTTGGCATCAGTACGTCGACTTGATACCTTTCTGCGTTTGTTTTCTGCTCCGCGAAATTCTTGAGGATTAACGCCAATATTTTCTGTCAAGTCCCTTATTCTGTTGACTTCATGAATGAAATTTAAAATAGCAGATTTAACTTTCACAACTTCAGTTGTTCTTGATAGCAGCTTACTGTAGAAGATATCTACATGTGGCATTAATTTATGGAAAAATTCGAGCCAGAAGATGAATCCCTCGTCTTCTAAAATGCGCCGATTTCTGTTTGTTTCAAAGCAAGATTTATCTGACGTTGTTTTCTCTAAGTTTAGCAAGCAATCAAATAATGAATCCCTTTATTCATATACGGTGTTAACAGGGTGTGACTTGAAATTCCACCTGGTTGTTGATCCTCTTGGAATTCTCCGAGATGCTACAGCATCTAATGCAGACATTCTCTGCGGCAACCTTGAAAAAAAGGCAGGGAACGCTGACAGATTTCCGAAAAAAACCCTTGCCGAGTGAATTTGTGAGTTCCATTATTAAATTAAGTTGGTGAGCGTAACAATTGATGTTATGAGCGTTGGGATAGCAGGATTTGATCTTTGCTTGCACTCTTCCTGTACCACCACTCATTACTGAAGCACCATCATACGTCTGTGCAATGAAAATATTCGGATGTCCTTAAACATGCCGTCCATTTCATTTAATATACATGATGCAAGAGCATTCGCACCTTAACCCTCTGGTTTAAAGAAACCCCAAAATCGCTCATAAGGAACACCTTTCTTCTCATGACCAAACACCAACTGCGTCTGATCAGAAACATCTGTAGTCTCATAAGCCATGACACTCACGTAATCTTCTTGTTTCATTTCCTCTGCTATAACTTCTCTGCAGATTTCTAGCAAGAAATCCAAAAGTTCATTTTGGATGGTTTTCGAGGTCCCCTTGAAAACATTATTGGACTCTATATGCTCCTTCACTGCACTATCTATACTGGAAACTAAATCTACTAGGCCTAAGAACACACCAGGATTATCGGAACTATCACTTTCGTCGTGGCCCCTCAAAGCTAACTCAAATGCTCCGCAAAACTTGATGCAATCAATTATTCTTGAGAGCACATACCTATTTTTTCCACTTGTTGGTTGTGCCTTTCTTCGTGGTAAGCTCGACTTAGTAATGTTGCTATGTTAACAGTACCTAGAGTGCTCAGGTTTAAAGCATTAATAATATGTCTTTCACTGTCGTTGTGTTTTTTTATGAAAGCAATAAGGTGTCCAAGATCTCGAACACCAACTGTTCCCCAAGAATCACTTTTGCCAAAGAGCAAACACGGAAAACAAAAAAGCGCGTTCCTAATTTCGCATCCACACACCCAATCATGCTCGTACACTCTATTGTTAAAATTTCTAATGTACTTGGTTTTGTTCTAAGAATCACCCTGAGTGATAATCAAGTCCGGGGTGGGTCTTACTAACTCTTTAACTTTAATTTTTTCTTCCAATGTCCTGGTAGAAAATGGACTACTCAACAGTTTTTACACGGAATTATCCATGTTGAACTGGAACTAAATACGCAGAACACGCGACTCTCACACCTTAAACTTAATTGATCATTTAAAATTACATGCGGAACTTGCACCAGACTACGGTCGTGTATACTAAACAGTAGATACAAGACATTCACAGAACAAGTAACTGACCGCGCAAAAATTTTCAGTGAACCAAAAAAGGTAAATACATAAACTAAAGATGTTACCGCAAGATGAGATTATTATTTTCCCCTAATCATGTTCGGAAAGTTCGAGATTTTTTTATTAGAAAATAGAAAAGTATCAAAATCTAAGCCCCGTCATCAGCATAAATATTATAACTTGGCTAAAAAGTAGCAACAGAGTGCATAAGGTAGGAATCCTTCTAGCGGGTAAAGGTGACGCTGCGTCTTTCCCAAGCCGCGCAAACTATTTGCTCTTACATTGTCTTTACAAAGTCAAGTTACATAAGCTCTGTCACCCTGTGGCCAAAAGAAGAAATGGTCTCCGCTTGGACTACTTGGGAGGTAGCGCTGTCCGATGTACAGCACGCAATTTACGTAGCTCGCGCATGCGCAAAACCGCGTTTTTTACTCTATGAGGAGAATCCCTCCGACTTCTTGCTGGCTGTGAACTCACCAGCACCTACCCCTCGTACGAAAGGGAGTTCTGAAGACTTCTCCGTGTTCAACGGATGAGTGAAGCAAGCGCGCTCAGGTTGTATTCAGAAAGGATCATTCTTAGTGTCTTATTTTCAAATATTTTAATGCGCTGCATCTCTTCAGCACACAAGCACCAACCGCCACTGGTTTCAAGTGATCCATGAGATATTATTTTTCGTTGCTGTGACATGTGCTCTGACTCGATTACTGAAAAACTTGAATCTATAGTGTATCATGTACTTATTCTACTTTGCCATCCATGGGTTTTCTTTCTTTAATTGAGTAGATGCCCGTACAGGTAATGTTTTCTACGAATTTTTATTGTACGATTTGTAAAAAAATAAAAGTGATCAATACATCGATCCCTAGATCTTGTTCTCACTCTAGTAAACAAAATATCCTGCTGCTAAGAATGCCCTTTATGATTATTTTGCCATGTCCAAGAGGAGAGAGATGTCACGTGATTTGTTTCCTAGCTCAGAATGTAATTCTAACAAGGACTCAGTACTAGGATATACTCTGTTAAAGGCAGTGGCGGATACATATGGGGGGCGCGCGCCCCCCCCCCCTTGCGGAGCCGCCCGCGCCGCCCCCGCCAGTCAGCCCGCACGCTATTCGTCCGTGTCTTTCGTCAGTCGACTCGAGTCGAGTTATCGAGTAGTTGTACTTTGTAGCACGCGCGCGCGTCCGCGTCATCGTATTTTATACTTTTCTGTCTGGCACATAGATAGCTAACCTACGAGAAAAGTCGCGGCCATTCTAGTGATCTCGATACGTTAATCTGCCTGGCATTTGTTCAAGAAAAGTGGCGAATATTCTACTGTTTTGTATTTGTTCACACTCCTTAAAAGTCTGGGAGCGAACATTCTGGCACCGAATGTTCTCGAAACAACCGAGCTACATATATAAGGGAAGCAGAGTCACTGCCAGGCGGTCAGTTTGAACGCTACAATCGTCGCGATAACTTGCACCCCCCCCCTTGAGTTTTTTCTCTATCTTCCACTGAAACAAATTAGGAACTTCTAGCACCTAGATTGCGTCAAAAACTAACGGTGTGTAGATTGCATGTTTGAGTAATGAGTGTAGTTTGCGAATATATTAATCTTTGTAGTATTGAGTGTAGTTAATATTTAGTATTTGGCAGGATTGAGTTTTTTCTGTATCCACTACTGGTTAAAGGGCATTCATACCATGCCGTGTGGCTCGAGGGTCTCTAGTTCATCATGGGTTGAACAGGTCGTTTAGCCTAACCCTATTCAATTCGAAGACTCGAGAGCGAAGATTCATGGCCTCAATCCTCCCCTGCACCTGACTGCTGACCAGTCGACGATAAGGTGACGCGAGAGTGAGGCGAGGTAGGCTAGCCACGAGCCTCATTCGCTGTGTTGCTAGCGTGAAGAAGCACATCACGTAGTGCCTCATTCGTGAGTGGATGTCGTGGAGCGTCAGTTGTTGGTTAGAAGAGAGAATTGACGTTGGTGTTGTTGAGAATTTGTGTTTTAATTGTTACTGAGTGGAATACCATACTTATTGCGAGTGATTGAGTGCTGTGAAATCTAAAAAAACACGCTCATGAGGATTATTCCTAAGCGCGATCTGCGAGAGTAGTGACCAGGCTCTCCATCCTCTTTGCAAATCGTCGCTTTAATAGGTGATGTCGCGTCAATAATCAGATGGATAATAATTGAGTGGAGTGTCAGCGTAATCGTGAAAGCATATTGCAAGAAATTCGTCGGAGATTCATCCTTTCCTGGCCAAGAAAACTGTAGTCGGTGAGTGTAGTGATAATTTCAAGAATTTCGAATTTTGGGTAAACGTTAATGAAGTTTTAAGGAGTAAGAAGTGGATGCAGTAATATAAATGACACCAAGCTTTATTTTCTATCTCCGAACTTTTAATTAACTAACTAAGTATACGAATAGAAGGCTTTAACTTTAATTATTAGTTTCACGCCGTATGATGGAAAGTCTCCACAGCGTAAGATTAATTGGCAAATATTCGCCCGAGCCTCTCATCCTCAAAAATATGTTGGCAACGCTTGAAATCGCTAGCTTCCCACAAAGTTTCACATGCGCTTTGTGCCATTCTCGCAAAATATTTACGTGACAGAATAATATAATTACCTCCAAAATGAAGTCTTCAGAACATCACGGGAATATATATCGTAGAAAAGTTGAAAAAAATTGTGGAAATTTATTATCTTTGAAGTTGAAAAGTCCACAGTTACGTATCCGATGCGATCTGAACTATTCTTAACATTTTTTATTATTCTCCTTAAGAGCGCACAGCCGTATCAAATCCAATGGAAACAGTTTTCATGCTTTTGGCAAACACCAGCCGTGCCGGATGTTAGTGGATTTCGGCCCAAGCAAGAACGTAAGAGGGTGAAAGTGAGGAAAAACCAAGGAGGTTGGAATATACTAAAAACCTCCTTGGGGAAAACACTATCCCACCCGAGGGTATTTCTTAAAGGAATCTTCGACTGGGACGAGATAGGGTCTCCATTCGACCAGAGAACTCGGGCAATTCTCAAGAGTACCTTACAGTGAGGAACATATCCGTACTCATCGTTTTGAGTAACTTATCAAAAGAATCATATATCCCTTCACCCCTTATCGGCCATGTAGTTAAAGCTAAATAAACTTGTAGTGTATTTAATGGCCGCGAATGGTTTGACAGAGATATTCCACACGACGACGATTGCTTGTGGATGTGCGTCCTAATTTTTATTGCAAAACCAAGACACGCAGCTGTAAAACTTTGCGTTGGAAGTTAGCGCAGCTCCCACAGTTGCAATGCAAATAGTTTGTTCAACTCATGTTAATAACGTGAGAGGATTTTACAACGACCACTGAGTTTTAGTGAATGCGTCGGCAACTTAACAAACCTGTGAGATATATACAAAACATGACACGAACCTAACCACAAAAATGGGATTTCTCGGGTTACACCAAACGCCTCGGATGGCCCAGCAGCGCACTGCACCGCTCGACTTAAAATGATCATGAGGTAAAATTTTCAAACCAATGCTTGATTTTGTTTGCTATATACTATATATACTATACTCATTTTCTCCAAGTCGAAATATCCGGGGAAAAAAGTGGCGCTAAAAACTATATTGCTATTTTTATTTCAAAATGCAAATGAAATTAGTTAATTGTTTAAACGTTTTATCAAGGTAAAAAAAACAAAGTAAATCAAATAATGAAGAAATTACGCTTAAAATCACCAGTTTACCTATAGAATTTTTAAAACTTATAATAGTGTCTGAGTGCTTTCTTCTATGAAGGTAAATTTCTCCAAAATCTTGTGAGGCTTCGCCTTCTGACAAGCCTTAGCTATCTATACTAATACATCAATATTCGTAAGTACACTAACTTTAATAGGGTATAGTATAATGCATGTTGGTGACTACCTCCCTTGAGGTGTCTTGCGGGGTTTTTGTAGATGTAGATGTCAAGAAAAGTGTTCAAGTCCCCTTGAAAGTTAGTAAACCGATAAATTTATCAGCAAATATCTTCTGCGAATTTTTGATTTACGATTTCAAAACACAAATACATCGATCCCTCCATCTTGTTCTCACTCCAGTAAAGAGAATATCTTGCTCTTCATAATACCCTCTGATTATTTCGATGAATCGTGTTTAATCCTTTCTACAGGAAAGAGATATCATGAGTTTTGTATTAGAAAACAAATTTCCGTTTAACACAAAATAACCAAAATTAAACTTAAAGAAAATGATTCCGGGATTTCTGTGGAAAATTAAATTTGCTGAAATTCTGATGAGATCCCGAGAAAGAAAACTATAGAATAGACGGTCGCAACGAATCGCAACGTAAGACCTCATGGAGTTCGAATTTGTGTGGTGACTTATAATAGAGTACTAGCTTCCCATCCCCTTTTTTTAAAGCCCTGGGTACACGTAGGGAACATTTAATGAGCCAGAATTGGTCAGTAATCCTGCGCCCGGACATGTTGGAGGGAATCCCGATGAAGAGATATATTTTAACCGATACGTAGGTGCACAGAAGCTGTGACCGAGTAGCCGAAGCGGATAAGCGCGAGAAACTGCTTTGCGTATGAAATAGAGTACGTACAGATTGTAATTAGTGACAATTAGAGCTAGTGGAAAAACGATGTTTTATTATTTTGCCTAGAGATTCATCATCATCTTTGTTATGATCATGCGTTGTTACAGGGAACATACTAGTTGTTGACAAACCTGTGCATAAATACTCAGAAAAAAATGATACAACGCATGAAAAAATATTATATATTCGCTGATCAGTAATCAACACTTCCGTTTCAAAATCTTCCTTTTCTTAAAACTTTATTTATTTATTCTCAAACAAGTGAAGGAGGAAGTACGCAAAAGTTGCATATCTTTAGATATATTTAACGTGCCATAATCCTTACAAGAGAAAGACATTCACGAGCGATTCTATTAAATGTCTACAGATGCATGGCTGTTGTTCACTCGGAGAAATTCACCACTAACCACTTCCCGCGCCAGCTCTGGTGCAAAAAATGTCGCTGATGATGCTACAGAACTTTTGAGCAGTAAAATTCCGGCGCTAGATTTCTCTTCACCATTCCCATGTTCCCGTAATATCTCCATCCTCGCCGTCCTATCCAACTTCAGTCAATAGTACAGGCGGCCTCATGGTGATGGATATCCAATTACTGAACAAACAATAACATATAGCCTTGGCCGAGCTCAGAAAATATGCCAAACAAAGACATTAAGAGGATATTCTCTGTTAAAGGGCATTCATATCATGCTGTGTGGCTAGGAGGTTTCTATTTAATCATGCTCTTGGGTTGAACAGGTCGTTTAGCAAAAACCAATTCAATGCGATGACTCAGGGGATAACATTCCTGACCTCAGTCCTCGCGTGCACCTGACTGCCGACCAGTCGGCGATAAGGCGACGTGAGTGTGAGGTGAGGTAGGAAAGCCATGAGCCTCTTCCGATGTGTTGCTAGCGAGAAGAAGCAAATCGCGTAATGCCTTATTCGTCAGTAGACGTTGTGGAGCTTCTGTTCTTTGTTCGAAGAGAGAATGGACGATCGTGTTGTCGTCAGAATTTGCGTTTAAACTGTTACTTAGTGACTGAGTGGAATGCCGTTTATATTGCCAGCGATGCAGTTCTGTGAAATATAAAAATAAACACGCTCATAAGGATTATTCTTAAGCAAGATCTTCAAGAGTGGTGATCCATCCTCTTGATATCAGATTGATATTGTGCCTGGTGCCAGTGTAATCGTGAAAGCAGATTGAAAGAAAGGCGTCGGGGATCCTTTCTGCTTCTAACCAAGGAAAATTGAGTAGGTGAGTTTAGTGATATTGGACACAATAATCGAATTTTATTTTAAAATTTAAGAAGTTTAAAGGCGTATGAAGTGTAGCAATAATGACACAAAAATGTTTTTATGACTTAAATTCTCATTAACTAACTAAAGATTAAAATAAAGGGCTTTAACTTGGCTTACGTTTTTCACGCCGTGCCATGTAAACGCCTTCGCAGCTTTAGTTTATGTGGTAAGTGCCGATACCCAAGCCTATTACCATTTTTAAAAAACGTTTGCAAAGTTTGAAATCATCAATTTTCACACATAAATAGAGCCAATATTGTAAAATGTTTACATGAAAGAATAACATATTTCCTCCCAAATTGTAGTTCCCACAACCTCACAGGAATCATCGCAAAAAATTTAAAAAAGTGGAAATGGGTAATCGATGAATTAAAAATTATTTGAGGGTACTATGAGTACGGGGCAGTCGTTACTTTTCACATTTCGGGCAGTCATTTGGTTTTCAGAAGTGGTGTTTGTTATAGTATGATTAAAATTATACCCCTCTTGAGAGCACAGCCGTAATACCAAATCCCATGGAAACTGCTTTCATTTATTTAGGCTAAAACCTCAATTTTGGCGAAAATTGTGTGATTTGCGATGTTTTGGCATCGTCAGAAAGACGAGACATTTTTTCTATCATGAGGCCTAATTAATTGAATTTTATGTGTAGTGATATGTCACTCAAACTTACCTAACACTGGTGTTAGGACAGGGAGTGATGTCACATTGAGTGGTAGACGCGTTTAAGAGGCCATATATTCTTAGCGATTCTGTCGATTGGAAATTGGGCGATATGATTTTTTATCCCAGCATGACCGCACTGGCAAAGTAATCCGACGTATTTTTGCAGGGTTTTTTTGGTCTATGGCACGGTACAAAAGGTAAAAGGTTGCATTCCAAAATGGTATTATATATGTGACTTTTTTCTTCTCGTAGGCATGCAGCCTGTTCTTTACCGATTCATTACCCTCAAAAACATGTTTCCATCTCTAACTAGATTGTCCAGCATTTCTTTTTCCTTCTGGGTACTGATCCCTCTATCCTATTGTATTCCATTTCGGTTTGCATTTCTCTCTTATATTGTTATTGTTTACTCGATCTTTTCTTGTTCTCCCGAGTATTTGTACGCCTTCCTTCATTTCAGTTGTTTTTAGTATTTTACCTGTGTGCTTTGATGTCGCTCTTGCTTCCATGTCATTTTAAATATGGGTCAAATTATAGTTTTATATATTCTAGCGTTTGTTTCTATTGCTGTGTATTTATTTCTTCATGACATACCGCTTTAGGCAATTTAGACTTTGTAGGCCTAGTCTATTAATGTCAGCCCTTCTTGCTATAGTATATATCAGTCTGTAATGTTTACTCTAAAAACGTAATTTCTGTCACTTACTCAAATCTTATTTTTATCCTTAGTAAATAGCAATATATTTTTCTGCTGTTTAATGTAAGAATACTATCAGCCGATGAACCTATTACTTAGTCTCAGCGATCAGCATCGAAAAATAAGCTTAACCAATTATCCTAATATGATTAAGATGCAATTTATACCCCCTTTTCATTTATCCTCTTTTTTATAAGAAAATAGGTTGTCTATTATTTCATCCATCGTAAGATTGAATAAGAGTTGGCTGAGGGAGTCCCCTTGTGGTATTTCTTTATTAATCGCTATAGGCAAGCTCATAATGCAATTGCTATTGCATTTGTATTATCAGTGTAAATTTTTCTCACTAGACTGTAAAATGTCCTATGTATTCACTAAAACTCTGTCAACGTTGTAAAATGCTCTTGCGTTATTAGCATGAATTGCACAAATTGTTTGCATAGCAAATGTGGGAGCTGGGCTAACTTCTATCGTAAAATGTTTCTGCTGCGTATCCCCGCCATGCAATGAAAATTAGGTCTTACATTATTAAGAAATCGTTGTCTGTAGACAAGCTCTGGACAACCATTGGCGGCCATTAAATACCGTAAAAGGTTATTTAGCCTTAACTACATGGCCGATGAGGGGTGAAGGGATATACGAATCTTTTGATAAGTTTATGAAAATAATGAGTACGGATATGTTTCTCAATGTATACTCTTGGGAGATGCCCGAGTGCTCGGGTCGAATGGAGAACTTATCTCGTCCCAGTCGAAGGTTCCTCAAGAAATACCCACGGGCGGGATAGTGTTGTTTTTACTCACTTTTACCTCCTACGTTCTTGATTCGGCCGAAATCCACGAACGTCTGGCACGGCTAAAATAATTCGCGCGGAATAAGTGTATTATTCCAGCACGTAGGATAGCTGGATAACAGTGACTAGCTACGCGTTTAAAACTCGAGACACGATATGATATTGTATAGCGCACCTGGTACTTTGTAGGCCCAGTCTATTTGTATTTTCCCTACGTGTTATTGCATATATCAACCTGTAGTATATTATCCTAAGTACGTAATTTCTGTCACTTGCTCAAATATTATTTTTATCCTTAGTTGTTCCTATATATTTTTCTGCTGTTTGATTAAATATAATTACAGACGATGTGCCTCATCCTTAGTTTAAGCGATCAGCATTGTGCAAATAGCTTAACTAGATATCCTAATATGATCATGATGTAATTTAACGCGTATTTTAATTAATCCTCTTTTATTTAATATAAAAATAGGTTGTCTATTATATCATCCATCTCAAGACATACAGTCTGAGAGGTGAAGGGATATACAGTCCTCGCGAAAGCTTACGGCGTTGCGCAGTAGACGATTTTGGGACTGGAAGGGTCTATTTTCTAAAAACCGGTTGCCGCGGGTGGGAGGGTAGCACCAGCGGGCTAATGTTTACGATTTTCGTTGCCAACATTGAAATTTGTCATATGCCTTCAATGAATTTGAATGCCCCCAGCTATTCGCCGCAGTGGGTTATGGAGTGGGCGTCGTCCCTTTGTACCTGAGCACGCGCCAGGGGGTCACGGCCAGGGGATCTCAGGCCGATGACTCGCAAGTGGACTTATAGTTGCAGAAAGTACTAACTTTTTCCAAAATATTATACAAAAACAAATATCACATTCGTATTATTTGCGATTTTCGTTTTTAAAAAATGAATTACGGAAATTATCCAATTTATTTTTGCATAAAGTGTATATATTCTCTCTTTCTATCTAGAATATATATTCTTATATTTCTACTCTTTTGTGTTCTCAATGTCCCATTTACTCATCTAATATACATGTAAATAGTGCCAATTTATTAAATTATCTCTTCAAGTACTTTTTATTTTCTTATTTCAGTGACTGACATTACAGTCTAGTGGTAATCAAAGTCCGATTCCATTCTATACATTAGCTAAGCGAAAGAAGAATATAGAATGCACTTTTATTTCGTAATTTTATGGTGTATGTCTCAAATATGGATTACAGAATTTCACGCGGCTGAAAATTTTATCAACATTTCTGAAAATCAACGGATTTGCACGAAGTTTGGTGTCTACTTATTCAGCGTTTCAGTGGAATCACGACTATATTTGTTATTTTTTGTTAATGTTGAAAAAATTTTAATGTTTGTAAAGTAATTGAAATGCCCATCTGTGAGTCATCGCGTAAGACCATCTATTCCACAGCCCCGGCCGCGGAACGGAGGTATGGCGGGGAAGGGTCGGCTACCTGCTCCATGCTCCGCGACGAGTCGAATTATCCAATACGGCTCGGAATTACATTTTTACGTTGATACGCTATGTTAGTCATTCTGCCTGCCACGCGCTCACTTTCCCCTCCGTTCCTTTCTTTTACCCCTCCCACACATTTCACCCCCTCTGTTCTACGCATCTAAAGGCCGTAAGCTTTCGCGAGGACTGTACGATTCTTTTGATAAGTTTCTGAAAATAAGGAGTACGGATATGTTTCTCAATGTATACTCTTGGGAGATGCCCGAGTGCTTGGGTCGAATGGAGACCTTATCTCGTCCCAGTCGAAGGTTCCTCAAGAAATACCCACGGGCGGGATAGTGTTGTTTTCCTCACTTTTACCTCCTACGTTCTTGGTTCGGCCGAAATCCACGAACGTCCGGCACGGCTAAAATGAGTCGCGCGGAATAAGTGTATTACTCCAGCACGTAGGATAGCTGGATAACAGTGACTAGCTACGCCTTTAAAACTCGACACACAACAAGAAACAAAGCATCATTAATGACTTTTTTAACCAACGAGTAATAATTTTGATTTTGCAATAACACAAATCATGTAAAGTTTCCTGAACTTATACTTTTACTCATAAGTTTTAGTTAAAAATATCTTTCAAGAAAGGCTTTATTCTTTTCTACGTTGTATTACTCGGAAATAGTTATATCGAGAGGGTTTTAAATGTTTTTTTATGGTAAGGTGCTTCATAAGGAGTTTATATTATTATGTTATACCATCAGTTTCTAATTATACATGGATACAGTTGATAATTTAAAAACAATACACTCGCATCATGGTTTCTAAACAGGTCACTCCTTTTTTTAAAATGAATTTTTCTTTCTTTCAAGCCATAAAAATCCCTATGCTATTCGTCCATCCCTTAGGTTACCCCATATTATTTCTACGATACATTTGGAGACATTTCTCAGAGCCACCTTAAGAAAGAATGGCCACCTAAAGTAACTTATTAGATGTTGTAACGTTTCTCTACCTCTTATTGTTGCTAATGTCAAAGTGGCTGTGCTGCACTTCTTTATTTTTATCTATACAATAAAATTTCGTAATGTAGGTCCTCGCTTAGCTTCATCTTTTTCAAATAGATTCCACCAAAAATTGAGACATCATGAATAATGTTCTGAAATGATATCCGTGTTCCGTTGTTCACTTTTATCTAAGGTAAATAGAATTTTAAAAATTTTTAAATTATTTTATACTTAAGTGTGGCAAAGGTTAAAAATTTAAATCTAAAAAGTTAGGATGGAAGTATAACCATTTACAAGTTCTCTGAGGTCACTCTTAATGTGGGTAATTAATTATCTTCAGAGCTCTGCCACAAATATTTCTAACATGTGTTCCCCACGATACGTTCGAAGTTATCGTAACTCCCAGATACTTCACTTCATCCGTCTCCTTTATGTTAACACCATCCACAGCATATACATGGGAATAGTTGGACGACCTCCGCAAGAAATGTACCGCCGTGCATTTGCTCAGATTAAGTTCAAGTCCCCACTCTTGGCTCCACACATGAACGTTGTTTAAATCCGATGATAGAATTTCAAAATTAGAGTGATCACTAATTTCACGATAGATGACAGCGTCGTCAGCAAATAAACGTATTTTACTGCAAACTCGAGAGCTTAGGTCATTTATGTATATAATGAACAACATTTACGTATATAATGCGTAGATGTGATGAATTATTGTTCACAAATTTCTGCTAGCAAATAATTCTTCGATTTCTTAATGGAAAATTCTTTGCTCGTCTAATGTGAAATAAACGCGCATTTATCACAAATTCTAGTCCTCTGAGTGATTAACCATGAAAGTTATTGTTTTTCTCCTCGAAGATATCGTTAATTTTTACACATTTCAAACTCTCATTTGAAAATAGTGTTATATTTTTCATTTAATACAAAATATTGAAATGGAGAAACGTGATTGATAGTTTTTATTCAATGTAAAAAGAAGGTGAGAGCAATGAAAAAAGAGTTATACCTTATTGTTTTTGGGTTTTTGAAATATGCAGAGCTGAAATCGAAGATTAGGCGCACGCAGTCTCGTTGGTTGACCCTGTCGTCGAGACATTAGGGGAAGAAATAACAGACTGGTTGGCCTTAGGGGAGCTTTATTGCTCATGCTTGTTTTACAGCAAGATCAGCTTTTACAAGTACACTAACACTTACGAGACACAACACAATGAGTGCGACAAGGCGGCGTCGGGTCGGAAGGGACGGAAGCTGGTGGCAGTCTTGCTTTCGCCGACTGGCCAGGAGCGGAGGGTGCAGGGCGGATGGCAGTCATGCGTTCGCCGACTGGCCGGGAGCGGAGGGTGCAGGGCGGATGGCAGCCATGCGTTCGCCGACTGGCCGGGAGCGGAGGGTGAAGGGCGGATGGCAGTCGTGCGTTCGCCGACTAGGCCGGGTGAGAGAAGCGAGTTCGGGCAGGGCAGTCTTGCGGTTCTCGCCGACTGGCCGAGGAGGGGGGAAGGCTTGTCGCGCTCGGGGCCGACATAGCCACGGTACAGGGTGGGGATGAACTCCCTGGGTCTTACCGTCTTCTCCTTATATACCCAATTTTAGGGTGCAGGGGGTGGCGAAAGGGGTTGCGTGGGTGGAAAAATAGGGGTGCAGGGAATGGAAACGGGCGAGCAGGGGGTGGTGCGAGGGGGGCAGGGAGTGGTGAAGGGGGCAGGGGGTGGTGAGAGGGTGGCGACCTTCCCGGGTGTCAAGAGAGGATGGATGGCGTTGAGACACTGACCCACGGTCCAGGATGGCCCACCCTGGCGGACGCTTCACTCCTTTGTCTCCACGCCTCTCCTTCACCCAAGGAATCGGTCGCCGCGACCTCGGAGTCCGAAAGGGGTTTGGAGGGGGGTGGTGGCCCTGGAGCGCCCAAGAGCGTGTGAACCCTGCCGATGGCCTGGCCACGTGTGACTCGTGGCGACGCAGTCCTCAATTTCTTGGTTCACACACTCTCTGGACGCCCCCGAAATCTCTTTACCACATCACCCCGTTGGCAAATAAGCTTCCGGGTAGGGGGGTTTGACACCGACCTTGTCAGCACATTACAATAACGTTATACACTCTATAATCTAATTAAAATTCAGGAGATACAAAGAAAAAAAATGAAACACCCTTCCTAAAATTAAATCACCGTATAGACGAAAACAACAAAAATTAAGGAACCATATATATATAGTATCACATAGACCAAGTTATCATTATATCACGAAAACCAAAGTTATCATCGTCATCTCCTCGCATCAAACACAGGAACATATAATACATTTAAAAAACAAAAATTCACGAAGATAAATGTTGCACTATTTCAGTCTATCTAAAGTCTTAGTCTATATTCACATAATTTTAAAAAAATACAAAGCCCTACAAAAATCTAATTACACAAAAATACACAAAGTCCTATGAAATTTCCTCTAAACACACGATTTCGCATACGTGCCCATCTCTTTTTTCTAACTTACTTAGTTCATTGTCTCTCAGTCTTTGTGCACGCGTTTCTCATGTCATGAAGCACATTTCACTAACATTTCACTGTTATTATTTTTATTTTTATTCACTTCTCTGTTTCATTATCACAAATCACTTCTCCGACCCTCACTCGGACCGCACGGATTGCTCTCCTCCTCCGGTTCTGCCCCACACGCTTAGGGCGTCTGCATTTCCCCGGAGGCGGCTGGATTGACCGTTCTGTGGAAGAGGTGGGGGCGGGTGCGCTCCACCATAAGACGTCCAGGCCCTTCCCGGGCGTCGGAGGCAGCTCCTCGGTGACTTCTTCACTGGCGGCCGCCCCATTAAGAGAGCAGGATATTGGGGACGTTCAAGGAGTGGAGATCGCTGGAGGGGTAAAACAATGAACTCCACGGGTGTCTTGAGACCGTGGTGGCACAGGGTCAAAGGGAGTGAGGATGATCGACTGCGAGTGACTGGGTTTCGGGTTGGGTTTCGGATGAAGGAAAAGGGATTCTTCGGGAGGCGTTAAATAATCTCCCGGGCAAGGGCTGTAAGTTATATGGTGGAGGAGGATGGGAAGGGGACAAGGGTAAGTCAGGGGCTAGAGGAGAGTGAGTGCTCGTTGGGAGGGGAGAAGGACTCGGAGTGCTTTCGTCGACCCTCGCCGAGTGCCTGGCGGTGTCCGGTGGGGGGCCATGGGTGTCCATCACTGGAGGCAGGGTCTCCACTTGCGGGTCAGGGGGTAGGGGTATAAGGTTGCGTGAATGAGCGAGGATGCGCCTTCCATTCTGCAAGTTCTCTATGTCGGCTTTCACGGGACTCCTCACTCTGGCAATCTTATAGGGCCCTAACCAGCGTGAAACAAACTTCCGGGCCTGCCCGTGGGAGACGACATTGTTCCGTAAAAGAACCAATTGTCCTTCTGAGAGGCTCGGTAGCATCAACCCCTTGCCGTACTTCCCTTGCTCCAACTCGCTTTTCCCATCAGCCGTGGCAAAATGCCCTAAGAAATTTACTTGTCTTTGGAAGAAATGACATTTCCGTGGATCCAATCTCAGTTATTCGACGTCTATGGTAAACCCCTTCTTAACATTTCTGTCCATGAGTCCATCATTATAAAGTAAAATAGGAGCTATTCCTTCCTTCGACCCTCTCGCTATTGATGGGAGTACATAATCCTGTTCCGTAATTAAAATTTCCCGATTCGCTAACTTATGATTCCTCGCCCAACATAGCATAATAGACATAGGAGGTATCCTAAAATTTTCAGTAATGTACAGCAATTCTGAGGCAGTATCTTCTTCACCCACTAGAGAGATTACGCCTTGCCCAGGGATAAGATCAGACTGCTCCATCGACATAAAGGGTGTCCTAGGGTTTCCATCAATGCGCATTGTTTGGGAGCCACTTTCTTTTTCGCACTTATATGAGGCTACGGTTCGCCTAGAGGTATCATCAGAGTCCTTTTTACGTAAACTAAAACTTTCCTCACTTTCTCTTCCATTCTCGACAGTTGCGTTTCCTCTTTTCACGCACACTTCATCTTTTTCGCACTCTTCCTCTTTTTTCCCCTCTAATCGTAAACTCATAAACAATTCCACAGAGTCACTGATTTCTGATAACCCACTAGCAACATCGCCTGCCTCCTCACTTTCCCTTCCATTCTCGACAGTCGCGGTTCCCCTGTCTACGCACACTTCATCTTTTTCGCACTCTTCCTCTTTTTTCCCCTCAAATCCTCCTATGCCGGATTGAAGCACCTCTAATGAACTCGTAATCACACTTTGATTATCTCTCTTTCCCACAGTCGCTGCTCTTGCTATACAAAATTCATCCCACAATTTATCCTCTTTCGTTGACATCTCTTCTTTCCAACCCCATGAATCTGTTCCCTCCTCCCTTCCCTTTGTACACACTAAATCGGCGATCAGTCCCAAATCCTTGACTGCCTCATCGCCCACGTAGGGAGGAATCAGATCGGCTTCCAAACTATCGAAATCCGAGTCATTCAAGTTATGAAGCGCATTGTTTACATGCGCCGGCGTTTTGGCGCCTCGGTTATCTTCTAGTTTTTCGTCTTCGAAAGAGATTAAATCGTAGCATATTTCAATATTAGGCTCAGTAGAAATAACACCCTCGATTCCGAAAATATCGTTAGCAGAGTCATTCAGGTTATGAAGCGCATTGTTTACATGCGCCGGCGTTTTGGCGCCTCTACTGCGCGATATTTCGGGATCGTCAAATGAAATTAAATCTGGCTCCAAGTGAGCTTTTTCGTTGGATATTACGCCCTGTGACATGTGATTGTTGCCTCCTTCAGCGCTATTTCTCTGAGTTTCGCATGTTATTAAATCAACGACGGGTGGTTGACTTGAGTTGGGGCGTAATTGCACGTAATGGTTGTTATTAATTATCAATAATGCTTGATTTAAGTTCAAAGAACAGGCGTAATTTTTCATAAAATCAAGGCCTATTATTCCATCATAATTTGTATTCCCTAAATCTATAATCAAGACGTCGTGAGGGTAATCTTTTCCATTTATCACTAACGGAATAGAACACTGACCCGTGACTGGAAGTGTATGGCCAGACGCACTTTTAACTGGAGTGACATACGGATACGGATTTAATTCCTTAAATGGAAATCTTTTTTGGTGAAGAATTGAAATTGCCGCGCCGGTATCGACAAGGAACCTACGATTACGGCCAAGGATCGTTCCCTCCATTACGAGGCCGGCTTCAGGCGAAACGGCTAAAATTAATTCGTCCCCGACCTTGCCGTCGGGGTTTACAAGTTTCCCTGTGCCGAAGTCGTTTTATTCGGACAGTCAATCGGGCGGTGGCCGGATTTGCGGCACCGTCCACAGAGGAGGAATGGACAGTCCTTAGAAAGATGCGCTTCCTCGCCACAGTAAAAACAGGATCGCCGTGCGGAGGGACAAAAGCGAGCGATATGTCCCGATTGACCGCACTGATAGCATCGGCGTGTAGAGGAAGGTGAACGGTTATCCCTGCGTGGTGCATGACGAAGTTCGGCGGCAGAAGGGTTCACTTGCGAGGCGAGGGCATTGACTTGTCCTATCTGTTGTTGGGAGGGGTAGGTAGTGAGATGCGTTGGATTGTGAATGGAGGAAAACGGTAGTGAGCGCTGGAGACCTAGAGAATCGGCTTGCTGATAGTACTGGGGGTAAACGGCTGACATGGCGCTAATATCAGAGGTCCTACTCGCATAATTTCTCATATTTGCTTCTTCAAGTAATGCGAATTCCTCCGCTTCAAGTAGGCTCGTTGGGTTCCTCACTGCGACGAAACGGCCCACGTCTTCTCTCAAACCCAGCGTAAATTGTGACAAGAGTCTATGTTCCATAATGATGCTCGTTGCTTGTGACTGTGGGTCCGGGAAAGTTTCTTTTAATTGACGGGAAATTTTACGAAGCCTAGTGGAGAATTCGTTGACCGACTCAAGGGGACGTTGAATACACGTGGAAAACATTCTCTCCAGGGAAATAGGTGGGACCTTCAAGGAAAATCTACGTTTAAGGGAGGAAGAAAAACTCTCAAAGCTCGATAAAATGTGAGGATTAGCGTGAACATAGTCGGCGGCCGAACCACTAAGTCTTAAACGAGCAATTGATATGGTTTGCGTTTCAGTCCAGGCACTGAGATGACTAACCGTTTTGAGGCATTCGAAAAAATTAGAGACGGTGGTTTCATCGTCTCCGCTGAAATGGGGAATAAAGGCTGCGTTACTTCCTAACATGGTGAGAGGATGGGCGGGAGCTGTGCTTGGTGTTGCCACGCTGGAGCCTGCTGAGGCCGCATCGGTGGAAAGGAGATTGACAGAGGGGGTGTCAACAGCTAATCGAGGGAAAGGCGTAGGCTGCACAAAGTGCGATGGAGAATGAGGAGTATCCAACGGGAACGATAAAAAAGGATTGGTAGAGGCCATGGCGCACAAAAATAACAAATAATAAAATCAAACGAAAGGCCATAAAACAACGAAATCAGAAATATATGTCTTGAATAACACCAAAAGCGTAAGACAAATCACTGTAAGTTGCAACAAAATATAAAAACATGCTGACTTCCGCTTGCACTACAAAATTTGAAAACGGCATATCTAACGTCCTAGATTGACGACGCGAATAATTAACATGAGCAAATTTAGCGTCATAATCACAAAAATTCCTCGTTTTCACCTGACACCATTTAATGTCGTCGAGACATTAGGGGAAGAAATAACAGACTGGTTGGCCTTAGGGGAGCTTTATTGCTCATGCTTGTTTTACAGCAAGATCAGCTTTTACAAGTACTCTAACACTTACGAGACACAACACAATGAGTGCGACAAGGCGGCGTCGGGTCGGAAGGGACGGAAGCTGGTGGCAGTCTTGCTTTCGCCGACTGGCCAGGAGCGGAGGGTGCAGGGCGGATGGCAGTCATGCGTTCGCCGACTGGCCGGGAGCGGAGGGTGCAGGGTGGATGGCAGCCATGCGTTCGCCGACTGGCCGGGAGCGGAGGGTGAAGGGCGGATGGCAGTCGTGCGTTCGCCGACTAGGCCGGGTGAGAGAAGCGAGTTCGGGCAGGGCAGTCTTGCGGTTCTCGCCGACTGGCCGAGGAGGGGGGAAGGCTTGTCGCGCTCGGGGCCGACATAGCCACGGTACAGGGTGGGGATGAACTCCCTGGGTCTTACCGTCTTCTCCTTATATACCCAATTTTAGGGTGCAGGGGGTGGCGAAAGGGGTTGCGTGGGTGGAAAAATAGGGGTGCAGGGAATGGAAACGGGCGAGCAGGGGGTGGTGCGAGGGGGGCAGGGAGTGGTGAAGGGGGCAGGGGGTGGTGAGAGGGTGGCGACCTTCCCGGGTGTCAAGAGAGGATGGATGGCGTTGAGACACTGACCCACGGTCCAGGATGGCCCACCCTGGCGGACGCTTCACTCCTTTGTCTCCACGCCTCTCCTTCACCCAAGGAATCGGTCGCCGCGACCTCGGAGTCCGAAAGGGGTTTGGAGGGGGGTGGTGGCCCTGGAGCGCCCAAGAGCGTGTGAACCCTGCCGATGGCCTGGCCACGTGTGACTCGTGGCGACGCAGTCCTCAATTTCTTGGTTCACACACTCTCTGGACGCCCCCGAAATCTCTTTACCACAACCCCATTGCACGAGTCTCTTAGACGTAGCAGTCATTCGTGGTGGAATAACACACACATACTTCGTTCTAAATTATTTAGGGTAGTTTCAGCGAAAAATCTCTTCACCTAGAATTTGATGAATTTGGCCTCATTTTAAAGAAACAACTCTCATCTTTCCAATGATATCAACATATCAACCCCTTGCCAAACTACTTTTCGAGCCTGTAAATATAAACTGTTTTACATGGGATAGATTATGGCTGAGCGCTCCATAGGGCTGGCCCTCCTGGTTATCCCAGTGTTATGGCCATAACCGATTCTTTATGCTGAAATCAAAGAGCTTTGAAAATGTTGAAATCGGCGGTTTTCATTGGCGCGTGATTCTGGAGATAATGAGGTTCTACAAATTGCTGATTAATAGTCAAACTGACAAAGCTTATGCTGAATAGTTTCATACGTCTACGTGATAAAATCTTATCCTACAAACAATGGGCAGGAAATTCATCCTACTTTCCTTGTTTTGTAATAATTTAGCACCGAAAACGCGGCTTTAATTTGAGAGCTTGAAGTATGGACAGTTTTCCGTTATTAACATAATTATGTGAAATAAAATCAATCTCCAACAAATGCGTTTCCTATTAATCAACATACAGAATAATAAGGTTTTATTTAATGGGCAAGTTATTGAAATAGCTTTTCCGGTTTTTGAGATATTAGCATTCATTCTCGGGTTATACAATTTGAAAGCGGATAGAAGGATTGGTTAAGCAGTTGCTTTGATTTTGAAGTATACAAGTAGGCAAATGACGTAGAGAGTAATACGCTTAATTTAAAGGGCACTTATTTGAAGTATCTTTTCCGGTTTTGGAGAATTTAGACTTAACTGTCGGGATACACAATTTTGAAACGGACAGTAGGTTACAGTAGGATTGGCTTTGTTTGTGAAATATGAAAGTGGGAAATTCACATCTATCCTTCGCTAGATGTATTGATCAGTTCAGGGAAAAAATACAGTGCCTATAGAATATAATCTTTTAGCTTATGAGATTACTAGGAACTGTCGAGTTAGGAGTATAACGGACCGAGCTTTGGAGTTTTTTTTGCAAGGGTCATCATTAAGAACTTAGGTACGCCACTTATGACTTGTGCTGCAATGTGTTCCGCACTTTTCTCCTGATAAAGTCAGTAAGGACCACGAACGATATAATCTCCGTTCTGTAAGTACATCCATTCTGAAAATCGATCGCTGCCCTTTCCCCAAATCCATAACCACGCTGCGAGAATCCCTGTAAAAAGTTATTTATTACGTAGCCGATAGAAAGGTACATTAACTGCGCTTCGTTATGTGCTTAACCTAACCTATGATATGTAAAAAGAATAAATGAAGTTTCAGTAACAAATTCCTAAACAACATCACAATTCAAAGTCGTGAATTTAATATGCATACCTAGAAAATACAATGCACGCCAGAGCAAAAGGTAGAATTAATATTTCTCATGGTGAGCGAAGGAAAGTGTTTCCCATTCGAATGCTTGTATTTAAGAATACTGGCTCTTGACTGCAGATGTCGATACAATTGAGAGACTCCAGCACTGCGTCTTTCACAGAACTTTCAATTATAGATAACGGAGCCGTTGAGCAGTCATAGTAATGCACTGAAGAAAGAAACTAGTCAACTAAAAAAATTGAATATTAAGTTTATTGATTAATATTCTCTAATTGACTGCGATGCCATTTCTGCGCGATATGTTTCCGTAGATTTTACGTAGGTACTGTCAAAAGCCTTAAGACGGGTGCGTTGTTAAAATAATTTCCATTTAATTCCAAAGACATGTTGCATAATTTTTTTCAAAAATATTGCATAATATGGCGATTTTATAAGAGTTATTTTTCCAGTCTTACAACCATTTGGGGTCAGTGAAAAACGGGATTTGTGAAAACCTGGGTTCAATATTATTTTCTTGTAGCATGGGAATTGATTTTTAAGAATGACTTGCAAAAAAAATATCACATCTATTGGTGAGAAAACCCGACCAAAATTCATCTCCTTCCATAAAATTGTTTTTTTTTTCGCTTCCTTGTCTTCTACGCATCCCTGATATACCAAGAAATAATCGCTATAAACTGGTCGCGTTACCATTGCAATCAGAAGGACAATTTACAGGTTCCGGAGTGAAGTCGTGGCACGCGAATTGAATACAGCTCTCCGTAAAGTACGTGGCCGTCGGATACTCTAACTGGCTGTTGTCACGGAGGGATTTAAGTCAACAATCAAAACAATCTGTCTTCACCGGGAAATGAAAGACTCCAGAAACAAATGCTGCTGTGGAACCCGGAAGGAAGACGGAGGAGAGGCAGACCGAGGAAAAGTTGGATACAAGGGATAGAGAAAGAAACGAGAGAAAGAGGATTAGATGAAGAACTCTGGAATGATCGGGAGGCATGGAAATTGGGAATCGGAAGACGTAGAACGTCGTAAACCGATATATATATATATATATATCAAAAAATCTTCCGAGGATCATAATTTATATGTTATGTCATAACAAGTCAATATATATCAGTTATATATTTAACAAATGTGGAAAATATCACCATTATGTGATTAAAATTTTTAAACTTATTAACTAACGATAGTCTATTTTTTTCAGAGCCTCGTGTACGCAGGCAAGGAGCCCGCATTTGGCATGCAAACCTCAGTTCGCTGGCCGCTACTTTTGTGAAAGTGATCAGAGATAAAGAGACCACGGATGAGACTCGGAAGGCGTGGAGATGATCATCTGAATGGCCCAAAGGTTAGAACGGTTGGCGCAATGTACTCGATTGTAGTCAAAAGTTAACAAAGGCAGTCGGCTGGCACCTGTTTCCCTGTAGTTCCCGGTTCATGGGAAAAGGATTTTACCAGTCCTAAAATCATCAACTGCACATGCACTTACTTACGAGCTATTGCTGAGGCTGTCTTGTGTAGAAAATCCTTTTAAATCATTCGACTTCATATATAATTAACTCTAAGACGAAGTCATAGCCCCATGAAGAAATTTAATTCACGATATCATTATTTCTGATCTCACTTATCATGAACGCAGCGTTAAAGGACGAAGTTCGAACATTTAGCAAGGTAACTCGAAATTTTACTCTTAAATTCATGAGAAACATGCAATGCATCACCAATATTTACGGTACCTATAATGTTATTTCTATATTACAGCTCTCCATTTTATAGCTTAAAGATTATTTCAGTCATATTTTTAGGAACTGGTTAAGTGGCGTTAAAATTTGCTGAGGAAATGCTGAGGGAACCAGCTTTTGCTGTAATTTGCAACATGTCGGACGTCAGATAGCTCAAACCAGATGTCTCTAAGCCAAATAATATAATTTAATTAGAATACAAATGTCTGTCCAATGTCATCGTTTGATTACAGCTCTGGATCGTTTTCAAATCAAATCCAATATTCGACTCATGTGTCACGACTTCTTTATTTTGCTACTTCTTTCTCAATTGCTCTCTACATTCAGCAAGCTGTACTCTTTTTGTTTTCTTTTGAACTTTTTCGTTTTCTGTGTAACGCGAAATCTTTTTCTTTCCATTTGAGAATTTAATAAACCTAACACATTTTTGTCATGTCAATGTAATTAAATAATATATCACTATAAAATATAGTGTATTGTATTTTTTCAAATCAAACACCACATATCCTAAATCAACTTTTCTATTCCCTAGGCATACACTTCGGTTGGTATCAACGAGCTGATGAAAATTTTCTTTCCTTTTCTTTTCTAATCGTTGTCGACATATTTATTTTTTTATTTGCAACACTTTTCTTGATAATTCTACCTTTACATCGTAAAAGGTCTGAAGGTACACACAGTATTCTCACAGAAAATTTGACCCGTAGAATAGATAAGTTATTTTTAAATAAACAGCAGAAGATATTTAGCAATTGTGTTCGTTAATCGACACTTAGTTGTCAAATTTACCGAAAGCACAACTACAATCAACACATGGTACTTTGGAGATGGTATAATTATTTATTTCTGATTAATTGTCAGTATTGACCAATTTAATGAGTCAAAAAATATTTTTTTCTATTTATGAAGTGTTTCGCAGATAAAATATTGATTTCTCTCATGGATCTCAATTGATTCATGTATTTGGCTAAAAAGTACCTTAATATGCCGTTTTTATGCATAATTTTGACACCATACTCGTCGTTAACATTTGCTCCGATAACGAGTACCTATTCATTCCTATTAGATCCTTTGAGTTGGAACTACTAATTAAAAATATTATACTGGTTCAGAAAGATTTTCTGGCGTTAATTTCTGGCTTTCCAGTACGTGGTGTGCAAGTCGTATGGCTCAACAGCTCAAGGTTCATTTTCGTCGATGAATATAATATTTCCTTATTTAAATTTACGTTGCGAGTAGACAATCTGACTAATGGCATAGTAACACTTCCTTTCAAGTTTAAATTAAAAGAAAAAATAACTAAATATAGTAGACCCTTCACGTTTTACTTGTACAAACGTTTTTCTTATTTCGATTTCTAAGATAATGGTTTGGTGAGTTCTTTTGGTGAGTTATTCCATTAAATCACGCCGCGATTCGAGGAGGAATACTTTGTAGCATTCGTTGTCTTGTCTCGTTAATTTAAACTTTAGTGGGTTGTCATTTTTACCCACAAAATTTGGTAACTCCAGCCACTTCTCCAACTCAACCCAAGCTGGATGTTTTGTGTAACGATTTTACATTCCCAACAATCTATTTAATCTCCTTCTACCGAGAAGTGGACTCCACCTCAATTCTCCTAACGTGCTGCTTTCACCATTATCTCGTTTATGTCTCCCCAAAAACGTACAATGTAATTTTTCTTTGGGCCTTCTCTAACCTTCTTATCCATTTATCCCTTTATCATATGTACCCCAATCATTTATGGCATACTCAAGCATGGGTCTTACAGTAATGAATTCCCAGTAATTCAAGATCCCAATTTGTTTTCTTAATTTGGGCATTCTTTTGTATTTCTCATAACATAATGCAGGTTTCTAAACACCTACCCAACTTTTCCCATCTATCTCATCTTTTTATTGCACATTCATTCCCGCCAATGGTATTTTCATCTATTCGTATTTTCTCTCAAGACGTATTTACTCATGCAAATTTCTTTTGACACATTCACATTGGATTAATCAGAGAAAACATTGCGTAACTTTAATTTAAAGAAGGTGTTTACTGTCCTACACATGTGTTTATTCAATTTGGTCATTTAAAACTCATAGAAAAGGCGCAACAAGCACTGTACTCGGTGAAATAAATCTTTGCTTGCTCTGTCTTCACCGTTTTGTCCGTTAATCGATGTGAAGCTCAACGAAGTAGTAACCTTAAATAGTTCTGAGTAAAACTCCAACGCTTGGGAATGGTTTTCTGTTGTAAATGACGCATGAGTTTTGAAAACAGGAGAGGAAAGAGTCGTCGCGCTTCGATAATTGTGGGGGCCTCCGTCAAATGCTTGCGAATTAGAAATGGAAGTCCAAATCCTCTTTCTTACACTGAGCTGAATAATCTTGACCTTTGGACGAAGAGGTATCGCGCCCGGCACTCAAAAACATTACCTGTTTTCAATGGAATAAGCTCTCTACGTCCCGAATCAAAGGAATGCATCCTTTTCCCATTCCGAGTTTGGATGGATTAGTCATGAGAGAGCTCCCGACGAGTTCACATATTTGTTTCCTCAAAAGCTTCACAAGGTTACTTGCTTCGCTTGACACATAGGTCAGTAGGTCAAATAACACATGCACATTGTAACAGCTCTTGTAACAGCTTGTCACATATGTAATAAGATGCCAACTGATATTAAAAATTGTAAATCTGTTAAAACATTTAAAATGAAATACCATGTTTATTTACTTTCCCGGGTATAACATAAGTAACTCTTATTATTATTTTTTTTATTCAAATTTGTGGTCATGTTATTATGGTTCCTTATTCATTGTATCATTTTTCTATTGTTAGTTATTTATACATGAGTTTTTTTGTGTTAATTTACATTTATAGAATGATAAAAAGTGTTTGCTTAGGTACTTGAAAAGTTTGAAATGATGAAAAGTTTGTCCTTTTGTTTGTCCTTATTAAAAGATTGTGCATGCAAAGTGTTTTATTATTATATTTGTTCTTTTGGATTTTTTGTCCTGAACAATAAATATTTTTCTTACTTTCCTTCTTATATTGGAGACAAACATGTTTTAAATGGCTGGGCCTTGGCCGCGATATGGAAATTACGTAAACCACTGCTTTTTTTTTTGATTCCAGTGAAAATAGCTTACTTTTTCCTTTCTCTACTATTTAAATCGACGTGAATAGGCCATTTTACTATCACCGCGAATGAAAAAATGACTTGGTTCGCTGCATTTCGCGCTGGTTCAAGGAGTGTACTGAAGGTAAACCAACCATCGCTGGATTTCGCCTTGAACTAAGGAGGTGTAACTGACTAACACACCTGACCGACATTTCGGAGATTTGTATTCGAATACTAGTAAACTCATATGATTTTTTCGTGGTTAATTTCATCCCATTGTAATATGGACAACGTATTATCAAATTCCGGGCTTTGCAATTGAATCATGGATTTCGGAAAGGGCTCATCTCGGCAATTTTTCAAAATAAACTCATTCCTTCTTTTTTCATGTATGTACAAGTATAGACCGATGTTTTATGAACGAGAAGGGTTCATATATGCTTTTTATAAAGCTTTGTACAGGAGTTTTAGAAAAAAATCTGCTGTCTCACTTCAAATGTTTTGTCAGAAATTCAGTTTTGTCTTTCCTGAAAATTTGCAAAAATTCCGAAATGAGCCCATTTTCCAAATCCATGATTCAATTTCACCTTACACTCATTCATTGCCTCAATTTGGAAAAAATCACTTAAAAAGCCTTGAACTTGAACAATATTCGAACTCGGACCTTCCTATTGCCAGTTAACTACGACAGACTGCTGCGCCATCATTATTAAATTACTAATTAATTTCATTGATAGCATTTCCCAACAAACTTGGAAAACACGATTGTAAAAGTTATTATTTTTGTAAAAACAGCGCACTCACGGCTACTAAATATTTATGAAAGCACACCAGTTAGTCGCTGTATTTTATCTGAATATTTTTATTTTCATACTCTAGGTTTGTTAAATGAATCCTCATATACCCATGTTATTACCGTACTCCCAGTGATAAAATGATCGACGAGTCTGAAAAATATGCCGTCACAGCCTGTATTGACCCCAAAACAATTTGTTTTCGATTTCAGAATTGGTATCCTCACGTATGTTTTCATAGGAAATCTCCACTCCTTACGGACAGATGACTCCTATACGAGGTGACAAGCAATGTAGACATTCATTTTCATATTAATATCAGAATTTCTTGTATCCACAAGGATTAAATTTAAAAAATCTATCCCGTGCACAAAATACTTATTTTAACTTCTGCATTTATTAGTATCGGAATATTTTTCCTGGATTTTAATTCGCTGGGTGAAACAAGGAAAATAGTTACGTGTGTTATAGAAAAGCCCTCGGAAAGTCGATCACGGTAAATAGCCTTTATTTCAGCTTGGTATATAAATATTTTAGCATTTATCAGAGTTGGTTGGCATAATAAATGTTTTTTAAACAGATGTTCTCTTAATATGATAGATATTGATGTGAAAGACGTTGGAACAAAGCCACGCACAAGAGAATAGACGAAGGATTTCAGTGTTAAGTTAATTAAATGGCAATTTATATGTTCCAGGGTTGGAACTAATGGAGTTCCACTATGATTTTCGAATTTTAGCGGTTCATGATGCCTACCTCTGTGTTGCCAGCCTTCCGTAGTATGTGCTGCTCCAAATAATTCATTCGCATGCTGAATTAAGGCTAACGAAACATTTTGCGTAAATTTCTCTTGGAGAATTTAAGCCGGGATGAATAATGACGAGGGATTTTACGGAGGTCGAAAAAGAGAACACTGGTTTCACACCAACAGGATTGAGAACAGGATTCATTAAAAACGGAAACAAAAGCAGATGCATCAACGTCACTCCTGGGAGAATACGAGTATGAGAAAAAATATGATAATTTGGATACTCATAACACACTCCCTATATCGACCATACATTAACTTTTTAACATATACACATTCCCACATGCAAAATACATTTATTGTGATCCGTAGCTTGAGTGATTTCGTAAGTACTATGGATGAAAAAAGTTTCCCAACAAACGGAGCGCCACCAATATCGCTGTGATGGAAAATCGGCTTCCTTTCTGACGGTATATTATTCTTGAGTCTCAGCCACGACGAGGGAAGGTCAAACACGGTAAGGTGATGGACTCGTCGTCCAAGAATGTGACGCGTTGGCTTGCCTGCCCCAGGCGTTGTTCACGCTGGCGACCAGAACGTAGACTCATTAGACAACCTTGTATGCATTTGAAACGTCCTATTAAACTCTTTCGTTCTCGCCGAAATTTCCTCCGCGTTCTTCCTCTCCTTCCTCCCTTTTTCTTCTAGGTTTCGCTCCTTCTATCGCACTCTGGCAAGATCCTGGGATCCACCCGCTGTCCGCCTCTGCTCACTCGTTAGAAAAAAGAGAAGAAGTTGATATTATTTAGTGATCAGAGAGCTGCCGCTAAATACTGCTTTATACATATGGAAGAATTTAGCGCAAGGTGCAGTATAACTTACGATACGTAACAAAGCACCTGCATAAAAAAGACTTCCCTTTCAAAACGTGAATACAAAACGTATGTCCAATGCACCTTTCAATCATGGTGACAGCTTTTCGATGACTACGCAAAAGAACTGTGAATTCGCAAAAACGAATGAATAGATGAAAAACCCAAATATTTAAGACAAAAAAAGCAGCAGGAAAATGTGTTGCATATTACTTTAGGCTAGTTACTTTTTAAAATACTTATGCTCCGGTGAACTATTCATCCGATTTAAATAATGTAACTTCATATAAAGGATTTAAGGTTTTAAAAATTTCCCGGTCACCTGTAAGGACAACCTCGGCCTGAAAACAACAGGGGTATACCGCATACCATGTGAGTGTGGTAGGGCGTATATTGGCGAGACAGGAAGGACCATCGAGAAAAGAATCAAAGAGCATGAAAGAAGCATTTTAGGCTTTTCCAACCGGAAAAGCCTGCATTAGTAGAACATAGACTTGACCATGGTCATCGTGTCGACTTCCCAAATTCCACACTACTTTCCCGGGCGTCCAAATATTTGGAAAGAATAACGAAAGAAGCGATATTGATACAGATGGAGCAAAATAAAATCAATAGAGACAACGGCTTCAACTTAAGTAGGACGGCAGAAATTCAAAGAACTTGTAACGGCTCCCACAACAATGGGGCATCTGCGGTTATATATAATCGCCAGCATCCTCGCTCATCTCATTATCCTGATGACGATGGCTGAGTCAACCATCGAAACGTTGATTCATTGAAATAATCTTACCCGGTGTGAAACCCGAGAAACATTCACTTACAATGTAACTTCATTTTCAATGCCTTCCTTTCAACGAAACAACGCAATAAAATGTATACATTCAATATTGATTCATTCAAGCAAGCAAGAGCAATTGCTCCTATTTTCGAGGAAAAGATTCACAAAAAATTGGATGCTAATTATAATAATAACATTTGAGACAATACATGTTTCTGCACCACTAGCACTTGGTGAAGGCCTGTTCCTCATTGATATATTTAGTTTTCAATATACCATGATGAAATACAACTTGGTTCACATTTAGCACTTTCTGTGTCTCCATCCTCTTTGTACATCCTGTTTGATTCCATACGCAGAAGAACCACCTTTTTACATTTCATTAGTTCCCTGATGTGATGAAACCTCTATGTGCCATGTTCGTGCATTCAGAACATTATCGGAGACTAACTTCAGTTTCAGTTTCTCTGCCTGCATTAAATCGGAAAAGAACACAAAATATCATCAACATAAACCGATATATAAGCAATGAATGTTCCATCTATCCAAAAATATACACACGGCTTGAGATTTCTTGAAACCAACACTTAACACAACGTTGTCCATTCTGTCATATCATGAACATGAAGCCTGTTTAAGCCCATACAAACATTGTTTTCTTTAACTTGCAAACCTTATCTTTTCATAAAAATTCAGCCTGGGTATGTTAGTGACCGCAAAACTCTAATAGTAGTCGGTCGGTTGACTAGAACATTTGGTGAGTTGTTGTGAGCGCGCCCTTAAAGGTATATAAATTATAAAAATTTCCAATTTTGGGGTTGTTTTTACCCCAATATTGTTTACATTTACTCCTATAAGAAAAGAATTGAATTCGGCGCAGGTGTTTCTATATTTGCTTGTTTAAATTACTTGCACTCAAAATATTGGATGGAAACTTTTAACATAGAACGCATAAAAGAAAATAATATTTATGTCTTTCGTTCAATTTCCTTACACGCTTCGTTTTTGTCCAAGTATTGCATTTTTATCACTAAATTTATCAATTTTTCTTCCTTTTCAACAATAGAAATTTTTTGGCAAGCAGGCGTGAATATCCATGTAATACCGATTTCATGAATGGCTATTCACTCCTGCAGCATTTGAAGGCCAGGTTCAGTGACTTATTTGATATCAAACTGAATAATACAATGATATTATACAATATTGATAACATAATAATAAATTATACCAAATACAAAACCCGAACTTTCAGTCTACATCAACATTACCGAAAGGCTATGTCATGTTTTAGTTAACGTGGACTAAACCTTATAAAAACGGGCTTAAGCGTTGAAGTGAAAGTAAGTTAGATGCCGTTAAATTGTTACAATAAAAATAAAATAACAAATCTCTCCAACATACCCACAATGATACCTTTCTTTAAAATGTTTTTTTAAATTAGTTTCAGCAAAAACTCTTTTGATATTACATTAATCTAATGTTAGCTTGTTCACATTAACTTCGCACTCCTTGTCCGTAAGATTACTCCTTTCACGAAAACATTCACTTCTTCTTAGTTCCTGACGTAGGTTTTCGCGGCGTTCCGGTTTGCAGTTAGGCAGGTTTCCGGGATTTGTCCGCGTTGTCATCTTTGGTGGCGACGTTCCACCTACTGTGCTGTAGGCGTCCTCAGGCCAGGCCGAAGTGGAGAATGTAACTCAAGCGCCGCTAATTATGTCAAGAAGGCAAGGGAAGAAAGTAACCTTACCCTCTTCTTTCGAATTTCGGGTCACTACTTCTCCCCTGTTTAGAAATTACTCCACAAACACTACGCCAGTTGTGGAGAAAATCGCTCTCCGGTACGGTTTAAATATTCGCACCTTCAGTACGGAGAAGAACTACGTATTGAGTTGAGAATAAGTTAGATTCATGCCGTACAAGCGTTTATTGCGTCCGAAGATGTTAAACCATCACTCACGCACACAAATTGCTGAGGATTTATGCAACTGACAGCAGACTACTCGGCACCAATTCAACTGTTATATTCCCGACGCCATAAAGCCCACAGTATGCAGAACGAAGAAAACATTAGAAAAATTTATCCTCAGCTTCCACACAGGGTGTGTTTCACCCACGCTTCACCTTTTCGCAAACCAATAGCTTGTGATTGGCAAGATTATTTTCCAATTCCTTGAGAAACCATTTTAAGACGCGGGTAAATGTAAAAATTCTTTATTTTATTAATTTTTTTCTGTTGGATATCCATGAAATATCAATTCTAGAGTTCTGACCTGAAACATTTGTTTTTTAGATAATTAAGGAAAATATTCAAACGACATTAGAAGCGCATGGATTCAAGTTCTCGAATTTTGACTCTCTCTCTCTTTAAAGATTGCTAGAATTCAATTATTATTTGGGATGGATGTCTAATCCATCAGCTACCTCTCCATATGCACTTGAAATTTACATTTCTCCTTCACCACTGGATGTTATGGGGCGGATAGTAAGGTGCTAGGTCAAGCAAGGATTACCAGAGCCGCTGAAGATGTGTGCATTATTCATTGATGAAGAAATATTTGTCATAGTAAAAAATGTAACCTATTCTATACTTCCAAAGCATCCATTCTCTTCCGCGAGTACAACTCCTGGAGCGAAGCTGTTGTCCTATCGTTTCCCTCTGAATCCTTATATAATTGTGAACCCCTTATGTTACCCCAATCCTATCTCCCAATTGTAAAGCATATGTGTTCTTTGGTCCTTATTTTAAATATCCTATATCACAAGAGAAAGGTTATCTCATAATTTTTCATTAAGTTATATGGCATTAAAGGGCCGTATTCCACTGACAAGAAGTTACTATATTGAAATAATACGCGTAAAACTATCACAAAAGTACCGTAAAAGTTTATTAACAGTTATGTGCCAAATTTGCTTTTAGTTGCTAATTGGTGAAACACTATTTCTTTCACTATTTTCAGTTTGCCTTTGACAGTGAAAAGTGTCACCCAGACCCTGCAGAGATGTTGATCCCATTTCAGACCCATGCCACAGCACTACAGCTATGCCTTGAACTTGTGATTCCATGAACCTCAGGTAGGTTTTTATAAGTCTCCAACCTCATATACTCACCCATGCCTAAATGATTTATAATTTTTGAGAAACTTTTTACGAGTAATATTTAGGAATATCTTCCCAAAGAACGCTGAGAAATACTCGCTAAATCTTTTTTTATGCAATCCATTTTTTGCAAGCTCCAACTGCTATTTTTTCTGGCTACTAACATGAATTAAATATGAAGGAAAGGGTCCTCAGCATAATGATTTCTTTGGTATAACACGTCAGATGTGTTCACTGGAATGTTTGATCATCTTTCTAAATGCATTTTTTATAATGAAATCCAATTTAGTATCCTTTCATGTGTCACTTTTGGATATAAAGTGAATCTGGTTTTGATATTAACGCTTGTCAATTGCAATTTTAATTTCTCATAGATATTGAAATGGGGACAAATAGTCTTAAAATAAAAGTGGTGACGGACATAACACATGAGAAGACTAACATAGTGAATTCAGAATGGAGCAGGGGTACACTTGACGTGCATGGATAGAAGTTTTGATAGGATAGGCTTGGCGCTAGCATGATTGTAATGAGGTCTCATGATAGTAATCCACCATCCGCATAACTCATGCATCACCCATAACCTTCAAAAGTGACTTCCTAAGCCTCAGCTTATCTTATTTATTTATTTATGTTTATTTTCTCAACTACCATTCAGTTATCGTTGATTGCAGGCTACAAGCTGTGTGATATAATATACAACCACAGTACAACAGTCATCAATAGGGACCGGAACAAATCGGATGTTGCGATAAACGCGAATTTTCAGTGAAAAATAGGGATGAAAGCGAAATATTTGCGAATTTAGTAAATATGCGAAAAATTTGCAAAATGAGGTTATGAGTACAAAAAACTAGTAGGAAATGGCAATAAAAATATCTTTTCATGTTTTAATTTGTGTAATATCTCATTTTTATTCATTAAAATTATGATTATTATCACATGAACGCAACAAATTAGCCTATTTTCAACTTAAACGTATTAATATACGCATATGTAAATTGATTACACCGCGCAATGAGCAGAGGTGCGTTGTTGCGCATTTAGTTTCCGCTTTATTAGTTTTAACAGAAGTGCAGGCCAGTGACATTTCCAGTCTTCACTGTGTGTTTGAGGTGGAACGTATAGTTGAGGCCACGGAATTCAGACGAACTTCGAGTGCCATTATCAGCGCACCATTGGTATTCCTGTTCGAAGGCTTGTTTACTCGTGAAAGTGTGGCCCGTCTTAAGGCCGTTTTACACGGTACATTTGTTTGTACAAACTCTTCCGTGAAATCTTGCATTAGGCAAAATGTATCGTGTATAGCGGCAAATTGTATGAACGCTTGTGCGAATGTCTCAATGCCTAAACGGAAAATAGAACCTGTTCTAATATCTTTGTGACATTAAACGTACAATCTCACGTAACATTCGTTTGTACATAATCTTTCATCATGTACAACGGCCTTTATAACACGTTTCCTACGGTGGCGTGCACCACCAGTGGGTCACGGCCGTCTCTCCTCTCAGGCGTCTTGACCCACCGTAGTGGTGCACGGGAGATCGGCTTCAAGGCCGTCGTGCACCACCGGTGGTGGTACACACCGCTACAGCTTGGAATGCCGAGCCCAGGTGCGCACACCCCACGATAAGGATCTATTCTTCATATATACGCTCAGAGGGGAAGAATAAATTCGAGTTCAGAACTTTTATGGAAATAAAATAATTTTCCCGTTCATGGAAATATAATAAATTATATTCCCGTTCACTATGTTGAGGGTTAACAGCATAAAACAATGCTCCAAAAAAACAATGGTAATAAGCTTCCTTTCCTAAAAAATTACCTTACTGAAGAATTTTCTGCCATTTTTACCGTGAGTAAATGGATTACGGGAAAATAATAAAAACAGGTTGCCTAACTCCCAGGGGCGGTACCAAATACGTAAAAATTTAAATATAAAGAGTGAAATATGCTATAAATAATAAAATAATAAGTAAAACTTCAGTTCTAAACATTCACATTGAACAAAAATTCATCATACATGTTTATTTTAACGTTTTTGAACGAAACTTACAATTTTAGATATATTCTTCCTTCTGAAATTTGTGTATACATAGTAATTATATAATTATTTGAACTTTGCATTATTGTAGCATTAGTTTTCGGTACTTTATGTCATATTTTATTATATCACATCAGTAATTAAATAAGCTATTTAAATAATCAATTATTTATATAGTTTTCATATATAATCACACATGCATTTATAAGGACACATTACCAAGAAAACATATCAAAAGTCCCTCTGCATATGTAACTCATAAATGAGAAAAAGAGATGAAAAAAGAAAGATAACGATAAATTCTATGTAGGGTATAAAAAATGCGTAAAATTCTTAACACTGGTAATTCATAGAAAATTGAAACAGTGGGATTTTCTAGATTTTGCAGATTGGAACATTTGACAGCATTTGAAATTATAAGCAAGATAGTAACTTAAACATACAATAACAAAAGAAGCAGTAAAAATCCAATGGATTCGATTCCAAGCCCACAGAACCTGTAAATAAACAAGCATTTAAAAATATCCCTTCTTTTTACCTCCGCAAGATCCCTTTCCTAAGACTGGCATGCTTTCTATGCACTTGAACTAGGAAACAATCTTTGACATGATCGGTGAGTATTAGCATGGATTCGTCTTCAATTCTAAAATAAAACAGCCATATACTAGGTGACTTTTTTTTAATAATATTTTTTCTAATATGTATGAATTAGCTAAAAACTTTGTGACAATTTTTTGAACTCTTCATTTCTTTTATGTTAAAAAAAGTTGTAAAAGTGTCAGATTAATGTGCCATAAAAGGGGTTGCATGAGTTTAAACGAACTTATTGATTGAAGTAATGATGTATTTGCATATTCTGCAAACAATTGCTTAATAATTGATAATTAAATTCTAGGTCATTTGATGATAAAAGATAGATTGTAATTTCTTAAAAAATATATGCTAATTTTGAAAAAAATAGATGCTTTTTTTCCGGTCCCTAGTCATCAAGTATTTGTCAGAAATATTTCATCCTCTGTACATTAGACTCACTTATCCTTGATGGTGGAATAGGCTCTAGCTGTCAGTCAGAGTTCTGTGCTGGGCATACTCAACGAGGCTTGGCTTCCAAGTACAAAGCCGAGCATAAGTCAGGTCCCGTCCTAGTATCTCTGCTGCAAGTATGCCCAAGTCCACCCATTTAAACAAAGCATGTGCAGACCGGCTAAATTTTGTCCGGTCCACTCCAGTCCAACTTTGGAGAAGGAAACTCAGATCACTACAGTAGCCTATAGTGCTTAAAATGCACCCGTGTGACTACTTCTTAGCTAGCCAGTCAATAGAAAAGCATTCACTAGCAGTTTTAAGGTTCTGCTGAGTTGCACCTGATGCAGAACTCTGCCATCAGTCACCCACCCTTTTAACTCAAGCTAATCTTGTGATGGTAACTGCATGGTAATGCCAGATTAAGCAAATGTGTTTAAAGGTTTGACTTATGAGGAGTGAACCTTGATAAATGCTCAAACTATTTTTTGTAGAATTTAATAATGAGGCATCAGCTGATGATTTATATTGTACATTGATGAACCTGTTTTGTTAGGGCAGGTGTAGAGAATGCTGCACAAGAATCTATTCTCATCTATGCATTAACACATTCAATGCAGAGCACGTCAATAGACGTGCTCCTGGCTACACCAACTGATGGAGCACGTCAATTGACATGGTCGTTCCCTTCCGAAGCACTCAAAATTTTTTCGAGCCAATTTTGACGACTTTCAAGAAAATCGGGCCCGCATTGAATGTGTTAATGCGTATCTCCACCCTGAAGAAAAGATCCCACTTCATTGTAATATTTCTCTTGCAGTCAGACTCCTCTGGATGGAATCTCAACAATACAAGATTGTGTCATGAGAAGCCTACATTCTACCCTTGGCAATAAACCAAATAGACGGAGAGGAATGATTTTGAAACTTTTGGTGGCACACTGCTCGCATAAGGTTAGTTGGTAATGAGTCATACTTATTCATTTACATATTCAAAGTGGTTTAGTATGCCTCTTAGATGTTTAGATGTGCCTTATTATTATTGCCAGAGGTAGTCTACAGATAGGGGTGGGTTTAGATAAAGATAAAATTACCTCTGCTTATTATTTTTAAATATTGGATGACCCACCTCCGAACACAATATCTTTCAGCTGACAAAATATCTTTCCTCTCTTCATCCCATCCGTGATGAATAGGTATTCTATGTTCTTAATATAGTTACCCAATATCTTCCCCCCGTCATAATCCCCCCATAATACCTGGTCCATATATTTTCTGTCTATTCTTACTTCCCTTACTTTTCCTCCCTATTTTCATCCATCACCCCAAATTCATTTCCATTTTATTTATTGTACCCGATGTATCTTCACACCCTTATCTTCAATGCTACTAATCATCCACTCTCATTATCAAGTGATATGAAACCAACAGTTATCACCTTTCACACGTCATCACCGCAGTGAATGACATATAACTCACACACATAGTACCGATAGCATTCTTCCATAATTGCTATCTAAGGCCATTTTCTCAAAGCTAATGGTCCACAAGTTACAAGTCGAATTCGTACAAGTGTGACTTACAAGTGTTTATGAAATGAGAACGGTGGAATTGTGAATTCTTCCCACATAAGTAAAGATTTTAAAATTGAAAATGGTGGATGTCATTCAGTCCATTTATAGCTATTATTTGAATTAGCATGCAACATATTTCAAGATATTCTTTTTCCTTCGTCTATACATATCCAAGAGTACATGCAACGTTTTTAGGTGTCTATAAATGGATGCATGCAACATAAACTTTATTTTCAGTTCACAGCTTTGTTTAAAATATCCCAAGGGAGGACGAGTCATAGGCAAAACATTAACATCTTGAGAAAAATTTGTGTCACACGTGACATGAAAGTGAAACATGGACTCAAAGTGAACCTTATTTATAATTCTTGCATGTCAATGTATAATTTTGTGCTATTTCATTTATGATTCTTGGGTGTCAAGATAGCATGTTTCACTATTTTTATTTTTCATAGAAAAATGCGTATGACATAATATCTTTATATTGTACATACAAGGTTTAATATTTCATAGCGATTTTACATATAAGTTGGGAAACATTGTCTGCATTTTTATTTCTCAGTGTCTAGACTAATGACTTGATATGAACTAATGATACCAGTAAACAGGTGAGAAACTTTCGCATATTCAACCTCCCCACCCCCCCAAACAACAGTCAATACAAACAATGTTATTTTAAAAATATCCAAAACTCAAATCATTTTTGCTAACAATCATGAAATATGCTTAGCCATTTTTTTAATTTAAAAAAACTTGGTACTTTTCTATACTTCATTATAAACTTCCACCAGTTTTACCTTGATAAGGCATCTTATGGAACATTCTGAAGCTTCAACAATTCTATGTACACAAAGAGAAATATTTTCAAAAAAATGGTGGGGGTTGGTTTGCAATGGGGGAGAGTGGAGCAGGGCGGTTAGGGCATGGCAGAGTGATGACAAAACAGGAAGGAAGAGCATTGTTTATACTCACACAGCAGGGTTGAGGTCGAGGACTATTGGAAGTTGGGTAAAGATTTGAAGTATGCCGACCCAAGCCTTACGTACAGAATGTGTGGAGGGGTAGTTTGAAAATTGGGAGAGGAAAGGAAGGAAAGTGAATCAGGGCGGACAGTTGGAAGAGTAGAAGGTCACTAAGATACAATGCTCTCTATTTTTTTAAAGGGGGGAGTGCAAGGGTAAAGTGGTAAAAATCCACAGCACAATCATCTGTGAATTAAAGGCAAGGAAAGTAGGCTAAGATCTGCCGAATCTAGATTTTGGAAGGTCTCCTAGCAGCCAAAATTGGGGAGAGGGAGAAGGGGAGTGGAATTGGCGGAGATAGGACGTGTGGGGGAGTGGCAGTTACTCCTACGAATATGGGGATGACAAAAACAACGGAGAGGAATGCATATAGATATGATCATTACATTGATTACCTAACCATTTGATTTTTCACTAGCTCAAAAATTTCTTTATTCTCCAAAGCATCAACTTTTAGCTTCTTTGGCATGATATGTACAATCAAAGGTTTGAAAACACTGCTATTGTTTCAACCTAATAAATGCTTTGTAAATAGGGAATGGTCATCTGCATATTTGAGGGAGTTTTCATGCTCCTTTAATAAGAATAGACACTCCTCTTCCAGTTTGGCCAAGATAACACTACATATATACATACATTCGTCAAACTGTAGTTTGTGCACACCAGATTTCACATATCTGTCAACCTTATCCTTATCACTATATACCAATTTCCCCAAGGTAAGAGGGGAATAGAATCAGTGGCCTAGCCAGGTTTTGAGTCGAAGTGTGGGCAGAAAATTGTTAGGGGACACCGACTCATAAATTAATCAATTAACTAAACTTTACAAATACTATTACATCACGATAACAGTAATATGGCATTAATTAATGGAAACCTATATTGCCACAAAGTATGAATATAAATGCAATATTACTGAGAATAAACAAGATTTTTTCCAATTCCACACCTGCCTGTTGAAAGTCTGTTCATTGTTGTTAGTTCATTCCCGGTTTGTAGGAGCGGAAAACCAACCAGCCACTGCCTGTTGAGAGTCTGTTCACTGCCATATGTTCGTACCCTTGTGTGTGAAACAGAAAACCAACTAGCCCATGCCTGTTGAGAGTCTATTCACTATTGTCACCGACATGCTTGTTGCCTGCCGGTTAAGGAACAAGATGCAAACAGAGTGCAAACTGTTGGAAGGCTGTTTCTAAGTTGTTTCCATTTGTGTGTGGCACGAGATTGCTCGTAGGCTGTTAATATTCTGTTCAAAAAATCTCCAACAGGCACTCAACAGGCTTCTAACTGACAGCGATCATATACAGTTGATACTGGAACAGGGGAACTAAATCTTCTAATCTCTTCTCACTGGTATTACACTCCAGGTGGCTATTTATTTTAACAGTGAAATTAGCACATTTGGTTTTCTCTCACTGTCATGCACAGTTCTAAATTGATTATGAATCCTCATACCTATGGGATTCAGTCAACTGGAGCTGTTGCCCAGCCCAGTGGCAGGTTCAGCATCATACTTAAAGTGACTCGTGCAAAACAAGAGGATTCATGTCCCATTTTAGTTACTAAGGTCTGGTTTAAATCAGAGGTTTTATTTTAATTGTTGGTCTGACGTAAATTTGATGCCCATATTTACATCTGGTTTATTTAAGTAGTTTCCTATAAATCTAATTTCATCAGTATCTCTTCAGGTTAATTATAGTTGTTATGTGTCAATAGTAAAAGTAATAAAACTGGCACTTGTGATTTTACTTTGGGGAGGAATATTTGATACTTAGAGGAGAAGTTAAAATAAAAAAGCCAAATACAGCACTCACAATATGCTAAGATTACTGGAAAAATTCAAATTGTTGGGGATATAGTTTTGGTTGATATAGAGGATATAGTTTTGACCATGCAACAGCTCTAGAGATTACAGAAGCCGCAACATGGGAGTGAGGCACTATGTTGAACATATCTGTACTGGAATTCTTTCTTCCCCCACACCCCTAATATAACTATGCACAGGAAAAATAGTTTGGGGTACTAGTCAGTGACTTGGCCATGATTTCACTTCAAGTGAGGGTATGGGGCGTGCATGTTGAGTAGTATATGCAGAGGAGGGGGTTTAAAAATTATGAAAATTAGCAGCAAATTTTTTCATCACACACAGTTGCAATTCATAGTGCAATGGCAACTGTAGTGTAACAGCCAATGTTTAATGATTTTAGCTGTGCGAATGTCTGAAAGAATATAAAATCCAGTTTTTAGTTTATAAAAATTACAAATATTTTTATTAAAAAAGTGGTTGCAGCTTTTAGTGAAAAAATAAATAAAACTTTCTCCTAAAAAGCCCTCATAAAAAAAAAAAGAATTCACAATTTGGGGGGAGAGGTGCTCTGGACACCCCCCACCCCCCATGGCTACGTCACTGGACTAGTCCATCAAGACATTTCTCTCTCTTTGACCTCTCCTGCTCCAAATTTTTCTTGTAAATTCTAAATTAACCTCCATTTTGTTTGCGGAAATGGTGGTGATATGGGCACATGATGATTCATCCAGTTCCTGTAAGTGGATATAAATAAAGTAAAAACATGTGTCCATTCTCTGGACTTTTCATTTTCTCATTAACAGGGGAGTTCCACTTAATTTCTTTGCCTTTTTAATGGCTGCTGATGACTTATTCTGTCATGCTTTATATACAAAAGTTTGGTTGAAATTTAATGTAACTTATGCTCTACATTGCTTATTACTCCTCAGCAACATAGTAATCACGTATTTTGTATCCTTCCAGAATAATGTTGCTGAAATGACCACTAGAAGTTCATGCACACAACTCAGCAGACCTATCAAGTGAGGGCAAGGACATGTTAAAAGTATCATCTTCAAGGTGGAAAAATAGCAGAATGGCTTGATTTCCAGGCATCTTATATCAAGTTATAGCAAGAGGACATGAATACATATTTTCTTCTCCCAATTGTGCCAAATGTTTTTCTTTGAGAACACACAAACTTAGATAAGGGCTTCCACTAGGTCAAATACACGGGATACTTTGTAAAATTCCATAAAATTTGATTATAATAAGACAAATGGAGGCAAACATTGTGCCTATTGCCACATTTGGCAAAATCAGAGGTGCCTACATATCAAATTAAATTGCATGAAATTTTACAAAGTAAGCATGTTGTACACTAATAATGAATATCAAATGTATTATTCAAAATAAAATGTATATTATAAATACATATCTGCAGAACAGTTTTTACCTTTCGTATTTTATTCCTTCCAAATACTGGCCCATCTCTTCATTAAAACCCAAGTGTATACAGGTAGGCAATAATAGACACCACTTTTTACTCATGTGAGTTCCGCCCTTTTGTGCCCTGAAAGTTTTCACCTGCTTTGGGGTGCAATTTATCCTCGAGATTGATTTGAAAGCTATTTCTCCTAATAAAATGTCTTTGCATACCTTAGGCTATCAATCTGCATTCATTAACTGAAATCAATGTCATCATTTGAAATTAACTGCTATTTTATCTATTCCTCACTTGCAACTTCTCTGACACTATCAGCGTCACTCCATTGAGTCCTATCTTAGATGATGAATGATGTACTCATTTTTTAGGTAATTAGATGAACTAGGTACTAAATAGGGCATGCATTACATATTCCCCTAGTAGCAGAGGGCGTTGTCACAATGTTGCATCAACGTGCCCAATGTTACATGACAACGTGCATGTTGCCACAACGTTGCATCAACGTCCAAGCACAACGTTATCAGTCGACGTTGAATCAACGTGCATGCAACGTTGACGTCAGCTATGATTTAAGTTATTCTTTATCTATAATTATACCACAGGGGTTGGCAAGCTGTGGTACTTTGCATTCGTGCACATGAACATTGTCTTCACGTATAAATATATATATTTAATTTTGAATAATGTATTCTACTAGTCAGTTGTCTGCCTGTGAACGTGAATTTGAACAAACATGTGGGAATTGGATAACATCTTGTTTATTCTCAGTAATATTGCATTTACATTCATATTATGTGGCAATATAGGTTTCAATTATTAATGCCTGATAACTTTTATCATGATTGGATGGTATTTCCTCTAACTATAATGACGTAATCGCAATTTAAAAATAATTTCTTGAAGTCACATTAATCCACAGGAGTGGCCACATATATAACACTTTCAAGACGTGAGATATATAAACCGGGGGCAAGGATGTGCGATCAGATTCATAGGACTTACCATAATTATATAGATACAAAATAGGTAGATGATAGGTAGGCTAATACAATGTACATATCTCATCACGTGATAATAACATGCATAGTATTTTAGACATGAATTCCCTTTTTTATTTTGAGAGGGCAGGGAGGAGCCAGTGGAGAGGGCAAGGGAGTTTTAAGGGAGAAAGCTTTACCTGAGTAACTAAGAAAGAACTATCTTTTGACAAAGTATCAACATTAATGTTAATTATGGGATAATTTCATTGATGGCTGAAGCTAGTAAAATTTTCTAACGCTGCCTTAAAAATGTTTCACCGATAACGTTGCAGCGATGTTGCACTGATAACGTTGCAGCAAAGTGGTTTTTTGGGAAATTTGGATGTTGAGGCAATGTGCATGCAACATTGCGACAGCCAACTTGTACCTTTTTTCATTGTAAAATTGTCACAACGTTGTGACAACTTCCTCTGCTACTAGGGTCATGTGGCCTATACACTCGTAAACATGGTGCTTCCAAAATCAGTGCCTAATTACTATGTACATTTTTGACAACTGTAGTATTCCTCTCAAGCTCAACTAACGTCTGATTCATCCTCTTCTTCAGCCCATAGTTATTGGAATCCATGAATAACATTCTGGATCCCCATATTTTTTGTCTCTCCTCCTCTTATCAAGCACATACCTTGTTTACCAAACTACCTTTGCTCTCTATTATTTCTGTATCGACTGCATGTTCCATAGGTCCTGTCCTAGAACAATAAATTTGTTTTCTGTTTCTATTCTATTATCCACCTTACTCCTCCAACGATCCTTGGCTACTGCCTTTCTTCCCGTATCATGCCCAGCACTCTTGCCTTCCTCTTTGCAGTTAGTTCAATTTATTGTTTTTTTCAAGTCATTTTATTGGTTTGGCGGGTTGATTGGGGAGGGAGCTGACATCTGAGGTAATTTATGCCATCAAGGTTGATATCGGTAGGTTGGCAAGGGAGAAGGTTTTTTTGGGGAGATTAGGCAGGCAGGCTGTAGAGAATCTGAGCATCAGTACTTATAGTCTACTCTTAGTGAAATGAACCAAGGAGTCGTCAGTTTAGCATCTTGGTCTGACAGATGAGAGAGTATACTAGTGTGCTCCACATGGAGCCCAAGTAGGGATCAAGATTCTACTGAAAAATCTCTGCCACAGCCAGAATTTGAACACAGGCCCTTGGAATGTGATGCCAGTGCTTAAGCCAATCACACCTTCCAATTCATCGTTAGGTTTTTTACAGTCCATAGATTAAAGAAGAGAGTTTATGGCATCTATAGTGACAAAAAAGAAGCCTGTTACCTTGTGGAAAGTGATTCACCTAACATTGTTATCATACGTAGGTTGTCCCTAAATTTTCTGAATAAAACAGTCCTTTTTTGGAAATTATATCCATTTTTTATTTTCTAGGTAAACCATCATGGTACCCCAAAAACTTCAATTTTAATACCAATGTTTTAGACTTGTTATGTGACTCTAAAACTGATCAATTCAATATTGCTGTTTGTAGATATTAATGCATAACATTCTCCTTGGTTATCATACGATATTATGAAAGATCTAAGGCTTTCCCGGTGTGGAGCGATATTGGTGGTTCTTCTGGTTTCCGACCAGGTCAAACTCTCCATTTCTGCCGATGTTTTCATGAACGACTCGTTCATTGAAATGTTGGCAGAAATGGAGAGTTTGACTCAGTCGAAAACCCAAAGAACCACCGATATCATACGATATGGCTCCCCTTATTCTCGTATTTATTCTATGGTTCAGTCCCAACCCTATTTTCCCCATTTCATGGGAATGCTTTTCTTGCCATTAAGGCTCTTTATATCTTCAACCTCTCTTTATGCCACCAAAATGTAATTTATTTTTCTTTCGGTATTGAGTTACCAAGAATTCTTCCCTCTATCAACCTATTAACACTTTAGTGGCGAAGCTTCGTGATGGGAAAAGCTTTCACTTTCATGAATATTGTGACCATTTCACTCTATCCCTCTGTGCGGAACTCTTTTGTGGTAAGGAATCGCACAGGTAAGTTTCAATCCATTTTTGGACCCAAGTTCGCAGGAAGCCAGACCCTTTCCTTGGCTGCTGGGTGGAGGTAACCTCAAACCCTTCACCCGAACACCAGTCCTCCTTGCAGTATCTGTTCATCGTCAACTATTTGTTCAGACTGGGGATTGACTAAAAACCAATCGTTCCATTCGTGAAATTAAGAACCAGAAGTGTATTCCTTATGTTACGCTCTAAATTTAAAAATGTTAAATGGTACTCTTCTGTAATTATTCGGTGACATAAGTTTTATCAAAGGATGCTACCAACAACTTATCTAAAACTCGCATCAGAGGTTGGTTTAACACTTGTAATTGATCAGTTGAACATAACCAACGCACTTCAAAGCCTATATTTCCCAAGTATGCAATAAATTGTTTTTTAGTAGATCCACTGCAAAAACAAATAGTGGACTGTGGCTAGATGCCGTGACTGGGGCTGTTGATGAGAGAAACGGTGGAGATAATCCCCACAATTTATTACAGTGAGGATACTTTTACAAACCTCATAAAAATATACACAACCACAACCCGGGTTTCGACGGCTGAGCGTCATTATCAGGTGATAAAAAGTGTAAAGCAATCCCTTATATACTATCAGTCTGCTGGGGGGGTAGGGGGTAGTTGGGTGAGGGGGTGGACTAGAATGGTCAACAAAAGAGGAAAGGATAGGGGAGTTGGCGGGCAGCAAGAATTCATTTAAAAGATTAACATCTGGGTCAACATTTCGCTTTAAAATTTCAAGCTGTTCAAATGCATTTAGCTCACGTCGGTTATTAGTAAAATGCAGTACACTAACTTTAAAATCACTTTCATTGTCACAATTTAAAAGGTGTTTGGCAGAATTACTCTTTTCTTCATGGTCATTTTTAAAAGCACTATAATGTTCTTTCGTTCTGGTCTGGAAACTTCTCGAAGTCTGTCCCACGTAGACACGTTCACAGTCGTTGCATGACAGTTCGTAAATACCACTTCTGCACATAGAGTCCACTTTATCTTTGCAATGTGCAAATAAGTTTTTTAGGGTCATGGTTGACATATATGATACATAGAATTGATCTTTGGGGAATTCTTTTACAACATTTTCGGTTACACGACCGTAATATCTAACAGAGTTCCATTTTTTACAATCCATTTTACCACTATTAGAAGAATTTATTAGGTAAACAAAATTTTTCTTCTTCTTTTTACGAAATAATTTGTCTATTATTTCTGGTGAATAGCCATTTGCAAAAGCTAAATGTTTAATTAGGTTATTTTCTTTTTCAAATTCTTCTTTGATGAGTGGGATATTAATTAGACGGTTAATCAAGGTATGGAATGCTGCCATTTTTTGTGAGTTGCATTGTCTTGAGTCAACAGGAATGACGATGTCAGAATATGTTAGCTTTCTATAAATTACAAATTTATGACGATTATTCACCAGGGAAATAGTCAAATCCAAATAGTTAATGGAACGTTTGTTATCAGTCTCATTCGTAAATTTGAAACCCGGGTTGTGGTTGTGTATATTTTTTATGTGGTTTGTAAAAGTCTCCTCACTGTTATAAATTGTTGTGATGGAATACCACAAAGTTGCCGAAGACTACGTTTTATTCTAACGAGATAATCCCTGCCCTGGCTGAGGATAGGATCCCACATCCAGGAGGGTGGGGTCCCTAATGACACCAAAGACCTTTTTTTCTCCCTTATATCTTGCTTAGCCGCGGAGCCATGTTAAAAATGGAATTCGTTCTCTTCCATTGAAAAATTTAAACCATTTATAAGTTGCATTCAGTCACGAGGAATGAAAAATTTGCACCCTGTCAACACAGTGTTTGTAGGAGAAGGGTCAAACATAAAACATGTTGTTTCCTTCAATCATGTCCTCGTTCCACTGCCCTGTCTGAATCTCCTATGAAAACTTCCTATCCTCCCTAACCAAACCTTTGCCTTCCTGGCTAACAATCTTATTGTTATTCGTCTCTGTTCCCTAATCTTAAAAGCCTCCAGTTTACACAACTATTTTTTCCACCAAGGCCTTGTTTCTGAACAATTTAAGGCAATGTTCCATTTTAAAACTTTATCTAAGCATTTTTTATCCCTTTTCTCAGATTTTCATAACATTATTAAGGTAGTCTACCAGTTATGGTAGGTTTAAATGGAAGTGAGTAAAAAATCTCTAGATTTGTACGTGAGCAGGGCCATATCTATTTGTATTTCTTTCTTCATATCAACATATATTCTACCTTTAATCAGGAACATTGCCAGAAATTTGCTTCGGGTAGGGCTAAGTGTAGCATAGCATAACTTGAAACAAATCAGCCATTCGCTTTCAGTTCCGGGATGTTACAAATCTCTTCCTTAAATTTTCAGTGCTTGGTATTTTTTTTAACTCTGCTCATTCCTACCTATTCTTGTTAGTAAAGTTCACTACTTACCTGGTTATGAAGCAATTAATTTGCCCGGCGCCAGAACAGAAGTTCAATGCATACAATCTGTGTCATAATATTACGTAACATATGTTACAGATCTTACGTAGGGCAGGGCAGATCTTACGTAATAATTTACATATATAATGATTTTAAAAAAATGCATTTTTTAGGTTGGAAAGTTTTAGGAACTACGATGTCTATTTGCATCAACGGTCTTCTTTTCTTCTCTCCAGCCATTCTATCAATCACTTAATAAGAATGTATATAAATGTCCCGGTGTACTGAGAGCATATAAAGAGCGCTTAGTCTTTCATCGGCCATTAAGTTTTGAGTAACACTCTTTACTCTCCTCATGATTGAGAAGGACCTTTCCACGCTGACAGTGGCATACAGACTAAGGGTTTAGGTTAGGTTAGTTTAGGGTTTAACCCCCCCCCCCTCCTAACATGTTTACCTGAATTCGTATTCGTTCGTTTACCTGAACTAGCCTTTAGAATTTAGCTTATTGGGCTGAAAAATATAGTTGAATTGTCTTCACGAAAAGAGAATGTTAATTTATTATTGTTTTAGTGAATAATAATCTAAATATCAATTCATGATGATTTACATAATACTAATGAAACCTCCCCCAGAAGCCAAACCCCCCCAGGAGTCAATCCTGCGTATGCCACTGCACACTGCATGTGGTTACTAGGAGAATAGCTAAAATTATCCGGAGGAAATAGATGGATCTGAAGTAGGTTTTGTCACATGGACCTTTAGAACCTCGTTTTCCTTCTCAATCGTTGATGTTGTGCTGCACCACAATGCATTATTGCAAGCCATCTCAACTTGTATCACGGTTTAAGTAAAACTTTTCCTAAATTTAAATATATGGCAGATCTTGTGTAGGGCTAACCAAAAAGGAAAATCCCAATTAATAACCTAGAAGACGTGGTCGTATATGCCTACTGTATTCAGAGTCGTAAAAGAAGAATCGTAAAGATGGGAGTGTGGCGGATAGAGAATAGGTTGTTTTGGGTTAGTTAGAAGTAGAGGATTAAATTGAGTAAAAGTCTTAATATTATAAAGAGGGAAAAAATTTTTTATCCTGTCGTGAATAAAATATTTAGTAATATTATTTTCGTGATGGTCGAAAAAAATGAATCCGGCAGAGAAAATGAAGCCGGAAAATGAAAAGGCTGAAAAAATTTAATCCGGTAGAGAAATAAAAAAACGTTATTTACACGAATGGACTACAATTGTCAAAAACATTTTTGTTTTAAGGTTTTTAACCCTTAAGAGGTCGCGCGGTGTACAGGGACGTAAAGGGTCGCGCACGGTCTAAAAGACCGTGTTAACAAAAAGTTAAATAATTTATATATTTATTGAAAATTAATTTATTTAAAAGTTAGCACATACCAACAGTATATTACATAAGCAGTAATAAATTTTATACATAATTAATTAGGTTGTTTATATATATTTAAAATGATAAATACATTTTAACTCCACCGTAAATTCACTTTGAATTATCTTGTAACCTGTGTGAAGCTAAGGAATAGAATATTAGAGGTAAAAATGCAAAATTTCTATAATTTGAATGCCATTGGTATTTATTTATCACCGTCAAAGCTGTGTTGCTCCACCACATGGTCCTCTTTTCTGTTTTCAACTTCAGCGCAACCGACGCAAGTAGTGACAGTGTGCTCTTTACAAATACATTTTGAGCATATTGCACAGTGTTTGCTGCTTTTTTATTCTATTTCCATGAGCAAAAGGCACATCTTCCTGGGCCTATATCCCTCTGCGGTGGTATTTTCTCATTGAGAATTCCAAAGAGATTCCTATTATTTGCTTTTAGGCTGGTAGGTAGATTTTCTGAGGCAGCTCTAATTTTTAAGAAATCTATGCAAAGTTATTTACTTTATGTTTTCTGAAACTATATTCTGTTCATCTTATTCCAGTGTTACTTTGAAATATAATATGTGAATCCATTTATTGCAGATATGTTTACAAGCGCAAAAAATACGGTCAATGGCCAACGAAAACTTTTCCTTGCTAGTATACGTTTCTTTCAGCTGATCAACGGTATCAAAGCCATTATTTATTGCAATATGAAATGTAAGTACTCCTGACGTAGCTGAAATATCAGTATCTCTATCAATTTATCATCGTCATGCATTGAGGACAACAACATAACTTCCTTGTCATTTTCCGGAACGTAAGACGGAAGTGTACAAGTTTTTTTCAAATCCAAATAGGCTGCTATGCGGTTCACGGTGTTTACAAACAGGTGCGGTATTTCTCGTTTGTTTTATCTCAAAGTTCCACAACTGTCATCTTGTCAATTACAACTTGTTTTGCTAGTGGAACCGAGCAAAACCAATTGTCAAAAGTTAAATTGCGACGGGATCCTGAAATTGGACGTATCCATCTTTGCACAATTTTCTGCGGGCTGTGGTCTACCGCAAAATCTCCGTTAGGTTGTTTGTCAGCATAGATTTCCATATTTAGGGCGTAAAAAATGAGGGAATCTGTTAAAGAATAGAGCTTTATTCCATACCTTACTGGCTTATTTTTCAAATATTGTCTTAAACCACATGCCGCGAAAAGGTTCTAACATCTCATCTATGTTCGCGTATTTCCCTATTGTGTAATGCGCCTTGCACCTGTTGACAAAGTGAGTGAAAACACTTCGTATTGGAGCTAGTATGTCACATTTTTTCCTGGCATTCCTATCATTTATATTATCAAACCTCAATACATGCATCGAAAACTTAAGTATTTTCAAAGACATTGTAACGCAAAACTGCTCTATTTCTGTTTCATCTCCTGCCCAGAGGTCTTCAAGAATTTGATGTGATGCTCTCAAAACACCTGCCAAATATAGAAGGCCAAACAAGGCTTTAATTTCAATAATATTAGTGTCGTTAGCATCTCTCTCGCGAGAATAAGAAGGCCAATCTTTAGCAATGCATGTATTAGTGTATTTGACAATTTTGTCAATGGCCATGTCAGGGAAACATAACGCCCACGACTGAATTGAGGATTTGGCATTTCACCCAATCCCTTTTACTTCTTTAGAACCTGTCACTATATTTACTCTACTGTTGCGCACTGATCGACTTGCGGGAAGAGCACTCCACTCACTTGTTCCGTCTTTTCCGGTGTAGTGTACTGAATCAAATTGTTCCACATTGTCATTGTCACACTCTTCAGCAGATTCTTCTCTAAGCGTATCATGGTCGCTTTCCTCTAAGATGTCCTTCTCATCTGTATCACTTGGAATTATTTCCTCTTCATCTGTCTCACTTTGCAGAAGAAGCCTGATCCTTTCCACTTCCTTTTTCTCTAAATGAGTCATGACTCGTGTTCGGAGCTATAAGAAAATTGTAAACATAAAGCTTTTTGTACCAACACACAAACAACGCAAATGTGGTGTCAATAAGTAAGATAATTAGCGATTTATAATATTCGCACCCTCCGTTTCTGCTGGAACGATGAACGTATTTTGACGCTAGATTTCCATAATTCACAAGAGTAAAAATAAAATATTTTTGTGATTCCTAAAAATCCAACTTACACACGCGATTGAATTTACAAATAGAATGGATATACAAATCTTTGAAAGTAGTATGACTGTAAATGACGAACATATGTACAAAAATGAGACGCGCTGAATACTTACAGGCTACCACCATCAATTTATTCAAGGATAATAAGAATATACGAAAGTTAGCGTTTTCCCAATACTTATAAAACGTAAAAACAGTAAATACAAAAAGTGGTAGTCTCAAGATGCACTTCATAAGACTCCGAAGTCAACTGCTCTAAACCACGAGCAGAGACTGAATGGACAGGCATTTCACCAGTGTTTCATTATTCCCCAAAGCACAAACAGCGAGGCGGGTCGGACCTGTGCCACTCGCACGCAGAAATGCAGACACCACAATGTAAATACATGTAACGCTTGCGATGTGACTTCATAAGAGCTATGTATATATGTGAGATAATGATTAAGGGTCAGGCAACGAGATGGATAGGCGGGCACGGCATCGGATTCACATTTCAGGCCGTACGTGGGTTATCCTAGTCAAACATGGGTCGAAATAAAACAGCAAATAAAAATATAGATTGCATAAATAGTCCTTGCACATTATCAACTGAAACTATAGAGTATATAGATAATGTTCTTCAAAGTTTTGGGGGGAAATAAATATGAAATATATTTACGAAAATTGTTTCAGGCACCCGGTCTTTTAGACCGTGTGCGACCTCTCCCGTTCACATATCTAAATAAATGGTGCACAATGGGGAAAAGTAATTATAAAAAATTAGCTGTAACACAGGGAGAACTCATACATTGTCTTTTGACACAATATTCACTATTATTGAGGTACTCAAAAGGCCAGAGTTTACGATAAGATAATTATTTTTTAAATTGTAACTTTTAGAGCCACCCGGTATTTTAGACCGTGCGCGACCTCTTAAGGGTTAAATCGTAAAGATACACAACCCTTATACATTTCCGGGTTAATTGCTGCGTGGAGAAATATTTTGCTCAACGTTCCGTTCCTCATGCTGGGAACGTCGTCAGAAAACGACGCATCCTGACGCATTTGGGTCTCCTGACGACGTTCGTAGCATAAGGAACGAAACGTTGAGCTAAACATCTCTCCACGCAGCAATTAACCCGGAAATATATAAGAGTAGTATTGTCGAAAAAAATTAAATTTGGTAAAGAGATTTTATTAAAATTATCAATAGAAATATTTTACAGGAGGAGACCTAATTTTTTGTTTTTTTCTCGCAACTGCGAAAGCGAAAACGGAGGGACCCCAGTCGCATGGTGAGGGTATAGCTTACCAAGAACGTAATATAGATCGATGTAGAAGTGTATACTGAGTAAGCCTGAGTAACACTTTGCAGAAATATTATTAACAACATCGTAAATTAATAATGACTGAAGTTAAAGCATTTCTTTCCATTTGAAACTAATAATTTTATCTGTTCCATATTTTAAAAATCAAAATATTGCAGAACTCGGATAGAAAAAAGCAAAATAGGAAAGGTCCAAAATAGTAACGTTAGCGCGTGGTCGTACAAAAGGAAATGATTTCAATATTCTACCGTGTGTCAAAATCCGTTGTCTCGGGCGTAAATTTATGGAATTATGAAAATTATTTACTAGCCGTGTAACTTTTTAAATTTGAGATCAATCACTTTATCTGTTCTTAAATTTAAAAATATAAAAAGATCACAGATTACGCAGGGGAAGTGAAAAAGAAAATCCAAAATAATAACCGAAAATACACAGTCGCGCGTGTGGAAATATTACACTACTATATTCAAAGTCCATTTTAGGTTTATTTATGCAACGGAGTATTTTGGAGGATAAGAGGCCGCTTTGGTTTATTTAGTTGGAGAGGAGTTCATTTAGAAACGAAAAATATTTAATTTAGAGGGGAGAAAATTATTTTTAATCTGGTGGTTAAATATTTTTTTTAATTTCCCGACAGCCTTGTAAAAAAAATATAATCCGGTCGGAAAAATTTTCTCCTTAATCCCTCCTCCCGTATTGTCTAAATGTAAATTTATCCTCAAAAATTGTTTTTTGTCTTTCTTAATTAAAAAATTCTCCTTAATATAATTTGAATACGTTATTACGGGGAGAGGAATGAAAGAGAAACTGTTCTCTACGGGATTTAAGTTTTAATGTGAAATCCGGAAAATAGTTTTTCCATAAAAAATATTTTTCTAGGAGGAGAATATAATATTTTCTTTTCTCTCAACCGCGAAGTCTAAAAAAGAAGGACCTATACCCCAGTTGCCTGGCGAGGGTAGAGCTCGCCAAGAAACCGACGGCGGTGAGCTATTCACAGAGTGAATAAACCCAGCGCCGCGCTGCGCCCACTGCAAGCATAATCAGCAACTAATAAGCTACTAATTACGAAGTAATTAGCAACTAACAAGCTACTAGTTATGCCCATGAAGGCACTGATGAAATCCCAAATCCCCCCACCCCCCTCAGGTCCTCCCGGAAATCCATCCGGTACCCATGGCTCACAGCTTGAGGTCGGCCGGACGCGCCCAGACTTGGCCGGGATTTGAACCCGAGTCCTCTGGTTAGCAGCCCAATGCTCTACCCACTAGGCCACCACGCGTCGGTAGGAACTCGGGGAAAACCGATATTTGAAGTTCAAGATAGAAGTCCTTACAGAAGGGGGACATACCAAAAATATTTCAAGTCCAAAAATAGAAGTAATTAAAGGCGAAAAATAAATATTTTAAGTCCGTACTTAAAGTAAAGATGAGTGAGGAAGCTCGGAAATAATTAGAGTCCGTACAGGTGATGCTTTGAGGAACAAGCAAAAATATTCAAAGTCCAGACGGCGAGTTTTGAATTACGCGGGCAGTTTTGTTAGTTTAAATGCAAATAATCGTCGAAAAACACCCCTTATAAATAATTTCAATGAAATTCTGAAATGAAAAAATGAAAAAATGAAATGGTAACGCGTCTCCAATCACCAACGCGACCCACCCCAGGTCAGGTGTCTTAAACGTGGGGTCTTTTCACTCTGTCTTCCATTGTATCCATTTTATTGTAACTGTATCTACTTGTGCCCTCTGGCGCTTAGCTGTCAAATGGGGGCAAGTAAAATGCGGGGAGTTATGAGTGTCACCTCCCCACACAGGATAACCATGTGCGTTATGAGTGTCGCCTACCAACACAGGATACATCCTTGGACTTAGTTTTTTCCGAGCATTCTTCGCCCGAGTCCATAGAAGAGTGCGTCGGACAGGAACATAGACGCAGCACACTGCAACTCGTTTCATTTACCTCCTCTGTATTCAAGCAGTTGGTTCAGGTGGTTGATCAGACTGGACATTTTAATAATGATAACAAAATTCTTTCAATCTATTTTATTTTTAAATTGCAACACTTATATTAAATATTAAAAACAACATTTGGGTACACTATCCAAAGCTAGCCTTTAAATTCAAAAGCACTTAAATAATGTTATTTTGAAAACTCTCTGGTACAAACTGGATGCTAATGCACTGAATACTACAATAACAACTTCCAATTATAAATTTTGAACAATTAAAATAATTAGTACACCTGTTGGTTTTTTTCAGCCTCTTCACTTGATTTTTTGAAGATTGATGACAGGCCAAGCTGCCACAGAAGATAACATGATCCAGGAAATCACTAGGAATTACCAGCTTGATACAGCAGCCTAAGCGATGACTATAGGCTCTGGAGGGCGCCATCGTGAACATATTGCCAATGACCTGCTCGCAAAGAAAACTCTATGAATACCAGACAAGTTACCTGGAAACATTTCTAGCCTCAGTACTAAATGCTTGTGACTTGCTTTCTTCCATAGTTACCTATGTTTAATAGCTACCATGCATGTACATGTCTTCTCGACTCCAATATCACACCAAATGAGCACACGGCAAGAAATTAAAGATAATTTGCATCTATCAGATGAATATGTAACGATGAATTTAACAAATCAATAAATATCTATTGACTTGACTAATAAATGTCATTACTTCAGAGGTAAATGTTAATTAAATTGCAGGGATCTTGGATAATAACTTCTGTGGAGCAACAAGGGGAATTGACTGTGAGTAAACACGCCAAATACCAATGTAGTTGTTTTTGATAGGTAATAGAGTGTGAATGATGAGAGTATATGACCAAATAGTGGAACAAATCTACGATTTTGTGTATCTTGGCTGAATGTTAGTGAAATATGGTAGGATAGATGAAGAGTTTAATAGTGTGAATGATGGAAGGAAAGATATAATATATATTGTGCATATCAAGGAATGAGCAATTGCTTAGGGAATCAGAAATCGCACTGTACAAAAGTGTTCTTCTCCCTGCATCGAAACCTGGGAGTTTTAGGATAGGAATAACTGTTGGCTGAATGCCGTGGGAATGGGGTAATTGAGAAGTTTTTGCGGGAGATGTAGGATGGATAGGATTAGGCTCAGGCATATTAAATAGTGAGAAAGAAATTTCATAAATGAAAATTATAGTGAATAAAGCAGTTGGAGTTGATAATTACCCAGCAGAGTTTTTAAGGAGGAATATGAGAGACAGAATTTGTTAACTCATTCCCAGAATTGAAAGAAAGCAGTTGGGAACACTAAAAAAGACTACTAATTCCCATTTTGAAGAAGAAGACAGTGATGGAATTCTAAGATCATAGATCAATTGTTCTAAGAGTTGATGAATAAAAGGTTTTGGATTAGAATAAAGAACAACTTTCTAGAAAGAACTGATTGGGTTTAGTAAAGGCATAGAAATGCACGATTCTATAGTTTTTGTGGGAATGTTAATAAATATATAAAATATGATCGTGATGATTTAGCTTGTGTTACTGATTTTGAGATGGGTTCTGGCCTCTGCCTAGTGTGGTAGAAGTTTTCACCGCAGAAATCAGGATTAGATGGGAGAGAACTACATCTCATCAGACTGCACGAGTTAAAGTTGCTGATGGAGAAACAGGGTGGGCTGGGGCTGAGATAGAGATTTCTCCTATAACCTGCATTATTCAACTCATATGCTGGAGAAAGGGTAATGGAATCATAGGAGGACCTTTAAGTAGGATTAAAAGTAGGAGTGGCAGTGAATAAGTTGGATTTACAGTTAACAAAGCACTAATCAGTCAGTAAACCAAAGGACTGCAATCAAAGCTTTTAGTCCAGTCATGCTCACGAAAAAATGGAATGGGAGGGCTGAGAGTTAAGTAGAATCTAGATTGATTGGAGTTGTTTATGATGATATAAGTTGCTTGGACTTTCATATGAAGCATGAAATATTTCCGAAACCCAGAGTTAAGGTTTGAAGAACAAAAAAGGGTAGAAGCATTTGGAATATCGACAGTGAAAAACAGAGGACCTTTAAGAAATGTTTATACAGACAAAGGGGCATAAGAAGATACTATACATAACATGTAATGATATGTCTTTTAAAATAGAGGCAATAGTGAATGTGGATAGAGGAAGTAATTAATAGAAAAGGTCCTGAGGGTCGTAATGGTGGAGGAAAAAGGTTTATAGAGAGAAGGGAAAAGAGAAGTAAGTTTAATAAATGGAAAATATAGAGGAAGGAAATATACTGAGATGAATAATGGAATAAGGTGATGTTCTGAGTATGTTATAAGAAACCATAGCATTGTAAAATAATTTTTAAGCCAAATCAATCCTACCTATAAAATTAATACATTGCTTAAAATAATAATAATTGCTTTGAGATAGAGGATTAATGCCAAAAGATTGAACAAATATTGTCAGCTGCCAGAATACTCAATATGGACTATTCTACAAGAAAACAGCAAGGTCGGAGAGGATGAGAATGTATTGCAAGTGCTGCCGATGTAGGTGAAAAGAAAAAAGGGTTTGATGCATGGAATGGGAGTAAAAAAACACTTGCCATTGTTGGCGTGGAAATGAAGTTGCTGAAAGAGATGAGGAGGAGGCAACCCAGGTAATAGAAATGTACAATTTAAAGGAAATAGGGTGTTGAAGAGCACAACTTGAAAGCATAAGGCTGGGAATGTATAAGATTAGGTGGATATGAATGGGCACGTTGGGCCAAAGGAAGGAGATGAATATAATTAACTGAAAAGAAAATTAGAGTAAGGTAAGGAAGAGTTGAAGATGGGTTCATGGCAGAGAAAGGTAAGTACATAAAATGGTATTTAAGGTATGAGGGGAACTATGGCAGTGAATGTGCGTTCACCAGCAAGAAAGAACTGATGAAAGGTTCTATGAAAGGATGTTATGACAAACTTGAGTATAGTGTTGAATGTAGCACTGCATGGAGCGGAGATCAGATAGAAATAAAGGAAAAATGCTATTAATACAACGTGTGAGACTAAGATGACATTCACTGCGGTAGTGAGGTGTGAAAGGTGACAGGTGTGAGTTTGTCATCACTTGACGATGAGAGTATATTGGTGACATTAAAGATAAGGGTGTGGAAGATGGAGAGATGGATGGGTCACTTGCAACATCAAGAATGGATGAGTCCAACTGAAAAAGAATGAAATATTTCTGACAAAGTCTTGATGGCTGTTGTACTTTATCACCCTTTGCTTCTACCCTGCTTTCAGTGATAACTGTGTGACAAATGTGAATAATGACAGATACAAATATAATCAGTGGAGACAAATGAAGTCACTTTTGAAAGCTATGAGGTAAGATACATGAGGTAAGCGAATTGTGGATAACTAAATAGATTTCTTATTACAATGCTAGAGTCAAGCGTATTTTGTGAAAACTTCGATCCATACATTTGAGGTGTACATCTGCTCCAGTCTGAAAAGCACTATTACAAGCCATGAAATGTATTATTTTTACCATAAATTTTACTTTAAAATTTTTTCCTCATTTCAATAACAAAGACAAAATTAAAATGACTGCGTTTCATTAAAATCTGCGTTAATAACAAAACGAAATTCACTTTATATCTAAAATTTAAACATCTAAGAATACTGAGCTGAATTTCAATTAAAACAGCATATTTAAAATGATCATACATTCTAGTGGACATATATGAGGCGATATACCAAAGAAATCATTCTGCTGAGTACACTTTCCTTTATATTTATTGTGTGATAGTCAACAGAACAATCAACAATATGAGAATATGCAAAAAATATTAAATAAAAATGCTTAGTTAGAATTTACCAGTGTTTACAGTGAAAATATTACTAAATACATATTACTCTCGATAGGTAAGTCTATCAAGAATTATAAATCGGTTGAGCATGATTTTGGAGACTAATAAAAACTTACCTGAGGTTCGTAGAATCACAAGTTCAAGTGATGACTGTAGTGCTTTGGCATGGGTCTAAAATGACTTCAAAATCTCTGGAAAGTCTGGGTGACACCTTTTACCGTCAAAGGCAAATAGTAAAAGAAATAATGTTTTATAAGTTAACTACTATAAACGAAATTATCACTTAACTATTAATATTTTTCTACTCTAATTATGCTTCTAAATGTATAATATCATACAGCACAGGAAAATTCACAAAAATTCACTCTTTCTGCTTTGGTCAAAATGTCGCGAGAGACTGAAACCGGAATGTTTTTTAGCATAAATGTCTGACTTACAGTCGCAGAGGAGCTTTGTTTATATAATAATAATTTATTTTTTTCAATAAAATACGCTTCCAAAGATAAGTACATAATAAAAAGGTTAAAATATTTCATAAACGGATAATGCAAAAAAGGTTCGGCTATAGTCTGCTGTTCTTCCTACCTCTTGTGTTTTTTATTATGCAGTCATACCCAGCCAGCACACCATATCATGTTTATGTAAAATGCGTGAAAACCTAAGGTGTGCATGCGTACGTAAACAAAATCTCTCTGTAGGATTTAATATTTACGTAAACCCTACGTAAGATTTTCGTAAGGGGAACATGTAAACGCACATACTTGACACTTACATAAACAACTCGTAAGCTGGCTTTCACTTTGCACATGTAAACGAATTTACGTGATTCTTACTTCGCGCTTACGAGCGAGGACCAATGAGAAGCAAGTTCACAACATAAAAAGTTGAAACTGTCCTTTTGTATTGAAAATATGTCGCTTAAAATGTACAAGTGAGAAATGGAAAATATGTAATAATATTAATCAAGGAGGCCTTGATCTGTAAATGTAAAATTTTTTGATCCTTTCACGCAAATTCTTATGCGTATATTTTTCATTGCGTTGTCTGCTATGTTTTGACGTGACATGGCCAATTTCTTTGATATATCTTCAATCAAGCTACTTTCAAAGCCTCATGCAAAGTTTACTAAGGTCATAGGACGTCACACGCTCTTCTATCATTTAAAAGAACCAAGCCGATCACAAGTATTCCTCCAATATTTTTCCTTGACACGCCAAATATATTCGTTACTCATTTGTTCACTTCTACATCTGCGTCAAAGTACACAAATGCCGTAGCGGCCATAATCGACTGAAGACTATTGTTTTGGTGTTTTATTTGAATGATATTCATAGAGGAATCGCAGTACGATATATTTTGCGAACAGCAAATCATTTACAATTTACTATTATTGGATTTCAAATGTGAACAGTGGTATAGAACGGTGTGCAACGTTATATTGGAAGATAGTTTCGATCGCACGTCTTGTTATGCATTTTAGCTGCGATTTAAAGAAAATTATCCCAGTGGAGCATTTAATTTCAAGTTTAAAATAAAGTAGGTATCATTAGGTTTCAATGTGCAAGAAACAGCAGTGTCATTTTTGGTGAAAATATATAAACGAAGGTTTTGCTTGTGTTTTGGCTGTGTATGTTACATTATGACATGCCAGTGATTACAAGCGTTATTTGTGTGCTACGATGGATTGCGTGTCAAAGTGGATATATTTTTACGTAAATTAGTTGGACTTGATATCTGTAAGTTTTGGGTTATGACATGAATGGTATTAAAATTGTAGCGAATACGTAGTAAGTGTTGAAGAAGACGTAGCAGCAATCAATTCATTGTTTCTACTAATGGCTAAATTAAAATAAGGTACCTATTTTAATTGAAGTGAAGTTGGTGACTAGGTGGATTGCTCTTGTCTTGTAAATGTGGTTGTTTACGTGAAGGGATAAACAGTGTAATGTTTTACTATTTTTCATTCAGTGAATTTTGTCACCCCAGTGTCATCTTTTTATTTCATTGCATTGTTGTTTCAAATGTGATTTTGTTGAAATAATTAATCCGTCTGCGTTCAAGGCAGGTAATTACTAATTAGCAATAGGCAATTGGATTTGTCCTTAGCAGAGGTTATTGTGTTATTTTAGAGTATCTTAAATTGAAAATGTGGTTGTTTACGTCCAAGTGAAAGGGTGATGAATTTTTTATCTACTTATGCAATGTATGTTGTTTCAATATGCTTCATTCAGTAAATTTTACCATCTCAAAAGTTATCTTTTCATTTACTCGACTTGAAGGGGAAAATGTGGGAAATTATATTAAAAAATTACAAATAATATTATTGGCTAAAAATATATACTATGTAAGCATGATGGCTGATGTTTACGTAAAATGCTTCCGTGTTGTTTACTTAATAATGGGGACATGTGGCCATGATTTTTACCAGCTGCTTACTTGAAGTTTACGTAAATAAATCGTAATCAAGTAAACCGTTTACGACGCATTTACGTACATTTCAAGTAAATTTTAGGTAAACTGTTTTAGTGTGCTGGCTGGGTAAAATACGCAATTAGTTGTTTGATGCTACAAATACACTTCCTGACATGCTAGTGCCACTGTGCAATAAATTGAGAAAGGTGTCTGTAGGTTGTTTGATTCAAATTGTGGTAGAAATTAATGATAATATATTTATATCGACGAATGAGAAATCCCTCACCCCGCATTTCCTAAATAACCTGCAATTGGGTATTTTGGCGTACATATATGATTTGTTCCTTTCAGTTTAATTGATCCGGCGGTCGATATTTATCAAGCGTCAATTGTTCGCATTACAAGAACTACCCAGCCAGAACGGCAGATATCTCTTGCGGGTAGGGAAGGGCATGAATTGGGAAAGCGCATCCCTACCCAGGCATCACAGCGGATATCCCTTACAGATATTGAAGGGTAAAAGTGGGGCAAACATATCACCATGGAATCTTAACGAAATTGCAGAGGAAAATCTTCCCCAAATTTTCCGTTTCGGGGGGCTCTATAGATTCAATTGCCTCTAGTGCCAATGAACCATCGTATTTGCTGCTAAGATGGCACTATGGAATTACTTATATAATGATTGAATGAGTGAGTGAACTCCTCCAGAAGTTACAACTTATGCGTATTAAAATATCAGGGTATGCCACATTGCTGTTTTCGTGAAAACCTTAATTAGTATAATGAATAAGGTTTTCATATGTAGCTATAATATCATGGGTGAATATATTTTAGAGCACGGCTTTCTTCCCCGTCAGTTCCTTAAGTTCCTTAATTGTATGTAACACACGTCACCCTTTTCTTTCATCAATTCTATTTTTCCTTCATCGCTAATTATCATTCATTCAAATAAACCATCTACGTTTCGATTCACAATAACAACAGTGGGAAGTCTTTCGCAACTGCACGCAACTGTTTACAATTACAAGCAAAGGCAGAACCATTTCTTTGCCTTGAGTTACCAAGTAGCTCCATGGCCGAGTGGGTTAAGGCGCTCAAAGGAAAGTACGGGGCAGTGTTATAGGTTCGAGGCTGACCTGAAGCAAGCTTTTTTTCGGTCGAATATATCCAAACTAGCCGCAGATTTTGCATTCACGTGTTTTATCCTGTTTGGGATGGACAAACAACTGATTTATGCGGGATTTTTTTCACTTTGTCACATGCAGAAACTGTTTTTACGTGAGATAACTTCCGCGTAAAATATGGCCTACATACCATTTTGCGGCCGTTTTTGTTGTTTGGCATAAGCTGCTTGAAAAGTAACCTATTAATACAACACTGAATCCACTGTTGAGAAAGGATTTCTGTCCAATATCCGAAACGTATCCATATCATTTGTCTCACTTTTCCCTACTTTCTCCAAATCGTATCCGGATATCTTTTCCCTTCCTGGAAAGGATTTCCCTTCGATATCTGAGTATTACCGGGATAATTATATGTTATTAGTATCATTGTGCTTCCTGGGTAGGAATCTTTTAAAGGTATCTTGAGGAAAAATAATCTCTGAATTATCCGCTTCGAAGGGCAGAAGGCTGCCGATTATTTATTTTTCTCTCCACCATATTAGTTGACATATTTCATTCAAATGCCCAAGCGAGGAATAGGAAACCGAGGATTTAAGATTACTGTACTAGCTTCTTCCCAAGATATGAAGTGTGATTGGAAAAATGGGAAAAGGGTTTGTTTGCGCGAGTAAATAAGACCCTCACAAATAATATGAAGAATAATATGAGCCATTAATAACTGAAATCGAATGTTACCATATTACGTTTAGTTGCCATTTGGCGTCTTAGATATACAATGAGCGGTGGACGAGTGGGTAAAGTACTCGCTCCACTGTAGGAAGTTCGCTGGTTCGAAGCTTCGGTGGTGCACATGTTTTTTTGTCGAAACGTTTTATCCTCCCTCCGTGTTTGAAATATTTTCACAGACATGTCACCGTTGTATGAGATAGACATTCTTTTTTTTTAAAGTTACTGAACTCTGTGGTTACCATCATTGGTTCCTTGTCAATAAGTATGTATTTACACGAGAAATATACACCACCACACTCCACTAGTTGGACAGGTTTAAAATCAGTTTTTCGATGAGAAAAACCACAGGTTATACGCGGAGTTTACACCAATTTCGCATAGTCTGATCAGTTTGGGATACTTCTTGTATGTATGGTATTTCTATGACTACTACCTACTAAGCCCTTAAATGTTATAAAACTAAATTAATAATAATAATGAGATTAATTTTATCTGGTGAAAATGGATAACTATATATATTAAGGAGGTTCCGCCGCGACTGTGTGAGTCAAAACAAATACTAAATTCCACATATTTTATATTCTGTCCAAAATATCTTGCTTACGCTGATAAAATGCGTTACCATTAGAAACCCAAAAGTAAGGTAAAAAATGCCTATTATTCCACGATTGTATTTTAAATAAGCACTTTTTTCTAGCCATTGAAGCCGACTGAGCGCATTTTCAACGAATTACCGCATTTTGACTTCAATTACGGCATTCATTCCCCAATTCATATAAAAAAATAAGGTGGTAAGATCCCTATATTTTATTCTATTATTGACATTTAGGTCATTTTACGGTGGAACAACCAAGAAGAATGTTGGCTGTTTGTCGTATTGTTTGTATGTCTTTTACACAAATCTACAGTTCTACTTTGATCGTGCTGAAAATTAGCAGACTAATAGCTCATGACAGGAGAAAAATCGTAGGCTATTTTAAAAATATTTCAGGGCCCCAAAATGTCCCAAAAAGGGCACCCTTGTTGGTCTACGCTACGTATAGGGTTTTGTGCAGTTGTTTTCATTTTTTGCTTTTTAAAATTACTTTCGCTCAAGATAGAGGGTTGGGATTTTTTAATCAAATGGCTGAAAAATTGACGTTTATAATTATTTCGCTTAATTATCTTTTCTAATTCGTATTTGACTGAAAATAGCGTTTTTAGCAGCAAGAACGCACATTTGTCACTAAAATCAACGATAACATATTTACTTGACAACCAGATGTTGGCTTTTGTTCACCGTCATAGGAGGTGTTTTCACGGAGCGGCTGCCACGCCACTGTTCAAGAAGAGCGTTCGTGGCTCTGCAGACGCGCTGCAAACGAGCGTTCGAATTTCAAGTAAAGCAAAGGTTGCAGGTTCACGCTAGTTAGAATTGCTTCTCACGCCCGTTAACAGCGCCACAGACGCGAGTTTCTGAAAACGCCGGTTCGACGCTGGTTAGTGGTGTTGTGGTAGCGCCACTAACCAACCACTTAGAAGCGCTAGAATGAGATGAGACTATGGCATTACTTATGCAATGATTGAATGAATGAGTGAACTTCTGCAGAAGTTACAACTTATGCGTATTAAAATATCAGGGTATGCCACTTTGCTGTTTTCTTGAAAACCTTAATTATGATAATGAATAAGGTTTTCATATGTAGCTATAATATCAAGGGGTGAATATATTTTAGAGTACGGCTTTCTTCCCCGTCAGTTCCTTAGGTTCTTTAATTGTATGTAACACGTCACCCTTTCCTTTCATCAATTCTATTTTTCCATTATCGCTAATTATCATTCATTCAAATAAATCCTCTACGTTTCGATTCACAATAACATCAGTGGGAAGTCATTCGCAACTGCACGCAACTGTTTACGATTAAGTGCAAAGGCAAAATCAGATCTTTGCCAAAGTAGCTCCGTGGCCGAGTGGGTTAAGGCGCTCAATGGAAAATAAGGGCCCGTGTTATGCGTTCGAGGCTGCCCTGAAGCAAACTTTTTTTCGGTCGAGTATGAATCCAAACCAGCCGCGGATTTTGCATTCACGTATTTAATCCTGCTTGGAAAGGACAAACAACAGATTTATGGGGGATTTGTTTCACTTTGTCACATGTAGAAACTGCTTTTACACGAGATAACTACCGCGTAATAGATGGCTTACACACTATTTTGCGGCAGTTTTTGTTGTGTGGGATAAGCTGCTTGAAAAGTAACCTATTAATACAGCACTGAATCCACTGTAGACAAAAGATTTCTGTCCAATGCCCGAAACTTATCCATATCATTTATCTCACTTTTCCCTGCTTTCTCCCAATCGTATCCGGTTATCTTTTCCATTCCAGGAAAAGAATTCTCTTCGACATCTGTGTATTACCAGGGTAATTATATTCTATTTGTAACATTGTGCTGCCTGGGTAGGACTCTTATAGGGGTATCATAAGGAAAAATAATATCTGAATTATCCGCTTCAAAGGGCAGAAGCCCCATTACGTATAATTCCATAATAAATTCTGATAACAGCTGAATTAACATTGTGACGACTTCTGCAGTATGAAACTTTTATACGCAGTTCGAAAATTTTAAAAATATGCAGTTCAAACTGCCGATTATTTATTTTTCTATCCACCGTATTAGTTGACAAATTTCATTCAAACGCCCAAGAGAGGAATAGGAAACCGAGGATATAAGATTTCTGTACTAGCTTCTTCCCAAGATATGAAGTGTGATTGGAAAAATGGGAAAAGAGTTTGTTTGCGCGAGTAAATAAGACCCTCACAAATAATATGAAGAATAAAATGAGCCATTAATAACTGAAATCGAATGTTACCATATTAAGTTTAGTTGCCATTTGGCGCCTTAGATATACAAGGAGCGGTGGACGAGTGGGTAAAGTACTCGCTCCACTGTGGGAAGTTCGCTGGTTCGAGGCTTCGGTGGAGCACATGTTATTTTGTCGAAACGTTTTATCTTACCTCCGAGTTTGAAATACGTTCACAGACATGTCACCGTTGTATGAGATAGACACTCTTTTTTTATGAAAAGTTACTGAACTATGTGGTTGCCATCATTGGTCGCTTGTTCATAAGTACGAGTTCATAAGTTCATAAGTACACGAGACATATACACCACCGCACTCCACTAGTTTGACAGGTTTAAAATAATTTTTTCGATGAGAAAAATCAAAGGTTATACGCGGAGTTTACACCAATTTCGCCTAGTCTGAGCAGTTTGGTATACTTCTTGTAAGTATAGTATCTCTATGACTACTACCTACTAAGCCCTTAAATTTTATAAAACTAAATTAATAATAATAATGAGATTAATTTTATCCTGTGAAAATGGATATCTATATGCAGGGTGTTTCAGGAGGAAATGGCAATACTTCTGGAGGAGGTTTGGGACGTGATTTTAAGCATTTTTTTTGTCCTATGAACATGGGGTCGCTACTCCTTAGATACCGACCGGGTCAATGATAGAGCAGAAATGATTTCAGTACGAGAAGAATTACGGAGGTGCGGTACACAGTGACGGACTACGGACTATTATGGCGTGCCCACGGCATGGCATTTCATTCTTGCCCATGGTTTAAGTCATTTTTGGCGCATATAATTCTTCATCATGTTCCCCAGGGTCTTATTTACACGCGAAAACTATCATTGCTTACATATGTATATATATATATATATATATATATATATATATATATATATATATATCAAGTCAGACTTAATAATTTGAGAAGACACTGGCACGGAACTCGTAAATTGTGATAAATATTTGGAACGTGTTTCAGTGTCCTCTTCGCCTGGGAAGTATGCGAGGGAAATTTGTACGTCTGCGTCAAGTATCGAATAAAAAGATAAAAACTATGTTTTTTCCACATTACATTTTAACTACGGCTAACAATATTTCGACGGTTAACGTCATCCATCAGTTATGATGATCATTAACCTGATGATGACGTTAACCGTCGAAACCATGGTCGTCAAAGTTAAAGTCTAATATGGAAAAAACAAAGTTTTTACTTTTTTATTCAAAATGAATAGTAAATTCTACAAAGTTACGCCGGAAACCAACAACTTCCTACATTAAGTTCTTATTATGCGAATAAACGACGTTAGATAAATATAAAGCACGGTATCAGTGACTTACTGGAATGCTTAAATCATCTATTTAACTAAGTCAAAATACCCTATTGAAAGTTATTTACAAAGTACGAAGTGAGGGATTTTTCTTGTTTCCCTTTCGTCACTATATTAATTTCATAGTTAATTTCAACCATAAAATGCCTCGTACAGCCTAAAAATGCCTAACTTTGAAGCAAAATGAAACTAATGTGCTGAGAAGTCAATTTGCAACAATAAACAATTACATTTTTATTTAATAGTAGCATACATACAAGAGGTGCTGCCGAATGAATGCTGACGCTGACATGAAAACGGGGTATTTAGTGACGCACAACTCAGCGACGTAAAAACGGCCACATGAAAGCAAGGCTTCATATGTTTAGATTTTGAAAATACAGGGATACTTTCGTGAATAGGATGGGTTTCGACTGATCGTGGGACTTTCACAAGGCCGTAAACAATGAACGGGTTATTACTTTTTTTAATACAGGTACCTACAACGATGCATGCTCCTAAAATTTCCCAGGAGCCGCGCTCGAATAATGACTATCGAAATTCAATTTTTCGTTCAATAGTAAACATAATATTGGAAAAAGAGGTATTAACTGTTGCCGAGGTTATGTGGAAAATATTTGCTATGTGCTTTTTGTGGAGTAACATATTTTATTACTTTTTATATTATAACATATTTTATAAGCCTGTATCGTGGAGGAGAGGAATATGATAGATTCCAGCACAAAAAAATATCACGTGATGATTAACATTTTTTATTTTCCCACCGCATGTTTATTTCAACTTAAGGAATTTAACTTTTCATTCATGGCTTGGAATTGCATACTTTCGGATGATATTCATCGTAAAGACATTTAAAGCAAAGAATATTTATGAACCAAGCAAATTTGATTTCAGTCACCAGAAAATTTGCATCTGCTCGAAGGCAGAGAATCCTGCCTACAAATTTGAGACCATTCATTTATACTTTCCTATATTTTATCGGATTCTAAAAAGTTAAGAGAGGCGAGCCTTAATCCTTTTACCACGGGATAAACACATGCACACACGTGCAACTCCTGGAAATACGACCTTCTACGCTCCAGCCGCTCATCTTATCTGCTCCCCCTCAGTCCCTCAACACATCTTTATTATCTCCACTCTTTCTTTCCATAGGATGACAATTGAATATACGTGTTGATTAACCCAAACAAGTTTCCCTCTCTCATTGTTTAGGGGTTCCCAAGAGCAATGACCCTATATTCCAACGGTTTGTTCAAGGCGTTCTCCAAGTCTTCTTCGTCTAAAGTTCGCGCCTGATCTTACCCGGTTCCAACTGAGTGATTAGCGAGAGTCATCGGTGGAGGAAGGGTTGTGGTTGTTTGCGGCGGAACGTGCAAGGAACGTGAACGGAACATGAACGGAAAATAACGTGTGACTGGAATGCATGGGTGGGGCAATAGAGGGATGGATGTGAAGTGACGGAGGGTTCGGGCAAGGAACGAGCAATAACCGCAGTGATGAGTAGTTGAATTTTCAGGGAGAAATAAATAACTTGCATCAACATTTTGGTCTAAAATTACCTTAGGTGTAGGTACACGTAATAATACAGGGCGGTACAGGTAAATTTTAAATTGATCACATTATGATAAGGCAGAGGTTTAGGAACAGTTTTTAAAAAACTCGCGAAGTTATCCGGGGTTGGATGCGGACTCAGATTATATTTTAGTTCTCGTGAAATGTCTAGTGATCGATTCGAATGGTTTTGTAAAAGTCACAAGATGATGAAGAGGTGGAACGTGGAAGCATTGAAAGGGAAGGAAAGGAGTGGATATACCAGGAGCTATAGTGGAAAGAAACATTAGTAAAGTAAAGCAAATGAAAAAGATGCAGGAAAGTGGGAGAGTATCTAAAACAGGCGTAATAAGAGCGGCAGGGAAAACAACCAATGGAAACGAGAAGTTTAAAAAAGCAATAGGTTCAAGTATTTACTTAAATGCGTTGGCCATTCGACTAAATAACGAGAAAATATTAATAGCCATTGAACACTCCGTCCAAAGCCGCAACATAGACTTCGAAAATTTTTTTATACTCATAAGAGATAAACATCGAAAAACGAAATGGATACGGATGTAAAATGTTTGATAATTGAAAAGAACCCCAAGAGAAAAATATTAGCAAGCTATAAACTAATTATTATTTTTATAACTACCCTATACAAGGCCCACCCTTATGACTATTTACTATCTCGTAATACTCATGAAGTAATGTCAAGCATATAAATCTCTTCATAAATATTACTTTACTAAGTGAAGTTCTTATTCTACGAGAAGAGCATAAATATACGTATAAATATAGTCATAGCGAAACTTGATGGCACTCGACAGCGGAGAGTTTGAGGCTCCAGAGGGCGAATTAAGAGTTGAAGAGCGGGCAGAGGTACCGCAGGGCTCAGGTTTTGAACCTTTAGAGATAACCTAAACATCTTTATTCCTCCTCTCTTGTACGCTCTCCTCTCCCTGAAGTTATTCTCTTCTACAAGCGAATGCCACCAAGTTTTGCCACACATATACACTATATTATTTTCCTTTCGGTTTTCAAGAAGCCATGCTGGGAATGCAATTTTTAGATAGACATTACTACAATGTTTAAGTGCACTATTTCAAGAACTCAACCCAATATTTATGAAGTTTGAGCCACTCAAAAAAGGGTCATGTCCTAAATAAGTAATGATAGCCCAATAATAGTATGTTTGCTGGTCGAGCAAATTCTCCAATATCAGCTGAGCTTGAACCACATCGTTGAATCCGCCAGCCCGGGTATGCGCCACTTGACCCCATACTAAACTGGAAATAATGGAACCTCACCTCGCTGTCCCAGGACCTCAGCAACGAGCGAGCTTGCGAACCGGTATCCACGAACGTGCGTGTCCGTGTTGGAACGGATCCACAATGCCTTGAGACGAAGGACAGCACACCTGATGCATTTTTCTACGCATGTTTACCTCTCTCGGTGTTAGAGGATCTTGAGGGAAAGGCCTGATCACAGGATTTCATGTGAAAGACATTGATCTGTACTTTTCGGCCGAAAGGAGAAATAGTATCGCTCTGACCGAGGCCTCGTTCCGCTGGCGAAATCAACGTCGTCTAGCTCGCTCTTGAAATTTTTAAAATCTGTTTCCCAAACGCGTATCCCAGTGAGCACTCTTTAAGAGTATTATTAACTTAATTCTATCGTGTACCTGTAGAAAATATGCCAAGGTCGGTTCAACCATTCATCTCTAGGTAATACATGAAGTAGTGATTTTGTGCCACGTGGCGTACGATTTATAAATGTGAATGAACAAGCTTATGGTTCGCTCTCGGTGTCATTTAAGGTTTCATGCCACGAGAAATATTTGTGTACTTTCGAGGGCCTCGTGTGCAAAAACTATAAATATTACAGAATATCTAAAACTATGACTGGATAGCTCGTTTTATCGACTACCGGATAAGGTTTTTCGCAAGGGGAAGGGGAGTTGTGGGGTGACGTCACAGCGCTGCGCGTGGGTGGTTTAAATTAGGGCTTGTGTGGGCACGGCGCGCATGTTCAGTTCAATTGTTTCTCCGGAACGAGAAGGTTGATTTTAGTCATTGAGGTGTATACGGAGAGCTGAGAACGTGAGTTAGACGTTTATAACACAACAAATATAAAATTAACATTGTAAAGCAGAAAATATTAGTTACCATCGACCAATCATGTTAGCCATTTATACTAATGATTTCGATGAATAAATGTTATGTATAGCGTAATTTAACTTCTTTCATTTCAACTTTCTTTCTGGATAACAAAACAAAAGAATCTCCCAATAACGAGAGTAACATATGTAATTTCGTATTTACGAAATAAAGATCCGACGGGAGTATCAATTGGATACTACTCCCTGTATTTATTGTGCTATCGTGCTGACTATCCATGCGAAATTGATGAGGGTTACGACAGTCACCATTGAATATCGACAGGCAAATTTCCAAAGGCCTCGAAAAATAAAACCGGCTGTTGGATGTGTTTTAGCATTATGATCCACTCTTTTATTTTCAGAAGTTATCATTTTGCGTAAGTCTGCTAAGAGAGATATCGCATCCATTCCATATTGCCTACAAAATACGTCATCCGGTCACTTATGCTGCCTTCTTTCCATTTTACTCATCAGACTCCTTTCCTTCCCTGCCATACACTTTTTCGAATGTTTCCATTTCATCTAACAATTGAAATCTAAAAAAAAGATCCAATCGACCTTATTCCAGCACAAGTTCATGAATGCCCTCTAGTATTCCATTTTTCCTTTCAAGCGATGCTCATCGCACGAGTAAGGGATTCAGTGCGGCGTTCGATCTTCAACTATCTGGGTTGAAATCTCCCCGAGTCATAGTTTCTTGAATATTATCATTAAATTCTCTTTAGCAAATATAACAGTTTTTAAGAACAAACTTTCAAAGCTAATAATACTTTTTTATTTAAGCATCATCGCTGGTTTACAAAATTCGCACGAAAAATAAGAAAAACATTTTACCCGCTACCTAAAGATGACTTAAGAGTAAACTAACACTGATCGTTTATCAACCTTATTCTCAAATTCATATAATTCTGAGGTGCGTAACACATCTTCAGGCCAGGAATCTCAGATAGTATTGTTACATTAAGTATGTATAATTATTGACCATTAGTCATCCATTTATTTAGTTGCGTCTGTAAATATAACATCAAGTGTAATTATACAAATAATCATTAGGTTATAGTTTGCTAATCTTTTTCTCTTGGGATTCTTTCCAAATTTTCTAGCATTTTACATCCGTATCCATTTCCGTTTTCGATGTTTATCTCTTACAAGTATTAAAAAAGTTTCGAAGTCTATGTAGCGGCTTTGGACGGAATGTTCAATGACCATTAATATTTTCTCGTTATTTAGTCGAATGGCAAACGCATTTAAGTAAATACTTTAACCTATTGCTTTTTTTAAACTTCTCGTTTCCATTGGTTGTTTTCCCTGCTGCTCTTATTCACCTGTTTTAGATACTCTCCCACTTTCCTGCATCTATTTCATTTGTTTTATTTTACTAATGTTTCTTTCCACTATAGCTCCTGGTATATCCACTCCTTTCCTTCCCTTTCAATGTTTCCACGTTCCACCTCTTCATCATCCGACTTTTACAAAACAATTTGAATCGATCACTATACATTTCACGAAAACGAAATTATAATCTGAGTCCGCATCCAACCCCGGATAACTTCGCGAGTTTTTTAAAAACTGTTCCTAAATCTCTGCCTTATCTTGATGTAATTAATTTAAAATTTACCTGTAACGCCCTGTATTATAAAGTGTACCTACGCCTAAGGTAATTTTATACCAAAATGTTGTTGCAAGTTATTTATTTCTCCCTGAAAATTCAACTACTTATTACTGCGGTTATTACTCGTTCCTAGCCCAAACCCTCCGTCACTTCATATACATCCCTCTATTCCCCAACCCCTGCATTTCAAGTCACCCGTTGTTATCGAGTTTTTCCTACCCGTTACTTCTCTAATTATCTCTTCTAGTTGCTCGTCAAATCCATCCTCCTCTTTTTTCTCAGTGGTTACAAGTGGTCATGCTATGTAACTTTTAAAAGTCGGTCCAATCAGTGAGCGCTGCCGAATCAGTATTCTGTCAAAACAAAATCTCGCATATTGCTTACGCGTTCCGCGCCACTTTGGAGTCAATTTGACTTCCGTATGATATGCAAATGGACTCTTTGGCATTCGCCAATAAAACCTCGGCCTTTTGGATGCAAACTAGCCGCTCAACTCCCCTTTCCAAAACATTTCACTAGCCAAAGGACCCATGCAGCCTTTCGCATTCTGGAAGTGTCAGGTATTTCTCGCGCGAGGAAGATAACTATGAATTGGCTGAGTGGAATCATTTCTTCGTGACTCGTGTCCCGAGCAAAAGGAACAAATAGCAGCCTTTTCCGAACATGGGAGTTACACTGGGAAATTAGAACTATAACAGATAATTATACCATTGCCACCTTTTTTTATTGTTTCAGGACACCTAGAAGGCTTTTTATATTGTAGAATGAGCAATATCTATAAAGTTACAGCAGATATCAGGAGTGGACAGGCATGGTAAAACGACTTCGTTTGTCAACAATTGTTTGGGCTAGCGGTAATTTGGATTAGCCGCTCATTCGTGACATATCTCAAAGATCAGAACTAAATGAAATATCACCCCGGAATTTTCCTCTCTTATCTGTGACAGATTGCCGTTAAATTAGGAATGCACTCGAAACATACGAACAGGGACACATAGTTTCTTCAAGTCGGGAAAATTATTTTGTGCCGTCTACTTCAACTTTCTTTACTTTCATCTATTCCGTGTGTGGACACCTAATATCCCCCTTTGAGGCTAGCGGACCGCTCTGCCAACGACTTGGGTATCGTCACGGCAGCAAACAGTATCAGACAAGTGTCAGTATTGTGCATGTATGCTGTCGTTTAAATCTCGATTATTTTATTGAAAAAACCCTGAATCGGTGAAAACATTATTCAAGGCTGAGAGTTTAGAAAATATTTCTTTTCCGGAATAACATTCCGTGTAATATATCTTTCACTGGCTGATAAGATTGCCACAATCGTCCAAATTACAGATAATAAACATAAAATTATTCATTGTTTTTGGCAACAGTAGCTGGAGTACAGAGATTTGTTTTTTCTTGATTGATGCTAATCACGATAAACTAAGAGTAAGAAGGACTTTCAATGGAAAAAAGGAAATCTCAAAAACTTAAAGATGCAAGTTAAATATTATATAGTTTATAACATAAATCAACTGTTTTTCGTTTTAAGTGGGTAATGGATTTGTTTCATAGGTCTAATGTTTAAAATAAGTCTAAGGAAATGTCTCTAAAAATGTGCAATAAGGATTGCAAACCAAGAGTTGGTTCTTTGTCTCGATGGAAATGAAGGAAAGAAATGAAGTTAAATAAAGATCGTGGAGCAAATATTACTTTCGATGTTACTAGCATAGCGGCCTGAAAATAAGAGCCCATCTTACTTCTGAGTTTCTGCGCAGATGACAACGCATATTTAAATAGGATATTTTATTGTACTACAACGATCACCTCTCTGTGCTACAATTATGTACAATTGTAGGGTAAGTTGTTTTATGATGTTCAAATATGCCAGGAACAACTTACGTAACATTTTGCAATAGAGAATATTTCAACACCTCCATGCTTCAATGTGCTAAGAATGAACAATTTACCGGACAAGGTGGTGATGGAAGTTGAGAAATTAACACTGCTCGTATAAATGACAAACTTCTAAGTATTCATTATTTGACCACCTATTTCAATAGTAATTTTAATTAATAATATTCGAAAAGATACAACTATCAATTAGCAATAGCGTGTCTTTGTGTTTTCACCAAATTGTATCCATTTTTTCACGTGTTTTAAATTTCACTATGTATTATTTAAGCATTCATTTGAAATTTTTCGCTACTAAAACGGGTAAAACAGATTATGGTAAGAGGTAATAAGATTATGGTAAGCCAAAGATCGGTAATTCAATTAATGACTATAGGATATATATGCACTGGCAGTTTTCTTAACGCATTTCACAACAGTGGATCGTTGCAATCAAATCATGTTTACGAACTAGTCCCCAATGCGAGGAAAATACTATTACCTTACCTTCTTGGGAAGGCCTGGGTTCACGACGACCATAAGAACCTCGTGAAATTTTTCTCTATCTTCCTCGCGTAAGAAATGCGCAACACAGTCAGACTAAACTTGAAAAGGCGTCATGGGTTCTTCTGATAATGGGAGGGGGGCTGCGCGAGCCGTTCATAGTAATGTCTTACGAGGCTCCCTTGAAGAAATATGAAAGTTGACCATTTTTCATTCAACAAGCCACGGAAGTCAAATGGACTCTCAGCATGCATGGGACGTATAAAGAATACACGAAGATTCATTTTGTCAAATTACGGCGACGGGAGCGATCGCCGTGTGGAATGAATTCTCAAAGTGATGACCTACACACATCGAGAAGGCAATAAAAATAAAAGAGCTCTGAAATACGCATCAATGGTTAAATGTAATTTTCGCTTAGAAAGAGTCAAGTTATAGACCACTCTATGATATACACATAAAAAGCTTGAGTGTTCTATTTAGTAACCGCAATGAAGGACCTCGGAAACATACTCGGGAGAACAAGAAAATATCGAATAAGCAATAAAAATAAAAGAGAGGAAAGCAAAATAACAGCAACAAACAGGTGAGCTATAGAGCGAAGAAATATTTAAAGAGACCACATGAACAGAATAGAATACAACAGGATGGAGTATATTTCGAAGAATCAGTGTGCAGAGGGAAAAATAGATACTGGAAAACTTGGATTGAAATGGAAAAATTGCTACCAAGGAGAATGAGTCGATAAAGACAGGCTGCAAGCCTACAAGAAGAAGAAGACCACCTCGATAACTAAATATTGGAAATGACACCCATGTGCACAGTGCCCTAGGCCAAATAGAACCTTCCAAATCACGTCGGCTAATGTTGCTAATGGGATAATGCTGTGATTTACAAAAAAAAACAGTATTTTCGATGTGGTCATCTACTTATTACAATAAACGCCTCAAAATACGTCTATCTCTCACTATCATATCTCCCCGTCTTATCACCAGAGTTAGGTTAGTTTGAGCGAGATATCACTACACTCATACCAAATTCAATGAAATTGGCCTCGTAATACATTAAAAAAGGATTACCCTTTCTGTTTATTACAAAATATCGTAAATAATGCCTTTTTCACCAAAAAAGGTGTTTTCCAAAAAAAAGTGAAAGCCGTTTCTATGGGATTGAAACGGCTGAGCCCTCAAGAGGGGTACACATTTAAAAAATGGAATAACCAACTCCGTTTCTGAAAACCAAATAACACCTGAAATTTAAAAGTAACGACGTTCCCGTATACATAGTACTGTCTAAGATTTTTCACTTCAAGGTTTACCGAATTCCATTTTTTTTAACTTTCCTACTATGTGTTCCCGTGATGTTCTCGGAACTTAAATTTGGGATTAAACTTTATTCTTTCATGTCAATAATTTGTTAGAATGATTCTATGTGCGTGCGAAAGCTAGGGGTTCTAAGTGTTGCAAAAACCTATTTGAATATGGGACACTCGGAAGAATACATACTAAATAACCTAAGGTATATAGAGGGCGTTTCCATCTAAACGGCGTGAAACAAATACGACTTCAATTTGTATCATTAGTTAGTTACTGAGAAGTTCAGTCGTTAAAATCAAAGTTTTTGTGACGTGTCTCTTTCTGGTGAGTGTCAGCTTAAAGATTGATAGAAACTTACCAGAGTTTGATGTAAATTGTTCACGGGTTTCCGTCCGGGTTAGTGGCTCCATCTGCTCCTCTGCCGACGTTTCGAAGGACGACTTATCTTTCATCATCAACGGCCATTGATACCGGGTGTCGAGGTGTCGTGTTTATATAGGAAGTCCCTCAAGGTCACTTTTCCCGCCATTTTCAGGATTGGGTTCCAGGTTCAGTCTCAAGGGGAACCCTTCGTCTCTGTTGAAGTTATGACTCTCAAGTCTCATTTCTATTGCCTCCTTGGTAAGGTGGTCGCAATATCCTTTTGAGTGTCCGAGCAGTGCCGTCTCTTTCTATTGGATGGCATGTTCGAGGTTAATGGGATGTTCTGCGACTGCCGACTTCGCAGGTTGGCACAGCCGGAAGTGCTGTTGGTGTTCCATAATTCTGGTTTCGATGGTTCGCCAATGTACACCTGTCCGCACTCACAGGGTATCCGGTAAACACCAGGCCTTGGCTTGGTCCGAGATGTCCTTGGCTCTGTGGATCAGGGAGGAGAGAACCACAGTCCGTTGTGCTGGATGGTGGTTAGGGTGGTTTGAAAAAATAAATTATTTTATTTATTTTATGATAAATAAAACTCAGTCGTTAAAATCAAAGTTTTTGTGACGTGTCTCTTTCTGGTGAGTGTCAGCTTAAAGATTGATAAAAACTTACCTGAGGTTCATGGTTTCACAAGTTCAAGGCATAACTGTGGTTCTGTGGTACGGGTCAGAAATGGCATCAAAATCCCTAGAAGATGCCTTCAAGAGCTGGAGGGATGAGTACCGTTCCCGTTAACAAGACCAGTTGTCACAAGAAGGTCACCTTTCACAGTCAAAGAAACACTGTAAATAGTAAAAGAAATTTGTTTCACAAATTAACCACTAAAACCTTAATTGGCACATACATTCATAACCATTAATTTACCATTTGTTAATACCTTTCTACTGTAATTTTGTGATAGTTAATTTCCTTGTGTGTGTCTTCATATAATATTTAGTAGCCGTAAATGCACTGTACTTACAAAAACAATAACTTTTACAATCAACTTTCCACGTTATTGGGAAATGCAATGAATGAAATTAATTACTAATTTAGGAATGATAGCAAAGCTGTATGACGTAGTTGACCTGTAATAGGAAGGACTGGGGTCAAATATTGTTCCAGTTCAAGACTTTATAAGTGAATAATTCCAAATTGAGGCAATGAATGAGTGTAAGGTGTAATTGAACCATGAATTTTGAAATAGGGTCATTTCGGATTTTTTAAATCTCCAGGAGAGACAAAAACTGTATTTCTGTCAAAACATTTGAAGTGAGACAGCAGATTTTTCTAAAAACTCCTGTAGAAAGCTTTATAAAAAGCAGATATAAACCCTTCTCGTTCATAAAACATCGTTCTATACTTGTGCATACATGAAAAAAAAGGAATGAGTTTATTTTCAAAAGTTGCCGAGATGAGCCATGATCGAAATTCATGATTCTACTGCAAAGACAGTGGAATATGATAAGACGTTGTCGGTTTTACAAAGGGATCGAATTTATCATGAAAAAATCATTTGACTTTACTAGTATTCGAATCCAAATTTTCAAAATGTCAGTTACACCTTAGTTCAAGGCGAAATACAGCGAGGGTTTGTTTAGTACACTCCTTGAACCCGCTGGCAATGCAGAGAACCAAGTCATTTTTTCATTTCGCGGTGATATTAAAATGGCCTATTCGCGTCGATTGAAACAGCAGAGAAATGAAAAAGTAAGCTATTTTCACTGGCATCAAAGAAAAAAGCAGTGGTTTGTGTAATTTCCATATCGCGGCTAAGGCCCGGCCATTTAAAAATTGTTTGTCTCCATTGTGCATGTGTTATTTCACCTACTGACCTATGTGTCAAGCGAAGCAAGTAATTTTTAGAGGCTTTTGAGGAAACAAATATGTGAACTCGTCGGGAGCTCTCTCATGACTAATCCATCCAAACTGGTAATGATAAAAGGATGCATTCCTTTGATTTGGGACGTAGAGAGCTTATTCCATTGAAAAGAGGTTATGTTTTTGAATGCCAGGCGCGATACCTCTTCTGCCAAAGATCAAGATTATTCAGCTCAGTGTAAGAAAGAGGATTTTGACTTCCATTTCTAATTCGCCAGCATTAGACGGAGGCCCCCACAATTCTTGAAGCGCGACGACTCTTTCCTCTCCTGTTTTTAAAACTCATGCGTCATTTACAACAGAAAACCATTCCCAAGCGTTGGAGTTTTACTCAGAACTATTTAAGGTTACTACTTCGTTGAGTTTCTCATCGATTAACGGATAAAACGGTGAAGACAGAGCAAGCAAAGATTTCACCGATAATATTGCTTGTTTTGCAGTTTCTATGAGTTAAAACGACTAATTTGAATAAGGATTTGTTGGACAGTAAACGTCTTTAAAAAAATAAATTTACCTAATTTTTTATCTGATTCGTCCAATGTGAAGGTGCCAAAAGAAATTTGCACGAGTAAAATACGCATAGATGGAAATACCATTGCAGCGAATGAATGTGCAATAAAAAGATGGGATAAGTTGGGAAAGTGTTTAAAAAACTTTCATTGTGTTATGGGAAATACAATAGAATTCCCAAAAACAAGAGAAAGGATTGGTACCTTTCATTGTTGTAAGACCCATGCTTGAGTATTCCACAAATGCTTGGGAAGATAAGAAGCTTAGAGAAGGTCCAAGGATAAGCTACATGGTACGTTTTGGGGAGACATAAACGAGACAATTGTTAGAGGAATGGAGGTGGAGTCCACTTCTCGATAGAAGGAGAGTAAATAGATTGTTAGGAATGTAAAAGCGTTACACAAAACATCCAGCTTAGGTGGAGTTTGGAGAAGAGGCTAGAGATACCGAATTTTGTGGAAAAAAGACAACTCGCTTAGTTTAAATTACGGACGCAGTAAACAAATATTGCAAAGTACTCCTTATTGAATATCGGTGCGATTGAATGCAATAACTTACCAGAATACCTCAAAAAAACATTATCTTAGAAATGTAAATCTAAAAAACAACTTTTTAAAAAGTAAAACGTAAACTATATTTAGTTTTTTTTCTTATAATTTAAACCTAAACGGAAGTGTTACTATGTCATCAGTCTCATTTTCTACTAGCAGCGTAAATGTAAATAAGGAAGCTTTATATTTTGCGAGCAAGTGTTATCATTCATCGCCGAAAATGAACTTTGAGCTTTTGAGCCACATGAATTGTACACCATGCACTGGAAAGCCAAAAACTAACGCTGGAAAATCTTTCTGAACCAGTATAATATTTGTAATTAGTAATTTCAACTCCAAAGATCCAATAGTAATGAATACTCGTTATCGGAGTAAAGGGTTGTAATACGCGCTCACACTCCGCTCCTCGTTCCACAACCTAGTTTCTTGGATAGAAGGAGTACTAGAATATGGGATGCACGGATTGGGGACTTTTTTTGACCTTTAACAATACATCCTTTGACCAAATCTCCCTTGCAGCCATGAGACATAGGGTCCACTCACATATTGTGAGTTGGATCAGACACATGTTGGAAGTGAGAACTATTGAGGTTGTCCTGAGGTAGAGCACGATGGAAGTGACCATGACCAGAGGATGCCCACAGGGATGGGTACTGTCTCCACTCTTGTGGAATCTGATTATTGATGGGCTCATCACAAGGCTGAACAAGACTGGAGCCTACACTCAAGGGTATGCAGATGATGTGGCGATCCTCATCACCGGCAAATACTTTGACACCGTCTCCGAACTAATGCAAAAAGCCCTAGACAGGACGATGATCTGGTGCAACGAAATAGGGTTAACGGAGAACCCTGACAAGACTAAGCTCATATTGTTTTTCCAATAAGAGGAAGAGAGAGGGTTTTAATCCTCCTTCACTACAAGAAGGGATTTTACAGCCATCTCGGACGGTTAAGTAGGTACCTCGGAATCCTTTTGGACACCAAACTCAACTGGGGAGAGCATCTTGAGGCAAAAATCAAGAAAGCATGCGCCTCCCTATGGACCTGGAGGAAGGCCCTCGGTAAAACCTGGGGACTTCAGCCAAAGGCGGTCAAGCGGATTTACACTGCCGTCGTAAAGCCTAGCTTCCTAAACTGCTCAATTGTTCTAGTTTTGCGCACATCTTGTTCCGTGGTAAGGTGGCCTAATGGTTAGTCTTCGGCTCATGTACCTATAGTCGCCGGACCGATTTCTTGTTCCAGTGATATTTTTCGTCTCGATTCCAATTATTTTCGTTAGTTTTTAATTTATTTTCAATTGCAGTATGTCTCACCGGACGATGGAACATTTTTTATCATGTTAGGATTGAAAAATTCTGCAGGCGGTAAATCGGATTCTGGGCGTCACGCTCTTTTTCTCACGTCACGCTTAGCATGACACGAATGTAAACTCAAGAGAACGCTCTCTCTGTAACAGAGTACGATGGCGTCGTGGTTAGAGTCGTCGTCTTATGTGCCGAAGGTCCTAGGATCGATTCTTAGTTGAGTTTGTTTTATATATTATAAATATCAGAATATCGCCATTGAAGTTTACACTTCTCCCGTGTGGTCTTATGCACACCAATTCTTTTTATGTTGTTCAAAAAGCCAAATTCTGCTGTGAATACGACGTAGTTTAGTTGAATGGCTCTAGTTTTTCTGTGATAAATTATTTATCATTCGTTATTTTATAGCATGCCTTCTATATTTAGCAAGCGTTAATGTGAACGCACCCACGTGAAAAGTTGAATATGTGGCGATTAGGAAGTTGATCAGAATAACCAATAGACACATTTAATAGTGAGCGCAGCCTTGCGTAGCTACTGTATATGTCATGGCTCTGCATTCAGAATACGACTTCAATTGAAATTGTCCAACATGATAAAAAATGTTCCATCGTCCATTGAGACCTACTGCAATTGAAAATAAATTGAAAACTAACGAAAATAATTGAAATCGAGACGAAAAATATCACCGGAACAAGAAATCGGTACGGCGACCATAGGTACATGAGACGAAGACTCTAACCATTAGGAAACCTTATCACGGAACAAGATGTGCGCAAAACTAGAACTCATTCAAGCAAACCACGACGTATTCCCAGCAGCATTTGGCATTCCGAACAACATAAAAAATATGGAATTCAAAAAGGCGTAGCAAAATACGTAGTCTCTCCTTGTCAGCCCAAATCCACGAGTATGCTGTCCAGCTTAAATGATTTATCACGAAGTATGAGTGTTATTCCACCACGATTGACCGTATCTACGTATTTGAGATTCGTACAAGGGGACAAGCAACGAGACTGGATGCATCAAATCTTCGGTTTGAGTCCTTCCGATTTCAAATACCCTAAGCCTAAATGACCACTCATTTTGTTTCCAAAGGGATTTGATGACATTTGTGGAAGTAATTTCAGACGAAGTTACCAATAGCAGCAGAAACCTAAGTATGGGAAGCCTTGATCAGAGGTAAAAATATGTAACTCCAGGAACTCATTCTCAGAACCTTAAATGAACACAAAAAATCGGACAAACTGAAAGATGTTGGGATATTAAAAAAACGAAGAGTTGTAGCAGTGGAAAGAACTGTGGAAGCAATATTCGAAAGAAGAAAAAAGACCCATGACTTGGATAACATGGAAATATCGAGGAAGAAAGGATATTGAAAAACGTCAAAAACCGAATAAGGTGTGATTGGATAGGAAGAATGAAATCATTATAAAGTGCTAAGGTGAAAAATCCGAAAGGACAATCGAGAGATGGTAGCGAAAACAATACGAAGAAACGAAGTACTAGTACAATGTTACCAATAACGTAAAGAGATGGAAAGTGGTCATCTTACCAGGAGGAGAACCAGGGGAATTATGAATAGAAGAGCTAAACCATAGATTAAGGATAATATTATTCCTTATCACTCTATGGCTAAACCTACGATAGAGATAATGGCCAATTCACTCATGAATGGAAATTGTTGAAAAAAACGTACGGAAGAATATCCTAGACCCAGGAACACCAGTTGGCAAGAAAGAGAATGCACTACGATAAAGGAATCCTATAAAAGCTTTCATGGTATAAAAAATCCCATCTCAGTTACCGAAAAAAGGGAAATATAGAAAGATAATTCGCTACCTAGTACAACAAGGAAAGACAAAATAGGATGATCGGTTTCACTTCGCATGTGACAAACGTATTACAAATTAAATAAATTTAAAACATTAAATAAGAACAGCTAATCATGTTTCTCTGGTGTCACGTAAAAACCTCTATTGGGATATGTCACGAAATACTATCTCAATTAAAATAAAAAAATTGAAATTATGGACAGTTCTCAAATGATAATTAATCCTGTCCACTACGGGACTCGGCCAAGAGGGCCGGGTGTCGTGCCCGGCAGCGGTGGGAGCAAGATCCCTGCGGTCGTCATCACACGAAATCCTTGCTCAGACGTAGCAGAAGCAGAGGAAAAGAAGATAAAGAAGAGGATCGAAACAATCAGAATAGGAACGTGGAATGTTAGGACTATGCTGAGGGCGGGGAAGCTAGAGAATATAAAGCAAGAAATAGAGAGGGTGGGTGTAGACATCATGGGTCTGGGTGAAGGAAGATGGAAGGATGACGGGGATTACTGAAGCGGCGACTATAGAGTAATTTATAGTGGACGAAATGAAAGTCAGCGCCGGGTTGCATTCGGAATGAATAGGAAACTCGGTAGAAAAGTATTGTATACAGAACAGGTGAGTGATAGGATAATAGTCGTGGAACTGAAAGCAAAACCAATGAATTTAGTTATAATCCAGGTTTATATACCTACCTCTAATCATAAAGAGGAGGAGGTAGATGGAGTGTACGATCAGCTAGAGGAAATAATTGGTAGGATACCAGGAAGTAAGCACCTGGTAGTAATTGGGGATTGGAACCTGGGGGATTGGAACGCGGTGGTGGGTGAAGGAAGAGATGGGCGGGAGGTGAGCGATTACGGGCTAGAAAGGAGAAACGACCGGGGCGAGAAAGCTGTGGAGTTTTGCCGCAGAAATAACCTAGTAATTACAAATACATGGTTCAGAAATCATCCTCGACGTAGGTACACTTGGAAGAAGCCGGGAGACACAGATAGGTTCCAGATAGATTATATAATGGTACGTCACAGATGCAGGGATAGTGTTCAAAACTCGCATACTTATCCAGGAGATGATGCAGACACAGACCACAACTTATTAGTCATGAAATGTCGGGTAAAACTGAAAAAGATAAGAATGGGAAGGAGGGTACGGAAGTTTGAAAAATGGAATTGTAGAAGCGGCGAAAGCAACGGTAGGCGAAGTGAGTACAACTAAAATTATAAAACCGTGGATCACGAAGGAGATGATCAGGGAGATGGAGGAGAGAAGGAAATGGAAGAGCGTAGACTCAGAGCTAGGTCAGAGAAAATACCGAGAATTTAATAACAGACTTCGAAGAGAAACAAAGAAAGCAAGAGAGGCGTGGTGGAGAGAACAGATCGACGCGTTAGAGAAATACCAAAAAGAGGGAAGAGCAGATGCATTATATAGGAAAGTAAAGGAACTGACGGATGGTAATAAGGGAAGGGGAATCACAACGATAACAGACAAGACGGGAAAGATGATCGTAGAACTGAGAAAGATCCAGGAGAGGTGGAAGGAGTATGTTGAAGAGCTGTACGGTAAAGAAATAAGGCCCAATAAGTTAGATATAGAAAATGAAGACGATATCGACAGAGATGGCATCGGACCAAGTATCCTAAATAGCGAAATTGAAAGAGCTCTACGAGACATGAAAAGTAATAAGGCGATGGGAATAGATGACATACCTGCAGAGTTTTTAAAGAGCATGGAGAAGAACGGAAGAGGAAAACGTTTTGCGCTTATTCGTAGGATTTATGAGGATGGAGTGTGGCCGGAAGACTTCGCGAAGAATGTACTAATTTCTATACCAAAGAAGAGCAAGGCAAAAACTTGCGAAGAATATAGGACAATAAGCTTCATATCCCACGCGGACAAAGCAGTTCTGAGAATTCTAAACAGAAGGCTAGAGAAGAAGGCAAATTAATACTTGGGTGACGACCAGTGCGGGTTTAGGAGAGAGACGGGAACGCGAGACGCTATAGCTGTGATGAGGACGCTAGTAGAAAGACACCTAGAGTATGGGCAGGATGTTTTTGCATGCTTCGTTGATTTCGAGAAAGCGTTTGATCGGGTGGAATGGACGAAATTAATGGGAGTGTTGAATAAATTAGGGGTCAATTGGAGGGACAGGCGTCTGATTCGAAATTTATATGTGAATCAGACTGCGCAGGTTAGGGTAGCCAATGGAGAATCGGGATGGGCCACGATAGGACGGGGAGTGCGACAAGGGTGCCCACTATCACCGTTGCTTTTTAAAGTGTATTCAAAAGAAATGGTAAGGGAGGCATGGGGGGAGGAGGAGGTAGGAATAAAGGTAGGAGGGGAGCTGATAAAATCAGTGAGATTTGCAGATGATCAAGCATTGGTTAGTCAGTCGGCCAAGGGGTTACAGTCAATGGTGAATACATTAGATGTGCAGTGCGAAAAGTATGGGATGAAGATCAATCACAAGAAAACGAAAGTAATGAGATTTTCTAGAAGTAAGAAGGCGGGGCTGAATATAAGGGTGGGGGGGGGCAGAAGATAGAGCAGGTCGAGCAGTTTACGTATCTAGGTAGTATTTTGTAGTAGCACTGTTATCCAGCTTCCATCGTGCTGGAATAATACACATACCTACTCAGCGCGACTCATTTCAGCCCTGTCGGATGTTCGTGAGTTTCGTCCGAACCAAGAACGTAGGAGGTCAAAGTGAGGGAAAACAACACTATCCCGCCCGTGGGTATTTCTTGAGGAACCTTCGACTGGGACGAGATAAGGTCTCCATTCGACGCGAGTACTCGGACAATTCTCAAGAGTATCTTAAATTGAGGAACATATCCTCACTCATCATTTTCGTTGATTTCCTCCAAAGAATCATATATCCCTTCACCCTTTATCGGCCATGTGGTGCCTAAATAAACTTGAAGTGCATTGAATGGCCGCAAATTGTGAGACGAGGCATGCCCAAAGACATCAACAATTGCTTGTGAATATGCGACCTAATATTTATTGTAGTAACAGGACACGCAGTAGAAACACTAAACTTACTTGACTTAAAGTTAACTCTAAATGCTTTAACAATTTACGTCAGAATAAGGCTTTAAATGCGAATGATTTGAAAAACTCATTGCAATAACGCAGGAGTTTTAGTGAATGTATCGGCAATGTAACAGCCTTGTGAGTGAAATTTACACTGACAATACAAATGTTTTGAAAAAATTGCAAGATGAGCATGCCTATGCCGATTAATAAAGAAATACGACAAGGGGACTCCCTCAGCCCACTCTTATTATGTCTTGAGATGGATGAAATAATAGACAACCTATTTTGATATTAAATGAAAGAGGATGAATTAAAATACGCTTTAAATTACATAATGATCATATTAGGATATATAATGAAGCTAATTACACAATGCTGATCGCTTAGACTAAGGATGAGGAACATCGTCTGTAATGATATTTAATCAAACAGCAGAAAAATATATAGGAACAACCAAAAATAAAAATAATATTTGAGCAAGTGACAGAAATTACGTACTTTGAAGAAAATATTACAGGCTGATATTTGCATTAACACGTAGGGAAAATCCAAATAGACTAGGCCTACAAAGTTCCAGTTGCACTATGCAATATAATATGAAAAAATAATACACATCAAGATAAACAAATGAAAGAATATATAGAACTATAATTGAACCCATATTAAAAATGGCATGGAAGCAAGAGTGACATCAAAACACAAAGATAAATTACTGTAAACAACTGAAATGAAGGACGGCGTACAAATACTCGGGAGAACAAGAAAAGATCGAGTAAGCAATAGCAATTGAAGAGAAGAATGCAAAACAACACCAATAAACACATGGGCTTTAGAGCGAAGAAGCATGTTAAGTGACCACATAAACTGAATGGAATACAACAGGATAGAGGATATTTCTAGGGATCAGTTTCCAGAAGGAAAAAGAAATACTGGACAACCGAGTTAGAGATGGAAAAATGTTAATGAGGAGAAGGAATCGGTAAAGAACAGGCTGCAAGCCTACAAGAAGAAGGCGACCATATCTATAACTTGATTTTGGAATGTCAACCCTGTGTACGCACGGCAAAGAGAACCTGAGTAACACGTCGGCTTATGTTACCAATACGACCATTCTGTGATAAAAAAAAGCGTCCAACCATCATTTGGTAAACCGCTTAGAATATACGGTCTTTTAAATGCGTCTACCACTCAATGTCACATCTTTTCCTGTCCGATCACCAATGTTAGCTTAGTTTGTTCGTGATATCACTACGCATAAAATTCAGAGATCTTGACCTCCTAATAAATAAAAAAAGGTCTCATTTTTCTGATGATACCAAAATATCGCGAAAAAAACAAGTTTTTTGCTAATAATGAGGTGTTTCCCAAAAGCATTAAAACTGTTTGCATTTGATTTGATACGGCTATGCGCTCTTAAAGGGAATGATAAAACAATGTTGGGAATAGTTCAGATCGCGTCGGATACGTAACTGTAGGTAGCTTGCATGTTTTCTCAATTATTTAAAAACATTCTTACCGTAATACTTTCTGTAAAATCGCAAATAAAATAGGTAAATATTCGTCCTATGCACGCCACCTCCTCCGTCTTGGAATCTTACCTTACCGCATCTATAACTTAACACCACTTCTGAAAACCAAATGACTGCCCGACATTTTAAAAGTAACTCCGTACTCATAGTACCATCAAAGACTTTCCAACTTCAAAGATAACAGATTTCCACCCTTTTCTTAACTTTTCTACGATATATATTCCCGTGATGCTCTGAAGGCTTCATTTTGGAGGTAACGATATTATTCTGCCACGTAAATATATGCAAGAATGGCACTAAGCTCATGTGAAACTTTGTGGGAAGCTAGCGATTTCAAGCGTTGCAAACATATCGTTGAAATGAGACGCTCGGGCGAATGTTTACCAAATAATCTTAGGCTGTGGAGGCGTTACATCGTACGGCGTGACACCAATAATCAAATGAAAGCATTCTATTCGTATCATTAGTTAGTTAATGTGAAGTTTGGTCATAGAAAATAAAGTTTTGTGCCACTAATGTTACTGCAGTCAATTCATACTCATTTAAACTTATTTAACGTTTAAACGAAATTCGAATTTGAAATTCTCGACATTATCACTACACTCACCGACTAGAGTTTCCTCGGTAAGGAGAGGAAGAATCTCCGGCGACTCAATATCAATCCTATATCCTGATCACTACTTTCGCAGATCGCGCTTAAGAATAATCCTCATGAGGTTGTTTTTTTAGATTTCACAGCACTGAATCACTCGCAATAAGTATGGTATTCCATCCAATCACTAAGTAACACTTAAAACACAAATTCTCAACAACACCAACGTCAATTCTCTCTTCTAAACAAGAAAAGACGCTCCACGACATCCATTCACGAAGGAGGCACTACGTAATGTGTTTTTCACGCTAGCAAAACAGCGAAGAGGCTCGTGGCTAGCCGACATCACCTGATACTCGCGTCGCCTTATCGTCGACTGGTCGGCAGTCAGGTGCACGCGAGGACTGAGGTCATGAATTCAAGTCTTCGAATTGAATAGGGTTACGCTATACGTCTTGTTCAACGCAGGAACATGATGAACTAGAAACTCTGGAGCAGCATGACATGAATGCGCCTTTAAAAAGAATGCCCTCGTACTGAATCCTTTTAAAAATTATGTTCTGAGCTAGGAAACAAATTACGTCACATCCTCCTCTGGTAGAGGGCAAAATAATTAGAAAGAGCATTCTCAATAGCAGGATATTTTATTTTTTAGAGTGAGAACAAGATTTTGGGATCCATGTATTGATCACCTTAGTTTGTTTATAAATTATACCATAAAAATTCGTAGAAAACATTATATTTTTATGACAAATTAATCGGTTTTCTTCATTTGAAGGTAACTTCGTTATTTTTCTTCAAAGTTTTTATGCATTACATTAATGTTAATTCATTGTATTCGTCACATTTTAAATGTAATGTAGCAATTTTTTATCTGTTAAAACTTTTAGTTGAATGAAATGTATTACTCTTAATATGTAGGTACTTTCACAGATATATTATTTCAGTTTTTATATAAACTATTCAGTGTGTTGCCTGATTTTTACGTTCCTGCTGTCTGTCTGCTGTCCACGATTGACTGCAATCACCACTCACGTCAGGTGGTACTAATTATAGCCATGGACCAGTGGCGTATATATATGGGGGGGTCCCAGGGTCCCCCCCCCCCCTCCATAATAAAAGGCCGTGGCGAGAGGCGCATGCACGGATACCTAAACTACGTTGAGCCGGCGAGAGTTGTCCGATGACAGGCAGAAGGGTCTAGTAAGGGGTAGGGGGCAAGGTCAGAAAGGGAAACGCCCACGCCAGAGGTAAAAAAAGGCTTCCGTGAGGAAAGGAGTCGGGATAGGCGACGGGAAGGACGAACGGAAGGAACGCGGTCATCATTACCTATTTAAGCTGTTCTTTCCTGCATCTCTATCCTCTCTGAAAAATTCCTGAACAGGCAAAAATTTCGAATTGCTCTCCAACGAACCGGTTATTGAAGCAAATACACAAATATGCTGCTAATTTAAATGCCAGAGGAGGAAGAAAAACATTAGGAAAATCAAAGAAATGACTTGTTAAGTAACTGCTGTTTCTTATTTGATATTTATTATTTCGAACAATATTCCGTCTTGCTATTATATTTCCCTTTTAAAAACAACATAAGGGTAATTCCTTCCTTCGGGATGATAAAATTGTCTTGGGATATTTTCCTTGACTCCTTGATTTATGAACTCCGGCGCAAGCAACATACACATCACAAAAAAGGAAATACGCCAAATAATTCCGTTGGTGTGAACTCTCGCGCTGATCTGAAGTTTCTGAGAGGAGAGATCTGGAGATGGCGCAGTTTTCTGAATTCTCCTGGGCCTTTTCCTACCGGGCGTTCTTAAAACTTCAGCTTGTGTATTCTCATCATTGCGGTCACCATATTTTTCTTTCAGGATTCTCCAAACTGATTAAGAACTAATTCCGCAAGCCTCAGCAGCTCTTTTCATCACCCTCGTCAATGCAACCATGGGACTGCCGTGGAGCTTTTCCTTCTCAAAGTATTCGTAATATTAAAATATATTTATATATATATATTCGTAGTATAGCAAAATATTAAGGTGCTCTAATAAAAATTAATAAATATAAATGGCAAATTCTAGAATGACATGCAGAATTCCATTTCGACCTCTTGATACATCTTAAGAACAGACGTAAAAGACCACCATTCACAGAGGATCATACATATGTTTGAGCATTTCTTCATTCCACGCACCTTTCTTCATTGTGCCGTACGCAAAGCATGCATTTAGAAATTTCCAATTTAGATAACAGGGAATTCTATCACACGCAATAATCTTCCTGCACGAGGGGCAAAAGTAATTATTCGAAAGGTTTCGTCTAGGAAATTTTAATTAAGCATTGCTAAAGAATGGAATGCTAGGGGTCGCGAGTTCATCTTGGGCCATTTATTTATAAAGGCAGTCGTACAGAGAAATAAATCACGGGCTTCAAATACACTTCCATTGATACTGCAGTCGGCGAACAGATGGACTTAAATCATTAGCAAAAGCACCATTATTGTTCAGTATTTAATTGTCTTGTTAGGACATTCGGAAAGTCGATAAAGGACTGGTTACACCGGAATAGAACGGCCAAAATGTGCCATATTGAGAAATGTGCAATTATGAAGACTTTCAGGGCTGAGAAAGGGCACAATTGTTCAAAACACATGCTTCAGTATGAGAATGGCACTATTGTCAGTACTTTCACAAATGAGTATTACGTGAAAATAAAACACAATTGATAGGTACGTAATAGGCATGTTAATCAGTAAGTGATTGAACAAAGTGGAAATAGGTTATGATATAATTAAATGTCTTAATAGTACGGTTATTGAAGAGAGAGTAATGTGAAAGTAAGGAGGAAAGGTTACTCGGGTTTCCATGTTGCTACCCAAAGAAGTACCGAGCCAGCTCACTGGAACCCACTTCCGGCATTCGTCTAAGAGGAGGCGTATATTCGCCTAATCTATCAATTGAGTACTAGGTTTTTAAACAGTCAATGCCTCAATTTCCACTGCCTTGGATCCTCAAAAAACTCTTTTGAAGCAGCTATGCATTTGCCCCTCTTTATGTCTCTTGTTAAGACCTTCTTATCATCTGCCTACAATTATGTTGTCTTTAACGCCTATTAATTTAATAACCATTGCCATTCTTACTCAACTTGTCTTCCTGTTCTTTACTCCAACGTATCATTTAACTCTATTTGTCCTTTATCTACGTTTTCTGTCCCGGATTTGCTTTCCTCTGTGACCAAATCTAACATTTCCTCAGGTCCCCTTCTCACCACCTAGATTATCCTCTTCATTCTTATCCACTCTAAAACCTCAAGACCTCAGGCCTAGGTTCCTCAACCTGCAAGTATGGATTACAGAACCACATCATGCTGTGGGTATTTTATGCAAAAGAAATTACTATTTTTCTTTATTGGTTTGATACGATCCCCCACAACTTCTTTCTCTTGGTAAATCCTCCCTATTAAATCCAAATTTAATATTTATGTCATTACTAAACCAATTATAATTCAAAATACCCCATCTACATCCGAGCTCTTCCATTGGCTGCATTCCATACGCTTCAACCAACTCAAATTGTAAGACATCATTGCCTTCATATTCTCATTACCTGTATTCACCCCATATCCACCATACTATACATATTGACATAAGCTCAGTATTGACTGCGGATTCTCTGCTGTCTGATAACTTCATGCATGCTTATTTGTAAATCTAATTAGCTTTATCTGCTGCTCTTTCCCTTGGACTAAAACCTTGTCGTGGTTGAAGGGCTTGCGTGCTCCGAAGATCCCTAGAGCTGATCTGGCGGGAACAATGCTCCTGGTAGGATCACCCATGCCAGATTGGTCGAAGGTTAGGAGACAGACGAATGGCAGTCCGTGTAGCGTCTGTACCTCAGTGAGGCGGCTGCAAAAGGCGTCTGACCCCAGTGGGGTGGCCTGTGAAGTGATCGTGTCACGTAAAAAACACTATTGAGTAAGGCCACGGAATACCATCTCAATTAAAACAAAAACCTTGATATTATAGACAGTTCACAAATGCAAATGAACCCTGGCAACTACGGGACTCGGCCCAGAGGGCCGGGTGTCGTGCCCGGCAGTGGTGGGATCAAGGCCCCTGCGGTCGTCATCACACGAAATCCTTGCTCAGAAAATACAGCAGCAGAGGAAAAGAAGATAAAGAAGAGGAACGAATCAATCAGAATAGGCACATGGAATGTTAGGACTATGTTGAGGGCGGGCAAGCTTGAGAATGTAAATCAAGAAATGGAGAGGGCGGGTGTAGACATAATGGGTCTGGGTGAAGTAAGATGGAAGGATGACGGGGGCTACTGGAGCGATGGCTATAGAGTAATATGTAGTGGAGAGAATGAAAGTCAGCGCGGGGTTGCATTCGTAATGAATAAGAAACTTGGTAGAAAATTAGTGCATGCAGTACAGGTGAGTGATAGGATAATAGTCGTGGAACTAAAGGCAGATCCAAGGAGTTTTGTTATAATCCAGGTTTATATGCCTACCTCAAGTCAAGGAGAGGAGGAGGTAGATGAGGTATACGATCAGCTAGAGAAAATAATTTGTAGGATACCTGGTGAATAATCACTTAGTAGTAATGGGGGATTGGAACGCGGTGGTGGGCGAAGGAATAGATGGACGGGAGGTGGGCAATTACGGGCTAGGAAGGGGAAACGACCGGGGTGAGAAAGCTGTGGAGTTTTTCCGTAGAAATAACATAGTGATTACAAATACATGGTTCAGACATCATCCTCGACGTAGGTACACTTGGAAGAAGCCGGGAGACACAGATAGGTTCCAGTAAGATTAAGTAATAGTGCGTCACAGATACATGAATAGTGTTAAGAACTCACATACGTATCCAGGAGCTGATGCAGATACGGACCACAACTTATTAGTCATGAAATGTCGGGTAAAACTGAAAAAGATAATAATGGGAAGGAGGGTACGAAAGTGAAATACGGAGGCATTAACTGAGGCAATGAAGAAGAAGTATCGAGAGAAGGTGGATGAGATAATGGGTGAGGATCATGGAGTTAGATCAGTGGAATATGAATGGGAAAGTTTGAAAAATGGAATTGTAGAAGCGGCGAAAGCAACGGTAGGCGTAGTGAGTGCAAGTAAAATAAGAAAACCATGTATCACGAAGGAGATGATAATGGAGATGCAGGAGAGAAGGAAATGGAAGAGCGTAAAATCAGAGCTAGGTAGGAGAAAACACCGAGAATTATATAACAGGTTTAGAAGAGAAACAAATAAAGCAAGAGATGCGTGGTGGAGAGAACAGATCGACTTTTTAGAGAAATACCAAAAATAGGGAAGACCAGATGCATTATATAGGAAAGTTAAGGAACTGACGGGTGGTAATAAGAGAAAGGGAATTACAACGATAACAGACAAGACGAGAGAGGTGATCGTAGAACCTAAAGAGATTCAGGAGAGGCGGAAGGAGTATGTTGAAGAGCTGTATGGTAAAGATATAAGGCCCAATATGTTAGATATAGAAAGGGAAGACGACATCAACAGAGATGGCATCGGATCAGGTATCCTAGATAGTGAAATCGAATGAGCTCTACGATACATGAAAAGTAATAAGGCGGTGGGAATCGATGACATACCTGCAGAGTTTTTAAAGAGCATGGGGAAGACCGGAAGGGTAAAACCTTTTGCGCTTATTCGTAGGATTTATGAGTTGGGTGTGGACGGAAATCTTCGAGAAGACTGTACTAATTCCACACCAAAGAAGAATAAGGCAAAAACGTGCGAAGACTATAGGACAATAAGCTTAATATCCCACGCGGCAAAAGCAGTTCTGAGGATTCTAAACAGAAGGATAGAGAAGGAGGCAAATGAATACCTTGGGAGACGACCAGTTCGGGTTTAGGAGAGGGATGGGAACGCGAGACGTCATAGAAGTGATGAGAACACGAGTAGAAAGAAACCCTGGGGTATGGGCAGGATGTTTTTGAATGTTTCGTAGATTTCGAGAAGGCGTTTGATCGGGTGGAGTGGACGAAATTAATGGGAGTGTTGAAGAAATTAGGGGTCGATTGGAGGGACAGGCGTCTGATTCGAAATTTGTATATGAATCAGACTGCGCAAGTTGGGAAAGTTGATGGAGAATTGGGATGGGCTACAATAGGACGGATAGTACGGCAGGGGTGCCCACTATCGCCGTAACTTTTTTAACGTGAATTCAGAAGAGTTGGTAAGGGAGGCATGGGGGGAGGAGGAAGCAGGAATAGGAGGTGAGCTGTTAAAATCAGTGAGATTTGCAGATGATCTATCATAGGTTAGTCAGTCTGCCAAAGGGGTTACAGTCAATGGTGAATGCGTTAGAGGTGCAGTGCGTAAAGTATGGGATGAAGATCAACCACAAGGAAACGAAAGTAATAAGATTTTCCAGAGGTAACAAGGCGAGGCTGAATATAAGGGTGGGAGGGCAGAAGATAGAGCATATCAAGCAGTTTACTTATCTTGGTAGTATTTTATAGGAGGATGGGTTTAGTGGTAAGAACATCAGATTCAGAATTGCGCTAGCTTAAGAAGCATTTTCGAAGAGAAGGGAATTGATGAGGATGGGGTCTGAGAAGAGACGTAAAGAATAGGCTTGTGAAAACTTTTATATGGAGCGTGGCGCTATATGGGTCGGAAACTAGGTCATTGCGAAGTAAGGATGTGCGCAGACTTGAGGCGTTTGAGATGTGGGTTTGGAGAAGGATGGAGAAGTTGAGCCTAATGGCGAGAAAGACGAACAAGTAAGTACTGGATACGGTCGGTAAGGAGAGGAAGCTTGTGGCAGAGGTTCGGAGAAGGCTGAAGAGATGGATGGAGGAGGTTTTGAGAGGAGAGGGCATGTTGAAAAGAGTGATAGAGGGGAGAACACTGGGGAAGCGTGGAAGAGGAAGGAAGAGGATAGGAATTCTGGACGAGATAAGAGGAGGTAGAAGATATGAAGAATTGAAGAATGACCTAATGGTGGGACATCTTTTGAATGTAAAGCGAGACAATGTGAATGAGGTTGGGATGCAGAATGAAGACTGTCCAAGAACCTACCAATCAGCTGGTAGAATACTTGAAAAAAAAACAGGAGACTCAGTGCTGGTCAGTCACGTTGACCTGGATACGCCTCCCGTAACGAAGGAGAAACTGTTGTCATGAAAACTGACCAACGCAGCTGCTCTGGAAAAACTAGCCACAGCAGAAGCCTTCGCTTTAAATATTGTCTTGTTAGGCACAAAGGTGTCCATAGAATTGAAAATAAAAAATTCAAGCATAATTCTAGGATTTCAATGATAAATTTTAAAATATTGGATGGATTTTCCCAACCCAACACAACCTAAAAAAATGCACACATTAAATTAATATAAATGGTAATTAAAAAGAAATAAGTGGAAAAAAAGATAATAAAATAGGTTGTTTTTTTGACAATAAATAACAAATTGGAATTTCGAGAAGACTAAACCAGAACTAGGCTTGTTCAAACAATTATTGTGCAAAAAAACCGAAGTTGATAATTTCGAGTCGCTGTAGTCGCAAAAAAGTAGCGACTGGTAATTAAATATAAACAAACAAAACAAATTCAAATTTGCGTGATTTTGAAGAATTATGAAAATAATCACCAGAGGTATGTTTGCGGTCCTATATACGGTCATCTAAGTGACTTTCTGCTTAACATTCTTCCAAAACACGAAGATGTACTTCGATGCTGCTTTGAAGAGAGGTTTTTGCTATCAGGTAAGATCAATTTTTAACTAATTTAGTGTAAAATTCCAGAAGTGTAAAGGCAAGATTTACGCAAAGGCCAAATATATATTTTTGATATAAGTCAAGTAATTAAAAGTGACAACTTTCCAAACGACTTATCAAAGCGTGATCCCGACCCAATTTCACATTAGCCAGATGATGCTCACTTGTGCAAATAGAGTCCTTGAAATTTACGTGAGAGCGGAAAACTCCTCGGATGCCTTTCAAGGCATAGTGACATTTGATTTAAAATCATACATGCCGGGTTGGTTTGAAATAAACTGGAGTAAGTGCATTACAGACGGTACTATTCATCTGTACAGAGCAATAATTACATCTCGATACTTGTCTGACGACTTTGAAAAATAGGTATTCCCTAAAATTCAACGAAACTCATTCTTTGTTTTCTCGAAAAACCTACTGGTGGTAATGGTCTTTGATAATAGGAGGCACAAAAGAGAGTTAGTGCTAAGAAGAGTGTTAAAAGCCAGGCAGACTGTTTCAAAAGGTAAAAGTATTTGAAATTTATCACTCCAACTTTTAACCTCGAGGCATCAGACTATACTGAATTCATTGATTGGAATGTAGCAAAATTATCATCTTCCACCTCTTCTTCGGAGAGTAACCAATGACGAAATAAATTCCTTCATTCATTCAGGTGATATTCCAGACTGGAATGTAAGAATAATTACCCTGCCATACGCCAGCCGTCGAACGGTGCGTCAAATAGGTAATGGAAGCATAGCTTAAGGTATGTGAGCCCCAATCAACAGATTGGTTTCATTATGGCCACTCTGAAATCAAGGTCCATGATGAAATACATTACCACCAAATCGCAGTACAAATTTGCGTCTAAAAGTCAGGCTTAAACAGACGAAATACGAACTGTAAATAAAATATGCAAGTAAGTTTGTAAGTAATGTAAAAAGCACACACCCTCATTGGTTGGATGATAGGAAGGGTATGGGTGGAACTCCTCGTGGTGAGTTCTGGGTTGTTTAAGTATTATCAAATATCTAAACATGCGAAGAGTTGCACAATTGACATGTGAATGTTAACCTGAGACCACAAAATGACCTCAGGTGATAATTTTATTAATACATCATGATCACCAAAAAATGAATTTTCCCTAATTTTTATTGAAATACGCAATCGGAAGATGTTCCCTTTACGCAAAAATATTTTTTATTACTATTAAACAGTACAATTTGCAAAATATTTTTAACGAGAGCAATGAAAAATATATAGACGTAAAATGTTTTTAAAATTCTGAAAATAACGGACATTTGTAATGTTTTTTGTAGATTTCAGGCGGTTTGCTGGATCGGAAGAGAATGTTCGATATGAATTTTTTTTAGTATTTACCAATCGCAACTCTTCTGCACTATAGCGACTTCGAAATATCAACTTCAGTTTATTATCCCCACCTTAGTGTCTATCGCCCGACGAAAACAGACGGACGGGTGGTTGATCCATTTAGCAGACCACCCAACCCCCGCCGACCACCACCATCCCGATTTCTATGACGTCGCATCTGTGCCGTAGTCTGGGCCGACTCCCACTTCCGACACTCGTCACACCGGTAACCCCCTCTTGTCGGATTTGCAATGCGAGCCTTACATTACAACCCGATTACATTCTATACTGAACATTATTTCTGCATAATATGCAAATTCCCTGAAGGGGTCTGGTAACCCTTCCACGAGTATTTTAGTAAAATTCTGATTTGAATTTGAGCCTGGAAAGTAATTTACTAAGTTAAATTTGAGCACCCTGGTCTTATAATCATGATGATCTACTACATGATCAGTAATACGTACGATTATACGTTCTTGCCTCATAACCATCGACAAATTGCACAGATAAAGTAAACAAATATTCATTTTCTCTTTTAACTTTAATAAATTTGGAATAAAAGGTCTCATAACTTTGTAAATTTCAATCTAATATTTATTTTTAACTTTTTAGTGCTTTTTAATATGTTACTTTTTATTGCATTTTGAAAAAAGACCAGTTTTCAAAAAGTGTTTTTTTTTATATATTCATATTTAATAATTTTTAGTACTCACACTTTTTTTTATAGCGGTGTACCCCCTCAGTGTTTTTCAATGCTTTCAATGTTTTACAATTCAATGCTTAATTCTTCGTTATTGTTTTATCTATGTACTTGAACCAAAAATATTTAATTAAACCTAATCTGATAACGTGAAAACTTTTTTAAGAAGTTACTATGATTTTGATATCAAAATTAATCAAGTAAAATACATTTGGGGAAGGTTGAACAACGGGAAGAGGTTCAAAAATTGGGTAATAGATATTCGATCTAACTCACGAAGCAAGTTGAAAATTCGTCTTCATGTTAGTTGTGAATTGGTTCTTTGAAATTTAAATAATTAGCATTTCTTCTCAATATAATTGCTAAAATGATGGTTTAAATGAATTGCAACATCGCTGACTGAGAGTAGACAACGTAATGCGGGGTGCATAATTTTAGGAAAAGATATGTACAATTAAAAACTCCCTGATTTAACCAGTAATAATTTAATAATAAATCCCGAAAAATTCACAGGTATATCAAGATTCGATGATGTAATTCAAATAGCATTATCCTTGGATCGCAAACTATTTAAACGGAGACAAAAACATAATAAATCCTGATGAATAATACCATTGTTTTAAAGTTAAAAAGATGGCCTCATTTACGCCCGAAAGTAATCCTACATACTTGTAGATATAATTTCTCTCAACATACAAATAAATGCTTTCAAATTACAACAATGGTCGGACACCCGGTAGGACTTTTGCTAATCGTTGCTATGGAAACATTAATTTTGAGTATTAAGTTGTCTGCATTCGCCGGAGAGCTGAACTTGAAATAAAGAGAGAGATTATTAAAAAGATAAAGTGAAGAACCATGGGTGGACTATGTGAGTATTATCTTCTTCATTATCATCTACATAGGCTTACTTTTCAGAGAACTTTATTTTATCCAGCGTTCGCAAATAACCCGTGTACTCGATTATATCTCATGAATGCTAATTTTTACGGTAACGATAAACGGCCATGAAACTGAATCTTAAAATAGTACATTACTGTACTCTGAATAGAATCCCTTAGTATTCTCTTGCCGATAGACCACACTGGTGCACAACTACCTATTTCTTGTGATCAATTAAGTTGGATTAAATGGAACTCAATTCTGTACCGTTGGCCAAATTTCTTTGTTTCCTGTTTCAGCCTATTTCTTTTGGCGGATTTAAGTAATTTTAATAACATTGGGAAAAGTAACAATAAATTTGAGCCTTTTGACAAATTTTGGTATGCTTTAAGGCGTTGGAATTTACTTCAGGCAAAAGAAGTAAGAAAATTACAGATAAAGAAATACCGTATTTGAGTTGCATGGAATATAAGGTTATCCTTGATTATCTAAATGGCTTGAGATTCTCTTAAATTCAAAATATCTGTCATTTCGTCGGTTTTATTCCACCTAGAACATGAGTAATATGTTTCCAGCATAATAAACCCATGGTGAGAATAATATTTTTTGCTTAGCCGCTAATGTATTACTTCAACTTGAATAAATGTAACCTTACAAAAATATCATTTGAGATTTAACTGCTAATCCCACTCCAATTCATCCAATAGCTACATGTGTGCATTATTTTGGAGGAAATGTGTTATTTTAAGAATAGGTAGACGCTCTTTCATTTATCTTGGCCTCCGAATCAATAGTCATAAATAAATTAATCCCGCAATTATATCATGAAAGTTACTTTCACAGGGTTAGGATTAGTTCCACACTTCACACTTGATATCTTTGCCATAAATATAATTCATGACGTAGCCAACGACTAATTTGATTCTATTACGTTGCAGTGTCATGCGTCCGAGAGGACAAAAGGAAAAAAATAAAAAATAAGGGGAAGACGATTGAAGAAGAAAAAGGAGAGGACTGTTGCCCCATACCCTCCTCCAACCCCCTTCCACCACCTTCCCCATCCAGCCCCTTGTCTACCCCTTCCAGCCCTCCAACCCCCACTCTCCCCTCATTCCCTACTCCCCCTCCTTCCCCGTCTCCTCCTCCCTTCATTCCCCCATCATCTCCTCCTGCCCCAACCGGCACGCGAGACGAGGGGGTTCCGGACCACCCCGTGGAATTATCGCCTTCCGACCCCGCTTCTCCGCCTCCTCGGAAAAGGAAAGTTACAACACCTCCTATCACCCTCCTATTCCGGCAAAGGACCGCCAAGGAAGAAAGGAGAATGCGCCGGAACCTCCGCGCCTTGCTGGAACCCAGCATAGATGTCCCAGACCCCCTGTTACGATATGCCCTGGTCCGCTCGGCATTGGCATGGGAGCGGCGCGCGCCGTTGCCACAGTCTCCGGAGTTCGGGTACCAACTAGGTAAGTATCTTCCGATTGGTAGTATTTAAACTGACGCTTCCCGCTTGCCTTTCGCGTAACTTAATTTGAAAATCTCGCTCCTGGCGAGCGTCTCTCTTTATTTTATTCTCTCTCTAGCGCTGAAGTCGTCTTTCAGTTGATGAATGATTTCAGGCTTTCCCGGCGAAGATTTATATTAGGGATCTTTCGGGGTTTGCACCGGGTAGTTAGGTCCATGGCGGCCGACGTTTCGATGCTCGAGTCGAGCATCGAAACGTCGGCCGCCATGGACCTAACTACCCGGTGCAAACCCCGAAAGATCCCTGATATACGTCTTTCAGTTGTTTCCTAACGCGCGTCCAATTTAGTAACGGCTTGTTTAGTCGTCGTGCCGCGATTGAGGCCTTCCTTATTCATTCAACGTGCTTCCAAAAGTGCTTCTTTTGACGGACATACTTGAAACTTGGAATGCACGCTGAAAATTGATCGCTAAGACAATAAGTCCTTTTTGAAAGAATTCATCCATTTTTGAGATACAGACAGGGCGAAAATATTCACGACGCATTCATCCTAAATCTCGTTTACTATGTACCGGCGTGCCTGAGGGCGCCGGTATAGTAGAGTATATACGGGTACTAATCGTTGTCGCTTTCAAAAGCAGCAAAGTGAAAAAAGCGAAAACTCATGTCGCTCATGCGACAATGGATGTAATAATTCTTTGTGCTATCCACCATCTTTTTATTCACTTTTAAATTGGCCAGTTGATACTTTATTAGCGGTGAACTGTGAGAAAAATTGCCTTTTTAAGAGAGAAGAATACACGGAAGTTATAATCTACATGAGAATTTTGTTTGATTTTCATATTTTTTGGTCTAATCTCAAAGTTTTATGGACTCCAACGCATGTTTAGCGAAGGAATTGACGGAAAAACGGAAGAAAGCTACGATATGTATTCGACTATGTGCTTCAGTATGAACTGATGTCATAGTTTGACAATATCTCCTTCATATTATTCTTATGTGATCTAAATGTGAACATTAACCCTTTACCCTGCATACTAGCAAGTAATCTCGACCTTGTGCTGAATCAAGTTTCCTGTGAAACGGGCTTCATTATTGCACTAGCCCTAATGTAACGGTCCAGACATACTGACAAGCGATTTCGACAGATTAGGGAAACATCTGATAATATATTACAAAGCGTCTAGGGTGGACAAAATTTATCAATCAACTTTAAGATGCGTTGCATTGCCATAAAATTTAAAAAGAAGTATAATGTATTATGTATAATTATATTGTTGTGTCTTGTTAAGGGGCCCCTGGCCGTGTGTCAACTTCCGGCCCGGGGAATGACGGCACGCGAGACGAGGGGGTTCCGGACCACCCCGTGGAATTATCGCCTTCAGACCCCACTACTCCGCCTCCTCGGAAAAGGAAAGTTACAACACCTCCTATCACCCTCCTATTCCGGCAAAGGACCGCCAAGGAAGAAAGGAGAATGCGCCGGAACCTTCGCGCCTTGCTGGAACCCAGCATAGATGTCCCAGACCCACTGTTACGATATGCCCTGGTCCGCTCGGCATTGGCATGGGAGCGGTGTTGTCTCCGTCTCCGGAGTTCGGGTACCAATTAGGTAAGTATCTTCCGATTGGTTGTATTTAAACTGACGCCTCCCATTTGCCTTTCGCGTAACTTAATTTGAAAATCCCGCTCTCGGCCATCGTCTTTTTTTATTTTATTCTCTCTCTAGCGCTGAAGTCGTCTTTCAGTTGTTTCCTAACGCGCGTCCAATTTAGTAAAGGCTTGTTTAGTCGTCGTGCTGCGATTGAGGCCTTCCTTATTCATTCAACGTGCTTCCAAAAGTGCTTCTTTTGACGGACACACTTGAAACTTGGAATGCACGCTGAAAATTGATCTCTAGGACAATAAGTAATTTTTGAAAGAATTCATCCATTTTTGGGATACAGACAGGGCGAAAATATTCACGACGCCTTCATCCTTACTATGTACCGGCGTGCCTGAGGGCGCCGTTATAGTAGAGTATATACGGGTACTATTCGTTGTCGCTTTCAAAAGCAGCAAAGAGACAAAAGCGATCACTCATATCGTTCACGCGACAATGGTTGTAATAATTCTTTGTGCTATCCACCATATTTTTATTCACTTCTATTCTGGTCAGTTGATACTTTATTAGCGGTGAACATTGAGAAAAAATGCCTTTTTAAGAGAAAGGAATTCTCGGAAGTTTTATCCTACATGACAATTTTGTCTGATTTCGATATTTTTTGGTCTAATCCAAACGCTATAAGGACTCCAACGCATGTTTAGCAAAGGAATTAACAGAAAAATGGAAGTAAGCTATGCTTTGTGTTCGACTAGATTCTTCAGTATGAACTGATATCATAGATTGACAATATATCCTTCATATTTCCCTTATGTGATCTAAATGTGAACATTAACCCATTACCGCCCAGCATTTTTTTTATCATTTTTTTCCAAAAATGATCAGAAAAGGTTAGAAATCATCCCTTACGATGGGGAAATTTAGTGTGAGCATTGTGTCACGCTCCGTTATACTTCATGCTTGACCGGGTCGTAAACGACCTATTGGGCGGTTCCCCGAGAAAACGTTTTAAATTGCAAAATATTATTTGAATTATTATTTAACTTCTTTATTCAGTCTTTAAAATACAAATATTTTTGCATAACTCCATTTCAGCACTATTCTGACAAAATGTTGAATTTTGGTGAAAACAGGAGCATTGCGTGAAGAATGCAGCGCAATACGCTTACGTATTTCCCTTGTGTATGTGTGCCAACAGTAAAAATTGTGATATATTGGATGAACTCTTCTATTAGTATGAAATATTTATCTATAACCTTAAGCATAACAATTTGAATTCAAATTAAACATTTTCAAAAGTTCACAATTAACGCATCTTTACAAAATTAATAATTAGCATCTTGGCAAAAAGTCAAACTGTGTGTGTAATATCTATAAATTACAAACTATGGTTTCGTGCTAAACTGTTATCATGAAGAGAAACTTTATCAAGACTTTGTTGTTTTACTCTGACAAATACGACACCTGCGCCTAGGTTGTTTCGTAATAAGCCATGATCTTTTTTCTGATCTTCCGCTACAGTATCAAGATAATTGCGAGCGACCAGCTTAGGCGATGTGCCGTACTTCATTCACGGCCAAAATCAGGGATCTTTGATTCATCAATCGAGATATTGCATTCATGAGGAGAATTTATGATGAATGCAATATTCAACTCAAAAAGCATAAAAAGCATAGGGGAAAAAAGCATAGGTGTCAGACTGCAGGGGATAATGCAACATGCAATCAATTCTAGAAAGTCGACATACATTTTGGCCATTATGTATTGGAAATTAGTGTATGATTTAATTTATATCATGTATCATCTGAGCAGTTCATACCGTATAACTAATGCATGTAATCGAATATGTATGCTTTTGCACTTGGATAACACAAAATGGCATGTTTTTACGATGAAATCCACTATAAAATAGGTCCTTAAAAATGGAATAATATTGTAAAGATGGGATCCACTGCTTATGGATGGATTATATTTGAGAGAAAGAAAAGTTATCCAAATTTTAACATTTATTCTTGCTGTGGAATAGGAAACCTAACTAACGATATCCCATGCCCGTAATGGATGCCAACCTCAGGGTTTATCAAGAACGTAACCCCGGTGGTTTGTCGAGGAGTATGAGGCTTGGATACAGGGGTAGATCCCGTTGTAGTTATGCAACCAGATTACATTTAATGGACTGCGGGTTGCATGCCATGATGAATACAGAAAATATAACCACAAATTTAATTTTATATGTACATAACTATGAAATCGATTGACATTCTAAATGTATTGGTACCATAGTTGGGATTAACGATTTTAAAAATTAACGATAAAAATTGATCGTTAAAAATGTAGTTAACTATTTAACTTAAACGTTACTTTTTAGAACAGTTAACTTTTAATCATAAAAATTGTACATGAAATGATGCACCAGTTATTTTTTCCGTTAATTTTTGGCGAATGTCGACATGTTCGAATTAGGGCGCTTAACCTTGCCCAACAGACAAAGGGGAAAATAAGACGGTATCTAAGAATGCAATATATGTAGCTGGGTAGTTGTGCAAGAATGCAATGAATAGGCCCAGACGAATACATCCAAACAAAAGCGAGGTTGAGTGTCGAGTGACCGCCAAAGTTTGGGAACGTACCCTCAGACTAGAAAACACGAGACCACTCCAAGACCATGTCCACGAGGGAACGAATGCCTTAACTCGGCGACGTCATGTCATTCAATACTACATATCTAGTTGAACACAAGAAAAAAGGGTCACCAAAAAACCTATGACGGTTTACGAGGGGAACGGGTTGATTCAAAGTAACGTATCTGTAAAATGCTCCAGTTTACGGATGACTTACCTCGGCGACATCCTGTCGTCAGCGGGGTTGAGTGGAGTGACCTCAAAAATTTGTCGACCACAAAAATTTGTCGGATGTCCGATACAAATTTTGAAATATAAGTTAAATATATTTTTCTCGAATTTTAGGTTTGTATTTTTTAAATCCCAAATGCAAAAAATAGCTTTTAAAAGATATTTTTTTTAATTTTCTTCAAAGTAACTGAAAAAGTAACTTTATAAACAAAAATGTTACTTTATTAACTTTAACTTTAATCAGTTACTTTTTAGAAAAGTAACTTTTGACTTCAACTAATTACTTTTTACAGAGATTAACTTTAACTTTAATCAGTTAATTTTTTTTGGTAATTTTCCCAACTGTGATTGGTGCTAGTGTGCGCTAGAGCGTTAATTCAAATAGTACAAGCAGTCACCTTAGCTACCTGAGAATGCCTTTTCTGTCATCGTATCTGCTTCCTATACATGTGTGTAATTTATATTTGGCAGTAAAACCATGATGATGATGCATGTTATTGGCTTTTAGTCAATAGAACATTGCCTTTTAAGACTTCCATTGCCTCTTGACTCCCAAAAATCATGCTCTCCCGTGATTTAAAAAAATATTCTTTTGCTTGTGTTACGCTGAAGTCTAGAAATTGAGTGTCTACTGTGTTGATTAACTCACTCTTGTTTTTTATCATTATTCAGGCCTTTACGTTCATCCCAACTGTACGGACAACCCATACTTTGCCAATTGTGGTCTTATTGTGAAGGCACATTACTGCACGCACAGGTATTACGCTCGCTTCTGTTGTCGTTCCTGCACGCTGGCAGGAAACTCCCGTCGCATGGCTTGCACCTCGACGAACACGGTTTGTCATTTGGAAGTGGTCGGAGGCAACGCAGCACAAGGAAATAAAATGTCCTTGCTAGTCCCAGCAACTGCAACTAACATTCGTTGACACTTGATCGAGCGACTTTGTGCATCCCAGTGTCGATGAAACCAGTGAAGTGTTCCTTGGAAGCCCAAATATCCTTCAAAAGGCTCCATTCCATTGTGTGTGTATAATAGAAAGAGAACGTAATTCAAAGGAAATTTGGATTGACTTATGTCGTTGAGTGCTTTTGAAGGGTGCTAATTTAAATAAAAAAATATTAAATGGAAACTTGGCAACAGTGTCTCCTGAAGAAAGCTCTTATTTCAGTGCATTTTCAAGCCAAAGAATGGCTGACGTTTTTAAATCATCTAAGAGAAGTTACGAATAGAAGTTTCAGGGAAAACCAAATACCATTGTATATACTCACGGTAATGTTGTTTGAAACCATCAAAATTAGCCACTTAAATTAAATTTTAATGATCTTTTTCTAGGACTACCATTTTCTGGTAATAGAGAAATATTTTTTGAGATTATTCTTAGAAAAAAAATTGTAAAATGTGTGGATCAATCAGGGATGCTTAGACCAGGTGATCTTGTGATTTGAGGTTTTCCTTCTTCGAATTCTTGGATAAAATCCCTGTGTATCATTTTTCTAGAGACAATTTATTTAAACAAGTGTTTTCATTTTTTTAGGCAATAGATTTTTCGAAACTATTAAATATACTGCCATGAGAATTACTTTGATGTGTAATTTTTTGTTTCACGATATCAGTAATATTTGAAATGTATATAAGAATTGCAATATAATTATGTGGCTGTAATTTGATTTGTCGTATATTTTTTTATATTCATAACCTTTTGAATTAATTTAAAATCTTTGCAAGGGCATCGTCATTTAAGGGTATCTGAGAGAGTACCCTTAAGTCCTTAATTTTATCTCAACCGCTCAAAAAAACTTCCATTTGGGAAAAGTGCCTTCAAATTATAAAATATTGTTTAGGCTAATGAAAATTTAACATATTTTTCTGTGAAAATGTAAAAGGTTTGGGTTGAAAAGGGTACCAAACCAAATTTATAATACAGTAGAAACTGTACATAAATAAAAAAATGACACAAAAAATTATAAAACAATAGGTATGTGTTTTCATCTTTTTCCACTTTTTTGGTTGCCCCTGGACAACACATCAATGGTCTTAATGGGGTTATCATCGAGTTATTAACAATTTGATGAAATTTAAGGCTGTGAGTTGAAATTTTACATCTAAATACTTTCTGAGGAGTGCATCATTAAGAATGTGTTTATTTGGACATTGACAAATATTTATTTGGAAGCCAGAAATAAAAATCAGAACTGCCGAAATGTTTGCACCCAAAAACATTTTTTCCCGTCGTAAGGCAGCTATTTTTGATGATGTAGCGGTACTGTGACTTTTGAATCTCTTAGGATACAAACATTTGAAGATACAAAATTTTTCATATTTCATTTCTGTCTCTAGATATATGAACTTGGACTTTATATACAAGCTGTGATACTTATCTGGTGCAGAGCATCACAGACCATGTAATTCTATTGACTTGCAGGGAATCAAAAACCTTCGACTAAAAATATGATTTCCCGCAACACATCCATGTTAGAATCCATGCGAGTCACTTGGACTCATTAGATTTTCATAAGGGTCGGCTTCACTTGGTACACGTGTTAGCAGCCATTGGGTCTTTTCTCAGTGTACTATTTGTCAAATTATACCCAAAAGAAAAAAGAGTGTCTCAGTTAACCTGCATGAAAAAATATCTGGTTTTTAACCTGTTAACACAAGGAAAAACCTGGTTATATTTGCCCACCACCCGTAACATTTGGCACTATGATTCCCAGCTCCTTAGGCTCAATGTCATTTGTTATTATGTGGGTCAAAACAGGCAGAGATATGTTGTCATATGCTGTTTGACCTCTCTTTGAATTCACTTTGATGGCGATAAATTTCACCAGAATCCACGCATATGACACAGCCAGGGGCGGATTAAGAAAGGGTGGCCACCAATCATAATTGCTGGGTAAATAAATACATACATAAAATGGTAATCATAAAGGTATTTCATACCTCCAAGACCCCTGGAAAATAGCAATACCCCAAAACAATGACCTTAATCAGCACCTGGTCACATACACACTGAATGGAAATAGCCCAGGAGGCTCACTTCAAATGCGTCTGGTGACCCAGTAAACTCAGAGGAGTGCTGTATGACCTCATTTACTGCACGCATAAATGTGTAGGAATATTGGAAGACAGACTTAATGATCTCAAGATGAAGTCATATAGATGAGTTCATATGCAATCATTCAAGAGTCCTATTCTGGTGTCATGAAATACTCATGCGGATATCCTACATGAAGACTGAGGTTCATTCATTCAATTATTCTACCAGCTGATTGGTAGGTTCTTGGACAGTCCCAATTCTACATCCCAATTTCATAGACATTGTCTCGCTTTCCCTCCTAAGGATGCCCCACCATTAGATCTCTCCTAAATCCCTCATATCCTGAACCTCCTCTTATTTCGTCCAGAATTCCTATCCTCTTTCTTCCTCTTCCACGCTTCCCCAGTGTTCTCCCTTCAATCACTCTCTTCAACATGTCCTAACCCCTCAGAACCTCCTCCATCCATCTCCTCTGCCTTCTCCGAAACTCAGCCACAAGCTTCCTCTCCTCCCCAACCACATCCAATACCTCCTCGTTCGTCTTCCTCACCACCCAGCTCACCTTCTCTATCATTCTCCAAACCCACATCTCAAAAGCCTCAAGTCTATGCACATCCTTCCTTCCTAATGACCAAGTTTCCGACCCATACAGCATCATGCTCCATATTAGAGTATTCACCATCCTTTTCTTTACGTCTCTTCTCAGACCACCCCTCATCAATTCCCTTCCCTTTGAAAATGCTTCTGTAGTGTGCGCAAATCTACATTCGTTACTACTATCTACACTACAAATCTACATTAATATAATTTGCCGAGAAAGAACCAAATCATTTTATTCCCTTTTGTTCACAAAAATCTCTCAATTCAGTTGAACAATACTCACCTCCATTTTAATTTCTTATTGTGCTCACACATTAGCTTTGCTCAGTCTCTAGCTGGCTTATAAAGTTCATTAAATTTTGGGAAGCTTCTGATTTTGGATTTTAACCCGTTCAACGTGGCATGATGGGAATTCCCGTATTCTAGGTTCTATCCGGTGACTCATGCCGGGAGTTCCCGTCACCGGTACAAGCGTCTTTCTAATAGTTCCTGCTGCTCTCAGTCACGCGCAAGCGCTCTGTCGTCGCGCTGCAGTCATCAGATTGAACCCTACTTTGAGGGAGTGGGGTCAGTTTTGGTTCCGGGAGCTTTTTGTTTCGAAGACTACAGATCGTTTTCTTGGTGAGTACTGCTACTTAGCCTTTCTTTTTTCGAATAAAGTTATTATTGTCTTTCGTGTTTTTCCATTCATTATTTCCATATTGGAACAGTTTTTAGATTAGGGATAATATTCAAACGAAAGAAATATTTTTTTACTTATTTCTTGTTTGTTAATCGCTTGTTATTGAATTTTGCCTACTTTCTAGGGGTATAAAAACTAATTTCTTTTTTAATTTTTTCCAACGTTTTTTGAGACAACTCATTGTTTTATTGCTATCTTTATTCAATTATATTAACCATTTTATAATTACAGATAAGCATATGCCTTTGGAAAGGAGTAGAATGTATGACGTCTTATCGTCTTCCGTTACACATATTTGTTTATCTCTTTATTTGTACATTTATACGTTCTATCTAAGGAAACAGTTCTAGATTTCCTGATATAATAACGTTAGGCGTACATTCCGTTGTTATAGACGATTTTATTTCAACGCATGTGTTCGGTAACATATCATGTAAAAATTATTATATAACTCAACGCATTTATGTATTTAGTTTCTCTTTTTTCAACTTATAAACTTGGAGCATATATGATGAATTAGAACCTACGATTTTTTTTTGATTTCCTAAAATAATTTGCATTTATTTTTGTGTTACAAGGTTTAGTTCTATTTTTCTTTCAAATTTAACTGTTAAAGTAATAAAGTACGACAAGTTTACGCCGCTGTGTTGTCGTTACTTACGATGGTTTTGTGAGCATGCTGTCTTTTTTTTATCGTAGCATTTAGACCCAAGTGCAAAGTTATCTTTCAAAATAACTATATCTGAAATCAACCATCATATTTTGTCATTTTTGCTTCAATTAAAGTTTATTTATTTTTCCAGGCTCTCTTAAGAGCAGGACATTGAAGGAAGTTTTGGAGAGTTCAATGCAAAAAGAATTTGACGTAAGTAGAGTTTTCCCTAGAATAATTATTACTCTTACTGCTGTGAGGCAATGAATTCGGATGCTATTAATATTTCAATTTTTCTAGGTTTCATCGAGTCAAGTTTCCCTGATGATGTCACTCAGCGACGAAACCTAGGTCGTCATTAAAATTATTTTATGTGGAACTAAACAAAGTTTTTTCTTTTCAATCATGAAGGAGTTCCATAAAGTTACACCTCAAACCCTTAGAGTCAAGTTTATTTTCCTTGAGGGAAGGCAACGCAATAGCACAGTCACGTAAGTAAATATCGGAGAACTTAACATTAATAATATTAGAACTAGTGTTAAGTGGTAACTTTTCCCAATATATATATAAACATAAATGTATATATTTTGCTTGTGTTCTTAAGTGGAGAGACAGGAGAGATGTGCTGATGATCAGCTCTCAATATGGGAGTCAAATGGTCGATGTCCCTTGCCGGCAAGGAGGTGGCTCCACTTCCAAACCGGAGGCTGTTGCTGAATAAAACAAGTCAATGGGTGGCATTGATAATTTGGATCAAACGATGTCCTACTACCCAATAGAGATGAAGACACTTAAATGGTATCGGAAGTTGGGCATCCAAATTTTCCACCTCCTCCTAGTGAACAGTTATTTCATTCCTAAAATCCCACCCCAGGGTATCTCTCTATTCTTTCCGACTCTCCGTAGTAAAATCTCTACTCCAACCTTCTTCTTCCACACCTACTCCTCGACCTTCTCCAACTCAAAGGATCATGGGCTTATGGAAACATTTCCCAGCCATGCTTAGCTCAAATGAGCAAAAAAAATAGGAGTGCCGGGAGTGCTATAGAAAGGGACAAAGGAAGGAGACAAGTTTATATTATCCGGAGTGCGATGGCTGCCCTACCCTTATGTCTCATTCCATGTTTTGTGGATTATCATAAAGATAAAAGATGTATATAAATTAATTGTGTATAAAGACAAAAGATGTGTATAAATAAATGTGTATATGTAAATGTGGAAACGTAAATAAAATATTGATTTATAAAAAAGTAATTGTGATTTTAAAAATAATTTCCTACATAATACACATCAAAAATACATGTTGCTTCTTTGAATAGATCATTCATCTTCTAATATTGAAAACTTGGTTGCGGAAAATATATGGAAATATATATATTTGATGTTAGTTAAACTTTTGTAATGCATGTGCTTTTTCCAGTTTTAGTGTAAACCAGTTTAAATGTAAAAGTATCTTTGCCTCTTATATAAAAATTAATGTAAAATGCGTTAAATTTTTATTTCTCATTGATTTAATTCTTTTGTTGAATACGTAAACTACACATATTCTACAAATGTAGGTAATTAGAAGACTATCGCGCTGTACTTTGATTTAGACATTTTTAAGCAGGTACATAAGCACCTATTATCGAAGGTGTGTCAAGATGTAAGAATTATTTAAAATCCGAGGATTCATTCGAGATGGAGTGGAATTTATCCATACTGGAAAAATCATGTGCAATCTTCCATAAAAAATAACTTTTAATGCGACCCGGCTTTCAATATTGATACATCATCGTCAAGGTACAAATGGTGTTAGGTGTAGCCAATATGTACATCTTTTGGAAGAGGTAGGGGAGAGAGGAGAGGTGATGAGTGGAAAAACCGAAGAAGGAGGTGAAAGGGGATGGGGAGGAGTGGAGAGCGGGGAAATGGTGGGTGTTTTTGGAGTTAACATACTTAGACAACACAAATCAGTGGCAAATAATAATTGGTGGCGGTCTTCTTCCCTTCTTTCGGCTCAGGTCATAAATTTCGTGGTTTTGCTTCCAAAGGCCCTTGGTGAGTAGTGGTGGAGGGAGAGTGTCCCTGGGCAGGCACAGGCAGCCGCGCGGATCGGGCGTGGGCCACTCGAGGCAGGGTTCGTCTGAGAGTAGGAGGGGGGGGGGGGGGGTTCCCAGTAAGAAGGGGGGAAGCAGCACCTCGAAAATTTTGACCTAATCCGAAAGAAGAGAAGAAGACCACCACCGATTATTGTTTGTCACTGAATGGTGTGTTGTCTAAGTTTGTTAACCCTGAAAAAACCCACCAATTCCCAACTCTTCACTCCTCCTCATCCCCATTCACCTCCTCCGGTTTTTCTACTTATCACCTCTCCTCTCTCCTCCACCTCTTCCAAAAGATGTACATAAATATTGGCTACACCTAACTCCATTTGTACCCTGACGATGATGTATCAACATTGAAAGCCCGGTTGCACTAAAAGTTATTTTTTGTGGAAATTGCACCTCATTATTCCAAAATGTAGGAATTAGTTCTCTCTTATACACAAAGGTTAGCAGTTTTATGGATGTGAAAGGAAAAGCCACGACTACATAAACATGTTCCTTTTATCAGTTTCCACATTAAACTTTGCTCTAATTCATTATTTGACTGTACATATAAGCCTAATGAAATAATATGGGAATATTAAATAATACAGAGACCTAAAGTAAAAAATGCACCAGAAGGGAACTGTAGATACCTATGCAACATGCACTACAGGTTCATGCCAGTGACTCGTGACGGGGATTCCCGTCATTAATTAAAAAATTTTTATTAATTACAATTTTAACATTACATTTTTTTTTAAATTGAATAACGACTTTTAGAGTTCAAATCTATCGGAAAATAATTAAATAAAATTTCAGCCACCGGATAGGTAAGCCAAAAAATGGTGCTGCGTTGAACGGGTTAAAAGAAACACTACACAAAAATGAGAAAAGTCATCTGTAATGGTCTGGTAGTATATCTCACCATTTGCAGTTGGTGGATTCACTGGTCATTCTATATAATTGTGTAGGAGTTCACCAATTCTGCGTAATCTTTGTTACTGAAGGAAATTAGCCACATTCATTTTTTCTGTCTGCATTTCATTTTAAACCCCTTTTGATCATACATCATTGCTTCGTCCCTTTGAAAAACAGCACTTTTTTTGTATTATTGATTTTCCTCACCGAGAGAATATTTCGAGACAGGTTTCGCACCACTAATGCCATCAAATTGACCGTAAACCCTCATTTGTTACCATACGTAATTTGTCTCATTTCACTTCTACAAGATTCTCACCGTTTGCAATTTGAATATGTAAAGGATGTATTATATTTTCAATATTTTGTCCATGAGCGGAAGTAGTCTCTCTCGTACTATCTCAAGTAACCATATCTGCCTTGATCTGATTCTGAACTGGAACTCCACTGAACGGGTGAATACTGGCTTCAAACAACCTTGCAACAGGACTGCACTGCCTTGGCCTCAACTAGAAAAACTGCGGTCAACTGAAACTCCACTGCTACACTCCCTTGCTACTCCATTGAAATAGAACTGCTTCTCTCTGGCTGCGTGAGTGCTCCATTGCCACTGAACTGAACAGTTGGCCTAGGTCAGGCCATCCTTTATCCAAGCATGCCATCGCGTAATAGTGACATTCATAGTCTTTGAAATGCAAATTTACTTTTTTTATTTTCAAAGGGAGAGGGCAAGGGAGTTTCAGGGGAGTGGGCAAGGGAGTGCCAGCTCATTAGGCAGCAAGTGTGTGACAGCCTATTATATTTACAAGGGTCTGTGGCCTCTGTGCCAGTGCAGTTACAAGGCATTTGATTGCACAGCTTACCTGCTGCCACCCCACTTCTAAACTCCCTAGGTTTTGTTTCAATTTCAAGGCAGTTTCAGTAGAGAAGCAAGGAAGTATGATTCAAGGGAGTTTCGGCCCTGTTTCAGTTGAGTTTCAAGGGAGAAATCTTTACTTGAATAGGTGCTCAGTCACTCTTGAATCCAGAACAAATTTCAGATCAGTCTTAAGTTTAGCAATTGTAGACAATTTCAATTGAGGTCAAGGGAAATTTCAGGAACGGTAATCTTAAAGAAGAACTCAATGCTATTTGATTCTTATTTCACTTTTTGAATTTGAATGGAACACAATACAAAGGCCGAACAGTTTGCAAGATGGAGCATCAGCCAGAACGTCTCTAGGGTGCAAGCTCCCTTATCAGCTCCAGACGTCACAGCATCCCGTGACCATGGCGAGCAACTCCTCCTGCACAAAGTTCTCGCAGGGATCAACAGAGGGCAGCACCGGACAGCACAGGACACAGTTACACCTTAGGAAGTTGTTCCACCCGGTATAACAGCCCTGATGACAGGCTAGCTGCTGATCATCATTAATCAGAGGAATTGTCATTCTTCAACACCCCTCCTCAATTTCTCAGAAGAGATATATATCCTTCAGTAATTTAGTTGTGAGAGAAAAAATAAATATATTTACACAAATGTTAACACATTTACAAAATTCTCTAATTCAAAGCATTCAGTCATTCCCAAGTTTTCATGTTGATTTGAAAAGAATTCAAATGACAGACCTTTAGTCCTAATATCAGCTTTTTGTTCCTGAGAAGGTACATACTTGACACTGATAATTTTATGCTGTTGCAAGTCCTTTACAAAATTGTATTTAACATCGATATGCTTCAATCTAGTTACATCCCAACCTTTAAGGGCATGAATACATGAAGTATTATCTTCAAAAACATGTATGCTAGTTGAGCAAGATACATATTCCTAACTCTGAAATTAATTGTTTCATCCATAAGAGTTCTGAAACTGCTGTTACTAATGACACATACTCTGCTTCAGTTGAAGACAAAGCTACAGAGGATTGTTTCCGTGTTCCCCACATAACAGGATCTCCAAACATTTCAATAACAAAGCCAGAAATTGATTTTCTACCCACATCGTTGGCAAACTCAGCATCTGCATATAAAGTTAAAGGAAAATTAGAATTACCCTTGTACCATGAGAGTCCCAGTTTCTGGGTACCATATAGATATCGGAGTACTCATTTGATACCTTTCCATTGGTATTCTGTGGCATTAGTCTGAAACTGACAATAAAAGCTAACAGCAGTACAAATTTCAGGCCTGGTTGACATGCATGCATACATGAGACTGCCTATAGCCTCCCTGTATGGTTGGATTCCAATAATGCAAGGTTTATTATGATCAACAATATAACTAGGTTGAACCTCAAGTGGAGTCTTACATGGATTAATATTAACCCATTCACCTCGGGTTGTAAAATGTGAACTAATGCGAGTAACTGATTTTTTTCCTTTATATTTACACATATTGACACATGTTAATAGGAAAAAAATGTTAAAAATTTTATTTATTTTTCAATTGATTCATTTCAATAATTTTTAACCTTGTCCACCGACCGGCGGGCCCCCGCCACTGTGTAAGCAAGTTGTAGGGGCAGGGTATGCAACTTGTAATCCCTCTTCCTTTTATTACTATAAAAAATTCTCATCTCGTCAGTGTTTTCTATCCCTGAGCATTTGCAAAGAGGAATAATTAAGGAAGAAAGTCTCCCGAATACTGGAATTTAATAATTTTGTAGATTTAATGATAAATTATTTTCCGTAGAGGTAAGACACGGCTCACAAAACTAGTTTTACTATGTTTTTGTATTTCATTTAGAAATATTTTGACACATTAAAAATTTTTGCACTAATACTTATGAAAGATTCGGAAACAAGGCTCAAGGCAAATACCAGGCTCACCTGCACAATCAACACAATGATAATGTACATCTTTCCTCTGTCTTATCTTAGAGCAATGGCGACACATTTTTCTATTAGTTCTTTTGATTTTGTCAGTTTCTGGGTTATATATCCTGCTAGGTAAATGAATTTTAACAATGCTTGATTGTGATGGAGTTTTTGGCTGTGGAACTTCACATTTATATATAAGTTGTCGTATCACGGCCTCTCAGAATTTCTCTAGAGATGTTGCATTACCACTTTATATTTTGTGCAGCAAAAATGAGTTGTTTAACATTATATGAATGATTCGAAATCCCAATCGAATATACCACCGCAAAGTTTTCCTGTCAAAATTGTCTCCGGCCTCATCTACTCCCCCCATATTTTTATAGTGTTGGGCCACCACGCAAGGTTTTCTTGATTCCTTCCCTCTTCTATTCGTCACAGTAATAAAGTCGCCATTAAACTCTGTGGAAATTGTGAGGACATCTCTCCTGTGTTTCCTTTTGGTTACACAAAGCCCTTCATCCGTCAACGTGGAGTAAACTTCCCCTTTTTTTAATTTCTTATGTTCTACATTTGCAGGGTTTCCTTTTCGTGAAGGTCGAAGGGTCCCCGAAGTAAAAACATTCTTTCTCAATAGATCGCTAGACAAGGTCATGCTATTATAATAACTTTCCATATAAACAGCATGTCCAACATTTATGTAGCTTTGCAAGAACTTTTTTACAACTTTTGCCGTGTGATTGACCCCTCCAACCTCTGGGTCTCCGGAACCTGTGTATACATATGATTTTAGAACAAATCCGTTCAGCTCACACAACATGTACAGTTTAATACCGTATTTATGCCTTTTATTCAGTATAAATTGTCTGAAAGAGAGCCTCTCGCGCCATATTACTAATGATTCATCTAAAGATAAATTTTTGAATGGGTAATAAACTTTGTCAACATTTCCTTCAAATAAGTCTAATAAGGGCATGATTTTTTACGAAGTTGGCTTGGTCTCACCCTCTTGGGCATTTCGTCCAAAGTGGATCGACCTTAAAATTTGCAGAAATCTATCCCTCGACATTACTTTTTTGGAAATGCGGCAGGTCATACATGTCATCCTTCCGCCAATAATCTTGGATTTTATTTAGTCTTATGCTCCCCATATGGTACACCAAACCGTAAAAATCTTTCAACTTCATCCCGAGAAATGTCTTGTCACTTTTTGGCTCGTGATTTAACATTGGATTTTTGAAAGAGGGTTTTTCCATTTGTATTACTTTCAGACAGTATTAAATTTAGAAACTCCTCATCGGCCAAAAGTTTAAAGTAGTCAAAAGGTTTACTACCAGGATCACCTGCCTTTAGTCCGGGTTCGCCACTAAAGGCAATATCCTTGGATGCAATTTTATTACAGTACCAAACAATAGTGTTCGCAACAGAATGTACAGTCTTTACTTCAAGGGCTGAATGATATTCGTCATCCTCTGTGCTCTACTCCGCATCATCAGGTACCTCGAATTCTGATCCACTGTCACTAGAAATAACCTCTTCTTCCTCTTCTTCCATTAGCAGCCGAATGATTTCGTCATCATGAGTTTCTCTCCCATCTCCCTCATATGATCTCCTTCGTTTTCCACAAATACCAGAGGTTGAGGGGATGGTATTCATATTCTGGAAAGTTGTCTTATAAAGATGATTAATAAGTAAATTTAAAAATAGGTAATGGAATTCAAGCCAAAAACTTGATAAATAAATGATAATAATTAATTTCATGAAACATGATAAACATTTCCCTAATTTCATTTTGACAGGGTATAGAAAACAATACAGTCAAGAATAATTTCATAATTACCTCTCTCCTTCGAGTAAAAATATCGAAAGCGTTCCTGTTCAAGAGCAGGAATATCAGGACAGACACTGTAAAAAATAGATTTTAATGATATTTCGCGTATTCTGCAAGGGATCATAGCAAAAGAAACTGATATTTTAAGATATGATGCTTACCCTTCGCAGGAGTACTGTGTTAATCACGGCTATATGATATGACGAAGAAGAATAAACTTGCTCCAACAACTGAAAGGTGCAATATCACATAATATGGATATTGTGCTGGTTTTATGTTGAAGAAACGAAGACGAACCTCACCGCTCGACAACTGTGACCTTACTGAATCACGGCAGTAAAAATATATAACATGGAATCGGAAACGACTAAGAAATATATACAATATACGGTAACAGATAATACTTGAAGAGCAAATTTTAAAACCCTAAGTCGTTACATAGTCTGGACATTTCGCAAGGTTTCAATGAAAAAAAAATAAAAAAAGCTCACCACTAGCCAATTGTAGGAGTAGTGAACCACGACAGCAAAAAAATATACTAAATTGAAAGGGAAACGGCTATGCAGTATATACGATGTACGAAAGTGATAATATCTGATGACAGTGAAATTTAAAAATTTAAGGTCGTTACATTGTCTGAAAATTTCGAATGTTTCGAAATAAAAAATAAAAACGAAGCTCGCTAAAAGAGAACTGTAGCAGTAATGAAACACGACAGAGGAAACGAGTTACATTGTGTAGGAAACGGCTAAGAAATACATACAATATACGGTAGGGTGCCACTTCCCGCCGAGTGGCGGGTCCCGTTCTTGATTGCCGCACGCTACCCTGGCACTTGTCGGGGTCCGATGTGAATGGGTTAATGCTACCCAGCATTCAATGTTAATACATCATCATCAGGGTACAAATTGTGTTAGGTGTAGCCAATATATACATCTTTTGGAAGAGGTAGGGGAGAGAGGAGAGGTGTTGAGTGGAAAAACCGAAGAAGGAGGTGAAAGGGGATGGGGAGGAGTGGTGAGCGGGGAAATGGTGGGTTTTATCGGAGTTAACATACTTAGACAACACAAATCAGTGGCAAACAATAATCGGTGACGGTATTCTTTTCTTCTTTCGGCTCAGGTCAAAAATTTCGTGGTGTTGCTTCCAAAGGCCCTTGGTGAGTGGTGGTGGAGGGAGAGTGTCCCTGGGCAGGCAGGCAGCCGCGTTGATCGGGCGTGGGCCACTCGAGGCAGGGTTCATCTGAGGGCGAGTGGGGGGGGGGGGTGGTTCCCAGTAAGACGCCTCAACACTTTGAATGGGAGAAGAGGTGGGGAGAGGGGTGAAAGGTGAAAACTGGTCTTGGGAGCACACAATTGCAACTCAATGGAAAAAAGGGGGGAAGCAGCACCCCGAATATTTTGACCTGATCCGAAAGAAGAGAAGAAGACCGCCACCGATTATTGTTTGTCACTGAATTGTGTGTTGTCTAAGTTTGTTAACCCTATAAAAACCCACCTATTCCCCGCTCTCCACTCCTCCCCATCCTCTTTCACCTTCTTCTCCGGTTTTTCCACTTATCACCTCTCCTCTCTCCCCTCCTATACCCCACCTCTTCCAAAAGATGAACATACATATTGGCTACATCTAACACCATTTGTACTCTGACGATGATGTATTAACATTGAAAGCCCTGTCGCATTAAAAGTTATTTTTTGTGGAAATTGCACCTCATTATTCCAAAATGTAGGAATTAGTTCTCTCTTATACACAAAGGCTAGCAGTTTTATGGATGTGAAAGGAAAAGCCACGACTACAAAAAAATGTCCCTTTTATCAGTTTCCACATTAAACTTTGCTCAAATTCATTATTTGACTGTACATATAAGCCTAATGAAATAATATGGGAATATAAAATAATACAGAGACATAAAGTAAAAAGTACGCCAGAAAGGAACTGGAGATACCTATGCAACATACACTACAGGTTCATGCCGGTGACTCGTGACGGGGATTCCCATCATTTGCTAAAAAATTTTCATTAATTACAATTTTAACATTAGAAATTATAAAACACTGAATAACGACTTCTAGGGTTAAAATCTATCGGAAAATAAGTAAATAAAATTTCATCCACCGGATAGGCAAGTCAAAAAATGGTGCCGCGTTGAACGGGTTAAGGTTCAGACATTCACACTTCACACTTCCCTGACGGTTTTTTTTTACAAAAATGGTCAAAGAAAAGTTATATTTTTTAATTTCAGATTCAGAAGCATTAAATGGAGGCAAATCCGAATATTTTTTACTTAATTTTTTATTCCAAATAACTAATGAATTATTCAATAATTTCTGATTGTTGCCCCTTAACGTAAGATAATTAGGCCACTTGCATATCAGTATAACTTTGCCCGAGTATACTGGGGCACGTCAGGGAAGCGGTTAATTATAGACATCTTAGTCTAGGCATTTAATAGACAGACCTAAATAATAAAGGAATTATCATCATCTGTAGCTTCTGAAATGTGATTTCTCAAATCATCCAGAAAAATAAGATTAATTCAAAGTCAAAACAGTTGCATGACACATAATATTTGAAATATTGATTCATAATTGATTGAAAAATTGATAAATTAATATGAAGATAAATGTAATGAAACATGTACTTGATAGGGAGACTTGTTCAGCAGTGCTGAATCTAATTAACCCTTTTGCAGACAAGACGGCTGTAGCCGTCTTTGAGTTGTGGTCTCACGTCGTCCATTTCTGAGAGCTTGAATAATACGTGACGGTTGCTGTCATCGATGGGTGGGTAAGCTAACCATAAGATGAAAGTCAGGTGTCCCAGGAAGATTTAAGAAATTATGTAAAATGTCCCTGTATATTTTTTGGCATTAAATTTTTAATGTCGCTACCACAGAACTCCTCAGTACTCATTTAGCCTACTTCATCTAGGAGATTTGTATAAATTTTTCCAGTCTTCCTTGCGGAAACATTTATTTCTTGCATACAATGATTTGAATTGTTATCCCATTAATTTTATACTCTCTCTATCTCAAAATATATACATAATAACAAAATTTTAAAAGTGCTATGGTGGTTGCCTCAATCTTGGGATAAATTTATAAACATAAACATTATTAAATTGACTGGTTTAAAATATATTATTTGCATCTAGTAAACAAGTCTTGTTTGAAAGATGTTATACATATTATAAAAATTACTAAAATTAATTCACATTTGAATACTTAAATATTTTCCTAATACTTATATAAAAACAAAAAAATGAACAGAACAGAATCACAAATAATCAAATTGGAATACCAAAGGTATTTTATTTTATTTCTAAAAATTATACTCTCAGATTTTATAAAAAACAGATCTATGAATGCCTTCTCATAAATGAAAAAATATTATTTTTGTGGGCCGACGTTTTAGAAAATGACCTGTTTTCCATTTTCAAGGCGTGTTGCTCTCTCTGTGTAGGATTATACTCTGAACTGAATTGACCAGTCCAACAATTAATCTCAGGTGTTGTCTGATTGGCTGATGCTCATTTGAAATCTGTTCTGTTCTTTTCTTATGTTTTTCATGCAATTTATTATTGGTGCCCAAGTATTGCTAAGATGAAAGCCAGTATCCCGATTGAATTTTTTTGGATTTAGGCGGATTTTGATGGCTTCCTTGACTATACGGTCCCAGTAGTGTTGTGAGCGGCAAAGAATTTTTGCATCTCCCCATCGAATGGCATGATAGTGATTGATGCTATGCTCCGCCACTGCCGACTTCTCTGGTTTCGCTAATCTAAAATGCCTTCGGTGCTCTCTCAACCTCGTCTCAACCGTTCGGCCTGTCTCCCCCACATATATTTTTCCGCACTCGCATGGAATCTGGTAAACTCCTGGTGTCTTCAGGCCGATAGGATCCTTCGCCTTCACCAGTCGGTGCCTAAATTTAGGTGGTGGTCGGTGGATAGTTAGAATGTTATACCGTCGTAGAATGCGGTGGATCTTGCCCGATATGGTTGAAACATAAGGGATAAAAGCTTTGGCCAATGGTTTTCCAGGCGGCTCCTCCAGGCAACTCTCCTGTTACGTATTGGAATTACTTAGGACCTTAAAAATCTGTTGTCTGCCATAGCTGTTCTGTGAAAATGTACTTTTTAGGTGGTCCAACTCGGCTAGGATGCTCACTTTATCCAATATTAACTTGGCTCTATGAACCAAAGTAGATAATACAGTGGCTTTTTGCGATGGATGATGGTGGCTTTGCCCATTGAGATATGTATAGGTTAGTATGAGTTGGCTTCCGATAAACGCAATGTCCTAGGCTTGCTTCCATCTTCTTTCCTGCGGATTAAGATGTCAAGGTAGGGAAGTTGGCCATTTTCTTCCTACTCCATGGTAAATGTGATGCTCGAGTGTTAGTTGTTCATGTGGTTTAGAAATTCCTGTAATGCAACTGTACCATGTGGCCAATCTAAAAAGGAATCGTCTACATATCGGAAAAAACATTTTGGACAGCAGGGAGCTGAAATGAGAGCTTTTTTCTCAAAATCTTCCATGTAGAAGTTAGCTATTGCCGGTGATAAGGGTAAGCCCATGGCGACCCCATCCATCTGCTCATAGTAAATCTCCTCAAAAGAAAAGTAGGAAGAAGTCAGCACGTAATGGAAAAGCTTGACTGTTTAAGCATCAAATATACTCTCCAGCAGTCTCAAGGTGTCAGCAAGAGGAACCCGAGTGAAGAGTGACACCACGTCCAGACTATCCATCAAATCAGTCGGATCTAAACGAATATCCCGAAGGGTTTTCACAAATGCTTGCGAGTTCTTCACATGGTGTTCACTAAGGCCCAGGAATGGTGTTAGGATGCCCGTTAGATATTTGGCAATTAAAATTGGCAACATTTTCCGAAATGTCGGCCAATATGAAGCCAATTACCAGGTGCAAAGCCCGAGAAGAATAACTAAATATTATTCACCGGGAAAAACTTAAATCGTATATTATTTTTGTGGTTTCCTATCTGTCAATTAGATCACCTCTCATATTCTTGAGTTAAAGATTAACTTTACATTTGGATAATTATATATCCAATGATTCCAAGAGAAGCATAGTTACTAAGTTGAGGATTGATTTTGTAGAATACAAGCATACCGAATCGTTATGCTTAAATTGTACAATAATGTTCGATTGTGTACTCTTCCTTATTTTTTCTTCACTCAATGTGATATCCCAGTACAGCTCAAGGCTATCAAGAGGCACCTCCCCTCTAACGAAAAACAATTGCGGAGGAGAGGAAGGAAAACCTTGCGTTTATCCTTTCTTTTTTTCTCTCAAGTTTCACTACCATTACCCTCCTCTTCCGTTGTTCTTACATTGAGACCCAAACCATTCTCATAATGTTTCAAAGTTTTCAACTTTGTATCTACTCTCACGTATAATGTCTAATATTTAATATCTATTTTTGAAAGGTTACTGATATATCAGTTTCACATGCTTGGCGAGAAAATATTAGGGTTACATTCTCAAATTTGCAGTAAAGGAATTATAACTCAAAATGTAACATTATCGTCCTATGTACCTATATATAATTGCTAAGCATGAGCCAATACATGCCATTCAGCTACAGTGCAAGTCTGTGAGCAGTCTTTTCGGGTGAACTCCTTTTAGCTACCTACCAGGGCATAGTGCAACTGCATTTACCGTAAATTTCAAGAGGATTTTTTTAGTGGCTGTGTCGTGAACTGTCTGCCTTGAAACTGGTAAGTCTATATACAACCTGGCACCCAAGAGAGCATTCCTTCTTTACGTCCGGGGCGTAACGGATAGAATAGGGAACATCCTCCGCAAACAAGATATCAAAGCTGTGTTCAAGCCACATTTAAAAATTAGAAACTGTATGAGGAGTGTGAAGGACGCAACACCATTTCAAGTGGAAGGAGTGTATGAGATACCATGCCAAACTTGTAAGAAGAAATATATCGGCGAAACCGGACGCTCCGTCAAAACCCGCTTAGAAGAACACGAGCGGGCGATTCGACTGAAACAACCCTTAAAATCAGCAGTAGCGGAACATTCAGCCTCGGGACACGCGATTGACCTCAGACAAACAAAGATAATCGCCAAAGTGAAAAACTTCAAGCCCCTGCTGATCCGAGAAGCTTTGGAGATAAGAAAATGCCATCTAAATTTCAATAGGGACTGTGGCCTCCAACTCAGCCACACGTGGGACCCTGCTTTGAAGCGGAATAAAGATGCAATGACTACTCCTTCCACTCCTCCCCTTCCTATCCTTTGCCCTCCTTGAAACCCCTATATAAACTCCACCAACTCATCAGATACCTCATTCCCTTTGATAAAGTGGCCAGCAACGGCCACAAAACGTCAGGTTTCACACCTGGTCATAGTACGCGGGGTACACCCGAAAAAACAAACATACAAGTCTATATACATTGCAATATTCATGTAACTAATTTCATTCACCAAGCGAAGAAATATTTTTGGAGATACTTACTTTTCTTCATTCTTTCAAAAGATAGGCAATCCAATGGCCTCGAGATACCCCAAAGACATAGGCAAATGGTTGTGATGAGGAGTCTTTATCATCTAGTGAAGAGGAACAGGAGAATATTGAAAGCAGTGATGATTCATGGAGGGGACAAAGCGAAAGTGAAGAAGAAACCAGCAGTGAGAGTGATGAAGAATGTGGAAGTGCCAGTGAACATGACGGTGAAATCCAGTCCACCTAAAGTGAAGCTGGAGAAGAGGACATTAGCACAGGCTACCATGGTTGGTGTGACAATAAAATATCTATTCCAAACTTTTCATTCAAAAAAGACTCGAGTGGTGTAAAATTAAATCTTGAATTTCAGTAGTCAGATTGCAGCAAGCTTGCTGCAAGCTTACATTAGGTTTCAGTCTTGCATGAAGCTTCCACAGGGCTTGCCTGAAACTTGCAGAGCAATATTGCAGCAAGCTTGCAGCAGGTGCAGTAGTCAGATTGCAGCAAGCTTGCTGCAAGCTTACATTTTGCACATGCAAGATTGCTATCTTGCAATGACAAGCTTGCTGCAAGCCTGCAGCAAGCTTGCTTTGCTATATGGGTAATGACGCCCGCGTGCGCTACGGAAGTGTATGTCCTCCCACATCTTTTAATCCCTAATCCTTTATTGTGTCGCTCCTTTATAATTGGGATGATGGCTAGGTTGTCATAGAGAGTGGGCACCCTTGTCTAACCGAATTCCTTATCGGAAAGGTTTCCGACGTCTCTCTCCCAATTTTAACACTTGTCCTTATGCCTTTATAAAGGCTTTTTATTCCATTTACCATCCCTTCCGGGAAATTCATTTTTTCTAAAATCCAAACTATATATTCTATTCTAACAAAGTCAAGAGCCTTTTCCAGATCTATTACCATGCCAAGGGCAAGTGACTCTTCGTTTCTCATCGGAAGCTTGCTCAGTGTGACGTCTCTTATTAAAATATTCGCATCATTTGCGTTTCTTTCCCCGGCTCCTAGCCGTATTGGTCCTCGTGCATTACCTCCTCCGCTAGCAGTTCCATTTTCGACTACATGCGCAAGGATCTTGTAATCTGTATTCAACAAAGAAACTGGGCGGAAATCTTCCACTTTTTTTGCTTCCTTCGATTTTGGTATGAGAGTGATTTTTGCAGCTTTCATTCCCTCCGATAACTCCTTTTTTTTAAGTACTGTATTAAAGACTAACGCCAATGCTACCTTTATATCCTCCCAGAAAGTTCTATAGAGTTCGTACTGTTCTCGATTCTTTTGATTTCCAAACGCCAGGCGCTCCCCCCCTACCGTGTTTTCGACCGTACGTCTCATATCGTATCCATGGAGATTTTATTGTCACCCGTTTCGCCACACCTGCTTAATTGCCACTGCCTCGGTGATAGTTTATCTTCCTCTAATTTCAGTATAATCTATTTTAGTTCCTTTTTTCCTTAGTTAAGTTTTTCTTTAAAGTTCGTCGGTTTCGCCTCCGCTACCATGAGTTCATTTAGCGCGCCTCTAAAAAAGCCTATCTTACCATTTTCGTATTTATAGTACATTTTTGTAAACTGCCTGCATTCATTCATAACATTTTCTCAAAATATGTCCTCCCACCATACCAGGGGATCTTTTTCGATCTTTTTGCTATTCATTTGTTTCAGTATTTCCTGTCTAATTTCCTGTGTTATATGTTGCTTCCCTAGAATGTCTAGGCGCCATGTGTTTTCTTTTGTGTTGTCCTGTCTGATGTTTGGAGTTTTCCTGGGTCGGGATAGTTCTGCGTCTATATCCAAAATTAAGGCGTTGTGGTCCGATAAGGTTATCGCCATTGTTTTGAAATCAATTATTTTGTTCTCCGTTTTTCGTGACACTAGAAAGTAGTCTATCCTATTTCGAGATTTGTTTCCTATTCTCATGTATTGTATTTGTTGATTTCCTGTTGTTTTCCCCACGTCTACTGCTCTTATATTGTTTATTAAATTCTTTAACGCCTTGCTTGTTTGGTAGTTCACCTTCCCCTTGTTCGCCTAGCTGTCCTGCCTTCTATAAATACAATTTAAGTATCCCACTAAAACTGCGTTCCCTGCAAAACCGATAACGTAAGGTAATATTTTTTCCGATAGGAACTCATCCCTTTCCATTCAATTGTCACACCCTGAAGGGGCGTATACATTTATCACGTGCAGGTCCTCGATCATGCACGCGGTTATTCTCCCCAATTCATGGTACCTTTCAATTTCATTCAAGTATTCTACCAGCTGATTGGTAGGTTCTCGGACAGTCCCCATTCTGTATCCCTATCTAATAGAAATTGTCTCGCTTTCCCTCCTAAGGATGGCCCGTTATTAGATCCCTCTTCAATTCTTCATCTCTTCTACCTCCTCTTATTTCTTCCAGAATTCCTATCCTCTTCCTTCCTCTTCCTCGCTTCCCCAGTGTTCTCCCCTCTATCACTCTTTTCAACATGCCCTCTCCTCTCAAAACCTCCTCCATCCATTTCTTCTGCCTTCTCTGAACTTCTACCACAAGCTTCCTCTCCTCTCCGACCATATCCACTACCTCCTCGTTCGTCTTTCTCGCCATCCAGCTAACCTTCTCCATCCTTCTCCAAAGCCACATCTCAAACGCCTCAAGTCTACGCACATCCTCCATTCGCAATGACCAAGTTTCCGACCCATATACCGCCACGCTCCAAATTAATGTTTTCACCAGCCTCTTCTTTACGTCTCTTCTCAGACCTCCCCTCATCAATTCCCTTCTCTTTGGAAATGATTCATTAGCTAGCGCAATTCTGCATCTGATGTCCTTACCACTAAACCCATTCGCCTCCAAAATACTACCCAGATACGTAAACTGCTCGACCTGCTCCATCTTCTGCCCTCATACCCTTACATTCAGCCCCGCATTCTTACTTCTAGAAAATCTCATTACTTTCGTTTTCTTGTGATTGATCTTCATCCCATACTTTTCGCACTGCACCTCTAATGCATTCATCATTGACTGTAACCCCTTGGCGGACTGACTAACCAATGCTTGATCATCTGCAAATCTCACTGATTTTATCAGCTCCCCTCCTACCTTTATTCCTACCTCCTCCTCCCACCATGCCTCCCTTACCATTTCTTCTGAATACACGTTAAAAAGCAACGGCGATAGTGGGCACCCTTGCCGCACTCCCCGTCCTATCGTGGCCCATCCCGATTCTCCATTGGCTACCCTAACCTCCGCAGTCTGATTCATATACAAATTTCGAATCAGACGCCTGTCCCACCAATCGACCCCTAATTGCTTCAACACTCCCATTAATTTCGTCCATTCCACCCGATCAAACGCCTTCTCGAAATCTACGAAGCATGCAAAAACATCCTGCCCATACTCTAGGTTTCTTTCTACTGGCGTCCTCATCACCGCTATAGCGTCTCGCGTTCCCGTCCCTCTCCTAAACCCGAACTGGTCGTCACCCAGGTATTCATTTGCCTTCTTCTCTAGCCTTCTGTTTAGAATCCTCAGAGCTACTTTGGCCGCGTGGGATATTAAGCTTATTGTCCTATAGTCTTCGCACGTTTTTGCCTTACTCTTCTTTGGTATAGGAATTAGTACAGTCTTCGCAAAGTCTTCCGGCCACACTCCATCCTCATAAATCCTACGAATAAGCGCAAAAAGTTTTTCTCTTCCGTTCTTCCCCATGCTCTTTAAAAACTCTGCAGGTATGTCATCTACTCCCACCGCCTTATTCCTTTTCATGTCTCGTAGAGCTCTTTCGATTTCGCAATCTAGGATACTTAGTCCGATGCCATCTCTGTCGATATCGTGTTCCCTTTCTATATCTAACCTATTGGGCCTTATTTCTTTACCATACAGCTCTTCAACATACTCCTTCCACCTCTCCTGGATCTCTCTCGGTTCCATGATCATCTTTCCCGTCTTGTCTGTTATCGTTGTAATTCCCCTTCCCTTGTTACCAGCCGTCAGTTCCTTTACTTTCCTATATAATGCATCTGCTCTTCCCTATTTTTGGTATTTCTCTAACGCGTCGATCTGTTCTCTCCACCACGCCTCTCTTGCTTTCTTTGTTTCTCTTCTAAGCCTGTCATTAAATTCTCGGTATTTTCTCTGACCTAGTTCTGAGTTTACGCTCTTCCATTTCCTTCTCCCCTCCATCTCCCTGATCATCTCCTTCGTGATCCACGGTTTTCTAATTTTAGTTGCACTCACTACGCCTACCGTTGCTTTAGCCGCTTCTACAATTCCATTTTTCAAACTTTCCCATTCATCTTCCACTGATCTAAGTCCATGATCCTCACCCATTATCTCATCCACCTTCTCACGATACTTCTTTTTCATTGCCCCAGTTAATGCCTCTGTATTCCACTTTCGTACCCTCCTTCCCATTCGTATCGTTTTCAGTTTTACCCGACATTTCATGACTAATAAGTTGTGGTCTGTGTCTGCATCAGCTCCTGGATAAGTATGCGAGTTTTTATCACTGTTCCTGTATCTGTGACGTACCATTATATAATCAATCTGGAACCTATCTGTGTCTCCCGGCTTCTTCCAAGTGTACCTACGTCGAGGATGATGTCTGAACCATGTATTTGTAATTACTAGGTTATTTCTGCGGCAAAACTCCACAGCTTTCTCGCCCCGGTCGTTTCTCCTTCCTAGCCCGTAATCGCCCACCTCCCGCCCATCTCTTCCTTCACCCACCACCGCGTTCCAATCCCCCATTACTACCAGGTGCTTACTTCCTGGTATCCTACCAATTATTTCCTCTAGCTGATCGTACACCCCATCTACCTCCTCCTCTTTATGATTAGAGGTAGGCATATAAACCTGGATTATAACTAAATTCGTTGGATCTGATTTTAGTTCCACTACTACTATCCTATCACTCACCTGTTCTGCATACACTACTTTTCTACCGTGTTTCCTATTCATTACGAATGCAACCCCGCGCTGACTTTCATTCCCTCCACTATAAATTATTCTATAGTCGCCGCTCCAGTAATCTCCGTCATCCTTCCATCTTACTTCACCCAGACCCATGATGTCTACACCCACCCTCTCCATTTCTTGCTTTATATTCTCTAGCTTCCCCGCCCTCAGCATAGTCCTAACATTCCATGTGCCTATTCTGATAGTTTCGTTCCTCTTCTTTATCTTCTTTTCCTCTGCTGCTGCTATGTCTGAGCAAGGATTTCGTGGGATGTCGACCGCAGGGGCCTTGCTCCCACCGCTGCTGGGCACGACACCCGGCCCTCTGGGCCGAGTCCCGTATTTGCCAGGATTCATTATCATTTGAGAACTGTCCATAATTTCAAGGTTTTTGTTTTAATTGAGAAAGTATTCAGTGGCCTATCCCAATAGTGTTTTTTACGTGGCACCATCACTTCAGAGGCCGCCCCACTGGGGTCAGACGCCTTTTGCAGCCGCCTCACTGAGGTACAGACGCTGCGCGGACTACCATTCGTCTGTCTCCTAACCTTCGACCAATCTGGCATGGGTGACCCTACCAGGAGCATTGCTCCCGCCAGTGCAGCTCTAGGGGTCATCGGAGCACGCAAGCTCTTCAACCACGACAAGGTTGTAGTCCAAGAGAAGGGCATGGTACCTTATGTTTCTGATTTTTAAGGACTTCCTGATCATAATTGCTGTCCCTAGGGGAGAATCACCATGATTGAACACTATATTGTATCGTGGATCCTGCCACGTAGGGGCCTCCCTATACTCTTGCAGTAGAATTACATCTGCTTTTAAGTCACTAAACATATTCTTGTAGATATTTATCTTTAGCTCATTTAAAATTCCTGCTAAGTTGACAGAGATTATTTTTAGAATCATTTTAAACACTAGATAAAAGATTAAATAAATAGCCTTCAAAATTTAAGACCGATTAAGAACCTTTTTAAAAGGTCCAAAAAACATAATAAATATCTAAACCACCATTCCAGGACACTAAACCACCATTTAAAACCCATCCGAAGATGATTTTGTAAAGGAATTAACGGACCATATAATGGAATAATAGGGTCTAAAAAATACATACAAAAATAGTTAATAAATAATCTGTAGATATAGCAGCCACTTAAAAAGCTATTTAAAGGGTCCAGATACCAAATAAAGAGCTTGAAGAAACTACATAAACTAACCAAAAAGCTATTCAAAAGGTCCGCAATGCCATTTAAAAAACCATAGGAATTGTTTAAAAAATCTAAGGCACAATATAAAGGTCTTAGAGAACCGTTTAAAAGATCTAGAGAGCTACTTTTATGGTTAAAAAAGCCGTCCAAAGGTTCTAGCAACAAATGCAAGGAAGCCAGGATACCGATCAGAGATTCACAAGCACAAATAAATGTAAACAATAAACCATAAACCGCCTTCTCCGCATGGACCCCTTTATCCTTCGTCGTCTTTCTCCGTTGCCAGCTGATTCGGTTTCCTTCCGTCGGACGATATTCTTCCAAGCTTCCTCCTCCTCCTCTTCCTCCCCCTCCGCCCCCTTCACTCCCTCCGATATTCAAAAACCTGTGGAGGCTTTCAAAACAGGCGCCCCTTCCCTTGCGTAATCATCCACTCTCACTTTCAAAGAAACTCCCTCCAAATCACACTCACACACCACTTCTCCCTTGGCCTCATGCTCACTCAGCTGTCGTCGTCTCACAACAACAACCACCGCACACACTCACACTCACAACACACACTCTCCCATTCGCTCGCACTTTTCACTTTGGACTCCGTTTTCCACTCCCTCCACCCTTCCCCTCCTACCCGACATTCTTTCCCTTCCCCTCTTCTGCTTCCCGCTTCCGCCGTCTCGTCATTCATCACGAAATTTCGTCGTCTGTTAAGTGCGCGAGTAGCGAGTCACTTGTTAGAACAAAGAAGAAACGAAATTCTGTGCGCATCTTTATTGACATGTTGTCACACGTCCTTGTGTGTGACCAGCTCATACTTATACCGCAAAGGACAACAAGCAACAACAACTGCACACAATGCAATCCTCCAATACAACAAACACTTATCGTCACTCAGTTTCTTCCGGTCCCTACTACTGCGACATCCATCGGAAAACAATTTGTTGAAATTGCGAGAATGCGAGCTCGGAATTAGAACAGGGGCTATTTTGTCATCTCGCGTTCATGCATTTTCGCATGCGTTCTAGCATTTCACCGCTTTACACGACACAATTTGAAATGCACGTTCGAGTATACATCAGATTGTGCAATTACGTGCCCCGTGTAAAACGGCCTTTAGAGTGCGGCCGGTGTCGGTTCTTCTTCCCTTTTACTTCTACTTCTTCACTCCCTTCGTTTCCCCCTTGTTTTCTGTTTCTTCTCCCTCCGCATCCGTTCTGTCTTCTTCTTCAAGTCCGGCCCCATTTGATTTCGTCTTCTCTTGCCCCTTCTCCTCATCTCCTCCATTCAGGCCTCCTCCGCTATTCCGATTACTCCTCCTCTAATGTTGCGGCCCCACTCGTTGCTTCCGAATACGATGTTCTGTTTGACCTGAAAGCTGGGCACTGTAATCTTAAATGGTCATTAGGGCCGCATTTAGAGCATTTCTGCTTTTGGTTGGGATGGATTACCATTGCTCTATATCCTCCGATATTAATGTATGAAGGAATTTCCTTTTTTTTTAAACATCTTCACCTGTCTTGTCCCCGTCGCACACTGGATCAATTTTTTGTCCTCCCATCTGTTTTCTATTGTGTATGTCCTGCACTTCACCATAATTGTTTGAAGCACTCCTTACTTGTGTGTTGGGGACCTCAATTGGCAGCAGCATCACCTAAACAATCTTTGATCTCTTGGTAGCACTTTCGATATTGACTTTTGCCCTGCGGTGGGCTGCACTGGGAAACGGGGAGATGCTTCCTACCTACCGTCTCAGCACCTCATCCACAATTTGCTCATTTGCAACTTTGACGAAAAACTGTTTCCTATTGAAACCAAACTAAATACACAGAACTTCCTCCGCCTTCAATCCGAGGTCTCCACATACGAAATCATGGACCTCCAGGATTGACGGCTGCTCACGAACCTCCAACACGTTAGCCACAATAGTGGCATTCCTCGAGTATGGCGACTGCATCTGTTCAGAAACAGGCACAACACACTCGGCTGAGTGCTAGAAAACTCGTGCCTAGGAAAACCTAGGCACACAAAATCCGTGGCATAAACCACTAGAACACTTCTGCTTCCACGTACCGGGGACGCGAAAAAGCTCGCCCCCGGCAGAAAACAACGAAACCGCCGAAACACCGACCTTCGCAGAGCTCACTGAGACACGTCCGTTCGCTCCGTGTTGAAAACGTGGTATCCTATTGACGGCAGTAGCCGTCATGTCCGATAAAAAACAAAAGTTATATCCTGGGAAAACATGGCTATATCAGTCTCCAGTGCTAATCACAAATACTTCACTCATCTAAGCATGCTAACATGTGACTAAGATATAAAAAGGATTAGCGGATAAAATTGTGTGTTTCTGAGAAAGGTATCTTGATAGTTACTGTCCGCAAAAGGGATAAAGACAAGGTTTGAACTGTTTGTCTTGTCGCTAAGTTGTGTGTTATTTCACAAACCCAAAATTCATAACAATATCAATAATTTTTTCTTTACAAAACAAATATTTTCCATGAAAGGTAAACAATTGTGATTTTCACGTATCATATAATATGAGTTGAATATAAATTATAATTTTCAGTTTTTGCAAACGTTTTAGATTTTTTCTCGACATCTTATAGACATTTAAGATATCTAATTGTAAGACATTGAAGACATGCTATAGAAATGTAATAAATATTTTGTGCACTGTGGGAGGGATGCACCAGCTTAAGATTAAATTCAATCTGCTTGTTAATTGGTTCATTTTTCCATCTCTTTCACATCAATCTTCGATTCAGCCGTAACTCGATCACTAACAAGATGCTTGAGATGTGGTCAACGAAATGATATAAGGCTTGTTTGCCTCCAGCTGCTTGGTGGCGAAAAAGAAATTAATCTACCAGATTTTAATCTAATCATTCCACAGGCTGTAATTAATATCATCAGGGGCAATGGGGTGCACATGTGTCTCACCAAAACAAACTGACAACTTCCTCCTCATTTTAACAACATACCAATTTTGGTGTGGCTCGACTCACGCCAGCTCTGAGTCATAAAGGGTGGTTCGGCCGGTGGTGTTTTACTTTGTGGCTTTTAGAGAGTTATCTTTCTTGCAGTTGGTTGGTTGGCATAGTCGAGCAAGTTCTGCCGCGACAGTTGGTGGGATTGTGAATGCATAAACTGCACAGTTTTAGGCGTGACTTGATGGAACTGCATAGTTTCAAAAAAATTAATAAAAATACTTTACATATTCCACACAATAAAATTTAATCCACATTTTCAACTACTCGGTAGACATTTCAAGGGAGAGGGCCAATGAAATATCTACGGGGTATGCGAAACCCAGGTCGGTGGTTTAAATTTTATTGTGTGGAATATACAAAGTATTTTTGTTTTATTTTTAGGTTGTGGATGCATGTTTGGGTGGATTGATTTTCACTTTTTTTAAATCTCACAATGCCTTATGGTAGGAAAATTATCCTATAGGGGTGTTAATATTTTAGAATTTCAGGAAAATCAAATTATGCTATACCCTGGGTACATATGTATGTTTGTTGAAAGTTTGCAGAAATATAGGTGGAATCTGATAACATACTCCAATTAAACTAATGACCTGTCAAGATAAAATACCTCACTGGATAGGAAATGGATTATTGAGGATCTGAAAATATTAATTTCTTGCACCACGAAGCATCGGCACGGGACATCTAGGCAACCCGCATATATTTTTAGAAATTAGGGGAACAAGGCAACCCGCTAATACGATACGGCGCTCCTCCTATTGGGCCTGCATAAAATTTCTTCTACACCACGATTCAGAAGTTTCCACATTCAAAATATACCATTTATTTTCATGTTCCCCTGCAATATAGTTGTCAGAGTATCTTTTTCAGCTTCAAAGCACCATCTTTATTCCGAGAACGAGAAGTTTTGCGTCGAAAATAGATGATTTTAAAACTAATTGTTCTGCTCTCGGCTAGTGTGCCCGCGTCCTCACTCGTCAAAGAAGTTATTAATTTCCTATTTCCCTTTCCTTCAAACATTGGTTACACTGTTGATGAATAGGGATATAATTTTTCACTTTGATGTACCTACAGAAGTAGACACTTCTGCATTTAAGAATGCTCAAGGAAATATTTGAAGTTTTCTAAAATCAAAGTTAATGCGTATTTCAAACTACCAAGTGTGATAAATGTCTGCAGAAGTTAAGAAAGTAATGGCAGGAGGGGTTTTTACTGTTAGTATACGTGCAGTCAAATGGAATGGAGGTCCACTATAATGAGAGCAGACAGAAATCGTAATCTCACTCATTGTCAAGTTCTAAAGCCTGCATTAAAGTTTGGTGAAGGCGATAGACGGCGTTGCTATAAACTGAGCGCCAAAGGTTCGAATCACAACGTTCTCCGAACGTTCTATTGCAACATAAACGAAAAGGACGGCCAGCGAACGTTCCGCGACCGTTCGCGTGCTGCGAGGGTAAAGAAAGTAGGGACAACAAGTGCTCCCAGCTACGTAGCTTGAAATCCATCCTAGTTCACAAATCATGTCGTAAAAAACTGCACCAGAGTACAAAGAATTAAGGTGGATTTGCTTTGGCAGGATGCATCAACATCAATTGAACCAACTGAAATGGTAATCTCAAGATCTTCACTGACAAAATATCGATTTCAAGAATCACTGCTTTCCCTGAGCATACCTTGTAGAGAACGAGAACAAGAAGGCTGTTGAAATGCGGAGAGTGATGTATGAAGTTAAAAAATTAGCTACCATACAACAAACGTGAATGGAGGTTGGTCTTGTGAAGTGGAGTGCAGAAGTTGTTGGTCGTCAGTCCTCCATAAATGATTTTGTCGCCGAGGAAGCCGTTTACGATGGTAAATACCGTGTGAATTTTATTAGGCCTCTATATCTGACTTAAGAAACCAAAAAGAATCTGATAACTACATTTCCAGAGGAATGGAAGAAATGTATTGGTACATGGAAGAGATCAGCAACTGATAGTTTTCCAAGAACGAATTAATGGCCGCATTGGCAGGAAAAAAACAGATGTGAGAGCTGTAAATCGGAACTGGATAAATAATATATGGAGATCGTATTACAGTGAAACCAGGATGCGACCGATTAATCGTTCCAATCATATGGTTCAGAGGTGCAGGGTACAAACTTTTCAATGAAGTTTGGAATAAAAATAAGGAAATAATATGACTGACGAGCGACTCGGGATTGTGAGGAAAGCTGCGGCTATCATTTGGCAAGGACATTCAGAGTCTAAGTGTTCGGAACTAACACATACCCACCTAGCGTGATAACTTCCTTGTGGACGCGATTAGTGTTCATCCATCCCTTACACTGTTCCTATAGGAGGTGTTGTTGAAAAACACAAAGTGTCGAGGAAACAAGGAAAGAAATGTGTCGCTATTGCAACCACCATAACCTCTGTGCTTTTGAACGTGGACGTTTCTGTTCTCAGTATTGAGTAGCCTCACCCATCTAGGCCTGTGGGATTATTATTCGATTAATTGAAACGTCGATTCAATTATTTTTACAATTGATCGATTATTTCATTACATCGATTGCGGTAATTGACTTGATTATCATTTTTTCCAAGTGTCCATTGTTTAACAATTCTAAATTATTGTCCGGTAATCGATTAATTAACGATTATTGATTTGCTATGGATTTCTGTCCTCGCTGTTCGGGAAGAAGCACAGCCGCATGGCTGACGTAGGCGATGTCGATGATCAGGATGGTGCAGGCCTCAGCCAGGCTCGGGCTCCCGGCCCTCCTGCTATACCGTACAGGAGATCTTCAGGGAGAAAATGGCTATTCGGTTAAGGGACATTCCAAACGTGAGGATGGAGGTCGCCGTAGTAGCGGGAGAGGGAGCCACCACCTACCCCTCCCCCTCCAGAAGTTAGCGAGAAGAGATCCCGGATATAACTAGCACTGCGTCCGAGAGGTTGTTCAGTCTCGGTGAGAACATTGTCATCGACACACGCCAGTGTCTGTCTAATGAACACGCTGAGGATCTCATCTGTCTGTTTTCAAATAGCGATCTATTCCTTTAATTAATTAATAAAAACTAACTGATTGAATTATTTTTTTTTTCAAATTAGTTCTTTCACTCTCCTCATTGCCAAAGAAAAGAAATTGAAAACCACAATCCAACCGAGTCCTGTCATTTAATTGGTTGATGTCAATTAATTGAGCAATTTCAATTAATTGACCTTTGTCAATTAATTGAATGACTTCAATTAATTTCCATTTCTTCAATTCCCGATTATTGAATCGACTACATTTCCAATTATTCTTATAATTGATCGATATTGACTTTTTTCGATAATCGCACAGGCCTACATCCTCATATATCACAGAAGATTTGCATCTAAAAACGTGACATCTCTGGAATTGATAGAAGCGACAATATAAGAGAGATACACTGCCCACCTGATATGTATCATAATTATTCTTTCTACGCACCATTAGTGACTATGACAAAGAACAAACAAAGTAAAACACTAAGACACTCTTTTTAACTTTCGTCTGCTCTTATCATCCTATTACCTTTTCCTTCTCTTCTTTTTCCATGGCTGATGTCCTCCTGACACCTCCTACCATACGCCTCTGCGGCGGCTCTTGAAGCAGCATCCTGATGCACGCTGCAAAACCTAGAAATTTTCAGTCAATAAAAAACATTCTGAAATTAAGAAACATTTCTTTATTTCAGCTAGTTCTCGGAATAAAAAATTCCAGAATTATTCAGAAAAAAAACTTGCTTTGATTCATCCAAATTCCTGAATTGAATTCAGTTATACACATCAGAAACCATGTACATTTTTTGACAAAAAATCTGGATGATATTCATTTAGTTTCCACAAAAATAATGACCTCAAAATGTAATTGCAGGGAAATTGTTTTCATTTGATTATGTATTTTCTCTTATGACCCTATAAGGCCTGCAATTGATAAAACGTTGTGAATTGGCTGTAGTAATGCAATTAATGCCATTGCTGCTTCTAGAATGCATCGACTGTCATTTTAACGTTGGTAGTGTAACTTACGTGTATAGGGACCTGCATAGTGCTGCTGACTTAGTTGTGCGATCATTTCATTTTGTTCATTGACACTACAAAACCTCGGAACTTGGCGACAACCTAAAACCCCGGAACCGACCATCGTAATAATTTATCAATGATGGTTTATAACGAATTTTTCTTTTTTCTTTATCGAGCAGAGGATCATGACAAATGATCATATATGGTGGAGTTTCTGAGAAAGTTGTACCTCGATAATGGCATTACGTGCCGAAACCTTGGTCGGTGGTGAGATTTATCTTTGTTTTCAAAATATTCATTCATTCATTACAGTAATATACCGGTTAGAGGTAGGTTGTGATGAAAGTCAGTGAATATCCAACGAACTCTTACACGTGCCGTGCCTTTCTACCTCTAGTATTTCTTTCTTCATCTCAGATTAAGTCCTACCTTTCTTCATCCCGTCCAGAAAACCGATTCTCTTCCTTCCCCTTCCCCGCTTACCCAACATCCTACCCTCTATCACGGCCTTCAGCAAACCATCGCCCCTCATTACCCCTTCCAGCAACCTACCCTGTCTTCCCCTAATCTCGTCTATAAGTTTCCTCTCCTCACCCACCACGTCAAGCACTTCCTTATGTGTCTTCCTTTCCGTCCAACGCACCTTCTCCATCCTCCTTTTTAAATATACTGTGTGGAAATTTACCAATACTGTTTTATTATAAATGGATTAGTAAGTAGTATGAGACAGGGAAGGATTGACGGCCAACGTCAACCAATCATAGGATTGGACGACCAATGACGGTGACTACTTGCAGTGATGATGCAAATTAAAAAAAAACGAATCGGTCTCGCCATGACAACTGGGAGTTTATTTCGAGTAAAGTCCTTATACCTTCGTGATCTCGTGCAACCGGTGTGCTCCGAGTGAATCAATCACCATCAAGTGATTATTATTATCCCAATTACGCCAATTTGGCGACGAAAGGCAACGACGAAGAGGGTCCCCGTAATTATATCGCAACTAATATTCGGGTTGGCGTAATTCGAGCGAAGCATGCGAATCATGACTCTCTCATCATGACTCAAGCATTTTAACGAGTAAGAACGGAGTTGGTCAGTTCTCTGTGTGCGCTATAACTTCCTCGCTTTTGGAATGAATTTCAATTGACATTGTTTCACGTAGTCTTTTTTCTCATAACAAAAAAGAAATGGGCGACCACGGATTGCAATATTTGAAATTCCACCTGATTATTTTCAGACCATTTTTCCTGTTTCCATTTCAGACGACCGGTACAGTGTCGCACTTCCTGATAAGTGCATTTCACTTCACCGCTCTGGCGTCAAATTTACTCCGGTATTTCTCGCTGTAACATTTTATTTTAAAACTTTATTATTATAGGTTGAGCTCTTGTTTCTCTGTCTGTTCGGTGCAAACTTTTAAAATTGATTTGAAACTAACTTTCCGATGAGCTAGAGACTTGAAACTTTAATCATAGCTCAGAACTGAATAATAATGCAATAATATGTAATAATATATGTTATAAATGTTATATATATTAAATATTACAATATAATAGATTAAAAATGATGCATACATTATATAAGTAATATATATTATAATAATTAATTTAAATAATTTATAAGTTGTAATATTATCAAATTTATTTTTCTTGTATCTTTAGACAGGTTTAACAATTTTCTATTTCAAATATAATATAACAAGACTAAAAAGCGGAAAATAATTTTTTAAATAATAAATAATTTTAGAAAAAAAAATTTACGTTTTTTTAAACGGACCAAAAAAGTGTAAAATAATTTCTCCTAGCCCCACGCACATTTATATCTCCATGCAGATTCATAACCTCAACGAGATTGTCCTGAAAACTTGTGATTGTGAATTTTAATGGCTATGAAAATACTTGTTAGATTGAAAATTGTAAAACGTGTGGCGCATACTGTAGATAATAGATAGTAAGGATTGTAGGAAGTAGATATCGTTGAGAGAACTCATGTAACTGTTCATATCAATTGCAGTGCAATAAAATTGTTAGTGACTTAGGTGAACTATTCATGCCTCAATTATCTAATTCATGCGCCCCACGTTTTTCAATTTTAAATCAAACAAGTATTTTTATAGCTATTAAAATTCACAATCACAAACTTTCAGGACAACCTCTTTGAGGTTATGAATCTGTATGGGAATATAAATGTGTTTGGAGGAAGGAGAAACTATTTGATACTTTTGGTCCGTCCGTTTATTTTTTATTAAAATAATTATTTTTCTCTATCCTCCTGTCACATTCAATTATCAAGAGCAATATTTAAACTCACATCCACAAGTTAATTCAACTTTACGTATTGGACACTTAATTTAACCCGGGAGGAATTGAAACTTCTGCTGAATGATAAGAGAGCTATAGGAAACTGCTTGAGATAACGCGATATATTATAAGGTGCTTCAAATAGCACTTCACAACTTTTTAACTCATTAAAATGGAGTGGGTACAATGACAGGCAGATTCTGTTAAAATGTCATATTCTAGCAAACACATAAAATATTTACATACTGTTATGTTGGCAGCCAGCGCGCTGTTTGTTTTGGTGGCAGCCTGCGCGCTGTTTGTTATGGTGGCAGCCTGCGCGCTGTGTGTTATGTTGGCAGCCTGCGTGCTGTGGAACGGTACGGCAGTCGAGAGGTTATGTTCGAGCCAGTCGATTGGCAATGTTTTATGGTCTCAGTTATTTTAGGTATTTCAATCTGGACTAATATTAATAAAGTCTAGTGTCTTTCACATTTGAGTGTCCTTCTTGTAGACAGCATCCTTCAACATAATACATACAAACCCATAAACCATTCACTTTCGGAATTAGCAAAGTCAAAAAACTTAGTTATTACTGTTAGGCCTAGAAAACTGACTCTATTGTAATAATTTTCTCCATAATTACCTATTCTTGCATATATCTTTTGCTTCTGTTTCATCAATGCATTTCTTCGTAAATGCTCTCCTATTCTTAAGAATCCTAATATTGCTACTATAGGAATTGTATTCGATAGCCGTTTTTGATATGGTATATATCTCAACTAAAGTAAATTTCTCGTCAAACTGAAGCCGGTTGGCCAAACTTATGCAACTGCCACGTGAAGTCGATTTTCACTTCCAGGGTCACCGGAGAAGGATTGAAATTCGCCATTCACATAGACGACAAAGAAAAATCCGTGAATATGATCCCATTGAACGCAGTGTCGCTGTTGTGCCTCTCACGTTTGGGAATGGTCTTGAAAAAGGACCAATTTCTGAACCTTTTCACTGCAATGGATCGACTCTTGGTCCAGAGCGTGAAAATCAGCAACAACCCGGGCAGGGTCTACAAAGTATTGAAGACGGCGAAGAGAGTAAGCGTGGGATACATAGCGCTGGGGACGGTGGTCTTTTTACACTGGTTGCTCAACCCCATCCTGAGAAATCTATTGCACCCGTCTGAGAAGTGGGTCAAGGACCAGCCGTCGAACGTTTGGTATCCGTTTGCCCACGAGGAGAGCCCGGGTTACGAGATTCTGTATCTATTACTTGGGATCGGCTCAGCCTTCTCGGGGTATTTACTCATCATAGGGGACACGTTCATAGGCTCGCTGTGTTACTACATATGCTTCTTGCTGAGCGACTTGGGTGAAAGGATTAGGGCGTTGGAAGAGGACACCAAAAGGATTCCCACGGTCTCTGGGCCCGAGGAAATCAGGTGGAAGAAAGTCAAGGCTGAAATGGTGAACTGCGTCAACCAACACGGGGCAATAATAAGGTATCTAAAATTATATATAGGATATAAGGTTTGAGGAATTATATAAGTAAAGGTTTCTCTGTTTTGACACCGGGTAAGATTATTGAAATTGATCAACGTTTCGATGGTTGACTCAGCCAATTTCATTAGAATAATGAGTCAAGCGAGGATGCTGGCGGTTATATATAGCCGCAGATGCCCCATTGTTGTGGGAGCCGTTACGCGTTCTTTGAATTTCATCAATTACCGGTCTCCAAGTCTACCTTAAGTGGAAGCCGTTGTCTCTATTGATGTTAGTTTGTTATATCTGTACCAATATGTCAGATTGTGTTATTCTTTCCCAATATTTGGACACCCGGGAAAGTAGCGTGGAATTTGGGAAATCGACGCGATGGCCAAGGGCAAGACTATCATGCTCTGCTAATGCAGACTTTTTCGGTTGGAAAAGCCTAATGCTTCTTTCATGCTCTTTGATTCTTTTCTCGATGGTCCTTCCTGTCTCGCCAATATACGCCCTAACACACTCGCATGGTATGCGGTATACCCCGGTTGTTTCCAGACCGAGGTTGTCCTTAGAGGTGACCAGGAAATTTTTGAGCTTGGCATGCGGTTTATGCATTGTTTCCAGTCTATGTCGTTTTAATATCCTCGATATCTTGTTAGATATAGATGATATATGAAGAAGGCAAGCCCTAGCGATGGGTTTTTCTCTCTCTTCCAACATCTCCGCTCCATTGGCTGTAGTAGTTCTTTTTAAGGCCAAATTTATTTCCGGTAAGCTATAGCAATTCGCATGGAAGGTGTCTTTTAGGAGTATTAACTCCGTCTCAAGGCTGTTGGAGTCCGCAATGGTTTTCACTCGATGGGAAAGCGTAGTAAGAACACTGCGCCGGGACTGCGCCGGATGGCTCCTCCCGTTGAGGTATAGGTCGGTGTGTGTTGGTTTTCGGTATACAGCATGACCCAACCTTCCAGCTACTTTTCTTTCAAACAGAATATCCAAGAAAGGTAAACGTTTATTGGCCTCCAACTCCATGGTAAATTGAATAATGGGATGTATGCTATTCATGTGACTGAGGAATCTATCAAGGCTGTCACGTCCATGTGGCCACACGATGAATGTGTCATCCACATAACTGAAGAAATATTTCAAATAATTCGTAACGGCTCCCACAACAATCTGTGGCTATATATTAAGCACCAGAATCCTCGCTCGACCCATTATCCTGATGACGATGGCTTAGTCAACCATCGAAACGTTGATCAATTTAAATAATCTTACCCGGTGTGAAACCCGAGAAACCTTCACGCATAAGGTAAAATGAGCTTACGAACAGTTTTTTTCCTATTAATGAAGTTCCTCGCATCCATAGTACTTCAAAATGTGTACATGAAATTTCAAATTCTAAATGTATTCAGAGTAATTATAAACATGTGTTACACCATAGCCTCAAGGCAGAGGTAAAACTGATCTTGAAGCATCCCTATTGTTGATACTTATTATTCTTGCAAGCTGATAACCCGTCAAAATTGACGTGCAAAATACCCAGTAATGCAAATCTTATTAGTATAGAGTATATTTTTGTATGTGTTGGGTAGGCCATTTCACTGTCAATAGGTCCACATGGTTAATAATGTAACATATGGATGCCATGATTAATGTTTACAAATTATAAAAAACCTTTGATAAATAAAACGATGTTGACGGTATAGCCACGTGGTTACTATGCAAATTTAACTTGAGCTAAGAGTTTGAGTTAAGGCGTGCTTATTTTTTCAACTACAATTTATCTGAGTCGAAAATGGAAACAAAGTGGTTTTTAAAATAAATCAGTAAACTCAATTCCTTCAAGATTGTTACAAAAAAGGAACATATTTCAAGATATATATGTGATCCCATGCAAACACCAAACCCAACCATATCGGTTCCGCCATTTTCTCCTTCTGAAGAGATGATTCCAAAACGCTCTTGCGAACCTACGCTTTTTTAAAATTCCAAATCGCCATTGGTTAGGAGTAATTATGATAAAATATCCATTATAAATAACAGTAATCAGCTGTGTATACCATTTCACTACTTTGATTGTATTTTCAGCGTTAAAACAAACTGACTCAAACCCTTTTTAATTTCCCATGATACCATTTTTCTACATAGGTACGTGAAACAGTTTGAAGACTTCTACAGCATCATTTTCACCTGTAGTTATGTCATAGAATCAATGTGCCTCTGTTTCATAGCCATCGAACTATCTTCAGTAAGTGAGTTTTTCATAGTAAATACCCAATTAAGAAATCCCATCTCTCAAAATCAAAGACGATGAAATTGTTTATTTTCTAGCCTACAGTTTCCCCAACTACAATACTTAACTGGCTGGAAATGATGGTGGTTTTGTTAATGCAGCTACTATTCTTTTCCTGGTGTGGGAATGCAGTCGCCCAAGAGGTAAGATTATTTTTCTTATCATCATCATCTTCATCTTAGAAAGTCCAGTCTGATTAATAACGATTTGTAAAGATGAAGTTATTGGTGGCGGCCGAAACGTTAACGTGCACCATCAGGACTGATGATGCTGCAGTGCAGTGAAATATGTCGACACAATTAATCAAATTTCTCCAGTGGAATAGTGCAAAGTATATTTTATCCTTTTCATGATTTATAAAGAGGTTAGGAGACGGTATCGGTTGGAGGACTAAGGGAAGAAGATAAAAAGATTTTTCATAGAATTTAAATGAATTCTTCTGATTAGGTGCGTGATAAATGTACAATGTTGGATTCACACATGATGAGGTAGTGGTGAAAATACTCCAACTATAATCTTGCTGATGTTTTCATTCTGATAATTTTACGGACACTTTTACTTCGAAAACCTTAGTGAATGTGATGTATTAGAACATATTACGACGACCCCGCCCTCATGCCGATGCAGCGTTCGCAAAGAGTAAATTTAAATTTCTATGTTGAAATTGTGAAAAATTGACTACTTTTGATGGAAAAGACGTAATTTCAAGGAAAACAAAGCTAAGCTCAAGGAAGCGAATGAAAAGTGGAATGCAAGAATTAGAAACTTCAATTTTCAATAGTGGAAATTGCATACATATCTTGGGTGTCATTAATTTTAAAATGCTGAGGCCTTCGTGTTATTTTTAATTTTTTCCCAGTCCGTTCTGGGTCGCGTAATATTTAAACATATCAGCTCTCCTGTTTAAACTCTTTGAATTTTAACGGGAATGACTTGCAGAAACAATGACGATGATTATTTTATTTCATTACAACCCCTACCAGGGTCTGAGTGTTCACACGGCAGTTGCGGAATCCTGGTCAGAGAGTACCCCCGAGCACATCAAGTGGAAGTTGAGAATGATCATGTTGAGTAGTCAGATCCCGATCTCAATCAAAGGCGGGAAAATCATTCCACTGAACATGGACACGTTTAAAAGTGTGAGTATTATGGCCTCAATAAGAACTCTTTGATTTATCCGTTTTTAGATGCAATTGGAGGCTTTTCAATTCAAGGTGTTGAATATTCTACGCACGTCGGAACACATCAGCGCCCCCGAACGACTTAGAACGGAACGATTGTGCACTTTTTTAAACGTTTTTTAAATCTGCCGGTAGGTAGCACTGTGGACGAACAACAGTCACGGCCGAACTTTTTGTTTAAATTTGTTGAATTTGTTCAAAGTATATATTCACAAACGTAAGATTTTCATCGCAGAGTATTTAAAAACTTCATAATACTCATTATTAATAGTCAAGTTTGCTGCCATTAATGAAAATAAAATAACTCGACAACAATCACGGATGCAACGTTCTTTTGTTGGTTAGCGACCGTAAAATTTGCTCCTGTTCTGTTTTGAAGTGCGTTACCTAGTGCGCAGTGTACGTAATACGAATGGAAGTCAAACGCATGTGCTGTTGTGCTGTGTTAAGTGATTAGCTCACTACAGGGAATGGAAGGACATACACACCCACAGGGCCGGATCTAGACTTGATGAGACCCTAAGCTATTTGAGATATGGGGCCCTTTTTTAGGTCCAGATATTCCATGTCAGCATGCCAATGTGATATACGGATACTTAAGAGGGCTAAACTGAAATACAATTAAGAAGTATACATGTAGATAGTGAAATAATAAATCTTTAACTTCAAATCATTTTTATTCATAAAAAAACTTAAAAATGCAATCTCTGGTTAAAAGAAACAAAAGTTCTTTTTAAAAGAAACAATTCACAAAGGCTCATTAACTAATCTTTTGAAACATTTTATAAGGATTAGAGAATTGTATTAAATTAAAATATTGTCTTTCTTACCTTTTCCAGAGCAAAGTCGCTGATGACATCATCAAATGATAAACTGCGTAGTTTTGTCACTTTCTATGCACATGAGACTGGAGGGAACATAATTTATCTTGAGTCATTGTTGTTCTAAGTTCATTTTTTATCCTCTTCAGCTGAGAAAAAGATCTTTTTCTTCAGAGCAATTCGCAACCATCATGCTAAGAAACTATCTCAAAATTGCTTCTACATTATAGGGATTGCTGATCGGACACGATCGTTAAATATTACCCTATAAAGATCCTGATGTGTCAGACTATCATGTTCCTATCTTTTTTTTGGGCCCCAAGAAAGTGGGGGCCCTAAGCTACATAGCTTGTGTAGCTTGTATGTAAATCTTGCACTGTACACACACCCATTACGCCGTTCCATTTTGGGGTAATCACATTTAAAAACAAGGTGTAACCAACGGTGATAGGCCTTAAATCCCTAGTCATAGTGGAGACCATATTCAAATTTTATTATTTGATTTCAGCGTCTGTAAGAAGTATGAAATAAATATTGTTATATTAATGGTGCAAATATATAGTTATATATGCCCAAAAATCTCGGTAATGAAATAAATAAAGCTACATAAGTCTCTAACGTGACACATTATTTCCCGCCGAACGGCTGAAAACTCTTCAAACCGGCTTTTTTTGCGATTCTGTAAAAGTTACTCTGGTGAGTAATAGATTATTTTTTATAAATAGTTGAAAAAACATGCAATCTATACACCGTTAGCTTTTTTGACGAAATCTAGGTGTTATAAATTCCTATTTCCTTAAATATTCTCCCTCTGGAGCGCTCAGCCATAATCTATCCCATGTAAAACAGCTTATGTTTACAGGAAAATTGCTCGAAAAGTAGTTCGGCAAGGGGTTGATATTTTGATATCATTGATCAGATGAGAGTTGTATCTTTAAAATGAGGCCACATTCATCAAATTCTAGGTGCAGTGCTCAATTTACGCTTAAACTACCTAAATTATTTTCTCCATACTGCCCACTCCTTGCCTACTACCTCTATAGCTTCAGTTGGACTCGTACGCATTTCTTCATAAACACTATCCTGTTCTTAAGACTCCAAACGTAAGCTTCTCGAGTCTCTTTCTAGCACATTCACCCATGACTTCCCTAGGTCTATCCTTTCCTCTCACACCATTCACTCCTCTATCAATATCTAATCTACTCTACTATTCACCTATCATCTATTCTCTCGACATGGAAAAACAAAAACAAAAATCCCGTTTTATTCATAAACGTCTGCAGCATCTATCCCATATTCTTTCATAATCCACTTATGCCTAACCATATGTCTTCTGTTTTTTTTTACCGCAAAGCATTTCTCAAATGCCTACAGTATTATTTGTGAATATATAAAGTATATATTCACAAACGTAACCTTTTCATCGCAGAGTATTTAAAAAACTTCATATGCTTCATCCTCAATTGCCGCATTTAGCCTACAGTATTTACTCCTACTCTTCATGCTTATCCTAGAATGCCCAATATCTGATACCACACAATAAAGTGGTAAGGAGTACACTTTAGTTCTCCTCTGTTTCTGTTTATTTAAACGACACTGGTGCTATCCCGGCGAAGTTGATACATGAATTCTTCTCGGTTTTCCAACAACGGGGTTAGACTCTCCATGGCAGACGTATCGATGCCCGACTCGTGCATCGAAACGTCGGCCATAATGGAAAGTCTTAACACTGTTGGAAACCCAAGAAGAATTCATTCTTAAACAACACTCATTCCTTAATATATTCCACATACTATCCATGGCTTTTCTACCAGCATTCGTGCGCCTTTTAATCTTTTAACTTATTTAAATGTTGTTGTTTCAAAAATATATCGATAAACTTTTTTTGTAGATTTTCACAGCTCATTGTTTATGTTATTCAGGCTTTTGGTTCTGCGATTAATTATTTAGTATTAGGCAACAGTTTTGCCGTGCTATGCTGCCGGCTTTGTCGGGCATTATTTGACCGAAAATCCCGACGAAGCCGGCAGCATAGCACGGCGAAACTGTTGCCTAATACTAAATAATTAATCGCAGAACCAAAAGCCTAAATACCAATGTTTCGATAAGTTTTTGATTTTGTATAAAAGGTAAATCTACCGGTAATGGCCAATTTAGATTGTTGTAGGGAAGCTTAATAATTTACAGCTGAAGGTATGGATTTCCCATGGACAGCAATATTGAAGGGCTCGCTCGTTCAGATGACCCCTAGAGCTGATCTGGTGAGAGCAATAATAATTATTCCTGGAAGGTCCACTCATGCCATATTAGATTGAAAGGTAGGACCCAGACGAAAGGTAGTCCTCGTGATGGTGTCACATTAAATAAGCAGTTGGGAATATCAATGGGAAAGCCCCCTCAGCAATCTAGTTACAGGATACAGTGATAGGCCTGTATACCCAGGAGAATGAAAACTTTATGTTAAAAAATATTTATCGCTCTCTGCATGGACATTTTAGTACATATATGAAGCATAATTAATTTTGTAGCGTGTCAGTCAGTCAGTCAGCCATTCTGTATCCATTTTGTTTATATCTCTCACGTTTTGAGATAGGGAAATGAGTTTTGGTGCAATAAATGTGGATTCTCTGTCTGTATGATTTGGTAGTAAGTTTTGTTTGGTAGGTGGCAAATGTTGGGGTTGTTTTTACCCCAATATAGTTAACGTTCACAACAATACGAAAAGCATTGAAATCGGTGCAGGATTTTTTCATTTGCTTTTTTAAATTACTTGCATTCAAGATATTGGATTGAGATTTGCATCACAGAACGCATAAAAGAATGTAGTATTTAATTCCTTCATTAAATGTTCTCATACGTTCCGTTTTTGTCCAGGTACTGCGTTTTTATCTCGAAAATTATGAATTTTTCTTCCTTTTCAACAATAGATATTTCCTTGGCAACAGGGCTTGAATACCCATTTAAGATATTATGAATGGCTATTCACTGCTGCAGCCTTTAAAGGCCAAGTTCAGTGACTAATTTGATAGTTGTATCAAACGACTACAGTTCCCCGTTCGCAAACCTTTCTCAATGACATCAAAAAGGGTGGATCGCTTCAAGTGTGTGGATTAAATCTGGAAAATCCACGCTTTTCGCGTGGTCAATTATATGTTGCATGCTCACGAGTGAGACAGACCAGTAATGCCAAATTCAACACCAGCTGATGAACACAACGCTTGCCTCAAAGCGTCGCATCTTTGGAGACATGTACAGAAACTCACGTTAACGACCAATATGCGCGTAAATCAGCGCAATGTGTTCACCATATTTTCAAAACAGCTGTTGGACATCGGTAATAGAAAAGTATATCAGTTAATGCCGACACAAAAAATATTTTAATTCCATTGACCTTTTAAATCATTATTCCATCGATCGAACAATCATTTCAGAAAGTTTTTCCACAAGTTGTCACCAATTACAAAAATCACCGATGGCTTTGCGAACGCGCTATTTTGGTAGCAAAAAACATCGAAGTCTATGCAATCAACTGCGCCATCCACGAACGAATTACGGGCGAGTCTTGTCACCTACAAATCGATTGATAGCGTCATGAATGCGGACGAGATTTTTAACTATCCAATTGAGTTTTTAAATTCGTTGGATCTTTCTGGTGTACCACCGCACAAATTGTCACTCAAACTCGGCGCACCAATAATTCTTTTGCGTAACATTAATGCACCACGAATGTGCAATGGAAATAGGCTCGCTGTCAAACCACTGATACCAAACGTCATCGAAGCGACAATTCTGAATGGCAATTCAAAAGGAGAAGATGTGCTTATTCCACGTATTCCCATCATTCCCACCTACATACCATTTGATTTCAAACGACTACAGTTCCCCGTTCCCCTTGCATTCTCAATGACAATCAACAATGCACAAGATAAATCGCTTCAAGTGTGTGGGTTAAATCTGGAGAATCCATGCTTTTCACACGGTCAATTATATGTTGTATGCTCATGACTGGGACAGCCGAAAAAGTAATTTGTTTTTGCAGAGGGTGGTAGGACTAAACATATTGTATATCCGAAAGCACTCGAATAAAATTTTCAACTCTATTTTATTACACAAAATATCATTTTCTTTCAATAATGTTGAACATGCAAATGTGTCTGCTTTGTATATGTGTTCCTACTTGAAAGTACTACTACTACTGGAAAGAGAAAGTTTATCAAAGAGAAAAAGATCAAAGAAATATTCTTTCACCATGAATTTGCAAAAAAAGAAGATAAAGAACCTTGTATTTTTCAAACAAATTGAAGAGACGGATTAGGTTGACAGCGCGAGGGATAATTGTGGCAACCAAAGAGTTGGAGTTGGTATCTGGGATGTATCTAGAGTTGGAGTTGTTATTCCTGCAGGTGGTTCCGCCGTGCAGTGACTAAAATGTCATTTTATTCATATTCTGTCTACTTGTAGAAAAAATTGTCCTCTATCTGATATGAACAACAAAATAATACCTTTCCACGCTATTTTATTCTATAATTGAACTTGAAATTACATGGAGTTCAATTGGGGAATGGGATAAACACGGGGAAAAATAGTATTTTTCCAAAAAGTATAAATACCATTTTTGCGAAATACTATTTATAAGAGGAAAATAATCCAGAAAAATTTAATAAAAATAAAATACAGGCATCTTACCACCTTATTTTTTTAGTTATTAGGGAATTACTGCCGTAATTGAAGTCAAAATGCAGTAATTCGTAGGAAATGACGCTTCAGTCGGCTCCTGTGGCTGGAAAAAGGAGCTCATTTAAAATACATTCGTGAAAAAATCTGCATAATTTGTAATTTACTGCTGGGTTTCTATAGGTAACGTATTCCATCAGCGAAAGTAGGATTTTTTTAGATAAATTATAAAAATGTGGAATTTAGTATTAGTTTTGACTCACACAGTCGCGGTGGATCCTCCTGAAAAAGAAAAAGAGGCATTGCAAGACGCATGCCGGGCCCCGCATGTGATCTTGCCTCAAGTTCGCGCCACCTTATTTCTCTCTCAAGTGTGCATATGGGATGGGAAGGCTTAAAACAATGCAATTGCCGTTTTGGGGGAAGAAAAATTGTTCTGAATGTTTATTTTTATTTTTGGGAAACATATACACTCATTTAGCCACATATCCCACTGCTTTCACTAAAGTAGTGCAAAAGAAAAAAACACCACGTTAACTTCAAGAGCAAACCAGACAGAGACTGCCTGCAAGGCATGCAGCAGGTCTGCTAGTAAAGTATGAAGTTCGTTCATTGAGTAAGAGATTAAAATCCTATTTTGCTATTTGTAGGCTTTCCATATGCCCCGGTTTGGGGGGGACAAGCCTGGTTTGAAGGGTCCTGTCCTGAAGGTAATACTGTCCTGGGGGGTTATTTGAGAATACGTCATAAAATGTGGAAAATTATGTCATTTTTCGTAGTTCAACTCCGCCACCCAGGCGGAGTGACCATCTTCGGCTCTCAAGTGGTGAACTGCCGGTCTATTTATTTGATTCATCCGCTCTTTCAACTCTTGATCCGTTTCATTTGGCTCCGCATTTCATTAGTTCCATCACACCTGTCGTAAAGAACGTGAAATGGAGCCACCATCGGACCTTGGCCGATCGTGAGCCGATCATAAAGAGAGCGAAACGGATCTCCCGCCTTCCCGCAGAAGAGTCATTAAAATGGTGAGATTACAAAATAACCCCTCCTGGTGTATTCCGCCCGGATGACTAATTGGTCCCACTGGCTGACACTGAATTGTTCCGCAATGCTTACGTTAGGCCCGCTGTCCTTCCTAAATAAATGCGATTTAATTTGTTCATTTGTTTATCCGAAGTGTTATATATTCAAGAAGGAAAGTGGTGTCCCAACATCGAAAAACTTATAGTTGCTAATAATACAGGATACTCATACAAGACGTGATAAACGAATTTATCAATAATTATAATATCAAGATATATTTAAGATCTTTTGGTAACAATTATGCTATCGTGGTTTGAAAAAATAGTTTAATAGTAGATAGAACACACGTTATTTATTTTAAAAAGTGAAATGTGTAGTGGCATAATAGAAATAAAATTTTCTTTTACAGCTGATTGGGTTCTGTATTTCCAGCTTCCTTTTGGTAAAAAAGCTGAAGATGAATACTGATCATTGACGACACTTACGATCGTCACCATCGTTGGAGAATGCATGGACCTGAGTGAACTCTTCATTGCGTAAAAAAGCAAATATGTCACTATTGTGATTTTTAATCTTTCATCACAGAATTCTGTGAGGTTAAGTGCTCTTTCATAAATAAATTGCATGTGATCTTCCAATCTTCGGTTGGCAACCGTTCAACAAGGTGATTTTCTTTTCGACTGTGTACTGTGGTCATTACAAAAGATGTTATTTTGCTGAAATGGCAAAAGAATTAAAACGATTTTTATCGATGTTGTCCAATGCTTCCACAGATATTCCATTTTATCTCTTCTCCAAGAAGTTTCAAGTTAACCAAACTACGAGCTTAGTCATCGAGATTAAGTTATCTCAACCATTCGCACTACATTTTTCAGGTTATCAAATACTCCATCGAGGAGTTGGGCGTTTGATTACAAATATTGTATCTTCCTTTAATTGTCTAGCCTACAATCATCAATTCTATCATCAACAGCCTAAATCTAAAAACATCACTCCAAAATTATCTTCTTCCTTATTTTAAAACCTAAGCAACATGCGATGGAGGGTAAATAGAATAATTATTTGCATTTCCTTAGAGTAATAGCTTCTTAATTTCTAAAGGAACCCGTAAATTTGATACAATTTCTATCTATTTATAGATCTTTTTACATCAATACGCCTACGAGAAACGCATTGGTAACAGTTTGTTCAGAAAATAAAACTTAGAACTCCATTTTCTTCAGGTTGTTTTTTTTTATAAACTTCGAAGATAACATGCACAAGGTTATGGTACTTTTCAACAGCACAGGTGCCATATAGAATTTTCAATTTTTAACCCATTTTATTGTCTTTTAGTTGATATAATTTAATGGAAATGAAAGTTAAATGTATTGTGCTATGAAAACGCTATCCCGGCTATCTTTTGACATTTTTCTCAGCTATCTTTTGATAATAATAGCAGAGAATGAAGACGAACTTCAGAAAATGATGGAAAGAATTGGGAAGAAAGGTGAAGACTACGGAATGAGAATAAACAGAAATAAAACTATGGTAATGAGAATAGCAAAGACAGAAGGGCCCTTAAATATATGGCTGGAGGAAGAAAAATTAAAACAAGTAAGCACTTTCAAGTAGCTGGGAGGTATAGTTACACAGAATGGCAACTGTACTGAAGAAATTAAAAGCAGAATTGGACAAGAAAAAGTAGCATATAGCAAGATTAAGGAACTGGTGACAGCAAGGAACATCAAGATGGATATTAGGAAAATATTTGCAAAATGCTTTATATGGAGCATTGTGTTGTATGGATGCGAAAGGTGGACGTTGAAGAAGAGAGAAGAAAAGTACTTGGAAAGCTTTGAAATGTGGTTATGGAGAAGATTGGATGGAAAGATAATATCACGAATGAAGAAGTGCTAAGGAGGATTGGAGAAGAAAGAAGTATACTGAGAGAAATTAAAAAGAGAAAGGCAAAATGGATAGGACATGTTTTAAGGAATAACAGATTACAGAAATTAATAATAGAAGAGAAGAGAGGAAGAGGAAGGAGGAGGTACGGAATGCTGAGGGATATAAAAGAAGGAAGGAGTTATGCGGAGATGAAGAGAGAGAGGCCCAGGACAGAATGCTGTGGAGACAACGCTACCGTTGAAACCTGTCTACGGACAGATGCACCAATGATGATGATGGTGATCTTTTGATGCATGTATGTGTTTTACAATTTATTTACGATATAATCCAATTGTGTACGACTAGCGACATTGACAGCAGTGATATGAAATAAATCGTTTCTCTAACATAAATGTTGACGCCGCTAATATAAAAAGTCTTTGCGAACCTAAAACTGCAGTTTTACCCAGCATGTAATAAATCATTTTGATCTCCACTCCATTACTTAATACCTCATTATTTGATGGTACATATAGGGTATGATAATACGCGCTTGAACAACTTACAACAATCTGGGTCCCTAGAGACTCTGTACAATATCTATATTCAGTTGTCAATTACATATAAACAACACGTGAGGCCTTAAAACAACATAACAGAGTCTATAACATCATATCTACGTGACTTTTCTCCAGCACATCATAAAGCAAATGCCTCAGAAATAGCACGACTTCACTGTGGCTTCCTTTCGAAGACATGATCTAACCACGACGTTTAGCGAATGCTTTTAATAGGAAATGTAAATAGGATGGATTTCCTTTCGCGCCTTTGTTCCTTCAGAGGCTATTTGAAGAGATGCTTGCAACCCGGCTGGTCAGGTAAGTAAGAGCTGCTAATAAAGGCATGGTTTGTTAATTATTATTTAAAAGTGCATTCAGGGCCGCGTTCTGAATTGAGTCGACAGGGCCGGCGATCAGAAGTCCCATCGCAGGACTTAAGAACAGCACATGAACCGATGCGCTGGGTAATTACCTTCCAAAATATAACTGCCCTGATTTCAACTAAGAGACCATTTTCCTAAACTCAATTATAATTTCACTGTATTTTTCACATGCTACTGCTGAAGTTGCAGATGAAATTGAATGTTTGGGTAATCGTGATAATAATAATATTTTGCTGAATGATTGTTTTATCAAAAAAATATGATTGACATGAAACATATGATAAATTTACATTGGAAGTCGGAAAATATCCACCTAATTAGAGTAAAATAACGTATTTTTGTGGATATCTGTACAGAGCTAGTATAGATCAATCAGGGAGAAAGACAAGAACATGCCTAGTTACCCCTGGAAACCTACATCAAAAGAGCGAATAGTAAAGTATCACTGGTAAACATTTAAGGAAGACATTTTCTAGCTTGAGTTATATTTCGAAATTATATTGATTTTACGTAAAGTATTTTATTGACGAAGGCATTATTGATTTGCTAAAATTGCAGTGAAGACTAATTTTAAATGAGTTGAAATAATTATATGAAATTGTTTAAACCGTTATGGTGATATTTTACAGATCTTTAAGATATGAAGATATTATATTTGGCGAGGAAAATATTTCCTTAACAAAGTTTTTGCGGATAAATAGATTAATAGCCTTTAAATGTGTTATAGTGATAAAATCTACCTGCTAAAATGTTGAAAAGAAAGTTTCCATCTTGAATGGCATTTCGGAATCATATTGGTGTTTAGCAAATTTTTCTTGTTTGTGAGTAAAATATCGATAGGCTACAATTTTAGAAGCTGAAGTAAGGAAGCCTTTCAGTAGGGGGTCAGATAGTCTAATACCAAGTGATCAACCTTTTAAAATAATCAAAGAAGCATGAAATGGAAGAGGTAGTTTGCATGGAACAGGCCGGCTTGCAGTGAGCTAACCTCAAAATTGAATGACTAATAATGATGAATCAATTAACGTCTCTTCCTTCTATCCGTCGAAAATTAATTCTTTTGCAAGCCAATTATCAGTTCTTGGCTTCTCACCCACGGGTGGATTGAATATTTGGGTTTTGGTAGGTTTTTTTATGTCAGGCCTCAAAGGTCGCCTGAAAATACGTTGTTTCATTCAGTGAAGTGAGAGGATAACATTTCTTTTATCTCTCCGTCGAAAATAAGTGGATATGTGCACAGAGCGGGAATGACTCTCATGTGGCTCATAAGGCAGGCTCTACTCTGAGTAGATGATAATTATCTCCTCAGTCTCGTCCCTCCAGCCTTACGAACAAGTTCCGTCTTCGCTTCGAGCGTTCAAGGCCGTGGACACTTAAGCAGCTGTTTTTCTCAATCGGGCTCAGTCGATACGACTGGTATCACGGGACTCACTCAAAGGGAATCCGGTTCCTTGTCTATTTCGACGTTTGCAGAGAAGATGGTGAAGACGAAGAGGTTCATAACGGTGAAAAGGTTTGAAGGAGAACCCAAGCCGAGTGACTTGAAGCTCGTCGAAGAAGAACTACCGCCGCTTAAAGAGGGAGGTAAGTTTTAAACCGTGTGTAACCCGTTTTATACGGGCAGTCATCAGTCATGAATATTTGAGTGGATTCTTTTTGGAAGTTCCAGAACAAGTCATTTGAAAAGGTTTAAATTTAAAATAACTCATTTTTGTTAAGTTAAAAGTTTCTTGGTGTTTTAGAACATTTACACAACACTATAACCAAATGAAAACGTTTTACACTCTCAAAATATATATTTAATTGAATATCAATTACCTTCTATCTTGCATAAAAGCTTCTAAAACTTCATTGTTTTCGTAACTTACTACGCCAAATACGTCGGGAGCATAATATCAGAGGTTCCGTGCATTTTCTTGACGATATTTAATTTAACGCTGCCAGAAATGTTTTCAATCACTTGTGTGTTTTTAACTTGTTTCTGGATCAATAAAATATTGCTGGTGGGCGTGGCTAATTTTCCGGGATTTCTTCCGCGTCGATACATCTTTGACGACAGTTTCGTTTCGGCGTCTCAGAAGGCGTCTTCAGGTGTGAAGCGTCTATTAGATGCATCAAAGCGGAGGAAATCTTGAAAAAATTAGCCACGCCTATTCCACCACTCCGTGGTGGAAGCCTTCATCAAATATTGCACGTGGTTTACCTTCTTGTGATCTTCTTCGATTGTTCTCTATTCAGGCCTCTTGTCAGAATGTAGTTCTGATAAAGGTCAATTATTATATTTTAATCTTTCCATAAGCAATACAAACAATGTAATACATTTCTGTTTGAGGCTATTGCAGCGCTGTTGTGCTGGTATCTCCATGTTTCTAGGCTAAGCTGCGTCGGTGTATCTTTACGATGACGTTTCGAAGCCAATGCAGGCCACATCTTCAGATCAGGTTCGAATGCCAAACGGTGAAAGTTGGCATTTATACCTGCATTGGCGACGAAACGTCATCATAAAGACACACCAACGCAGCTTTGCCCGAAAAATATAATATATACTACTTCTACAAACAGAGCAGCAACACTGCCGCGTATTTCTATCAACAGCGTGAAAATACAACGCGATAAATTCAACAGAAAGCAATTTCGTGTTGACCGCATTTTACCTGAAAACCAAAAGATTTCTGCGTTTGTTCGATCATCCGGAACAAAATCTCTGTGTGCAATATATGGAATAAGGATTAAACATGGCGGGCGATCATCCCCGGAGTTTACAAAGATTTATACCACGAAGTAAATAAAATACATAGGAAAGACGCTCGCATCGCTAAAATAAAATACTTAAAGCTAACAGCAAATGCTACACAGCTGATGGAAGGACTAGGTTTGGAGCAACAATAGAGACTCGTGGAGACGCCAGGATTTTTATTGCTTGAAACATTCATATCGGGCGATTTTCAATATGACGCATGAGATATTATTTTGACCACGCCTTGTTTCTCTAGAACTAATAGAAGCGACAAAATAATAGAGATATAATTCCGAAGTAATATGAATAGAAAAATCCTTCATTCCACACACCATCGGTGATTATAACAAAAACAGCGTCACACTAACTTAAGACATATCGTTAAACACTCACACAATTCACCTGTGTCTTTTCCTCATTCCGTTTCCCTATCCCCCACTTTTCCATGGTTTGTGTCCTTACACCCCCCTGCCACAAGCCTCTGCGGTGGCTCCCAGGGTAGTATGTAGACGTAGATGTAGAAATCATTTGGACGACCTGTTCGTTCTTCGTCTTTATCTCTCGGCTATCTTAATGTTGCTAAAACCATTCAATCACTCTCGCCCGGCTTACAACGCGAGCATCGAAGACTTGCCCCAACATTTGGTCGTCATAGTTTTATCTCAATGCTTGCCGAAAAATTAATGCAGATTTATAAGTCGCAGATTTCAATCTTTCCGGTTATCGCAGAAAGACGATATGTATCCAAAGCTCTTTTTAATTAAGTGGAAATGGCCGAGATAACATATAAAAATTAAACTGGTCTCTCATATGTATAGATAGCAGCTAAACAATCATAGCAGAGTGAATTATCATGTAAGAATTCTGCGGCTGAGCATTTGGATGACTGGATATCGAACAATTTTCTTTTTTCCGGTTATTGACTTAAGGGCAAAAGAATGTTTAGGTATTACCATAATTTAGCACTGAATTTCGATCATTTCCAGTGCCGTGTTTACTATATAAATGACTACGCGTACGCACGTATGACTAAGTTACTAGGCGTAGTGATTCAGATACGCGCCAATAGATGGTGAGCTCGATCCCATATATGTTCTTCACTAAAGCCGTGTCCAAACTCGTTAGGCATTAGGGAGCATGGATTTGGCTACCTAAATTCTGGGCAGCTGACAGAAAGGGAGCTTGAGTTTGGACGCCCTTCGCAAGGGTCGCCATCTGCTGAGCTGGAAGCAAACGAAGGACAAGGGAAATACGGAATACGATAATGTTTTGAACATATGTCCCTCATGACTAGTGCTGTTTGAAATTTGATTTCGATTATGTACATGTTCTCATTGTTTTCGTAGTTTCGCAATATTATATGGTTAATTCGTGACATTGAGATTTATGTAGTTAGATTCCGTGATTTACAGAGTACAGTGTAACACGTAGCTTTTGATCAATGTGTTTGCATCTGTTTAAGTTCGTGGTTTGTGTCAATGTTTCCTTTTGGTAGATAGTGATTCGTGTTGGACAGAGCAGTTTAGTAAATTTGTGATTGTGTATTTATCCGTGTCTTTTAGCAGTATAAAGCACGTATTTTTAGTTTTTGTTCATTGTGCTTATATTAACTTTCGCCGCTATGGCATATAAAGATTCGTGTTAGACTGAGCAGTTAATTGGATTTGTGATCGTGTAGGTAATAGCTTCAATTCGAATTTTCTATTATCCCTGCACTGTTCTTTCCTTTTGCGTGCATTATTAATAAGTCTGTTTACAGTGATATCCAGCCACCGCATGATGTCCATTAATTGTATAATATTGGGCATCCTTTGAATGTTCATTGGATGCAGTGACATCCATATGGAGGCCACGAAATTATGTCAAATGGAAATGATGTAAAATAAATCTTAAATAATAATATTAATTACTTCTATGTACCTTTTCCCAATGGTACAGGAGCTTCGTATACAGTCATAAAACTATCTTTTGCTTACTATAATTTAAGGCTTTTGTTGTAGGTAAATGGGGTTTGAAGACTAACTATTGTGCGATATAACTATTACCTATAGCTTGCCGGTTTTTGCGTGTTGTAATTACTTTTTAGTTTCGTTAAAAACTTGCAACATGGTAGACTTTATTTAGACGCGTAGGGGTAGTTTTACGTTAGTTTATATGTTTAGTTTATCCGCCTTCTCCTTTCTAGCTATAATTAACTGTTCGGTTGATTGATTCGTTACTCCCAAAAACGAAATTTTAATTTAAAAATAGCTAACATGCGTAATACAATATGAAAAATCTGATTTGTAAACACTCAAAATACTTTCCCGCTATGACACCTGTTTATTCTGTCTCACTTCTTGATATGAAGGTCTCTCTGTCTGTTTGTTGCTTCCGAAGATGAAATTTATAACATAAATCAATCTAACATTCATCATTCATTTAATATATTCATAATAACTCACGCCCTTCCATTCAAAACAAATTACCTCCCCGCCATATCCACTACTTTTCACGCTTTTACCACTCGGAATTATGGGAAATTCAAAATGGTGGCAGATTTAGGAAGGACTTGTTGTTGCCTAAATCCGGCGACCGATTTGGCTGCCCAAATCCGCTCCCTTATGCTGCCTAACGAGTTTGGACACACTTAAAGGTGGCGTCCTCCCTAAATTTCCGGATTTAGGTACCTAACTGGCGAGTTTGGACATGGCTTAACTGACTCACAGCGCGGGCGTACATATTCATCAAAATTCACACAAGGGAAACTGCTTTGTATATAACACCTCCGCCTACATCACCAAAATTTTCTATACGAAGAAATCTCTTATATGTAGTTTTTATGTATATATCGTTTATCTTATGTAATTACCATTTTAAAAAACACATACATTTTTATTTTATTATTTACTTTATTCATTACTTTTTGTGTATTTCGCCAATATTTTAGCCAATTTCAGCAGGCTTTTCAACTAGTATTTACATAATGTTATTTCCTTTTCAGAATTTCTATGCAAGGCAATATGGATGAGTGTGGATCCTTATATGAGGTGAGTGCCGCTTTATTTTATGAAAGAAAATATTAATTATTTTTTGAATAAATACCATCTTACTGTTCATGTTAGTTATGTAATCCTAAGTTAAGAGACTGTACTCATTAAGAGTTTATGGTGTTGAACTAACAAGAGCATTTGGCTGCGGTGTGATTCACTGGTGATAATACCACGGGATGAAATAAGTTTCTTATTTCCTGTGGCAGATGTACCACAACATTTGGAGTTCACTGGAGGATCATGTTGACGTAGAACCACTGAGTAACTCGCGGACAGACATGAAAGAATAGTCTAGTTCTTCGAGCGTGGTTCAAATTAATTAATTTATCAAAACAAGCAAAAAACCTTTCTTGATGAGAAAATTAGAAAAAATAATGTTGATTAGGTAGGATAAAGCACAACCTTGCCAGCTGCCATAATGACGATTTGCATGGGGTGTCAGTACGCCATCCACGGGAAATAGAAAACATGGGAAGCAGAAGGTTTTGAGAGTACTGGAACGAAAAATGAAATGTGGACTTAATTTGTTGTATTCTTGGTTGACACGGGGGAAGAATGAATTCTTAAAGGGCAATGTCATCGTTTCTTATCGTCTCCTTGAAAAGTGATAGAGTATTGTTTGGTTTCTGCTTTTAAAAACTAGTACCTACGTCACTGCTCAACACTGTTAAAAATAATTTTCTTTACTGTGAGGTGTTTAATTATTATTTTCTTTCACTCCATTCAAATATTTTTATATTTTATTTGCAGGGCTTACGCTTATCGCGTGCCTTTGGGAATGACCATGATGGGGTCACAGGTTGCTGAGTAAGTACGCATACATATCTGATGTGTATCCTTTCCGGCGACAATTGCATTAAAAAACTCATTTCCATGATAACGTTTAAGCAAAATATAAACTTCGAAAATTAACCAAGTAGCGAGATGATCTTTAAATAATTCTTCTAGACCCGGTTTTTAAACTCTGGTTAAATATTTTCCATCATATGCTCTGCCATCAGTTACACTCCCTTTAACACTATAACCCCAAATGCAGTCATTTTCACTGCATTTCGGTTTTTAGGACTAACATTGGTGTGATGACTTCTTATCGCGTATTAAAATGTTATATATTAAAATAGAAGTTAAAACTTTCTCTACTACTTTCTCACTATCCATTTGTAGTTAACTAGCTGCTTTACGTTTCCATAACATGTATACCACTCTAGTGAAATCAGAAGGAAAATTAGACTTTCACTCAAATGTATGCTTTCCTTCAATGTTTTTGCTAAACGCAATAGTTAATACAACGTTAAAGTATATAAAAATGAATTGATAGTCGTTAAAAGTCGTGAAAATAGTAAGCAATTTTATATTTGAACATTTCTAGCAATTTAGCATTATAAATGGACGAAAGACCCACAAGTAGACCAATAAACTTCCTTAGGGGCTTACAGCATAATAAAAAATTCAGGGGTCTCTAGTATTTACTATCCGACAGCTTGATTTGCGAAACCTGGACTCTTAAGTTGCTATAAGTATTAATTAACTCCTTAGAAAAAACTTCAACTTAGGCTACTACTCAAATATATGGCATAGCTATTTAAAAAAAACTTTTAAAGGCAGAGGATCGAATATTAAAATTACGCTTTGGAGTCAATTCTTCGCTATTAAAAGTATACTTTGAAGAAAATGGATAGAACCCTTTAAAAATTGTGTACTTGATTTTGACGGAGGGTTCGGATTTTGTAAATGACATCACTCTGTCGGTTAGTCGATATAACGTGCTATCAGTAGGGGGGAAGCATTACTTAAAAGTAACCACTTTATATTTCAGATCCACACATTAAAGGAACTTGTACGCAAAGGGTTTTAGCCGAACGATTTCATGACAAAGGCTGACAAAACTTTGGACCATTTTTAAAAAGTCCCACCTATTTCTTTGAAGGGCATTGATTGATTGATTGGTTCACTAGAGATTGACTTCAATCGATCTCTGATTTTTCAATCTTAAATAGTTTTTTTTTGATAAACCAGCAATTGCTTATTGTAATGCCGGTTTCATTGCCATTTTAAGGTTATTTTGGTGAGATATCACTAGATAAAATTTATGATATAAACCTCACCACAAAGAATAATATGTCCTCTTTTTAGAGATACTAATTTTTTTACCCTATTTAAGGGAATATTTGCCTAAAATTAAAGGTAGTTACTGTGGCACTACTGTGGCCTTAGTTAACAAAATAGACCATTTTAAATAACGAGAATGGTCTGACATACAAATCGCTTAATAAATACAAGAGTGTGTATATCGTATGTTTTCTCAATTATTTTTAATAATACGTTTTTACTTGCCATAATATGCTTTATAGCACTGCAAAAAACTTCTTTTGTAAAGGCATTTTTAGTGTACGAAATTGATTGCTGAAAAGATCAGTTATATAAAAACGTTTTTTCGTCACTTATGTTACTATATTCACTTTTCGCATAAAAAAACTGCTTAAAATTTAAGATATAATTGGAATAGCATTTCTGTCATGAACAGAGAAAAATCTTACCTTTTAGTCTTTTTACTGCGAAGTTTAGGGGTCTAGATGTCAGAGATAATTTTCGATTGTTTTTTTATATTTCGACTGATCGTCTCGCTAGGATAATCGAGAGTAAAAATCCAAAGTTCAAGGTTGGACAACACATCGTGGGATACTTTGGCTGGCAGACGCACTCGATCAGCGACGGCAATGCCTCTTCCACGAATGCACTCGAAAAGCCTTTCATCATTCCAGACTTCAAAGGCCTCCCACTCTCCCTGGCCCTTGGAGTGCTAGGAATGCCAGGGTAAGTTACAATAACACGCCATCTTGGTCTTACTTACAAAACAGAATAATAAAGACATAGGTTTAAATAATTGAAATAATCGATATGGTCATGCAACGGTGACAAATCGGGAAAGTGAAATCTTATAGGTGAAGGTCATGTGAAGGTCATTAGGGTTGCTTTGATAAAAAAAAGAAAGATATTGCTGAATTTGACAAAAAATCGTTCTGATTGAATTAAAAAAAATTGTAAAATGTCCCGAATTTTATAAGTAAGCTTGTCCGTGATTCTGAAACATTTCTTTCTAACAAGTTGTTATTTTTGTATAGGTATCTGTTAATTTACGCTGCTGATTATGTTACCTACATTAGTGGTACGTGGGTTCGAAAAACCGGTGGAAAAACTATCGTATTAATACCACAGCTACTGCAGATCCATCTGAAAATCCTTGGCCCAGGGTATAAATAATGCATTTAAAAAAAGCGTGACGTAGAGAGAAATATTATTGGTTTAAGAATTGGGGTTATTTGCATCACAGGAACTTATAAACAATGCAAATTGTTCAGAATATTATCACACTCAATATATTTTGTTATGTTGAGTGACAAGTTTGCTAAGACAATGTTATTTTGCATCTGAATATTTAAAATATAAATTTCAAAATAAGTAAAAAACCACTTTGCCACTGCTTTTAAATTGCGATGTTCTGACGTTCTGAATTTTAACCTCACTTCTTCGCCTACGATGCGGTGATGTATTGAATATGATCTCACCTATTTGCAGTGTGTCTGAAACGTTTCGCGTAAGAATTTCATGCCATCCTTAGAGGGAATTATTTTGAAATGCAGGGCAAACGTTCATGCAGCACAATAAAATCGGTACAAAAATATTAAACCACTTCATTCTTGTTACTCACTCATTGCCTCGCACATTCTAAGTACGGGATAATTGTATCGTTTATACCATCCAAATATTTAAACTCCGGGGGAAAAATTAATCCTTATGAAACAAATCACGTATGCAAAAGAGATAATTGACCATTAGAAAACGGTGCAATCAACTGGGACAATCAATTTGCCGCTCAGCTGGGTGAATTATTATTCTCACCTTTTCTTTCTAGGTGAAAATCTACGCAGTACTTTCTACTCTGATGAAATATATTTTTACCCTGATGAAATATATTTTTACTCTGATGTAACGTAATATATTTTAACGAATAGTTTACCAGTACGATTTTCCCTTTGACAATATCCGCAATACACGATCGGTTAAGGAGGAACCTGCGCCCTGAAATATTGTATTCATAAAAAGAATTAAATATCACTGAACACTGCTCGTAGCATGTCGGCTCCTTGCTCGGAGGAAAATCGGAAGTAAGATTTTAAAGTTTTACTGCTGACGCTAAATTGCCGATGACCTAAATTGAAAAAATATATTGTGTGGATAGGTATCTTTTGCACGTTATACTAGTTTTTAACGATATTTTTCGGGCCAAACTTGAGATAAAAAATGTTATGTGAAGGAAAGTCATCGTTCTGCCATTAAAACAATGCATTTCAACGTAAAATTCCATCATTTTCAAATCCATATATCTTCATTAAATGGACGATGACGTAGTAATATTTTTACAGCAATCGATAGGAGAAATCATGGAGAATAATACATGTCAAAATCAGGCCAGGTTTTCGGGCATCTCTAAAATGATGGTCCCTCCTTTAAAAAAGAGTCCTGTACGAGTTGTCATTTTTAAAAGATTGTCTTATTAGTGTCAACATTTGGGGCCAAAGATGGAACTGTGTGTAAATTTCATTTGAGTAAGATAATTGAAAATTTCCAACGTTTCTACAACAAATTTACTCACATTTCTAGGAATACTGCCTACTTTGGCTTCCTGGAACTGTGTCAACCGAAATCGGGAGAAACCGTTGTGGTAACAGGAGCAGCAGGAGCTGTTGGGAGCATTGTTGGTCAAATTGCCAAAATTAAAGGTTTGAAACGGGTTTTTTCCTCCCATAAATCTTAGCACATATATAAGGAATATAAAAATTAAAAATGTGTATGGTATTTTCAGCTTGAATTTGGAGTTGATTGATGAAGTTTTGTTATAAAGTTACATGGTTTAGATATTTTCACAATTTAATTAATTGGTGCATTACTTAGGTTTCAAAGGTTATGCAAAAAATTAGAAGTCTCAGTTGTCTACAAGCACGAGGGGCTTAAATGTCTCACTATTGAGTGTAAAGGAAAAGAAAGCAAAAGAGGCAAGATGGTTGGAGATGCACTAAAGAATGAAGTACAAATGGATTCAATGCACATGAAAAAGCTACCGTAAGATGGTTGAATTAACATCTGTAATCCTACACCTTTATAAGAGTAATTTTTCTTGGTGTACATTTTCCTTGACAACGGCTCCCACGATTTTCAATGCAATTCGGTAGTAGTTATCTCTTTTCGGGTGCAATAAGATTATTTAGGTAGCCCCCATCATTAAAGAAATCGTTTTACACGAGAAAATGTTCTTTAAATTTGAAAGCTTTTAGTATGGTCTTAAATGTGTTGCCATGAGTACGCGGAATCAGCACATAAGCCGTTGGTTACGGTCGTTTTTTATACGTGGTTTTGGGTTTCGAGCATATACACATGATAGACGTTTTTTTTGGATTACGCGTTTGATTGTGTACGGAAGAAGTGAATGACGCATACACCGTTACGGGAGTAATAAGTGACTGATGGACGACGACGTGATTTTGAACGTTACAAAAAATTAATCGCTCAGCACGTGTTATTCCTTCATTACTCCACCTGAAGAAAAATAACAACTCTCTCTAAGATCGACCTCCAGATATTACACAAACAAAGCCTTAATTTATTACTCCCCGTTGGTGCAAAGTCACCTGAAATAAATGAAATGATATCTCGCATCGTACATTCCACAGTTGTTTATTGTTTCCGACCAAGGTTCCGACATTTGTCATAATTTAGCGACAAAAGCGGGAACTTATTTCATATGTTGCGTTTTCACAAAGTTAAGCCTGAAACTGTAACTTGTAATACAACTGAAAAAAGTATTTTTAATTCCATTTGTACATACTAAAGTCCCACTGCTGAGCTTGTGAGAGTTTCACTTATAATACCTTAAATTTTGATGACGAAAAAACTAAATCAATTGTTTTTTTTTCAATTCCATTACGATTGAATCAGGCTGCAAGGTCATTGGTTTCGCCGGAACTGACGAAAAATGCAAATGGCTGACTGACGACCTCAAATTCGACGCAGCATTCAACTACAAGAAGATCACCGTAGCCGATGCTCTGAAGAAAGCAGCCCCTGACGGCGTGGACTGCTACTTTGATAACGTGAGTTTTAGGGAAAGCAAATGCCTTTTAAGACCGTATTCATTTTGGTTTTTGATGAAGTATTTCCTACACAATTTCATGAGATAAACCAAAATACATTAATTTGAAATAGTAAAACGGTTTGTCTGTTTCTTCCCTCTATTTGCATATAATCAGCGTTTTTACCGCCTTTTTATATTCTTTGGTAGGAAGATTTTACATGGACTCTATCAGTAAATAATTCGTATTTTAAAATCAAGCAAGCGCTCTAGCTATCAAGTAAGGGGATATTACCTTATGGTAAATATATATTTATTAATTTATCTAAAGAAATTAGTTCACGGACTGCAACAATATCAATTTACAGTGTATTCGTATCAAGCAAAAGTATGAAAGGTACACACATAAAATATTAACGAGGAAGAAATCACAACTTAACTCACAAAAAGTTGCTATAAGTCTAAGCTTATACAAGTTGCCTATGGACGCGTGGAAAACATGGTGGAGAAAATGTTGTTCGACCAATCACCGTGCGTTTGCTCTGCTCTGTTGTGGAAAACAATTCCCTATACAAATGCCGTTGGAGCGAAAAAAACACTATCGGTGGCATCGCAGAGCACGAAATATTGTTTTTAATGTACGAAGTTAAAAACAAATTCGATGTTTTACTTATTTATCCCTTTAAAAACTCTTTAACAAGTCCGCTCTTTCTTAATTCGAGCACGAGCGAATTACTGTTTAAGGTTTTAGAGAATAGACGAAATGGATTGATGGCAAAATGGAATCAATTAATTATTAAGTTGGAGTGACAGAAAGAAAGAAGCGATCGTATAATGTCTGATAATCTCGGAGCGGGCCAGTGGAGTAATGAGTATGTATGGGACATCCTGAAATTGATGAGAGAGAGATGTTCTGGAAAGTCAGTGTTAGAGATGTAAACTATGAGTGTTGAAAATGAGTATTAGGTCGGTTTTAGTCCTACGTTCGGACAATTTACAAATTAAGAGTGGGGACAGAATGGCATCGTTGGACACATGGCGTAAATAGGGAAACCACTATTTCACTATTATAGCGAAGAAATGAGTGAGAATGTTTTGAGTTGCAAGATTAATTGCAGCCGACAAAGACCATTCGTCAGCATTGGAAAAACGAAATGCGAGAATTACTGACTGAAATGCTCGCGTATCTGTGATTATAATATTATGCATTAATAACTGTTTTTTTTATATAGTAAATTAACACTACCGTTACAGCCATCAATGTATTCGTCGAGGTTTATATGAATGCGATATTTTAACGATATCGCTTGGCTCAACTTGCCAAAATAGATAATTTTACGCACATGTACCTCAAACACATATGCTATCCAAATCCTTTGATCACATATTTCGCTGTAGCAAGTCGATATAGATAATATCGAAAGTATTTTTAGAGTGAATTGGTCAAAATGAAATAGCAATTATGCTCATAGCATTTATGTGTGTTTGGAATTTTGTGAGACAATTGCTGGATTGTCGACGAGCGTTTCCATGTCTCAAGCGTTGTCATGTGATATAACTTGCATCATGAATGCATAAATATAATTTTTTTAAACTTATCGCAACCTATGACCAATTAGGCTTCTTCCAAAATGAGTGCTTCCATTTTCATGTGCTTTACGCGTATAATATGTTGGATGCAGAACTCCCAGTCGTTTGACTTTTCCCCGAGGTCCACATTCATCATCAGTGACAGTCATCAATCCGAAGATTGGTTTGCTGCAAGCCCTTCTTCACTCTGCGTTTCCTACATTTTTATTCACTTTGACTTCCTTCTAAATTTGTGCGATATATTCTATTCTTGGTCTTCCTCTATAATTCTTTTCATCTATTTATCTATCCATTATATTTTTACTAAGCTATCGTGTCAAAAGATTTTTCCAATTAGCCTGTCTATTCTTAGTATCAGAATTATTTTCTCTCCAACTCTCCGTAGGACTTCTTCGTGGGTGATTAATTCCGTGTCCATTTGATCTCCATCACTCTTACTTCCTATCTCTTTAGCTCTGTAGCATTTATTGTCTAGGTCTCACCAGTCCACATAACATGCTCCAAATATATGTTATTACAAGGTGCTTCCTTACTTCCACGCTTGTATTACTAGCTGTCAGCAAATTCATTTTTCTTCTTTCTAGTGGATTTCTAGTGGACCTCATTATTTTAACATTTTTAGAAAATCAACTTTTACGGATGTGTTTAAATCATTTGACTCTTTTCACCACCACACTCACAAACTTGCTGCTTTTAGATCCATGATGCACAGATTAGTTAATATACCTTTATCCGTGGAAAAACTCAGTGAGGAGTTGAATACAATAAAGGCCTTGGCATGTCGGAATGGGTTTGATGAAAATTGTATACACAGGTTACTACACCGTTGTAGCCAAAGAAAAACTATTCAGCTACTTACATCCCTGCCTGCCAATAGCTCCCTCCCAAATCGCTGGGTAAAACTTCCATTTATTGGTAAATTATCTTAAAAATTGCAGAAAACTGTGCTTTATGAATGTTGTAATGTATCGTTTTATAATCCTGTGACAATAGGAAGAATTTTATTCAACTCGAAAAACCGGTATGACCCCGTAGACAGAAGTGGTGTTTATAAATTCAAGTGTAATGACTGTGATCTTTGTTATATTGGCCAAACAGGCAGAAGATTTAAGGACAGAGTGAAGGAGAAGAGGTCTTGTTTTATTAATTGCGACGATAAATCCTGTCTCGCACTTGTGTGATTTTAACCATTTTAGCTATTCTGACACGGAAGTTTTACACCATTTTGAGAAAGGGTTTACATCATTTTGACAAAGTTGGATTTCTTTGAGCAATATGAAATCACTCATAGCCCAGCTAAGTTATGCAATGATGTTGTTTTTATTGATAGATCGCCTCTGTTAAACCTTGTTCTCCCTCCCGTCCGAAAATCTTATGACCATGCCTCCTGACCTTCACCACAAACGGCTTTTCTGAGTTCTACCCTCCCCCCCCCCCTTTGTCCTCCTGTGTTCCCCCTCTGTGACTTAATACCTCCCCCCTCCATCCCCTGGCCTCCATCCCGGGGTATATAAGGTGGAGTTTTTGAGAAATTTGTACCTTTATAATGGCATTACGTGCCGAAACCTTGGTCGGTGGTGTATTTTAACTGTGTTTTTATAGAATACTGTGTGAAAATTTATCAATACCTAGTGTTTTTTTTGAAATTTTATTTTATTTGAAATGAGCAAACTCCTCTACTGATGGAGTGCATTCTATGTTTGGGCTCTCCTTAATCTATGAAAAAGAGGAAGAAATGTTTCGATAAGAGCACTTAAACACAAATATCGCCATAATATGCTCGGAAGCGGATAATTTCTTATACTCTTAGCATTTAAACAAAGATCCAAGTGCCTAAAAATAATAAAGGACTACGATATTAATTATTGTGGAAATAGAAGTTATGTTTATGAGATTTTGTTTTATCTTCCCAAGTTATGAATCTCGATGCATTTCTGGGAATTGGTTTACTCATGTCTTTCTCCTTATATCTCCTTAATATCTAGTGCTTGATTTTTTCCAGGTCGGGGGTGAAATGAGCTCTGAAATCATACGTCACATGAACTATTTCGGACGGATATCAGTCTGCGGTGCCATTTCATCGTACAATGCCACAGATATTCCAAAAGGTAGGTCACCAAAAAAGAGACCATGCTGATTTCCCATTCACCCTCAATTACGGCAATGGAATATTTTTTGGATTGAGTTCGTGAGGAGGATAGAGTATTGGTTTCCCATACCGAGTTCCCGGGTTCGATAACCGGTGGTGGCGTAGTTTTTAAAAAATGGAATCCCGATATACATTGGGGCCATATGTGTACCTAGGGAACTTCAAGTGCAGTACTCCGTCCGTCGAATGGGATGTTAAGGTAGCTGGAGGAGCTGTAATCAGTCGCTGGTCATTGAGTGCACATTTTTATAATTTTTTAATTCAGTCAGAAAAAAACTCTTGGAAACCACATTTCCTTTAATTTCATCTGTTTCTGTGGTGGAACTTACCACACAGGCAGTAATGGAAATGATGCAAGAATTATATCATACATTTTTCCCTTTAATTAAATCATGCTATAACTTGGGTTTTTGGTGTGGTACCTATATTACGAAATTTAGACGAAATTATATTGCTATATGTTTTTTTTCGGATATTGGATCTGGCGTTATATTTGTTCCCTTCCTATTAGTTAGCAAGAATTATAATAAAATTAATATATTTATTATTATTTGTAATTATGTTATTTGGCGTTTAGATGAAAATCTGTGCATAAGTAATCGAATTATTACGAAAGATATGTCATGTACGATAAGGCTACGTCTTAACATAGCATTGAATTGCCAAAAAATAAAACAATATGATGCAATTTTTCACCTTTATCCATAGAGATATCACTAAATAAAACACGAAAGTGACGTTTCATGCAAAGCCGTACGACTTAAACAAATCTCACTCCAACCAACTTGGAAACCAGGATTCCCTTCAGGCACAGATTCCGCCAAAGAGCAATCTAATGTCGACGCCTGCTCCACCTATCCTTCTTTCCCAGAATTCTTATCCTTTCCTTCCCAACCTAGCCACCAGTCATCTATCTGTCGCCTCCCCTCAAGTAATCAACCAATGAAATACATCAAAATTGAGAGAATACTCTACCAGGGCCGAAAATCAAACCTCGGACCTTTTTCTAAGATCAAGTACCCAGAGGCCATGTCCAGGAGTACTAGTTATCGGCTGGCAATGTGTGATTTGATTTTTGCTATTCTATTTCCCTACTTTTCCACCCCACCTACTTAGGATTGGAACATTGAAATCAATGATTGAAGAAGAGAATTGATGGAAGTAAACGATACGGTAGCCCAAAGCAGCCAATAAAAACCAATGAAACGCTCAGTCTGCCATATTATGTGGATCGGATGAAATTTTCAATACGACGATAAAATAAGTACCTACATAGTCGGGGGTGCATTTCCCGCAGTATCGCAGTGATATATCTACAAAACTGCAAAATGAAATTAATTTCATAAAAGGTCGGCGTTATTCGTAATATATAAGGACAATTTTCGCGCGAAAGCCATGTTTGGTGGATAATTTTTCGCAAGAAAACAGGCTTCACTTTCGTGTATCAAGACGCCAACTATTGTCATCTTTAATGTATGATTTAAAGTGGTATATTTGACTAATAAATTAAACTTGCGCCCATAATGTAGTTAGACATGCACATGGGCTTGGAAAGACTGCTGAGGGTTTAGTCGTTTCATTTTTCAATTTTATACCCACCATTAGATATATATATGAGAGTTTATACCATGATATTCTCCGAAAGCCGTTGTATTTCTTTCGTATTTCAAAGTTACATGAAATTTAGAAAAAAGCGACGTAAAAACTTCAAAAAAATATAAACTAGTTGTCAGAAATTCGAAATCAATGGCATGGGCGGCTTTCTTTAGCAGAGGAGCTCATATATGTCAGTGCCTTACAAGACAATATTTGTCCAACTACATTCGCGCTCCGCCAAATTGTCTACCCATCCATAATGTCAACATTATTGCCATTCGATAATCAGATTACTGGCCTACGTGGACTCACAATCAACGAAAGTTTATTTCTGAATAAACCAAAGACCAAAACAAAAATATTTCAATTTATACGAATAAACCTAGTACCTCTCTTCCATGAAAACCCAATTGTTCAAAGTATTCAAGTGTTTTAATGTGAAAATATGAAACTTCCAGCAACCGTTGTACAGATGCCGATGGTCTCAAAACAGCTGAAGATGGAGGGTTTCTTGGTTCACCGATGGACCAACCAGTGGGAGGAAGGGATAAATAAAAACCTTCAATGGATCAAAGAGGTAGGTACTGATTACTCGCGATTTTATTACGTGGATGCGATAGTGGATAAGTCAACATTTTCAACTCGTATCTCTATGGTTTCCGCTATTTCTTCCACTCGAGATGAATGTGAGACAATAGTTCCGTTGTCTTTCCAGCCGGCGTCTTTAGATCAAAGGTTTTGTGTAGTGTCAGTTCAAATCAAAGATGTAATTATTCACAATTGCAGAAATATAGGAAAAGGAAGAACTGAATTAATTGGACAGATACAACAGTAAAAAGGGCAACCATGGCCACCACTTTAGGCGCTCACTCACTCACTCCGAAAGGGTTATATAAATTTGATTGGCATTGCTGAAAAACAATGTTATTGCTCTTGGTATATTCTATGACTAGAACCTCTGGATATGCGATTGCATGGATTAATCTTAAAACCAGCCTACAAACGGTGTTACGTGTTCTATTGGGCGAGTTTTTTTAGCAGAAAAACTCAGCTTTCTTTTGTTATTTTTCGATGTATTCATCAAATTGGAATACAATATAAGTTGATTTGAACTTTAGTTATCCTTTTCGATTATTTTGTGAGAGTTTTACGGCTGATTAGATAATAGTCCAGAGATTTTTTTAGCTTTCAAAAGCGGAGCTGAAATTTGGCATAAATTTATTACCTTTTCTATGGTTTATAAACAAGAGAAACCATGTCATAAATGTCATCCACGCAGAGCTTTCTCGTTGCAAATGCCTACGTGGACACTCAAAAATGGTAAATAGTGTTATATGTATTGCAGTAATTGGCTCCTTCTATCATTTCACAGGGGAAGATAAAATACAACGAGACTGTCACAGAAGGATTTGAGAAAATGCCGACTGCTTTCATCGATATGCTGCGAGGAAAAAATGTTGGAAAAGCCGTAGTGAAAGTTTAGCATATTTCTCTTAAGTGCTAATTAAATCCCCAATTTGAAAAAAATGTAGTCTTTTATTTATAATTTCTGTTGAGGTGTGTCTGTCTATTTATTCCTCGCATATCGCAGGTGAATAGAGACTGTCTCACTCAACACTTATTTCAGCGCTGAACATCGAATCTAACTCATATAATACTCAAAATCGTATCGAGTTACAAAGTCCATCGTATTTGTTGATTTCGTAGAATTCCATTTTCATAATTTAATACGTTAATAAGTACGAAACTTAATTTTTCATACGAGTCTCACATACATTTGATTTAAAAATACGCGGAAACGTTTTATTTTGCAGGTAAACACAAGTCCAACTGTGACAATGTTTTTGATTTTGTGTTGTTACACATTTACCTGATATATATATATTGTAAGAGTTCACCTTGTCTCGACGTTTTTTCCATCGGAGGAACGACGCATCCGTTGAACAGTGCCGCATCACTGTCCTAACGACCCCGAGATGGAACACCTCAGTACAGGGGAACCCTGAGATTAATATTTACGAAGATTCCGATAAAGAACAAGCACTCAACTTCTTCCACAACTGGTAAATAAATGTGATCCAATGCACCACAGCTAGGAAACCCTTACGACTTCAGATCAAGGTCTCCTCCTGGCTCGCCGTAAGATACGAGGTGACATTGAGTATGACTAACTCTCATCGGGAAATCCGGGACCATGAACAGGGAAAAACCAATAAACAAAAGCATGCCATTACGCAAATACAATTTAATAATCAATTTAACAGTCGTATCATAATCCCCTGATGAGGTGAAGCACGAGATGGACAAACAACAAATCATGAATAACGGATGAGATGAATATTGATGAGAAATCGTGAGTATTACCGTGAACCAATGGATGATTATGCCAAAGCTAGATGATTTTACAATAGAACGTATTTGCTCAAAGAAGTGGTTCACCTGAACACAATGAAATGATTTACCAAGTACATAGAATACAAATAATTAATTCACTATCCCCTTATTAACAATGGAGGTGTTCTATTTAACAAATTGTACATCATTGACCGAGGTACTTTTGTTTCACCATACAAATAATCACATAGTTCCGTCCGTAATGAGTGATGATGTATTCAAGCAATGGGAGAACGAGAAAATCTTATTCCACTGTCCGAGGAAAACCGCTAACATTAAAGCCGTAGGCAATGGGCACTTGAAATAACCAGATTTCGTATTTTTGGCTTACGAGACTTTGGCAGGCACACGTGACGGTTACGGATTAACAGGTCACACGATCGCTGGACACTTCCGTACTCCGCGTCACAATCTCACAGACTGCATAGCTGCACGTAGAGAATCTCCTCGGCCGACGACCCGTGCACGTTAGTCAGCCCTCTCTCCTGGACTCACTCTCCTTCAATACATCACTCCATTCCTCCTTTCACATACTCCTGCACCCCACTGCATAGCCGATATAGGCAAAAAAAACATTCGACACACGTAATTCACTCACGCCGCTATCGGAGTCTTAAGTAACCACTTCAGCCTCAGACGCGCGGCAAACAAAACCACATAACATTCAACCACACCAGACCATTACATTTTCATGTAACAAAATTTATTTTGTTACAATATTGATATTGGTTTCCATATTGGTTTTTTACTTTATACATCTGATATGGTGTGCTCAATGAATCATTTCTAATTGAAAAATCTGAGCTAAGACGTTACATTAAATTTTGCTTTGGAAATAGAATAAAATGTAGCAGCGTATTGGAAATTTTAAATGTTCCTTTAGGCGAGTCGTCTACGCTGACGCCGCCGATTTTTATTCGGAGTTTGAAACCCTTGGAAATGCCATATGAGAGCAGTTTCGCATTAAACCTTGGGCTTTTAACTCCATAAATGGACTTTCGTGCCATCTAAAAATTCAATTTCGCTAAGAAAATTCTCACGTCATGTTGATGATTGCTATCGATCGTGGCAGAAAGGCACGAATATCTATTTATTTATTTTATTTATTTAAAAATAGACCACATACAGCATGATGCCATTTTATAGTGATAAAAGTAACAGACATATCCAAAAATATTAACAAGAGGAAGATAGAGACAAATAATATAACAACATGGCATGCCAGAAAAGATTATTCCATTTGGGAATGAGACATGGCTTGGTTAGCGAAGGCATTGGAAGATAAAGAGAATGGGTGAATGTTGGAGCAGGAAGAGAAGTTCAATCTTTTATACAGCTCATCGATGCAAACTGTAAGTATTCGTCGTCAGAGGCCACTCAAGTAAAGTATTTCGGCGTCATAATCGAACAATGGGCGCCCATGCAATATTTTCCAGGGGGAGGGCCAAAGCATAGGTATAAGCAAGGGCTGTCCAAGGAGCCCTCCTCCAGAAAGTTACGTAAATTTGAGGTCTCAGGGGTACATTTTTTGACCATATTTGGAAAATGATTATGATCTCAATTTATCACTTTAATATTAAATCAATCCTGCAAAAACACTAAAAGAAATTCCCCTTCCCATTTTTTCTTTTTCCCGGGAGGCTAGGGGTAGGGAGGGAGCCCCCCCCCCTTTCCCTATACCCCCTTGAATGGGCGCCCATGAATTAAACTCGGGCAAGTAGAGTTTACTCAAGTAGAGAAAAAACTCAAAGAGTTATTATGGTAAGTATCGCAATGGAAGGGGAACCTTATATGCAATATTATAAACCTATCCACATGACGTCATCATCAGTAGTCATAAATTCGAAGATTGGCTCGCTGCATCTCTCCACTCCACTCTACATCTCGGCCAATCCATTTCTACCAAATCATTGACGTTGACGTCCTTCGCACTTTTCCTGCCTTTGTCATTTTAGGCCATCATCTGTATTTATTCCATTTCATTAACTTTGCGGAGCAGCAGGGGTGAATTTTTCGTGTTCTAATAAAAAAAGAAGCTCTGTCTTCAAAGCCATCAGCTCTTTCTTGAAAATTAAATACAGGCACTTCTCTTCATTGATATTATTTTTTTATCCAAAATAGGAAACCTTAAAGGTTTTACATTTTAAATCTTAAGGTGGTACATCTTTTTTTTTCCATACGAACTACAAATTATATAGTTATATCTCAGCTGTTGTTATCTTTATATTTTCATGATTATATTTCACACATTCCCCAGAGAAGTAATCCGTAATAGACACAAGTAGATCTTTTTACTCAAAGCCGAACATAAATTATTAAACTTATTGACTATGCCTGTATTACGTCTTCTTAATCATTCAATGTATGTCGTTAATACTAAATGATGCTGTCATTGTCTCGGCTCATTTTTAATGCATAAATATCTTGCAAAAATGCATGTCCAAGAACATTACACATTTTTATGAAAAGAAGACATTAATTTTCAGAGTAAAATTATATTTTGTCTTTTACTTACGGAAATTCATAATTTACGATATAAAAAAATAGAATTTACCTATAGATATTTCGGAGTGTACAATAGTGGTTTTGACTGTCAGTCTATTTTCACGCCTGAGAACATCTGGATTTAAATACTCTGTTATGGTAAATAAATAGATTATCAGCTTTCTTTCACAATATATCGCAATTATTTATCATTTTTGGTGAATAGGGGGCTTCAAAATAGAAAAAAATAGGAAATAAAAAAACGCAATTAATAGATGGGTGGATTTGAACAGGTTTGAAATCCGCGGTTAAACTGTTGTGTTTAATTAAATACGCGAAGTACGCCATCTTTCGTCCTCTTGCGGGCCAAGTCGCAAACAGGTATTTAGAGTTGGAGCAAGTACGTCGGAGCGCACGAAACCAATTGCAACCAAACAACAATGAAATCTGTGAGCTTCCCATTGACGATGAATGCCACCAGCTGCTGATAGTCAGAACATAGCTGATTAATAATTGGTGAGAGACAGCACATTTTCAATCCACAATGTGTCAATGAAAGGTCAGGCAGGCGTTGAATATGTCTCAACTCGTTCCTTCAGTACCCACCTTGCACTTTTACAGCTTAATTTATCCCCAGCCTCTTCTTCTAATCATAAAGTGCTTATAGTGTCGTTACTCAGAGTTCCTATAGTATAGGTTACTAAACATGTAGTCGCAGCTTGACATTCCAGCGTGTTCTATTTATAGACATCTAAATGTACCCTGCGTACCATGGCATGGGTGTGAAGTGTCAGTACAAAGTTCATATTTGTAGTAATTTGTAGACGGCTTAGTATTTCACGCAAATGTTAATGCCCTGTTTCGACATATAAGCGTGTTTTAGTGTCGTTTTGTTCTGGGCGTGAATTATGGGAAGCCGTAAAAACGAATCCAAACCCGTTAGTTCGAGTGCCGATGTTACTTACTTAATTATTTGGGTGGACGAATATGTCGCTGCAGCGAGCATTATGTAATGTAATGTCTTTCGGAAGTCAACGCATGTGTTATGTATTATATCTATAAGATTTCATCTCGTTTGATTTATTCGTTTAAGAAGTAAATGTCATCTTATTTTCATTATTTCCGTTATAATATTGTGTTATTTTATTTCACACATGTTGACAATTCTATATAATAACAGCATTTCCCGAGTCCGTAATATTTTGCTCATAATGTCCCAAGTGCCACTTTACTAATATAAAATGACATCCTTCTAGGACTTTCTTTCAACTGGCCTATGACCTGTCCAATAAACCCAATATCTTTTGCGTCTGACTCGCATATTCTTCTCTCTGGCTTACCACCACGAGGGCCCGGGTTTGAATTCTGAAAGTGGTGGAATATTGATGTATATATCTCGGTGCCATGTTAAAGACGATGCAAATGTAGTACAGACGTACTCTATCCTGGATATGGAGCTTTAAACTTAGGACTACTGATGCATGATTATTTCTAAAATCAATAAAATCGGAATTACATTCTCCAGGGATCTCCAAATTTATCGCCTCATTGCGTAACTCAGCACTTTTTAGAGGGGCGTAATAAAACATAATTATCAGCATGAAACTCTAGATATTAGGTCTATCACTATCAAAAAATTTTATAAACAGAGTACGCGAAACTAAATATCGAAAAGAGACTACTACAAATACCACCACCGAATTCTAATATTTTCCTACATTTAATAAAAGTTGTAGTTTCAGGCTTAATTTTATGGAATAACATGATAAATAAAAATGACTGGCAATTTTCCACAAGAATATATTTAAGAAACGACCGGTTTCAGTGTACAACACCATCATCAGGTGAAATCATATCTTTTACATCCGTATATATACCAAATTGCATGAATGGAGGAAAGGGATGAGAGGGGGTGGGGTCGGGAAGAATAAGGATTGGGAGTTGAGAGGAGGGTGAGAGGTGGGGGGGGGGGAGGTTGTTAAAGGGTAAAACCCGCATGTTAGTGATCTGGGGAAGTCACAGGTCGTTAAGCAACACAGGACATCCACCCAAGAGTCCTGTTGATGTCCGCTGTGCTCCTAAAAATGGAAGGGTGGAACCTCGCAAGCTGGCGGTCTGGGTGAGGCCCCAGTTATTATGAATCCTCAGAAGTCCACGTGAAGTCCAGAGTGGAGGGGGTGGAAGGACCGGGGGTTGGCATCCATCGGAGTGACGGAGACTTCGGGTTAAGGAGGATTAGCTCCTTGGGGTTCCAGTTGTATTTTCCAAAGGTAGCCAGAGGGCATGGGCTTGGAGGTGATAGGGGGGAAGGGAAAGGGAGAGTGTTCGGTCCGAAGATGACGACCCCAGGTACTCGTTGAGACAGGAAAGGGTCGCGCGGTAAAGTCTGTCACGTAGCAAACGCTGAGTAGGCTAATAGGATGGGTCTTACTCAATGGTTGATGAGGGGGTGGACAAGAGGAAGGGAAGTTCATGCAGAGAGCAATTATGTGATTTTAGGAATGAGAAACACAAGGGAATCGGTCGTGGAGGAGGGGGGGGGGTTTCAGTGACTTTGGTTGCGGCAGTCCTAACGAGTGTGCACTTCGTGGGAAGGTGATGGAGAGGAGAGGGGAGGGGTACGAAAGGAATTGAACATCGTTAAGAAGATTCTGCTTCCAGTTCCTTCTTTGGATAATTTCAACCTGCTCCATGGCGTCCAATTTCTTTCCTTTATCCAAAGTGTGGAGCACGTTGAAATTAAAATCACTAGAGTGTTTCGCATCCATAAGATGCTTCGCGAATATCGAAGTTTCGTTTCCGGAAACATAGCACTTTTTATGTTCACTGATGCGGGTGGAAAAATTCCTCCCTGTCTGCCCAATGTACGTGGCTCCACAATCGCACTTGACTTCATAAACACCACACTTTTTGGAATCTTCTATGGGGTCTTTATTAGCACAGAGGACTTTGTGTAGGTTTGTGGGGGTGTAGAATGACACTTTGAACTTGTCTTTCGGGAACTTGTTGGCTATTCTGTAAGATGTTTGGTTGTGGAAGGGAATTTTGCACCACTTTTTCTCCGTTGCACTGGGGCCTGGTAAGAGGGACGTGTTTAATTTTTCGGCCTGTTTTTTCAGCTTTTTCCGGAGTAATGTCTCAATTGTTCCAGTACTATAACCATTCTTCTGGGCTATGTATTTAATTATAGTAAGTTCACGTTCAAAGTTTTGTTTTGAAAGGGGGATGCTGATTAGCCTATGGATCATACAATTAAAACTGGCTAGTTTATGGGTTATGGGATGGCATGAATCGGAAGGAATAACTTGATCCGTGTAGGTAGGTTTTCGGAAAATTGAGAATTTGTGTTTATTCTCACTGATCTCAATTGTGAGATCCAGGAAATTAATTTTGCTATTCACACCGAGTTCCATAGTAAATTCTATTGATTGATGGAAGGAGTTTATGAATTGGAAAAATTGTTGCAATTGTCTTTCACTTCCAGTCCAACAACACAGAACATCGTCTACATATCTAAACCAGTAGAGTACATTTTTAGAAAATTTTTGATCACTGAGAATCTTGTGCTCTAACGCATCCATAAATATTTCAGCGAGGAGTGGGGATAGGGGTGATCCCATAGCCAATCCATCCTTTTGTTTATAAAAGATCCCACGGAATAGAAAGTAGTTTTGATCTACACAAATCTTTAGGAGTGAACTTAGTTCGTTGATGAGATGTTGGTTGACATTAGCGTTGGTTAGGATGTTAACAGCATACCCCAATGCTTCTTGGACCGGGATGGAGGTGAAAAGATTACACACATCGAAAGACACCAGTTTTGCGTTGCGGGGCAAAGTAATGGGCAGAAGGCGTTCGGATAGGGAGATTGAGTTGGTTATAGTAAATTTTGGGTTGAAACCTGAGAGCTGACGATATATCACATTTAGTTTATAGGCTAGTTTTTGCACTGGTGCGTTGACACTTGACACAACTGGTCTGATGGGGACATCTTCTTTATGAAGTTTTGGCAAGCCATACAGCCTGGGGGGTGATGGATTCATGGTTGTTAAGAAAAACTTTTCCCTATTATTAAAAAGATGCGTGCAAGCAGAGATGGCATCTTTGACCCTTTTTTGGTACATGGGGGTGGGGTCTTTTCGGAGTATTTCAAATTCGTTGGTGGATAGGAAACTATGGCACTTACTGAAGTAATCGTCTTCCTCCATGATGACGGTGCAGTTTCCTTTGTCAGCTCTGCTGAAAATGAGGTGCTTATCTTCCTTAAGCGCACGAAGTGACTTCAAAATGGTGGTCTCATGTTGTGGCCGTGGAGGAATCGAAGATGGGTTCACCAAGTCTTGGGAGATGATGTCCGCAATCAACTGTTTTACACCTCTGGCTTGATTAGATAGGGCGACTTCGCAGTCCGTCGCCAGGTTCTTGCAGCGTTTGGCGGTGGTAGGAAGGGTGGGGGCATATTTCAGTCCTTTGTTTAGGAGTGAAAGAGCATCCGCAGAAAAATCAATCTTGGAAAGATTGACTATTCTGTTGGCGAATTGATGATCGCAAGTTAGTTGTGGGATCGCAAGTTAGTTGTGGCACAGGGTTCTTGGGTGGATGTCCTGTGTCGCTTAACGACCTGTGACTTCCCCAGATCACTACCATGCGGGTTTTACCCTTTAACAACCTCCCCCCCCCACCTCTCACCCTCTTCTCAACTCCCAATCCTTATTCTTCCCAACCCCACCCCCTCTCATCCCTTTCCTCCCCTCATGCAATTTGGTATATATACGGATGTAAAAGATATGATTTCACCTGATGATGGTGTTGTACACTGAAACCGGTCGTTTCTTAAATATATTCTTGTGGAAAATTGCCAGTCATTTTCATTTATATATATATCCTACATTTAAATTTTACTATAGGTTATTTCATCCATAATAATTACATATAACTAACTTTACAATGAAACAATTACGTAATGCGAATGATGTAACTGTGTGTGTGTGCTATAAGATCTTTCCAAATGGAAGTTCAGGTTTTGAATCGCTTATACTTACTTGTATGGATCATCCTAACGAGAATAAAATAGTCGCGTTTCCGAACAATGATTCCGAATGGACATGATAAAATTATTTCGCGGGTCGTAAAATTTGAGACTCCGGATTAACAGAATATTAGGAACTATTCGCTGAACTGGTGTCCATTAACCGAGTGGATATAGTTATTTTTTTCCAGATTGATTGAAAGAAAAAATTATCTTTGGATCATAACGTAAACCATTTAGCCGGCATTGATGTCCTTGGTGAGCATTATACTTTAATATGTCTTCTTAAAAACAGCAGCCTTCTTAGCCACATGCAAGTAGTAATTCGACATAGACTTTACGTACTACCCTCCGAGATGGACCAGCGGCGTGTGGCAGAGGGGGTTTGGACACCATCCAATGGAAGAGAGGGTGGAGAGGAAAGGTTAATTGTATGTCAACAACATGCCTGACGTGCGTGTTGCTTTTTTTGTTAAAACACACTACCAAATTTTGTGTGAAATGGACATTTAATTACTGTCAGTTGGGCAGTGTAGGTATATCTCTTATTTATTCACTCGTATAAGTTCTAGAGATATAGTTCTCTCTCTCTTTCTTCGATGGTGCTACAGCCACAGTTGAGCCAGAGTCCTATGGATGGCCGTTCTCAACAATACTCCCTCATAGGGTATACTATGAAGTGTATTAACGGCAATCCAGAGGACTCTGACTTTAGCTAATCGTAAATTGGGATTTTTTAAAAGAATTCTAGGCAAGTGCGACGACAAAGTAAGAGAAATAAGCTACTTCTCCCTCGTTAGACCCCATTTAGAATATGCTTCCAGTGTTTGGGATCCTCATGAAACAGGCTTAAAAACAGAGTTAGAACGTGTACAGAGAAGAGCAGCCAGGTACGTGAAAAGCCGTTACGATAGTCTTGTTAGTGTTACTGACCTCTTAGAACAACTCGGATGGGAATCACTGTCAGACCGTAGATTGAAAACAAGACTAAATCTATTATGTAAATTCAAGAGTAGTTTATTTTCCGACGAAGTTGATCATATTTTACGACCGCCAACGTACTATGGTAGATTACATCATAAAAATAAAATAAGAGAGATAGACTGTAGAACAGATAGATTTAAAATGTCGTTTTTTCCGCGAGCGATAAGAGACTATAACGGCTGTGTAAGGACTTAGAAATAGATTAGTTGACTGGTAGTGTAGCTTACTAACTTATGTATTTCATTATTATGCATGTTTACGGAGTTTTATGGTGTTTCTTACAGCATGTTTAGCATGTTCTAGCTTCATAGGCAGTTTGCCCTCTTAAGTAGCATGTAGAATATTATGTGTCATCGTGCATGTGTGGCGTGCATGTGAGGATTCTCTTGCATGCTGCATGATGGTTTTTAGTTAATGATGGAATTGGTTAGTATCCTCAAAATTCATGACCGTGCGGTGTGCATGTGGCGGTCCGCTTGCATGCTGCATTTTGGTGACTTGTCACCCCCTGCCAAACACCCTAGAGGTGGCTCGCAGGGTAATATGTAGATGTAGATGTAGCCTTGGCCTCGTCAATTTTCCGTCTCCATTCATCCCGAACTCTTGACTGCTCTCTCCAGCTCCTTATCCCTTGTAAGTCTCTTACATCCTTGCTTATATTATCTTCTCATCTTGACCTCGGCTTGCCCACTGGTCACTTCCCTCCCATACTAACAGTGAATACTTTTCTGGCCACCCGCGTCTCTGGCATCCGCTGGACATGTTCTGCCCTACAGTGCCTCAGTTACTTAACGTGCACGGAGATATTCAGTTCTTTCTCAAGTTCATATAGTTCATGGTCCCAACGAATTCTCCATGTTTCATCACTATTTACTGGCACATACAATCTCCTAAGCATTCTTCTTTCTAGGCTATCCAGTAGTCCAGCAGATTTGACCGTCAATGTCCATGTTTCACTTTCGTATGACAAAAGTGTACGTATAAGGGTTTTTATAGAGTTTAACCTTTGTTTCCCTGCACACATTTCTTGACTTAAAGACAGGAAGTAGGGAATAGAAGGTACGGTTTGCTGCATCTATTCGTTTCCTTATTTTCTTGGTCTCATCGCAGTACGAGGACACATTGGAACCCAAATAGGTAGAGTTTTTAAACATTTAAAGTTGTAGTTCCCAATGGTGATGATTTTACCATTACCAACTCTTTGTTTTCTACTTTGCAACGTGAACTTAGTTTTAGGTTCGATTACTGTAACATACCTGTTCGATCTTTAGCAGCTGTTTCTAAGTTCCCAAAAGCTTCATTTATTGATGGGACAGATTTTACTAAAATATTCAGGACATCTGCATACCCTACAATTAGTTTTTATTTATTCGTGTGGGTTACGCTATTGTCAACTACAGTTTTTCATATAGCATGTTCTAGGTGAATTTTTAAAAGCATGGGTGCTAGCCTGTCTCCTTTATTTAGTCCTTGGGTAATTTCAAAATTGCGAGTAAGGCTTCCAGCTACTTTCACTTGACAATGACTGGCATTCATTGTGGCTTTAACCAGTCTTATAAGTTTTGAGGATATGTGGAAGTCGAGCATTATAGTGAGTAGCTTATTCCTATCAATCCTATCATACGCTTGTTTAAATTCCACAAAGAGTTGGTAGAGATCCATGTTTAATACCCAAAACTTCTCTTTTATTTGCCTTACCGTATAAAGTTGATCTACGGTTTACAATCTACGGCAGGTTTAGGACCTCTCAGGTCTGAAACCTGCCAGGTAATCCCAAATGATATTATTATTAGATATATATTGTCTATTACGGATTACTTCTCTGGGGAATGTGTGAAATATAATCATGATAATATAAAGATAAGAGCAGCAGTGATATAAATATCTCATTTGTAGTTCGCATAGAAAAAAAATATGTACCACATTAAGGTTTGAAATGTTAAACCATTAAGGTTTCCTGTTTTGGATATAAAAATAATATCAATGAAGAGAAGTGCCTATATTTAATTTTTAAGAAATAGCTGATTCCTTTGAAGACAGAGTTTCTTTAATTTTTTCGAACACAAAAAATTCACCCCTGCTGCTTCGGAAAAAGAAATTAAATGGAATAAATACAGATGAAGGCCAAAAGTGATAAATGCAGGCAAATTGCGAAGGACGTCAAGGTCAATGATTTGGTAGAAATGGATTGGCCGAGATGTAGATTGGAGTGGAGAGATGCAGCGAGCCAATATTAGAATTTATGACTACTGATGATGACGTCATGTGGATAGGTTTATAATATTGCATATTAGGTTCCCCTTCCATGGCGATACTTACTATAATAACTCTTTTTTCTTTACTTGAGTAAACTCTACTTGTCCGAGTTCGATTCATGGGCGCCCATTCACGGGGGTATAGGGGTAGGGGGGGCGGGCCTCTCTTTCTGACCCTAGCCTCCCGGGAAAAATAAAAAAAAGGGAAATTTTTTATTAATATATGGTTTTTTCAGGATTAATTAAATATTTAAGTGACAAATTGAGAACATTGTCATTTAACAAAGTTGGTCAAAAAACGTACCCCTGAGACCTCAAATTTACGTAACTTTCTGGGAGAGGGCTCCTTGGACACCCCTTCCTTATACCTATGCTTTGGCCCTCCCCCTGGAAAATATTGCATGGGCGCCCATGGTTCGACTAAGAAACTGAAATACTTTACTTGAGTGGCCTCTGACCACGTATACTTACAGTTTGCATCGATGAGCTGTATAAAAGATTGAACTTCTCTTCCTGCTCCAACATTCACCCATTCTCTTTATCTTCCAATGCCTTCGCTAACCAAGACATGTCTCATTCCCAAATGGAATAATCTTTTCTCGCTTGCCATGTTGTTATATTATTTGTCTGTATCTTCCTCTTGTTAATGTTTTTGGAAATGTTGTTACTTGTATCACTATAAAATGGCATCATGCTGTATGTGGTCTATTTTTAAATAAATAAAATAAATAAATACATATGCGTGCCTTTCTGCCACGATCGATAGCAATCATCAACATGACGTGAGAATTTTCTTAGCGACATTGACTTTTTGGATGACACGAAAGTCCATTTATGAAGTTAAAAGCCAAATGTTTAATGCAAAACCGCTCTCATATGGCATTTCCAAGGGTTTCAAATTCCGAATAAAAATCGGCGACGTCAGCGTAGACGGCTTGCCTAAAGGAACATTTAAAATTTCCAATACGCTGCTACATTTTATTCTATTTCCAAAGCAAAATTTAATGTAACGTCTTAGCTCAGGTTTTTCAATTAGAAAAGATTCATTGAGCACACCAAAACAGATGTATAATGTAAACTACCAATATGGAAACCAATATATATATATATGTCAGGTACATGTGTATCAACACAAAATCAAAAACATTGTCTCAATATGACTTATGTTAACCTGCGAAAAAAATAATTTCCGCATACTTTTTAAATAAAACGTATGTGAGACTCGGATGAAAAGTTAAGTTTCCTACTTAATAGATAATGTTTTCAATTATGAAAATGGAATCCTACGATTCCTTCGAATACTATGGAGCTTGTAACTAGGTACGATTTTGAATATTCGGAGTTGTCTCCAAGTTTTCAGGGCTGAAGTAAGTGTTGAGTGAGACAGTCTCTATTCACCTGCGATATGCGAGGAATAATTAGACAGACACACTTCGAAAGAAATAAAAAAAAACTATTAAGACTACGTTTTTTCAATTAGGTGATTTAATTAGCACTTGTGAGAAATGAAAGAACTTTCAAAACGGATTTTTAACATTTATTTCTCGCAGCAATTTGATTAATATCAGTCGGCATTTTCTCAAATCATTCTCTTACAGCCTAATAGTATTTTATCTTCCCCTGTGAAATGATAGACGGAGCCAATTAGTACAAAAAACATAACACTATTTACCATTTTGAGTGTCCACGTAGGCATTTGCAACGAGAAAGCTCTGCGTGGATGACATTTATGTCATGTTCTCTCATGTTTATAAACCATAATTAAGGAAATGAATTAATGCCAAATTTCAGCTCCGAAATGTGAAGCTAAATAAATCTCTGTACCAATGTATAACCAACCGTACAACTCTCACAACATAATCGAAAAGGGTAATTCAATACCGAATCAACTTATATTGTATACCAATTTAACGAATACATCGAAAAATAACAAAAGAAACTTGGTTTTTCTGCCAAATAAACTTTCCCACTAGAAGACGTAACACCGTTTGTAGGCTGGTTTTACAGGACGTTAATCCATGCAATCGCATAGCCAGAAGTTCCAGTCATATAACATAACAAGTGCAATAACATTTTATTTCAGCTACGCTAATCAAATTTAAAAACTCTTTCAGAGTGTTTTTTTAATGGATACTAGTAGTAATCTAGTGGAAGACGAACTCAGAAATAGCATTCTTCAAACACTTGCGTGGTTGGCCGTGTAGGTTGCACCTGACAAATGAATGTTTTAGGCATGTCATCACTCTAGCTTCCAAATCCAAGAAAATACTAAAACTGTGTGACCTTCTTCATATGAAATATAAGGAAGCCCATGGGCCAAGACTATAATGGCAAACATTTACAACAGCGTTAATATCACTAGCCTTTCAACGACGTCCCGAATTGATCCAAAAGTAGAGTCTCCATACGTCTTTAAAAAGCGGGATTGTTACAATATTTGGCAAGTAAAAAATTCTGAAAGACTTCAATGTATTTGATGTCGTAAAGTAACAAGTTTGATAACTTTGTTTTATGATGTATTTGAATATGAAAATTGTGTACATAAAAAACATGTATTTGAAATTTTTATGCAATTAAGGTTGGGTGTTATCCTGAATTGTAATCTAACCCTTAAGGCAATCCTAGAAAAAAAGGGATAACACGTAGGCTTCCAAATCGCTGAAATGGTTAACACCGAATGTTATTCGGGATTTCTTCCTCATTAGATGAGTATGAGACGAGAGTTTCGCTGGATATCCATCCTGTGTCACTGAGTATACTAAAGAGAGTTCCCTAATAGGTTACTCAGCGCGCATCTACCATGCTCTCATGCTCTTACCTTAGGCGCAAATAATATACAATCATTGCTGTGCGTTCAGTGAATTTGTGATGAATTTGGATGTCGCACATAAAGGAGAAATGTGTAAGTCGTTCATTAAGTCCAGTTCATTCAGAAAGAAATGATCAATGGACTAGTAAAGGACGTGAATCTGATATAAAGAGAATGTTAAAAAATCTTCAAACTCGATAACTGTAAAGCTCACGCACACTTTAATGTTCATATTTGGATCACATATGAAAAATATAAAGGAGATATTGTCAAACTATGACATCAGGGGCGCGCCGCTCCCATGCCAATGCCGAGTGGACCAGGGCATATCGTAACAGGGGGTCTGGGACATCTATGCTGGGTTCCAGCAAGGGGCGAAGGTTCCGTCGCATTCTCTTTTCTTCCTTAGCGGTCCTTTGCCGGAATAGGAGTGTGATAGGAGGTGTTGTATATATCCTTTTCCGAGGAGGTGGAGTAGCGGGGTCGGAAGGCGATAATTCCACGGGGTGGTCCTGAATCCCCTCGTCTCGCGTGCCGTTATTCTCCGGGCCGGAAGTTGACATACGGCCTGGGGCCCCTTAACAAGACACAAAAATGTAATTATGTATAAAAAATGATACTTCATTTTAAATTTTTATGGCAGTGCAACGCATCTTTTTGTTGACTGATATATTTTGTCCACTCCAGACGATTTGTAATATTATCAGGTGATTCACTAATCTGTCGAAATCGCTTGTCAGTATGTCTGGGGCGTTACATTAGGGCTAGTATAAGACTAAAGCCCGTTTCACAAGAAACTGGTTCAGCACAAGGTCGAGATTACTTGCTAGTATGCTGGGTAATGGGTTAATGTTCACATTTATATCACATAAGAATAATATGAAGGGTATATTGTCAAACTATACCATCAGTTCACATTGAAGCACATAGTCGAATACATATCGTACCTTACTTCCGTTTTTCCGTTAATTCCTTCGCTAAACATGCGTTGGAGTCCATATAGCGTTTGGATTAGACCAAAAAATATCAAAATCAAACAAAATTCTCATGTAGGATATAACTTCCGTGTATTTCTCTCTCTTAAAAAGGCAATATTTCTCACAGTTCACCGCTAATAAAGTATCAACTGGCCAATATAAAAGTGAATACAAATATGGTGGATAGTAAAAAAGAATTATTACATCCATTGTCGCATGAACGACATGAGTGATCGCTTTTTTCTCTTTGCTACTTTTGAAAGCGACAACGATACCGGCGCCCTCAGGCACGCCGGTACAAAGTAAACGAGATTTAGGACGATGGCGTCGTGAATATTTTCGCTGTGTCTGTATCTCAAAAATGGATGAATTCTTTAAAAAATGACTTATTGTCCTAGCGATCAATTTTTAGCGTGCATTCCAAGTTACAAGTGTGTCCGTCAAAAGAAGCACTTTTGGAAGCACGTTGAATGAATAAGGAAGGCCTCAATCGCGGCACGACGACTAAAAAAGCCGTTACTAAATTGGACGCGCGTGAGGAAACAACTGAAAGACGCCTTCAGCGCTAGAGAGAGAATAAAATAAAGAGAGACGCTCGCCGAGAGCGGGATTTTCAAATTAAGTTACGCGAAAGGCAAATGGGAGGCGTCAGTTTAAATACAGCCAATCGGAAGACACTTACCTAGTTGGTACCCGAACTCCGGAGACCGTGACAACGCCGCTCCCATGCCAATGCCGAGCGGACCAGGGCATATCGTAACAGGGGGTCTGGGACATCTATGCTGGGTTCCAGCAAGGCGCGGAGGTTCCGGCGCATTCTCCTTTCTTCCTTAGCGGTCCTTTGCCGGAATAGGAGGGTGATAGGAGGTGTTGTAAATTTCCTTTTCCGAGGAGGCGGAGTAGCGGGGTCGGAAGGCGATAATTCCACGGAGTGGTCCGGAACCCCCTCGTCTCGCGTGCCGTCATTCTCCGGGCGGGAAGTTGACATACGGCCAGGGGCCACTTAACAAGACACAACAATATAATTATATGTAATATAATATACTTCATTTTAAATTTTTTGGCAATGCAACGCATCTTGTTAATAATTGATAAATTTTGTCCGCCCCAGTCAAGTAATATTATCAGATCATTCACTAATCTGCCTAAATCGCTTGTCAGTATGTCTGGGCCGTTACATTCGGGCTAGTACAAGACTGAAGCCCGTTTCACAGGAAACTTGATTCGGCACAAGGTCGAGAGTACTTGCTAGTATGCTGGCTTTCCAGTACCTGTTGATATAGAACCTGCATTATAACTATTTTACTCGCTGAGCTACTTCAATTCGTAATTGATACGGTACTAGTTTGCTACTAGCTCCAAGTAGGACCTAGTAGCCATCGGCCTATAACGTTAGCGCTTACAATCGCTGTGCGATCTTCACTTTTTTAATCAGCGCCACATTATATGGCGGATGTTACGCACTCCTTGGTGGTGGAAATATCTCGACAATCCCTGATATTACTGCAGCAGCCAAAAGTCACGTTCTTTTATGAAGGTTTTCCTTTTTCTTTTAACAGTTTGCATTATTGGCTTAATTGCAAGCACAAGTTCAATGATCGTGTGAGACCTTCTGCCAAGGTTTCCATCATAATGGATTTCATCCTCAATATCAAGTACCAGCCAGCATATTAGGTCTTTTGCTGGATCAAGTAGCGTATGAAACAGGCTTTAGAGTAGAGCAGAGGTAGATAGAAATAGACATATGCTTGTTGGAAACAAATAACTACTACCTACATGAAAAAGTTCAAAATTGTAACAAGATTTGTTTGCACAAACTTATCAGTAAATTTAATGGGGACAAAGTAAATCCAAAATTGGAAAATCCCCCGTTCCCGCCGGAAGTATAACATTTCGTAGTCTTGGGGTGCAGAAATGGGGGAAGGGGGATGAGAAATAGGGGAAGGGGCAGAAGAGGATGAGGGGGGAATTAAGGGAGGAGGAGTAGGGGAAGGAGGGGGAGTTGAGGAGGGGGGAGAGGTAGGGAAGGAGCTGCAAAGGGTAGGGGTAGACAAGGGGCTGGAAGAGTGAGGTGGTGGAAGGGGGTTGGAGAAGGGTGTGGGGCAACAGTCCTCTCCTTTTTCTTCTTCAATCGTCTTCCCCTTATTTTTTATTTTTATCCTTTTGTTTTCTCGGATGCATGACACTGAAACGTAATAGAATCAAATTAGTCGTTGGCTACGTCATGAATGATAATAATGGCTAAGATATCAAGTGTGAAGTGTGGAACTAATCCTAACCCTGTGAAAGTAACTTTCATGATATAATTGCGGGATTAATGTATTTATGGCCAAGTAAAATGAAAGAGAATCTATGATTAGGCCAAGTAAAATGAAAGAGAATCTACTTATTCTTAAAATATCACATTTCCTCCTAAATAATGCCCACACGTAGCTATTGATTGAATTGGAGTGGGATTAGCAGTTGAACCTCAAATGATTTTTTTGTAAGCTTACATTTATTCAAGTTGAAGTAATACATTAGCGGTTAAGCAAATAAATTATTCTCACCATGGGTTAATTATGCTGGAAACATATTACTCATGTTCTAGGTGGAATAAAACCGACGAAATTACAAATATTTTGAATTAACGAGTTTCAAGCCATTTAGGTTATCAAGGATGACCTTATATCCAATACAACCCAAATACTGTATTTATTAATCTGTAGTTTTCTTACTTCTATTGGCTGAAGCAAATTTTTAACCCTTAAAGCATTTCTCAATTCCACAAATGCCCCAAGTTCATTCTCTTGGCCCTCAATGTTACTAAAATTACTTATATCCACCAATAGAAATGGGCTGAAACTGGAAACAAAGACATTTGGCCAACGTTACAGAATATAGTTCCATTCAATCCTACTTAATTGTTCAGTAGTAATAGGTAGTTTTGCACCAGAGTTGTCTATCGGCAAGAGAATACTAAGGGATTCTATTCCGAGTACAGTAATGTACTTTTTTTTAGATTCTATTTCATGGGCATTTATCGTCACCGTAAAAATTAGCATTCATGTGATATAATCGAGCACACGGGTTATCCGCGAACGCTGGATAAAATTATTTTTTCTAAAAAGTAAGCTTATGTAGATGATAATGAAGAACACAATACTCACATAGTGAACCCATTGTCCTTCGCTTAATCTTTAATCTCTCTCTATATGCTGTCAAATTTCTCTCTATGTTCAATACTCACTGCTATTTGTATCTCGCTGGAGAATGAAGTTAGCTTGATGCTCAAAATTACCGTTTCTCTAGCAACGATTATCAAAAGTCCTTACGGGTGTCTGACCATTGCTGTCATTCGAAGGCATTGACTTGTATGTTGAGATAAATTATGTCTACAAGTATGTAGGATTACTTTCGGGCATAAAGAATAAAGGAGGTCATCTTTTTATTTTTAAAACAATGGTGTTGTTCTTCAGGATTTATTATTTTTCTATTGTTTCCGTTTAGAATCATTTGCTATCCAAGGGTATTTGTAAAATACATCATCAGAAGAAGACCTGGAATTATTCGGGAATTTTCCAAACCTTGGAATTACCGTGAATTACGCGGGAGTTTCTTTTTAAATCAGGGACTTTTTTAAATTATCATTTCAAGGCGAAAAAATACTTATTACTGGTCTTCTATGAATTCACTTCGTGAGTTTAATCGCATATTTATTACCCAATGTTTGAACGCCTTTTGTTTGTTCAATCTTTCCCAAATTTTGCACACGTGTTTATTCTTGATGACAGTAAATGAATTAATCATCATATTTACTAATTACCAAGTTAATCTGCTATAATAAAATGGTTTCAATTTTATATTTCTTTTTCCTAAAATAACGCGACCCGCATTACATTGTCTACTCGCCCTCAGAGATGTTGCATTTCATTGCAACCATCATTTTATGACATGTATTGATAAGAAATACTAATAATTTAAATTTCAAAGAACCGTTGCTCAATTACATGAAGTCGATATTTCATGTCACTTCGTGAGTTTAATCGAATATATACATTACCTACCCAAATTTTGAACCTCTTCCCGTTGTTCAATATTTTGAGTCAAATTTTGCATGCTTGTTTAATTTTGATGACAAAATCTTGGTAAATTTTTAAATTTGGTAAATATTTACATGTAATTGTGATATTACCCAGTCTGAGATATCACCTGATTGAATGAAGGAATTTATTTCGTCATTGGTTATACTTCGGAGAAGAGGTGGATTTGATAATTTTGTTGCATTCCAATCAATTATTTCTGTATAGTCTGCCTCTTCGAAGTTAAAAATTGGAGTGATAAATTTTCTGATGTTTTTACCTTTTGAAACAGTCTGCCTGGCTTTTAACACTTTTCTTAGCCCTAGCTCTTTTATGTGCCTCCTCTTATCAAAGACCATTGCCACCAGTAGGTTTTTCGAGTGAGCAAAGAACGAGTTTCGTTGAATTGTTGGGAAAACCACTTTCTCCAGGTCGTCAGACAAGTATAGAGATGTTTCTATTGCTCTGTAAAGATGAATACCTCGTCTGTAGTATACATACTCCAGTTTATTTCAAACCAACCCGGCATGTAAGATTTTAAATCAAATGTAATTGTTGCTTTTAAGGCATCCGAGGAGTTTTCCACTCTCACTTAAATTCCAAGGACTGTATTTGCACAAGTGAGCATCATCTGGCCAATGTGAAATTGTGTCGGGATCACGCTTAGATAAGTCGTTTGGGAAGTGATCACTTTTTATTTCTTGATTTATATCAAATAGATATCTTTGGTCGTTGCGTAAATGTTGTCTGTCCACTTCTGGAATTTTACAATAAAATAATTAAAACTTTATCATTGAGAGACTTTCACAACCAATGTGATTCTTCACAATTGGTCCATTAAAATATCTTAGGCCAGTTTTTTCACCATCGGAATGTTGAAAAAGATGGCGGAAAGTAATTCAGTAAAATGCAGTAAACAAACAGCCCACTGCAGTGGTAATCCGAGATACTCTTCATGCTGTCTACTAGAACCATTTTTCCATCCAGTATTTGTACCATCACATCCAACCAAATTTATGTACTCTGGTGAAAACTCTTGTTCACTAAAACGTGATACTATGAAAGCTACAATGTCCTTTGCATATCCGGAGTTTTGGCCTAAATAAACTGATCCTGCTTCTTTTATCGTAGAATAGTGTTCCCCTTCAATTATTCGAAGAGGTTGTTTAGATTCAATCCTATGTATAACTAGGATATCGTCCTTTCTTCTGTAAAAATATATGCCATGTAGTTCACCTGACTAAAGTAGAATTTGCTGTAAATATTTTCTAGTGCGGCATTTTTCCCTTCTAATGTTGTGTCAGTCAACGACTTGAGAAGCTTCTGTATCATTTATTAGACCAATGTCTTCAAGCATACTCTATGCTATAGCAGCAGCTGCACAGTCAGATATTCCGTAGCGATCGCAATCTAAAGATGTAGTTTGTAACTTCTCCCTCATCAGCCACGGCAATTTCTTGTTCTTAAATCTGCTATGCATGTATTGGTCACAGTCATCAGATTCTACATTGGCTGTACAACTCTGCTGTATTTTTTCTAAATGCTCAGGCCCTTTTATTTCATCTTTCACAGGTTTAAAAGGCTGCCTTTTCAATGTGTAGTTTTGTCTTTCAAGTCTAGTGCTCAGTTTTTTTGTCTCCTTTTTATACATAGTATTATTATTTTCCATTTTATACTTACTCTTGTGATAGATAAGTCTGTACTCAATGAATGGAATTTGTTAGGTTTTTGACGCGTACCGTTAATCTGAATCGGACAATCAAACAGATATTGAGTATTTTATTACAGGAGCAAAACAAATTCATTACACACTTGCAGGCTGAGATATCAAACAGTTGAGATTCTTTGTGTTAATTCTTCGACCTTTTTTTATATACTTTTGTTTTTCCATGTCTCGAATGTAACATTTTATTAGTTTACAATACTTATCATAGTAGGCATTAATTAGCTGAATGATCCTACAGTAAAAAACTGTAGGGATTAACGGCTTCTCTTTAATACGTTTCACTTTCTGTGTCACTGCATTGCTGAAGATGTGAAACTTTCTTTAATGTTATTGATCTTACCTGATAACACAAACCTCTCTTCGAAGCATCATCGAAGCACAGCCTCGTGTGTAGGATTTGGCAGAAAGTCTCTTGGATGAACGAATACAGGACCACAAACTGACCTCGGGTGATTATTTTCTTAGATATTCAAAATCACGGAAAATAGAATTTTCTCCGATTTCTATTACAGTCTTTCTCATTGAATGTTCTAGGGCCAGGTTAAAAAGCATAAGTGCTAGACCGTCTCCTTGCTTGTTGCGTGTTCGGAAAGGATTATCTAAACGCAGAAATATTTTTTCATATGACTAAACAGTTAAATTTTCAAATCTGTTTCACCATAGCATTTAAACATATTCGTATACGCCTTTATTTTATTCTGAAAATAATGGAAATATTCACCTTTTTTTAATTATTAGGCGGTTTTCAGGATCGGGAGATAATGTCCTATTTGAATAATATTTCTTTTTGTTTTTCTTGTGCTTACCAGTCGATTTATTACAATAAAACATTGTATTTTATTACTTTTTTCCACTTATTTTTTATTACTATTTATATTTATTTAATATGCATATTTTTATTAGGTTGTGTTGGGTTGGACTAAATGCATATTAATCGTAAAACGTGAAAAATATATCTTCAGCTCTTATATAAACCTCGATAATACAACCTGGAAATTTTACAAAAAACTATCATTTAAATCCTAGAATTATGCTTGATTTTTTTATTTCGAACTCACCCTGGTGCCGAACAAGACAATATTTGAGCGATGGCTTCCGCAATTGATGGTAAACATGCCGTGGCTAGTTTTTCCAGAACAGCTAAGTAGGTCAGTTTTGATGACAACAGCAGTTTCTCCTCCATCATACGGGAGGCGTACTCCTTCAATTCGACTGACCAGCACTGACCACACGAGTCTCCTTTAACGAAGGAGAAACTGTTGGCATGAAAATAGACTAACGCAGTTGTTTTGAAAAACTAGCTCCAGCAAGACAATATTCGTCGAACTACATTAAATTGTCAACCCATCCATAATGTCACCATAACTGCCATTTGCTAATCAGATTACTGGCGTACGTGGCCTCCGATTCAACGACAGTTTATTTCTAAACAAACAAAAGGTATAAAAAGATTAAAAATTTACAAAACAAAGAGGAAAGTACTACTATAAGAAGAATTTCCTTGGTGTAAAGGGAGCATTTTTATATGGAAGGATGCAGTCAACCAATCTTACAAATAGAATTAAACGACCATTGATGAAAAGGATTTGTTGTTATCTACCATTATCACTTCATTCAGGTATCACTTGAGGTTTACCGGAACTCTTCTCCAGGCGCTGTGTAATGAATACCAATCCTCTTCGTTGAAATTGAAATCCATGTGCGATGAAATCCATGTGCGATGTGATTATTATCTCCATAGCTTCCCCATTTAATAGAATAAACGGTGAATCCTCACGTTTTGACAATTATTTTTGAAAAACAGTCTCCAAAATCCGCAGACGATTGTACCTTTCGTAACTGTTAAGGTTGAATGAGGAAGGACAGGTAATGATTAATTTACGGAGGTCAACCTAAAGCACAGCATTAAGAAAACAAAACATCATAAATGAGTAATTGAAGAGGAAAAGGATCATGTATATTGCAACCCCTGTGAAAATATTAGCTGTGAGTTAACTATAGGACATTTATCTGTCTGTAATGCTAAAAGTGGTACTGCGATCGGGCTGTCAGTCACGCCTGTTTGGAAGATTTCCAGCTAACCTAATATATGAGTAGAATTACAAATATTTCGACATTTTCAGTTGTCGCCTCGGAAAACTTAATATATATACATAGATTTCGGCAGAAAATGAGAGAATCTACCTTTAAGTACAATTAAGACCTGTTTTTCTTGGTAAATATTCCTGGAAGCCACTGATTTTGGGGGTTTTCATGGTAACTGCTGAATTCTCATTTCGCTAAGAAAATTCTCACTTCAATTTGATGATTGCTATGGATTGTGGAAGAAGGGCACGAAAAAATAGTTCAATCTTTTATACAGCTCATCGATGCAAATTCTAACCTTACAGTGGGGCACAGGCCACTCAATTAAAGGCTTTAAGCAACGTAATAGAACTCAGACAAGTAGTTCAAACTCACAGAGTTAATACGGTAAGTATCGCCTACGAAGGGGAATCTTACAAGCAATATTATAAACCTATGTACATGTCATCATCAGTAGTCATAAATTCGAAGATTGGCTCGCAGCATCTCTCCACTCCACTCTACATCTCGGCCAATCCATTTCTGCGAAATCATTGACCTTGACGCCCTACTCAATTTGCCTGCATTTATCATTTTAGGCTCTCATATGTATTTATTCCATTTCATTTATTTTTCCGAACCAGCATGGGTGAACTTTTCGTGTTCGAATAAAATAAAGAAACTCTGTCTTCTAAGCTATCAGCTCTGTCTTCAAAATTAACTATTGTCACTTCTCTTCCTTGATATTATTTTTATATTCAATACGGGAAATCTTAATGGTTTTTCAGTTCTTACATTAAGTTTGTAAATTAACTTTTATTTTCTATATGAACTAAAAATGAGATAGAGACTGCTTATTCTCTTTTTATTTTCATGATTATAATGTTGAGTACTAAATTTGAGTATAAAATGTTAATGTAAATTAATATTTGAAAAGAATTAGAGTTGTCATGGAGGGAAAGCTTGTTTACTAACAATTGGAATTCATACAAGAAGCCAGGCACTAGCAAGATGTGTTTTTGATTCAAATTACATCATTTATTATATGAATCAGTGTCTATGAGTTGATTTTATTAATTAAGATTAATAAAATCAAAAGGTTATGGGTCCAGACACCCAATTATTAGTGGAAAAGCGTCCAATTGAGAATTTCCGAGGGCAAAGAAATGATGGATCTGGCAAAGCACATTAAACCTCTCACCGGTGAAGCAGATTGGCATTTGTGGAAAAGAAAAACTCAAGATTTACTGGATTACCACGAAAGTGCTCTAGACGTCATTGATAAGAGGTTAGTCAAACCGGGCGCATTAATTGACGGAGCTTCAGATGCAAAAATTACGGCGCACAAGGCGAATAGTGATTTTTTTTGCAAGGCGAATAGTTACGCAAAGTCCATGATCGCAAGTTCTGTGACAGATTCAGTGTACTAGAAGATAATGGAGAAGGAAACCGCTTACGAGGTTTGGGAAGCACTGAAGCTACTCTTCGAAGCAACAAGTAAGGATCAGTTGCTTAAGCTTTGCACTGATTTCTTTGCTTTTAATTGGAATGCAGGAGAAGATGTCTCCGCGTAAATCGCCAAATTGAAGAGCTTGTGGAACGAAATGAAAATGGATCTCAAAGCCAAGGGTGAGAATGAGATGCCTGATTTAATTTTAATATGCTAAGTTTTACATATTTTACCGAGCACCTTTGAGATGATCAAATAAAGTTGGATGTTGCTGACCAAGGACGAGGTGAACACTTTTGACGAATTGACTACGCAGCTTCGTATGTTCGGGAGGAACTTCCGGAAGAATGCAGATAGTGAGAAATTCGCTCAAGAGGACCTCTTAGTCAAACCAGATAAGCAGAAGGGGGAAAGTTCCTTAAATTCGGGTGCAAAAACTTCAAGGATCGAAGACGTATGCAATTATTGCAAGAAAAAAAGGCCATTGGGTAAAAGATTTCAGAAAATGGATTGCAGATGGAAAAACAACGAAGAAGAGTGCCGAAAATGTTGCACACAGAAATGAAGTCGACACCGTTGGGGCTCCTGAGTTTGAAACGCAGTGAAGCATTTGTAATAGAGAAGCATTCATCGGATTGGTGGATTGACAATGGAGAAACAAAGCATGTAACGAATTCATTTGCGTATTTTACCGAATTACAGGAATTCAGGTGTCCAAGTTCCATCAAGACTGCGGGCAAGGAGAAGCTTGTTGCAATTGGGACAGGGACAATTAGGATTTTGTCTAAAGTTAATGACAAAACTCTGCAGCTGCAACTACAAGACGTTTGGTATGTTCCAGATATTCCAAGGAATTTATTTTCTGTCCTTAATGCTCATGACAAAAATAAGAAAAGCCAGTTCTACTCAACAGTAACGAATTGTTGGTTCATAGTCAAAAATCAACCCGTCATTTATGGAAGTCGAGCGGTCGGAGGCACAATTTACAAGGTGAACATCACAGATATACTTCCAGGGAATGATCAAGGAGTAAACGTAGCGGTGGCTGATAGTTCAGTCTTGCAGCTTTACCATGAGAGATAGGGTCATCAGGACAAGAGACACGTCAACGAAATGCTTGAGAGAGAGTTGGGCATCAACGTGTCGAACATGGAACTATGCGAGCCTTGCATCTACGGCAAAATTCATAGGCTACAATGTGGGATGAAGAAGAAAACATCAGAACCAGGAGAGTTAATGTCAGTTGATGTTTGACGTCCATTTGATATTTCGTTCCAGAAAGGACACAATACTTTGTCGTCTTCAAGGACAGCTACACTAAGTATCGATACGGATACATCATCAATGAGAAGTCAGACGTAAAAGAAGTGCTGGAAACGATGACGTTGCTTGCTAAAAATCCAGGACATGAAATCAAGGAACTTTTGAGTGACAACGGAAGAGAGTTCGACAACGCAGACGTCAGGAGAATTCTTCAAGAGTACAGGATCACACAGAGGCTGACAGCACCGTATACTCCAGAACAAAACGGTAGCAGCGAACGTGAAAACCGGACAATAGTGGAGATGGCGAGGACTTTCAAATATTCCAATCCAGAAGTTCAGTTTCCAGCAGTAATATGGGCTGAAGCTCTCCAAGAAGTGAGATGGGTAGGATCTGGCAGAATTGACAAGAAAGATTTTACAGTTGTGTTTATTGGTCCCAGCCATAGACTTGGGTTATATGGAACTGGCTTCATGATCAACTCTAGTATAAGGAATAGTGTGATAAAATTTGATCCATTAGGGGAGAGACTATGCAAGCTAACATTAAAAGGAAGATTTCGAAATATTGACATCATATCAGCACCTGCCCCAACAGAGGACAGTTCAGAACAAGAGAAGCAAGCATTCTATGATAACTTAGAAAAGGAATGCGAGAAAATATCAAAATATCATGCCCTTCTCATTCTTGGAGACTGCAATGCAAACATTAGCAAGGAAGATTTTTTACACAATATAATTGGAAAGTACTCCCTGCATGATGAAACAAGTTAAAACGGAAGACTACTCTGCCAGATAGCTTTGTCACGTAACCTAATTATTAAAAGCACATGTTTCGAACATAACTGTATTCAAAAAGGTACCTGGAAAATTCCAGGAACTGGAATTGTGAAGCAAATAGATCATGTGCTTGTTTCTAGGAGACATTCAACCCCCATATTAGATGTAAGATCGGTACGAAGACCAAACTGTGACTCTGATCACTACTTAGTGAAAGTAAATTTTAGAGAACGACTGGCTGCCTTGGAGAAAGCCAATGGCCCTAGAAGACAGAAATGGAACTTCAAAATTTTAAGGGATCCTGTGCAAGCCGCTAAATACAAAGAAGATTTAAGTAGAAAGTTAGCTGGGAATGTGGAGGGAGAGAGAGAGAGAGGAATGTCCTGTTGAAAAACAATGGATAAGAATTCAAAAAGCTCTCTTATCAACAGCAATTGATAAAAATGGCAAAGTTAAACTAGAAAGGAATGCAGAATGGTTCGGTGGTGAATGTTAAGCTACAATAGACGAGAAAAATAAGATCAGATATATTAATTCTTCAAAGGGAGACTAGATTAACGAGAGAAAAATATCGACAGATCAGGAAAAAAGCTGATAAAATACTGAAAAGAAAGAAAAAGGATCATTTGAAAAATATGGCAGAAACTGTAGAGCAGCTCAGTAATGAAAATAAGAAGTTCTATCAAGCAGTAAAACACATGAGCAAAGGATATCACCCAAAACTAAACTCATGTAAGAAAAAAAATGGCGAATTCATAGGGGAGGGGTATCAGATAATAGAAAGATGGGCAGAATAATTCAACGAACTGCTTAATAAGGAAGTATTCTCAGAGATCGAAGAGCACCCACTAGTTCATACTAGTGCAGAGCAGGGTGTAACCATCCCATCTATAGAGGAGGTAACTGAATATGTGAAAAGGCAAAGAAATGACAGGGTACCATGAGAAGATGGTATATCAGCAAAATTGATAAAAAATGAAGGCCCAGAACTAATGGGAGCACTACACCAACTGGTCTCATTGGTCTGTAGTATTTGGAAATCAGAGGAGCTTCCAGAAGAGTGGAGAACTGGATTGATTAGCCCAATATTTAAGAAAAGTGATAAGTTAAATTGCAATAACTATAGAGGCATTATGTTACTGAATGTAGCATATAAAATCTTCACTAGTATTCTCCTGAAACGAATAAGTATCTATGCCGAATACATTCAAGAAGAATATCAATATGGATTTAGATGTGGAAGAAGCACCATTGATCAGATATTCGCAGTGAGACAAACAATGGAGAAGTGCTACGAATACAAAGTTGATTTACATATACTCTTCATTGACTTTCGTCAAGCTTTTGATAGTGTGAATAGGAGAGAAATGATCCATGCTCTCAAAGGTTATGGTATTCCACAAAAGCTGGTTAATTTGGTTGAGATAACACTGAAGGAATCCCAATGTAAAGCCTTTAGTTTTGGGTAGAACAAGCAGCACTTTTGAAGCAGGGGTAAGACAAGGAGGTGCTCTCTCAGCTGTGCTATTTAACTTGATTTTGCACAAGGCAATGAAAGAATTTAAATTAAGGGGAACTATTGTTTATAAATCCAAACAAGGTTTTGCATATGCTGATGACATAGCTCAGATAGCAAGAAGTTTGAAGTATCTTAAAGAAATGTTTTAATTTGGACTTCATTTTGAAAGACATTAAGTAATCCCAAAAGCTTCCATTATTGATGATACATATCTTTCCAAAATATTCAGGTCATCTGCATACCCTATATTTTGTTTTGATTGATTTGTGAGGGTTGCGCTAATGTCAATTACAGCCTTTCTTACAGCATGTTCTTGGGCCAGGTTGAAATGCATGGACGATAGCCCATCTCTTTGCTTTAGTCCTTGAGTTATTTCAAAATTGCGAGCAAGGCTTCCAGCTACTTTCACTTGACATTGACTGGCATTCATTGTGGCTTTAACCAGTTTTACTAGTTTTGAGGATATGTGGAAGTCGAGCATGATAATGAGTAGCTTATTCCTATCAATGCTATCATACGCTTGTTTAAAGTCCACGAAAAGTTGGTATAGACCAAAGTCTAACTCCCAAACTGTCTCTGTTATTTGCCTTACCGAATAAAGTTGATCTACGGTTGATCTCCCTGGTCTGAAACCCGCCTGGCAATCCCTAATGATATTTTCAGTATATACTTCCAGTTTGTCCTTGATAATTTTTTTGAAAATCTTGTAAGCTGTGCATAGTAGGGAGATCCCTCTGTAGTTTTTGCAATCGAGTTTATCTCCTTTCCTATTGACTGGGCAGAATACGCATGTGAACCATTCCTTGGGGTTTATTCCGTGCTCCATATTTGAAATATGAACTTATGGATTATGGCTGCTTGTTCCTCCCTAACATACTTGAATAGTTCTCCAGGGAGGTTATCTACCCCTGGTGCTTTGTTTTTTTAACTTTTTTACGGCTCTCACTGTGTCCAAGACGGATGGTGGCTTAAATGTATCCTCTCCATCTGCCTCAGATTGTAGTCTTGGATCTGGTGAGGCACTTGGTAAGTTTGAGCTTTGATTGAGTAGCTCATCAAAACTTAGGGCTACGGATGCATGATTATTTCTAAAATCATCGTCCAATCGATATCGATTCTCCAGGGGCCCCCAAACTTATCGCCTCATTGCGCACTTCAGCACTATTTAGCGGGTCGTAGTAAAACATAATTATTAACATGGAACTCTAAATATTAGTTCTATCGTTATCAGCAAATTTTATAAGCAGAGTACGTGAAATTACATATCGTAATGAGACTGCTACGAGCACCTCCATAGAATTCTGATATTTACATCTAAATTTTATTTTAAGTAACTAAATGGTCCATAATAATTTTATATAGCTACGTTTACAGTGAAACCATTACTTATTGCGAATGATGTAGCTGTGTGTGTGCTTCAATATTTTACTAAACGGAAGTTCAAATTTTGAAACGCTATATTTACTAGTAGCCATCATTCTATCGGGAATAGTCGCGTTTTCACATAATTATTCCGATTGGACCGGATAATATTCTTTTTCGGGTCAATTTTGGAGGGCACAGGAAAAACCGAATCCATTAATCAACCGTGTCCATTAACCGAATGGAATTCGATGTTTTTTTTCTAGATTGATCGGCAGAAATAATTATCCTTAGAACATAACGTCAACCATTTTAGGCGGTAATGATTTCCTTGGCTTTGGTAATGATGAGCTTTACACTTTGAGGTTTCTTCTTAATTAGATAATGATAAAATAAGATTTTTAACGCATTTTCTATATATTTTATCAATGTTTTACAATATTTAGTTATTTCTTAATGGCTACCATTGGAATAAAACTATTTTACTAATGTTTTGAAGGATTTATTAAAAATCATTGAATGTTGGAATTTTCCTTATTTATGTATTGGCATTTATATCCTAAGGTCATTCGTTCTTATAAAGTAAATGAATGATACACTTGCCAAAACAAAATCTACTAATTAAATGTCCCCCAAATAAACTTGACAAAATATCCTTAAAATGCAAGGATATTTTGTCGCGGATGTTACGCACTCTTTGGCGGTGAAAATATCTCGACAATCTCTGATATTACAGCAAGCAGCCAAAAGTCGCGTTCTTTCATGAAGGTTTTCCATTTTCTTTTAACAGTTTGCAACATTGGCTTCATTGCAAGCACAAGTTTAATAATCGTGTGAGACCTTCTGCCAAGGTTTCCATCATAATGGATTTCGTCCTCAATATCAAGTACCAGCCAGCATATTAGGTATTTGCTGGATCAAGTAGTGTATGAAACGGGCTTTAGAGTAGAGCAGAGGTATATAGAAATAGACAAATGCTTGTTGGAAACAAATAACTACTACCTATATGAAAATAAGTATAAAATTGAAAGAAGATTTGTTTGCACCAACTTACCAGTAAATTTAATGGGGACAAAGTAAATCCAATGTTGTTAAATCCCCCATTCCCGCCGGAAGTATAACATTTCGTAGTCTTGGGGTGCAGAAATGGGGGAAGGGGGATTAGAAATAGGGGAAGGGGCAGGAGGGGATGAGGGGGGAATGAAGGGAGGAGGAGAAGGGGAAGGAGGGGGAGTAGGGAATGGGGGGAGAGTGGGGGTGGGAGGGGTAGACAAGGGGCTGGATGGGGGAGGTGGTGGAAGGGGGTTGGAGGAGGGTGTGGGGCAACAGTCCTCCTCTCCTTTTTCTTCTTCTATCATCTTCTTTTTCTTTTTTTATTTTTTCTTTTTGTCTTCTCGGACGCATGACACTGCAACGTAATAGAATCAAATTAGTCGTTGGCTACGCCATGAACGATATTTATGGTCAAGATATCCTTACAAATGGCCAAGAAGGATGACCTTCTATTCCATACAACTCAAATACGGTATTTCTTTATCTTTAATTTTCTTACTTCTTTTGTCTGAAGTACATTTTTACCATTTAAAGCAATTATAAATTTATCAAATGCCTCCAGTTCATTCTATTTTTCCTCAATGTTACTAAAATTATTTATATCCGCCAATAAAAATGGGCTGAAACCGGAAACAAAGACATTCGGCCAACGTTACAGAATATAGTTCCATTCAATCCAACTTAATCGATCACAAGAAGTAGGTAGTTGTGCACCAGAGTGGTCTATCGGCAAGAGAATACTAAGGGATTCCATTCCGAGTACAGTTATGTACTTTTTTAAGTTTCAGTTTCATGGCCATTTATCGTTACCGTAAAAATTAGCATTCATGTGATATAATCGAGTACACGGGTTATTCGCGAACGCTTAATAAGATAAAGTTCTCTGAAAAGTAAGCCTATGTAGATGATAATGAAGAAGATAATACTCACATAGTCCACCCATTGTCCTTCACTTTATCTTTCTAATAATCTCTCTCTTTATGCTCTCTACGTTCAATGTTCACTGCTCTTATGTCACCCATGTCTTTCACTTTATCTTTTCCTCGATCTCTCACTTTTTCCGGAATCTTCACTTCTCTAACTAATCTCGCCGGAGAATGCAGATACCTTAATGTTAAAAATTAATATTTCCCAACAAAATTCTTTCCAAAATTGTTTTGCAACGATTATCAAAAGTCCTTACGGGTGTCTGACCACTGTTGTCATTTGAAGGCATTGAATTGCACTTTGAGGGACTTTGTGTCTACAGATATGTAGGATTACTTTCGGTTATAAAGGATAAAGGGCTTCTTTTTAACTTTAAAACAATAGTGTTGTTCATCAGGATTTATTATTTTTTTGTTTGCGTATAAAATTATTTTTAATCCATGGATAATGCTATTGGGAATACATCATCAGAAGAAGACTTGGAATTATTCGGGAATTTTCCAATCCTTGATATTACCGTGTATTATGCGGGAATTTCTGGTTAAATCAGGGAGTTTTTAAAACTATCATTTCAAGGCGTAAACATCCTTATTACTGGTCTTATATTAACTCACTTCGTGAGTTTAATCGCGTGTTTATTACCCAATTTTTGAATCCCTTTCCACTGTTCAATCTTTCCCAAATTTTGCAAGCATGTTTAATCTCGATGACAGTAAATGAATCATACATTATAATCACTAATTACCACGTCAATCTACTAAAAATAAATGGTTTCAATTGTATATTTCTTTTTCCTAAAATTACGCAACCCGCATTAACCCATTACCGCCCAAGTGGATCGTTTACGACCCATCACTCGACACCACTGTAGTTAATGGAACGAATTAGATAGCCCTGATGCAATGTTTTTTTCAGTGACTGGGAATTTTTGCTACGTGATGTAACCAGCTCCTGCTTATTTGAGTATTTCACTATGAAATGGCATGCTCTGCGACCAATATGGAACCTCAGTCCCATGCCTCTTCACAAAAATTGTAAGTATATGTTTGTATAAAGTGCATTGCGTGTGAATATTTCTGTAGTTTTATGTTCCTAAAACTACAAGTAATATCATAAAAATATTTGTTTGACGCGTTCGCAAACCATTTAATGATTTTTGGATTGGAAGTAGGGATTGGAAATTAAAATCCAGAATCGATTTTCGATTAATCGACTTTCGATTTTGGTTTTAAAAATCGATTTTATAAAAATTCGATTTTTTGCCCAAAATAATCGAAAAATCGAAATCGACATTTATTCATAGTAAAGCAATTGTCTGCTGAAATACGGATGTGTTGTTGTAACAAACTGCAAAATATGGGTTAATGGAAGCACAAGGGATAAGAACCGAATACAGTTAAATTTATTAATACAATATAGTATTATTCTAAAGATATCAATAAGATATACAGGAAAGTAATAATCCATAACAGATACTTATAAACATATAGGTAATATAAAAAGAAAATTACATATAGTTTAGTATCAATAAGAATTGTATATTGAAAAGTGAGCATACCACAAAATGAAAAACAGAATTTTATATATTTCTTGTTTGAAAAGCCGTTGAATCAGTGTTCCTCAGGGATGGACCTTAAGAAAACTAACATATTTAAATGTTCTCAGGATAATCGATTTTGCACCTGAGTTGCAATTAACCCGGCTAAGAGAAAATAGTCGCTAACACGGCTAGAGTAGACGGTAGAGGCAACTATAGATAAAGGTGGGTTTACACGTAGCAGTCGACTCCCATAACAGTCGACTGTTAAGCCCGACTCGTATGTGTGAACACGGACTGCGATGCGAGTAAGAGTCGATAGACGACTAGGTCGAACGTGATCGACCCTGGGTTCGAGCTATTACCAAAGTAGATGGACTTCTACTTTCCATCACAATATATCGCAACACTCGCAATATTCGCAAGCGATTGTGGCAAAGATAATTGAAGCAGACAGATTGAAAATTATAGAAGCAGGTTGATTGTAGATTATCCACAGCCATGGAAGGAACAGGGAGCATGCGGAAGTTGGCGGGGATCTCTCTGCCAGGGGGAGACCTTTTTAAATTTATAGAAAGTTATCGGGAGCATGAGTGTTTGTGGAACGCGAGGAGCGGAGATTATAAGAATATTGACTCCCGAAATGCAGCCATATTTCATATGGCGAGGGAGTTTGGTCTCACGCCGGAGGCTGTGAAAAAAAAATTTCCAGCGTGAGATCAACATACCTGCAGGAGAAGAAGAAAGTTTCGCTGAGCCAAAAAACTGGCTCTGGGGCAGGCGAAGTCCATGTTCCTGCCTTGGCGTGGTTCAAGGAACTGGAGTTTTTGGACGATGTAATCGTGCCAAGGAAAACGTCTTCCAGCGATGAGGTACGTTTAATAAAATGAATTAGAGCTTAGCACAGTGATTATGATGGCCTGGGTAATGGTTTTGTAGTACGTCTTCATTGAGGGGACACAGCATTTAAGAAGTAACTTTATTACATATGTCGTTATATTTTTAACGATAGATACTATTGGCGTTTTCTTATAGTTACATACATTACTAGCAAATGGTCATGACACTAGTAAACAGTTTAAGAAACATTTTTTTCTATTAGCCAATCCTTCAACAAGACTACCATACTATGTGGTTTGACTGCAGAAGCAACAAAGGAGACAAATTAATGTACTCATGCTTGAAACATTTCATATAAATTTTTATTTAAGGAAGAAATTCTCCAATAAAAAAATTAAGTCCTTTAGACCAAATAGTAAAACCCATTGGCTGACACCAGAAATGGTGAATATGAGTACCTACATAGTGAAAAGAGGGATTAACATAATTTTTCCAAATTCTATAAAATTATCTATAACCGTATGGGGTAACATCAATAATTTATTTAATACATCAATACAATATATGTAATAGCATGGTTTTCCACAAGGGTCCATACTAGGACCGCTACTAGTCTTAGTATACATAAATGAAATTGAAAAAGCAATACTCTCTCCAGAAATAGATAGCCACATGATACTCTATGCAGATGATATCTCACTAATAGGTGCCCACCCGAACTCACTTCAGTTGGAAATTGACATGCATACTATGGTGAACACAATATCTCAATGGCTGGTTGCCAACAATTTGCAACTTAACCTAAGAAAAACGGTTTTCATGACATTTGGTAATAAAGATCACTGGACAAGCATCTCAGTCCAAGTAGAAGATAGTTTGATTTCCGAGGTGGAATACATAAACTTCTTAGGTCTTTTTTTTGTAATTAAAACCTAGAGAGTTTTTCAGGTAATATTTTAAATTGCATAAAATTATGATGATCCCTAGCATGTACATGTATAATGTGATTCTCTATGCATGCTACAAAATATCTCTCTGACCAGAAATATAGATGTCCATCAATATAACACCAGAGGCAAACTCAATATTTTCAGTGACCATTGCAGGATATCAATCCTTCAAAAAAACCCAGAATTTTCTGAGCAAATATTATTTAACAAACTGCCTTCAGAAGTAAAAGCAATGCATAGCCTAGATCAAAAGTTCAAGAATATTATTTAGTTTTTTTTGTCGAAAAAATGCCTTTTACAGCATTCAGGAGTACATAAAGAGATAAAAAATCATAATCAATTCAATTTACTATTGCACGGCATTCCATTGGAAGGCTACTTCTCCTTCATTAAAAAATAATCTGCCATCTCTTCTCTGATGCACTGAACACTGGCTCTAGAATTATTGCCACCCTGTCGCATTTCAATGGAGGCCATTGGTGCAGCAATTTCTTCCACTGTATTTCCCCTTTGTACACCTAAGAAATTGTGCAGGGTACACGCACATTTAACAACATCCTCCACTGTGCTCAGCTGTAAGTTTAGGGGTCTATAAAAAAGTCTAAACCTATTGCACAGAATGCCAAAAGCATTCTCCACAATTCGGCGTGCCCTACAATGTCTGTAATTATACACTTTTTGCTTAGCCGTGAGTGGAGAACTGCGTGGGTAAGGTTTCATGAGGGTGTCTGCCAATTGAAAAGCCTCATCACCAAGGACAAAGTATGGCACTGATAATTCCCGACCTGGGAGTGGGGAAGGTGATGGCAAATTCCCTACAGTATTTAATATCCCGTACAGGGAGCAATTTTTGTATACCCCTCCATCTGACACTCTGCCATTGCATCCAACATCTATATACAAAAATTTATAGTTGGCATCCACTAGTGCCATGAGGACTACACTGTGTGACCCCTTATAATTAAAAAACATTCCCCCCTCATTAGCAGGTGCTGAGATGGTCACATGCTTTCATCAAGGGCACCGATAGCATGAGGATAATGCCATTGTCTGCTGAAGCCTTCAGCTACTACCAGCCATTCCTCAGGAGAGTCTGGAAGCTGAAATAATTAAGAATGTGAAACAGCATAAATATTAATACTTAATTAAAACAAATTTAAAGTTTACTGTATTGATACATTGTGTGATGTTGTTACAGGTCAGGGCAAGAGTTGATGAATCGGAGTGTGAGAAAGGGCAGTCACAAGGACCTTATAGGAAGAGAAGAAATGTGGATATGGCTCTCGGGGAGGCCATAGAGAAGCTCTCAGCCCCAATTACAATGGGGAAGGAAGACAGCTTTGGTGCATATGTAGCGGCACAGCTGGCTTTGCTACCTTCCGAAGAGAGTGACCGGCTGGAGAGGGATATTTTCAACCTGATCCATGAGAGGAAAGAGGAATTGAGGAGGAGAGAGAAGGAAAACAGCTCTTCTGATATTACTATTGAAGATATTGACATGAACGATTCCCCATCACCGACCTTACCATTTCACCCAAGTCTCTCGCTAGCCATTAAATATCAACCTCATCCCTCTCCTAAGGCAACTCTAAGTCCCCCCTTTCCCGAATCTCACCTAAGCCTATGTACTGCCTCACGAACCCCTCCCTCTACTTATGCTTCACGTGCACATTCACTTCATAAGGCATCAAGGAAGGCACTCCTGCCTTTGGCCTCACCAAACCCTGCCTCTCCTTCAACCTCACAAAACCCTCTCATTCTGCACTCTCAGGCAATACCTCCCCCATCATCAGCCACACATCCACCTCCCCCAAGGCCCTTCATTCCACCACACCCACCTCAATCCGTTTCACCAATCCCATCACACTTGTCAAATTATTCTGCTGCTCCGTGCATCAAAGCCATCTTTACTGGCCCAATTCCTCCAGCCGGCCACTAATGTGCAATCAGCAATGAGGAAATAAAGTAGAATATACTAGAATTTCATAAGAAAATAATTTAAGTTAGATGTATGACCTGGTGCTTTCCCGGCACAGTTGATGAATGAATTCTTCTCGGGTTTCCAACCAGGTTGGACCCTCCATTATGACCGACATTTCGATGCCCGACTCGTACATCGTCATCAGGGGTGTCGAGTGTCACTTAAATGCATAAGATGATGCACAAGTCAGGCATCATAACATTGGCCATAATGGAGAGTCCAACCCGGTTGGGAACCTGAACAGAATTCATTAATTTTACGTTAGGTGATGACATTTGACATTCTGTTGCCATTGAGGCCTTAGCAGCTTGTGTATTATGCAGTTCTTTGAAATAATGAACAGACATCCATCTAAATGAAGGGGTGACTACTTTTTGACCAATGACATCATACTGTGAATAATGTAGAATTTTTTATAAGGAAGAGATTTTTTTTCTGCCACGTCTTGTGCATTTTGTATTAATTTTTGAGTTATTCATGTTCAACTTTGAATGAGGGTGGTGAATACCTTGAAATATTGTGCATTTCAACAGAAAGTGTCAATTATGTATTTATATTTCAAGAAACATTTACTCTGACAGTAAAGCATTGTTTATCAAAAAAATGTAATGCTGTGAATGTTTTGTTTCACTGAAACCTGTATTTGATAAACATGGACGTAGGTCATTCCATGTCAATTCAACCAATTTTCAGGTGTTTACATTTTATCATGATAACGCACTTACAGCACAGATGAATTATTAAGTGCTAGAAGAATAAAATGTGAGTTACCTTAAATACTTGTTGTTGAAGAGCGGTGAAAATGGCAGAGCAGACTTCTGGAATAATTTTACAAATTGTAGACTTTGAAACTCTACTAAGATACTCCAGAGACCGATAGGAATCACCAGTGGCCAAGAATCTTAGACATATAGCCAGTCGCACCTTTGATGATATGGAGTCTCTCATAGCATTATTCATTCTTTCCAATTTTTGACCAGTCTGTTAAGAAGGATATGATTGATTGATTGATTGATTTATTCACCATAAAAGGACAAGATTACACTTGTATGGGTTTCGTCAAGTTTTACAAATAAAACAATACAAATAAAAATTACAAAATTCACACAAAAAAAAGAAAAATTTTACAAAAGAAAAATTTCAAACAAAGTTGTATTACAAAAATATGAGAAAAAAATATTATTTTTTTTAACATCGTTATGACTTTTTATCTCTCTATGTACTCCTGAATGCTGTAAAAGGCATTTTTTACAAAAAAATCTTTTAAAGTATTCTTGAACTTTTTTTCTTGGCTATGCATTGCTTTTACTTCTGATGGAAGTTTGTTAAATAATATTTTCCCAGAAAATTCTGGGGTTTTTTGAAGCATTGATATCTTGCAATGGTCACTGAAAATATTGAATTTGCCTTGGTGTTTAGTGAGGAATTTTAAAAGCCTTTCTTCCATTAGTTTTTCGAGTATTTTTGAAATGCCGGATATTAGTGAGATTGGCCTATAATTCTCTAATTGATCTTTGGCGCCTTTTTTATGGAGTGGAATGACTTTGGTTATTTTCAATTCTTTAGGAAACTGACCCATTAAAAAAAATATTTATTTGCTATATTGGTAATAGGTATGATGAAGTACTCCTGACATAGCTTTAAAAGATAATTTGATATACCATCATCCCCACTGGACTTTTTATTCTTCAAGTTTCTGATAACCTTTCTGACTTCAATTTCTGTTGTGGGGTTGAGGTAAATGGATTCATTTACACATTTTAAGCTACATATTTCGCTTTTTTGTTTATTATTTTGTCCTTTATTTTCCTTAACAATATTTATGAAGAATGCATTAAATTCGTTTGCAATATCCTGAGGGTCACTAATTTCTTTACTGCTATTTTTTAGCGAGCTGCAGCTATTTTTTCTTGGTTCCGATACTTTGCTGGAATTTTCATTTTTTACCACCGACCACAGTGCTTTCGTTTGATTGGAAGAATTATCAAATATTTTTTTAACATGATCACTTTTTGCCTTCTTAATAAGTTTCCTGTAGTCCGATTTTAATTTATTTTTTACAGCCATTAAACTAATATCAAGTTTACTGGCCTTGATTAAGGAATTGAGTCTACTTCTAGCAACCAGGACCTCCTTTGTTATCCAGTTTTTTTCTCTATTTGATGTGTTTTTAATAACCACCCTTTTTAACGGAAAGCAAACGTCCCAATGATAATCAATAATTGATTTGAATATATAAATCATTATTTTAATAGGTAGGTACATGAACTTTTACCCGATTCCCATTATTGTTGCAGTAATAAATAGACATTAGGCAATGTTAAAAACCAACCATAGCATGCAGTAAAAGGAATTGTTCGTGGTCAACACGTAAAAAATTCCTGTAGTCCTCGCCGTCGCAAAGCAGGAGATCTTTGAGAAGTGTATCTTCTAATCCAAGATCAATCCTCTTCGCTAGGTGTTCCTTCACCCACCACCGTCTTCTATTTTCTTCCTCCTGATTCTGCAGCTCTCTAACAAGGAGGATTCTAAGAAGAGCTCGTCGCCTTTGCTGTAAAATAGCTGCCATTGTCAATTGCTGTCTGCTGGCAATACGCTGCGATAGTTTGTTTGCGATTGTTCGGACGTGGTGTGGACACTTCGCGCCGGTAGCAGTAGCGATATATCGCGTATCGAACGACTATCATAGCAGTCGACTGCTACGTGTAAACCCAGCTTAAAATCCAACTGGCTAGTTTGTATACGTGAGGATATTCTCCCTTAATCTCCTTCCATGCTTGTAGTGGATTAGAGTTGGAATTGCGGTTGACTGGAGGGCGGTTAACGAACTGGCGCAGCTCGATTTGCAAAATTCAAACGCCTTAGCAATCTAAAAATCGAAAATCGATCGGCTAGAATCGATTTTAATCGGTTTTTCAAAACAAAAAGTCGACTTCGATTAAATCGAAAATCGGAGTGTGATAATCGATTTTCGATTAAAATCGAAATCGATTTTCCAATCCCTAATTGGAAGTGAATGATGGGTCGTAAACGAACCATTAGTCGCATCCCCGGGAAAGGGTTCATCGCGAATAACACGCTCAAATAATAATTTCATCTGTTTATTCGCCACTTTGGATTACATCGCGACAGTAATTTAGATCATCTTTAATTCACTTTAATATAAAGGAAAAATAATGAATGCAATTTACTTTTGACAATGAATTATGCGTCTTATTTGTTTATTTATTCATAAGAATACGATGAAGCGGAGCGGAGCGGCTGAAGCCAATATGGCCGTTGGTGCTACATCTCGTGTTTTTTCCTCCGTTCCTCTAAGTATCATAGCAGTGTTAATTTTGCACCCCTGGGTGTATTTGCGGCATCCACCGAAGGGTAATTCTTCCCTCTTCAAGAATGAGTTCGAGATCGAGAGGTTTTCTTCGATAAGCAGCGGATATTCGCAAATCTCGTGGAACGGACTCTCCGTGGCCGGTCTACCGATCTTTCACCGCCGCCTTCCCACCAACTCGGAGTCGTCACCCGGCAACCGCGGCCGCCTCTCCCCGGCATGGAAACGCCTCGCGCTCCTAGTGATACTTTCCTGGGACGAGCACATCAACCCTGGCCCCCTGGACGCGTACTCCCTGAATGTGATAAGTCTCCAAAATAAGATTTCAGTGGTGTCTTCCCATATCACCGAGCTTTCCGCCTTCGATGTGATCGCCCTGACAGAAACTTGGCTCAGTGCAAATGTCTTTGATAGTGAATTGGCTTTCACCACCACTCATCAAATCTTTCGCCGCGATCGTGGTTCCCGTGGTGGAGATGTTTTGCTGGCGATTAGTTTCGATTACACTGCCACTCGAAGGACTGATCTTGAGACCGATTGTGAGATCATTTGGACACAAATCCGCGTCAGTAACAGCCCCAGCGGTGATCATAGTTCTAAGCTTTTTATAGGCTGTTACTACCGCCCACCTAACGATGATTTGTGATGTGATCTTTGGAGGCCTGTTTTGATTCTGTTTTCCTAGCCCGTGCATATGGTGATGTCCTGCTGTTCGGTGGTTTTAATTTTTCAGTCAATTGGACCTCCTCCTCATCCGGTTCACCATCCAACCAATCTGACGATTTTTTCCTCGACCATTTTGTGGACTATCTCGGCCTCCATCAGTCCAATCCCTTCCCCACAAGAAAATCGGCAACGCTGGGCTTCATACTTTCCTCCACCCATGTGCATTCCGTGTCAGCAGGCAGAAATATTTTCTGAACAGACCACGTATTCCTGTAGTATTCTTTGACATTCCCCTTATCTCTACGACGCCAAAATCCCACGCCTCCGACCCTTCAGGTGTTGGAACAAAGCGGACTGGCCTGCCATTAACCGCACTCTCTCGCTACTTGGAACCTCCTGGAGCTTGGGTCACCCTCGAAGATGCGCTCCAACTCTTTTACGACCTTCTCCACGCGGCCATCGCGGACCTCGTCCCTTCTCGACGTCTGTCAAAGGGGAAGCCACTGTGGCTCACAGCAGAGACATTCCGGATCTTAAGAAACAAGCTTGCTGCCTGGAAACTTTGGAAGCGCTCTCCCAACCCCTACACCCGTGAGTCCTTTGTCCATCTTCGCCGCCACGCTCGACATCTTCTCCGTCGTGACTACACGGACTACATCAAAATAATTACTTGTCACATCAAGGTAAACTCCAAGAGATTCTGGTCGCTGATTGATACCAAAAGAAAAACCCGACGCATCCCGCATAAACTCTCAGCCGGTGTGGTGACATATGAAGGTGACGCCAGGCTCCAATGATTACTTCTCTAATTTCACCCCTTCTCCTCCTAATATGAACCGGATGAACAGGGAGCGGAAACCGGATGAACAGGGGGGAGCCCTGTTCATCCGGTTTCCGCTCTTTCCCTTGCGTCTATCTCCACCTCTCCTTGCGAAATCCTAAAGTATCTATCATCCCTACCCATTAGCAAATCAACTGGTTTGGATGATATTTCCTCAATTTTCCTTCATCGTACGTCTGGCGCTCTCTATATTCCCATCTCCAACATTTTTAACAGATTCCTTTTATCCGGAACTTTCCCAGCGCAATGGAAGAACTCCAATGTAACCCCCATTTTGAAATCCGGTCCTAAGGATAAAATTGATAATTATCGCCCCATTTCCATTTTACCAGTGTTGTCCATAATCTTTGAGCGTATTCTCCATGATCGCATTCTTCATTTCACTCTCCCATACATCTCACCCTTTCAGCATGGTTTCCTTCCTGGTGGCTCCTGCCTCACTAATCTATCCATTTTACATCATCACATTATTTCTGCATTCGAAAACGGGTCGCAACTCGACGTCTGTTATATAGATTTCTCTAAAGCTTTCGATTCCGTCAATCACAACCTCCTTCTACCCAAACTTCAGTCCCATTACAATATACATGGCCCCATATTTCCCTTATTTCTAACTTTTTGAATTCTCGCAGCCAGCGGGTTTTAACAGATGGAATTTCCTCGAAGTATTTGCCAGTTACCTCTGGAGTCCCCCAGGGCAGAATTCTTGGCCCTCTTCTATTTGCACTCTATGTAGACGACCTAATTGAAGATGTTCTACCCTCTGGTTGCAGCATTCTTTTATATGCAGATGACTGTAAAGTAATTTTGAGGATACCGGGACTAGCCACGGTAGTTACCTTGACGGAGTCACCCGCAAGTGCACATAAGTGCGATATTCCACAGAGGAAAAATCTTTCGCCTTGACCGGGATTCGAACCCGGATCCCTCGATTTCGCGCCGAGTGCTTTAACCAGTTAAGTTACCGAGGCCTTCCCCCCTGTGGAAGCTATAAAGCCACCAAATTATCCACTGGGGAGAAGGACGCCTCGGTAGCTTAACTGGGTAAAGCACTCGGCGCGAAATCGATGGATCCAGGTTCGATTCCCGGTCAAGGCGAATGATTTTTCCTCTGTGGAATATCGACTGTAAATTATTTAGAGCAATTAACAGTGCGGCGGATTCCCTTAATTTACAGTCATCTCTAAATGCCATTGATAGCTGGTGCGCCAAATGGAAATTGCGCGTGAATCCTGAGATGTCTGCTGCATTATCCTTCTCCTTAAAACGCAAAACCATCTCCTTTACCTACGAACTTTCCAAGCACCCTACGTTAGTTCCCACAATGACCTAGGGGTTACCTTTGATCAAAAGTTGATGTTCCATGAATATATTTCTAGTATTTCTAAAAAGACAATGTCGATATTGGTAATTCTCTATCGGCTCAAAGAAATAACGGACCCATTTGCCCCAAAATCTGTGTTTCTTGGATGTGTACTACCTATACTAGAATATTGCTCTCCCATCTGGTCAACTGCGTCCCGCACCACTCTTAAATTACTCAACCGCCCCCTTAACTTCTTTTTAGCCACAGTCCGTCATCGCGTGCCCTCCCTTAGGCATAGCTCATGTGAAGAAATCCTATCACCTCTTGGCCTATCACACCTCTCCCTTCGCCAGCTGACTTCGGACCTTAAATTCCTGCACTCCATCATGAATGGGTCCTTCCGCTCTGATCTTCTTCTTTCCTATTTTTCACTTTCCGCATCCCAGCCCGCATCACTCGCAATATGAGTCTGTTACACACACCCAAATTCCGTCTCTCCATTTCCCAACGATCACTATTCTACCGCCTACCTTCATCTTTCAATGCCCTAACTAATAGTCGCCCCACCCCTTGACCTTTTCTCCTCACGCAACGTCTTTTTCTCCCAACTGAAACGTAATGCGTAAAATGCATGTCATCTTCGCCTCATTCTTGCCTTGTTTATATTTTGAATATTTCTGTTTCGTTTCTGCTACTATTGTTGTTTTTTAATTTATTCTGTTTATTGAACCCAATGTAAAGGCCTTAGTTGCTGTTTTTGGAGTTTTTGATAGTAAATAAATAAATATAAATAAATGAAAATTCTTAAGTTTGCGACGTACGGACGTAATCCATTCTCAATCGGATGTATTTCATTCAAAGTTCTGGTGGTCTGACTGTTGCGGAGATCCTCGAGAAGCTTGAATTTTATATTCCGGAAGAAGTTCCTAGGTCTGGGGTCGATATATATATATATATATATATATATCAGTTCTCCGGACGAGGAAGATGGAATTACCGACGGTGACTCGGGAGATGAAGACTGCAATGACCCGGACCACCTTAGCCGTCGTCACCTCTATGCGGAAGGAGAGATAGTGGAGATAGTGATGCAAGAGGCCAAGGATCCCGTCACTGTGATTGAAGATCCTGACGGAAGACCATTAGGGGAGGAGACGTCACATTCTGGAGGAAAAAGGAGATGAATTAAACATGTTTCTTCTGAAGCAACTTTGCAGAACATTGCCATATTGCTCCAAAATCGACACAACAAAGTACCCTTAGGGGGATAAAATGGGTTAGGGGTGATTTGAAAGTACGTGATTATCCCATTCGGCACATAAAACATCCCGCCGCGAAAGATTTGACGCAAGATTCTCCACCCCAAGATTTATTGATGACTTTCCTGGGAGGAGAAACTGTTTTACGATTGGTGAAGTGTTGTGTTAGGTATGCAGTGCAGGAAATTAATGTGAACTTTAATTTATCCCTAGAGAAAATGTAAACATTTGTTGGAACGTTGTATGTTAGCGGTTACGTGACTTTACCAAGCAAAAGAATGTATTGGGAGAGAGCTGATAATGTAAATAACATTCTTCTTAGCTATATCATGCGACGAAATCGTTTCATGAATTATTTCGCTATTTAAATGCATGCGAAAATACGGAAGTGGACAAAATGGGCAAACTAAGAGGCTTTTTAGATGAGTTGAATATTGCATTCATCATAAATTCTCCTCATGAATGCAATATCTCGATTGATGAATCAAAGATCCCTTATTTTGGCCGTCACGGATGCAAACAGTTCATCCGTTGTTAGCCCATTCGCTTTGGCATCAAGGCGTGAGTAGCTGCACAGCGCATCGGTTACCGCATGAATGTTGATATCTATCAGGGACGTAAAGCCGGAGAGGTAAGATCGTCAAATATGAGCTCAGGGGAATCAGTAGTTTTGAAGTTTGTGGCTTCACTGGAAAATAAATTCCCCAATCTAAATTTTAACTTTTACTTTGACATTTTATTTACCTGCTGTAATTTGTTGGATAATATAGCAATAAAGGGTTTGTATGGCACTGGCTCAGTTAGAACATACAGGGTAGATCGCTGCCTCATTCCGTCCAAGCAAACGATGAACAAGAAAGTGAGAGGTTCGCATGAATCATTTGTGGATAAAGAGTCAAACACTATCGTCGTTAGTTGGATAGATAACACCGTCGTCAACATCATGTCCAATCAACATGGGGTCACTCCGATACAGGAAGTCCCACGATACACTGTAGCAAGAAGAGAGAAAGTAAAAGTACCGCCGCCTAATGTCTTCAAACAATACAGTTCCGCAGCATGGGCGGAGTGGATCTTATGGATCATAATATTGCGGAATATCGAATTTAGATTCGTGGAAAAAAATCGGTACACTCCGATTATGCTCTGGCTTTTTGATGTGTGCATGAATGATACTTGGATTCTGCACCGATCCAAAGTCAAGATATGTCTGCACTAAACTACCGCCGTGAAGTGGCACGGGCAATATTGTTGAAGTACGGCACTCCGCCTAAGCTGGTCGCTCGCAATTATCTTGATACTGTAGCGGAAGATCAGAGAAAAGATTATGGCGGACTTAACCCTATTACGAAACAACTGAGGCGCAGGTGTCGTAATTGTAAGAGTAAAACGACAAAGTCTTGAGAAAGGTATGAAGTCTTCATGACAACTGTTTAGCACGAAACCATAGTTTGTAATTTATACATATTACACACACAGTTTGACTTTTTGCCAAGATTCTTATTATTAATTTTGTAAAGATGCGTTAATTGTGAACTTTTGTAGATGTTTAATTTGAATTATAATTGTTATGCTTAATGTTATAGATAAATATTGCATACTAGTAGAAGAGTTCATCCAATATATCACAATTCATAATGTCGGCATACATACGCAAGGGGAATACGTAAGCGTATTGCGCTGCATTCTTCACGCAATGTTCCTGTTTTCACCAAAATTCAACATTTTGTCAGAATAGTGCTGAAATTGAGTTATGCAAAAATATTTGTAATTTAAATACTGAATAAAGAAATAAATAAACTTGATAAAATATCCTTTAAATACAAGTACTAAGTGAAATACTTTCGTTGAGGAATCCTTAATTCATGGCACTTTTCTGCCAAACTAGTAGTTAATACAAATCAAATAAAAAATATTTCATGATAATGGTCCTTCGTACTAAAAGCTATAAAAAACCGACCTGGCTTAAAAAGGTCTGAACTCAGAGAATGTACTAATGTAAATGCCGAACAGACTCATTAATGTAGCTACTGCACCTAGCTATAATCTTAATCGAGGTTGCCAGCCTTATTCTAATTTAGAACTCTGGAAGAAATGTTACACTGTTATCCCAAAAGTAACTCAACTCCCCAAATCCCCGATATTTTTGCTTCTTATCAACGGTTTAATATTCGCAAAAGAGGCTTTTATATTGGGCAGGGTAACGCTTTTTCTTTTCGAGTACGTACTTCAATCATTCCAGCATTATGCATTAAGTATCTATTTCATGTACGTACCTTTTCAGATAGAAATAATATAAATACCTAAATGATTGGAGTCTCAAACTGAGTACACGTTTTTATATATAAAACTTTAATTTTAAAAATGCCTTATCAATCGTAAATAAAAGGGTCGCTCACCTTCAGGTAATACAGCTTTTCCACAAAAATTTCATACGTGAAAGTTGAGCCTCAGGGATTCGGTCTTGCACTGGGAAAATTTTATTTTCACACTAGTGAAGTAGAATAAGTTTTGTTAACAAAAATTTTGGCATTATTTACAGAAAAACCCAAAGCAAAAGAGTGCACACACTTTATTTCACATTTACAAATTTTAGAGAAGTCTCAATCACAGATTCAATTTCAGGAGAAGATATTCGTGGTAGGAATTGAAGATGATCCCTTCGGAAGAAACTCGGCTGTAGCCTTATCGCTGTGCAAAGTAGGGCATGTTAGCAAGTAAGGCGACAAACTCTTCTTATAATCCTTCCTGATGGAGAGCTGCAGAAGCAGGAGGAAGAAAATATATTATGACTGACCTAAGTTTAAAATAACCTCTCCTCAAAGATCTACTCCTTTGTGACGGCGAGGAATATTGGAATTCTTTGCTTTTTGACCACGACTATTCCTCGACCATTATATGCTATGGATAATTGTTTTTAGTTTTCTAGAGGATATTTCGTAATGTAGCAATATTGAAACTGATATTAAACTGAATCTTAAATTTTGAAACGCTATATTTAGTAGTAGCCATCATCCTATCGAGGAGAGTCGCGTTTCCGCATTTAGACCGGATAAAATTCTTTTTCAGGTCAAAATTTGGAAGACACAGGAAAAAAAGAATATTAGGAACTAATCGTTTAACTAGTATCCATTAACCGAATGGAATTCGATGTTTTTTTTCTAGATAGATCAGCAGAAAAAATTATCCTTAGAACATAACGTCAACTATTTTAGGCGGCAATGATGTCCTTGGTGAGCTTTACACTTTGAAGTTTCTTCTTAATTAGATGATGTTAAAATATGTTTTTTTACACATTTTCAATCTTTTTTATAAATATTTTTACAATATTTTGTTATTTGCTAATGTCTAACATTTGACTATAACTATTGTACTAATGTTTTGAAGGATTAATTAAAAATCATTGAATGTTGGAATTTTCCTTGTTTATGCATTGGCATACATATCATAAGGTAATTCGTTATTATAAAATAAAATAATACACCTACTAAAACAAAAGCTACTAATTAAATGTCCCCCAAACAATCTTGACATAATATCCTTAAAATACAAGGATAATTTACCGCGGATTTCACACACTATTTGGCGGTGAAAATATCTCGAAATTCACTGATATTACTGCAGCAGGCATATGTCGCGTTCTTTCATGAAGATTTTTCATTTTCTTTTAACAGTTCGCAACATTGCAATCACAAGTTCAATGATCGTGTGAGACCTTCTATCATGGTTTCCATATTAGGTTCTGTCCTCAATATCAAGTACCAGCTAGCATATTAGGTCTTATGCTGGATCAAGCATCGTGTGGAATGGGCTTTAGAGTAGAATTAAAACCAGTAAGAAAGAAATATGCTTGTTGGAAACAAATAACTACTACCTTCATGACAATAAGTTCAAAATTGAAAGAAGATTTGTTTGCACCAACTTACCAGTAAATTCATTTGGAGAATGTAGAACCAAAATTTGAAAATCCCCCATTCCCGCCGGAAGTATATAATTTGGTAGTCTTGTGAAGCATCGGAGGAAGGGGGATGAGAAATAGGGGAAGGGGCAGGAGGGGATGAGGGGGGAATGAAGGGAAGAGGAGAAGGGGAAGGAGGGGGAGAGTGGGGGTGGGAGGGGTAGACAAGGAGCTGGATGGGGGAGGTGGTGGAAGGGGGTTGGAGGAGGGTGTGGGGCAACAGTCCTCTCCTTTTTCTTCTTCTCTCATCTTCTTTTTATTTTTTATTTTTTTCTTTTTGTCTTCTCGGACGCATGACACTGCAACGTAATAGAATCAAATTAGTCGTTGGCTACGCCATTAACGATATTTATGGCCAAGATATCCTTACAAATGGCCAAGAAATGACCTTATATTCCATACAACTCAAATACGGTATTTCTTTATCTTTAATTTTCTTACTGTTATCGTCTGAAGCTAATTCCTATACTTAAAACAATTATAAATTTATCTAATGCCTCAAGTTCATTCTCATTTTCCTCAAATTACTAAAATTACTTATATCCGCCAATAGAAAAGGGCTGAAACCGGAAACAAAGACATTTGGCCAACGTTACAGAATATAGTTCCATTCAATCCAACTTAATTAATCACAAGAAATAGGTAGTTGAGCACCAGAGTGGTCTATCGGCAAGAGAAAACTAAGGGACTCTATTCCCGAGTACAGTAATGTACTTTTTTAAGATTCAGTTTCATGGCCGTTTATCGTTACCGTAAAAATTAACATTAATGTGATATAATCGAGCACACGGGTTATTCGCGAACGCTGGAAAAATAAAGTTCTCTGAAAAGTAAGCTTATGTAGATGATAATGAAGAACACAATACTCACATGGTCCACCCATTGTCCTTCACTTTATCTTTCTAATAATCTCTCTCTTTATGCTCTCTACGTTCAATGCTCACTGCTCTTTTGTATCTCGCTGGAGAATGCAGTTAGCTTAATACTCAAAATTAACGTTTCCCTAGATGATAATGAGTAACAAAATACTCACATAGTCCACCCACGACACTTAATCTTTCAATTAATCTCTCTTTAATTTCACTGAATGTTCAATATCCTCAGTTCAGTTCAATCCAAGTATCTCACTGGAGAATGCACTCCTGCCCCAGTAGTGTACTTTTTTAAGTAGTAGTATTTATTTTATAGGGTGCGTCGGCAGCTAAGGCCGTTTTGCACCATCCACTGACTTGAAAAATGAAAGAGAACAAGTCCGATCTCAAATATGTTTGGAATAATTAATAAAGGGTAGCAATTTTATTTTATTGAAAAGGTCAGTTGAGCGTAAGAATTCGATGAGTCGAGAGACGTGACCGGGATTGTCTCCTAGCACTTCAGCTAGGTTTACCCCGAGGTTGTGACTCACCCGTGCGACCCGATATCCTTCACAGTCCGTCAGGAGATGTCGCACTGTTAGTGGACAATCGCAATCTTCGCATTGGGGTTGAATTATCTCTTCCGTGAAGAGGTATGAATGGGTTAGTACGCAATGACCTATCCTCAAATGTGCTAAAACGATTTCCTCCCGGCGGGCATTTCTCACGGAGATCTCCCACGCAGATATTACAGGCTTAATTTCACGAAGTTTGTTGTTTTGAATCGCAAGCCATTGGGTCTTCCAATTTTGTCTGATTATTTTTCTCATGGCATTTCCCAGTTCTTCAGCTGGTATTAGGGGTAGTTCGTAGTCCGGGGACCTGAGTGCGTCTTTGGCAGCTGCGTCTGCATTCCCATTCCCGGTTATTCCCATATGTCCAGGGATCCAAGCGAATCTTATAGTGATTCCTTTCTTACCCAGGGATAACAGGGTACATTGTATTTCCTGAACAATGGGATGACCAGGGATATGGACTGGAGAGCGCTGTAGGAAACTGTGCAGATCATAAATGACGCATTACTGTTTTTAATGTAACGGAGAGCAATTCTTATGGCAGTGAGCTCTGCCGTAAAAACCGAACAGTACGGGTGCAATTTTGCCTTTATGACTCCATGATATGGGGATACTACGGCGCACCCACAGGAAGTATCTGATTTGGAACCGTCGGTATACACGAATGTAAATTCGGAGTTTCCATCCTGGTATTCCTTAAATAGTTGCTGGTATTCTACCGGCAGAGTAGTGGATTTAGGGCAGCGAGTAAGCCGAAGTCTCAAAGCTGGCCGGGGAATTAACCACGGCGGAACATTAATGTACCCGGTAGGGTACGTGGCGGGCAGGCTAAAATTGCGTTCTGCAATAAGGTTTCTAAAGCGAACACTAAGAGGTTTAGTGGCTCTTGTATTTCGGTTAAAAAGGTCTAAACGCCTAGGGTGATAAATAATGTTAAAACAGGGGTGGTTCGGCACGGATAAAATTTTTGCGACATAATTGCACATCAACGTGTCCCTACGATTGGATAAAGGAGGCTCTCCTGTATCCGCGTAAATGCTCAAGACGGGAGAGGTCCTGAAGGCACCGGTTGCTAACCGCAGCCCAGTATTATGGACCGTCGACAGCGGTTTCACGTAAGTCTCACGGGCGTAGGAGTATACTATGGATCCGTAGACTAGAGCGTACTAATGCTCGATACAGCATTAACATTGAGGTACGATCTGCGCCATGTCGAATGTGATAAAAAGCGTAAAATGTTTAAAACTATGAAACAATTGTCCCTTAGCGTTCGAAAATGTTCGCGCCAATTCAGGCGCCGCGCCGGTCCACAGTCATACCCAGGAAACGGACGTCCTCAACGTAGGGAAGCTCCCTACCATTGATATATAGGGACGGTGGAACATAAACATCCCGCCCCCGATAAAAATGGATGCATTTCGTTTTCTCAGTAGAGAAACAGAATCCGTTCCTCTGAGACCAGCCTGAAAGCTTATTCAGTGTCAACTGAATTAGCCTAGAGGCACTCGTTACCTTTGACGACTTGCAGAAAATAGCGAGGTTGTCAACAAACAGGGAGCCCATAACTGGGGAGAGGATACACTCGGCCACATCGTTTATCGCAATGGCGAATAAGGTCACGCTTAGTACGGATCCCTGCGGTCCGCCATTTTCTTGTGGGAAAAAACTAGATAAATATTCACCTATTCCAACTTTAAAAACACGGGCAGATAAATTTTTTTTGATGAAAATAGGAAGATTTCTTTTAAAACCCCATTTATCAAGTGTCATCAGAATTTTGTACCGCCAGACACGGTCATACGCTTTCTCCAAGTCGAAGAAAACGCCAATTACGTTTTGCCGTAAAAGAAATGCTTCCTGAATGAAATTGTCAGTCCTGACGAGGTGGTCGGAGGTTGACCTACCCCGCCGAAGGCTGCACTGAATATCCGAAAGTAGGTTCCGCCGCTCCAACCACTAAACGAGACGACGGTTTACCATTCTTTCCATCACCTTGCATACGCAGCTGGTGAGAGATATGGGCCTATAATTGCTTGGGTCTGATCCGTCTTTTCCTTGTTTAAGGATAGGTACGATTATTGACTCCCTCCAAGGGTCTGGAAAGCTACCCTCTGACCAAATTTGGTTAAGGGATCGCATCATATGCGGGAGCGCCTCATCAGGAAGATTCCGTAAAAAGGCATTATGCACCGTCTCCATTCCTGGTGAGCCGTCACGAGACTCTAAGATGGTGGATGTTAACTACCACATAGAGAAGGGGTCATAGTAAACCTCGGCGGAATGTCTCAGGTTAAAATTCAGAGGTATCGCCTCATCCTGCTCCTTCAGTGTTCTAAATGGCATGTCGTAGCTGCAGTTACCACTCGTCTCCGCAAGTCGACGTCCGAAGCACTCACTTACTTCGGGAGGGGTCGTCAGTTCTCGATCTTTCTCCTTCAAGGATGAAACCGCAGGATGGTAGTTGGAGCCTGAGATGCTTTTTATCCTCCTCCAGATGTCCGATATGGGAGTTCTATAGTTTATACCAGATACAAATTCCTCCCATGAAGCCCTTTTGGCCTCTTTCACGACTTTTCGATTAGGTAGGTAGGATTTAGTTTAATGGGTGCGTCGACAGCTACGGTCATGTCGCACCACGCACGATCCTATTTTTCAAGCGTTTCATAAAACAAACGACATCAAGCTATAAGGTATTATCCGTTTACCGCTATACATAGAAATATATTCTTATTTCAAACATTTAGAGTTTCATCAATAGATTGGTTTGCCGTAAAACTTGCATTAAAGTACTGACACTAGATGGGTTGTCACGGAGAACATTTTCCAAGTTACCTCGGATCCCTAATTTCTCGCGGGCATCTCGGTACTTTACACATTCCGTTAGAATGTGAAGCACACTGAGGGGAGAGTCGCATTCATCACACTTCGGTGGGATTTTCTCGTCAGTAAAGAGATACGAGTGGGTCAGAGCACTATGTCCTATCCTCAAGCGGGTGATGGCCACCTCTTCCCTCCGATAATTTCTGATAGAAGAAGTCCACGCTGGTGGCCCCTCTACAAATCAAGAGAAACTGTCTGCAAAAGCATTTTAAAAATAGAAAAAAATTGAACAAGGAATCATGGACCATATACCCATACAGGATTCTTGGAAAATATGGTTGGTATATTTTGTTATATTTATAGTGTGGGGGATAGTACAGTCTTTTTCAAGGTTTCCCTTTGAATTTGATCCCTTGTAAATTTGAATGTTAACAGATTCATTTGAAATGGCAAAGGAACGGTTGCCTGTGGCATTAGACACATCAAATTTAGATACTGATGCAGAAACACAAAGGAGGAGTAGGAGGAAGAGAAAGCCAGAGAGAGGTTTCTCTATTCTAGCAGCAGTGATGAAGAAGGGCAGATTTTGGGAATGAGAGTTCTTCCCTCCCCCCCTAAATTCCCAAGAAGTGAAATGGAGAGAGCTGACATTCCATAGACAAGATGATAGACAAGAATATGCAACAGTTGAGATGTCCAAAAGAAAACTCACGGCAGGTCAGAAGATGGGTTGCCATCAACATCTTGTACGCAGCAAACCAGTGGTGGAAATGGTAAGTCATATTACAAATACTTTCATTTGTTCATTTCTACATTTCTCGTATAAATAACATTATTGCAATTAGTCATGATATATTTAACTTGCCAAACCTTACTTAAAAATTTCCTCTTTTTTTGAGAGTCATATCTCTCCCTTTTATTCAAATTAAGGACTGAAATACTGTTTTCGAGTGACTATGTGTCAGACTTGAGAAATCTCATGAACTAATACATTGCCACTTAACCCTTTATTAAGTTATATAATGGTCATAAGTGAAGTCTTACGAGAACTGTGACTTAAGTGGAGCATATTTGTGTTTCTTTACCTACATTCAGAATTATCTACATTCTTGTATATTTTGTGTAATAATTCAAAGCAAAACTTACATACTCGTATGCCACAGTGTGGTGAAACGCGCGTCGTGCCAGCGTAAGAAAGTTTATGGAATTAACAAAGGCGCAGTCCGGGTAGTGAAGGATTCATAGGACAAATAAACAAGGCTGCAGCTAAAAATGATCCTTTAGACTGTGTCAACCACTGGATTATACTCTCCTATCCTGTTAAGATACTCAACGCACATATCAACGTTGATTAGCGGAACTCAATTAAGACATTGAATGCAAACATATTCATGTACACAAGGTAAGATATCAAGCTGTTTATCACTCAGAAGACGGCTCAAGAGAACCGGTGCGACGAGGTCACCATCTATCAACCTAGGTGATATTTATTAAGTAGTAATGAGTCTTCGTGGCCCATTATTGGGTTTCCCGTGCATTAAAGAGGACAAATAATCACTCAACTCTCCGTGCACGAAATGGAAAACGAACGAATTAGATCGATCACAACAAACAAGATAGGATATGAACTCCTCAAATGAACATGCTAACATTGATCTTCAGGCTTTGTGGTTTTCTTATAAAATAAGTTCAATTTTTTTCACACCCGTTGAATTTCAACGGGTACCTTCAGCTAGTCATTGATAAGTGTGCTGCTGAATTTGACAATAGACTTCTACATTTCCAAAATATGTGGTGAATAGCAACTCAATTGTAACAGCCATTTCCAGCATCCCCTCAAAATTGAATTCTTGTCCCCAGATTATAATATTCCAGTAAAATTTTAAAAGGTTTAAATGATAATTTTACACTTGTGTACGTCTTCATAATTGCGACATCAACTACGAAGTAAAATTCCTTGACATTTCCCTGACTTCCAAAGTATTTTTGTCAAACTTCCCTAAGCTTTCACATGTGGGTTATAAACAAGGTACACCATTCCATCCAAAAAATATTTTGCAAACAAAGTTATCCCATATCTGTACGAGGAAACAAAGAAAAAAAATAGAAAAATTGTTGCCTGAAGCTAAATTCGTTGCTCTTACAACAGACATGTGGACATCAACAGCCACCGATGACTACATGAGTTTGACGGCTCACTTTTTGGATTCAAGTCATGCTTATCATCATGTATGCTTGGAATAAGTCCCATTTCTAGAGCTTTCACACTCCGGTGTGAATATTCGCAACTTCATTTAACTAACTGTAGAAGATTGGGGTTTGACTGACAAAGTTGTATGCATTGTCCGAGATAATGGGAGGAATATTGTATCTGCACTTGAAGGGAGTCTATTTAATCAATCACATTTCTTGCTTAGCTCACACTCTTCAACTAGTGATTAAAGATGGAATCCTCAACAAACCGATGGTGAAAGATCTTGCAGCAAAATATCGCAGCATTGTGGGTCACTTCAAGCATTCTACTAAAGCAACAAAACAACTAAAAGTGGCCCAAGTACAACTGAATATTAAAAGAGCATAAGCTCATCAAGGATGAACCCACAAGATGGAACTCCCTTTTGCAAATGATGAGGCGTCTTCTGGAACAGAAGCAAGCAATAACATTAGCTGTCTCTAACCTGAGTTTTAATGATAACATACCTCCACCACAGTGGGATGCTATCAAGCAATTGATTGATGTTTGAGATGTTTTTGAAAGAGCAACATTTGTTGCTAGTGGAAAGCAGTCACAGTTTCTGAAGTTATCCCCCTTGTGAATAGCATTATTAATTTCCTAGAAACTAATAAGTTTTCGCATAGTCATCTACAAGGTTTCGTCAATGATTTGCTGTCTTCCATTAAAAGTCGGTATGAATTTCTGGAAAATGAACAATTATTCACTTTTGCCACAATTTTTGATCCACGATTCAAAATCAGTGTATTCCAAGATTCAAATAATGTTGAGATGATAAAAAATTAATCGGCTTTGGAGATGACGGGTCTGTCTAAACAATGCCAACAAACAAAAACAGATACCTTAGGAAAAGTGCAACCGAAAATAGCTGATGTAAAGCAACAACATACAATGTGGGGACTTAATCCAAAATTAATGGTAACAGCACCAGGTTCTCACAGAAAGAGTCAGGATACTCCAGAAGAAGAAATTCGAAGATACCTGGAAGAAGATTTGATTAAACCTTGTGACAACATTTTTGATTACTGAAAAATGAACAGTCTGTATCCTCACTCGAAGGAATTCTCGTCGAAGTATTTAATCGCACCTCCATCGACAGTTTTTTCTGAGCGACTCTTCAGCACCTCAGGTTTGATACGTGACAAGAAAAGAAGCAGATTGGATCCTGAACGAGTTAGAATGCTCTTTTTTTCTAAATAAAAATCTGTCATAGATAATAAGATTTTAATGATGTTACTGATGCAAATGATTTCATTAAATTTGAAATAAAAAAAGTTGATTTTAAAAATGTATTTGGTTTGGTATATAACTTTTTATTTATACATTAATCAGATGAAGTAGTAGAATAACATTTTATATGCTATGTGCAATTCTTGCATTCGAGGTATTCGAAATTTGAGTTATTCAAATATTCGAGCTATGATTTAATACTCGAATTCAAGAAATCTGCTATTCGACCCATTTTTAGAAAAAAATATTCATGGAATATTTTCTCGTTCGATGAGCTGACGTATTTGGCGTAAGTGTCTCTCCTGTGTGCAACGAGTTCGTAAGGTTGCAATTAGTCCTAAGAGATACTTTCTGAATTGAAATTTGTGCACTGCAAATAATAGTGGGATGATATCGATGAATTCCAGTAGCAAATATTTTATTCATGTGAGTTTGGAGATATTTTGACAGCAACCTCAAGTCCTTAAAGTAAATTTCTGATATTAAAACTCACATGGTCACTATCGCAGTGCGCTAATCTCTCAAAAGCTAAATATCCGCTATTTGGTCAATTATTTCTTGATTTGATGCACTAATAGCAATTTCAGTAATTTAGCTCCTCATTTATCAATCACGGCTACAAAGCGTTTTTCTATTATAATACGACACTTACATTGACACCAGACTTAATGGAAAGTATAAAAAAGACCTCATTCTTAATAACTTATTCCAAATTATTATGAATCCCCTGTTTAATTCCAGTTTTATGATAAGTTTACCTTGCAATATTTATAACTTAAGGCGATTTTTATAGCAAATAATATTCTTCAATTTGTCATCTTATTCCTAGAAATGGAGACTCTCGATCAAAATTGGGGGAGTTTCAGTTTCCCTAACACGATAAATTTTAACAAAAGAGTAAGGTTTTACACTAATTATGGGAGGATACATGAGAAAACAAAACAGAGAGCATTTAATCAAGTAAAATAGAATGAGTACCTAAAAATTAATAATAAAAACCGAGTTGGGTATCTTTGCTTAGCAAATTATTTTTAAAAGAGTTAAATTGGTCTATATTTCAGCTTTGGCAGTTCAAATAACTTCTGGATTACATAGACTCAAGACCCTAATCATTCGCTTATGACCGAGGGTACTGATGGGCTGCGGGAATAGGAATCAAAATAGGGTAAGGGTGAAAAGGGTACGTGGAAGGGAAGCTTTCGACCCCAGTGCCATAAATAGGCTAAGGGGCTTAAACCGAAACAAAACCTTTCTTCTTCGGCGTTTGCTACGATTCATTCTATGGAAGAGAATGAATCGGATTCGCGACCCGTGGATTCCAGTGCATACACATAGACTCAAATATCCTTTACCACTCAGTGCTCGATGTAATGGTTGGCGGTTCCGAGATATTCCCTTTCTCGTTTTAGGAATGACCTAATTAGGAACACTTTCCGTATGCTTCATCATTAACGGTTCCACTTAAACAGTGCCAGATTCACGGGTCTTCCTATTCAAGGGGCACCACCCCTCCCCTCGGTATGCAAGCCTTCGCTTATGACCGAGGGGAGGGGAGGCGAATCCGATTCATTCTATGGAAGAGAATGAATCGGATTCGCGACCCGTGGATTCCAGCCGGGTCCGCTAGATGGCTCCTCTTAGACACTCAGCGATGCTAGTTCATTTCTACAAATTTGATGAGGGTAAAGAAACACAGCATTTCCAAAAAAGTACATCTTTTATCACTTATGGCCATGATTTTGATGCTGCACATCATCATCAAGATCTTTGATTATGATGAGTAGCATCAAAGTCATGGCCATAAGTGATTACATATATTTCTGTGCAATTGCAGTGCTTCCTCAATCATCCTCCCAGTTAAGCCTGAGACTGTCACCTTTTTCTGCGCATTTTTTATAATTTCAAATATCGGAAGCTTGTCATTGGTTTCTATTCACAAATCGTCAGTAAATTAACAAACTAGCTCTCCAATTCTCATTCGAAAAGTTTAGTAAAGAATTAATTAGCACATGTATCAGTAATTAGTTATCTAACCCTAAGATTAATTGACTGCAGACCTCCATTCTACACTGTTCTCTGCTCTTATTTGCTCTTCTAGCTCCTACGTTTCAGATCCTGTTTTATCTGGCCCTCGATCCGCTTCGTGGGATTTAACCTTCTATTTTTCTTTTGTTTATGCAATCCTTGCAGGTTAGTTGTGTCTCAAAGTGCGGCCAATATATCTGGAGCTTGGTTTATTGGCAATACTCCATAAGCTAACTTCCAATTGCGCATAGCTCTTTGTTCTCAATCTTTTCTGCCTATTTGACGGGTCCTTTCGAGCGAGTAATGTAAAACATGGGTTGTGACTATTTCCTAAGCAAATGCAGTGGTCATAGTGTCCATACACATCTGCCATGTAAGACGAATAGATTATCGAAATTGAACCACCTGGGGATAAGTATTGGGAGAAATTTATTTTTTAACACCATGTTCCACGGCAAGAAAGAACTTTCGAGTGATTCTCGAGCAGTTCTCTCGAGATATTGGAAAATCCTTGTCATGGATCCGTCCGATTCTTTCCTTTATTCAATGCACGATAGAAGAGAGAATGAGGAAGCCATGTGTCCTTCGATGACCTCTATAAGGGAGGCTACGTTTCGGATTCTCCCTTCGCAGCGAAGGGCGAATGATCAACGCCTTAGCGAGTCGAAAATCTTCCTACGACTGGACTCGAACCATTGGGCTGTGGAGCGGAAGCAGAAAGAAAATATCGCAGGAATTCGAGCACAACAAATGGTTTGGAAGAGAACATAAAGGTGAGAAACAAGAGAGAAAGGAATTTTATCGTCTAAACGCTGAGTCGCTCAAGCGTCAAAACAAAGATTTCCTCTAAAAATATCAAACATTAAGGAGTACATCTAATCCAAAAAGGAGACTTATTTTATAAAGAAAATTCTTATTCAAATGGCTCGTGAAGTGAATGGTTTCCTTATTTATAATTACCATAAATTCAAGTCTTTTTTTAAAGAGGGCAAAATAAAAATAACAACAAATGGTAAATCAACTGGATCACGTTGGGATGCTAAAGGCCGTGATTGAAAGATTGATGCTGGGCAAGCGGAGAACGAGAAAAAGATAATAGGTTTCATGGATGGATTTCATATGCAGAGATCATTGAATGAAGTGAAAGTAGTATTAAAGACTATCCAGCCTTTATTCCTTTAACTTCTCCTACTGAGTAAAAGGTATCGTCCTTTAAATCTAGCTGCAGTAAAAACTATGGCAAATTTGACAGAAAATGGCGAATGGAATATGTTACTTCCCCAGCAAATGATGAAAGCAAGGCAAGAATTATTCCAGCCCCATCTCCTTGCGAAAGAGTGTCTCTATTCATTCAGAGTGCGTTTGAATTTGACGAGGACAGGTTTAGTTTAACGAAAAATGCTAAATCATCTAATAATGATAGAGTACAGATATATATCGCCGATATATTTCTTCTCGCATTTTACAAAATTATGACCAAGGATGAGGACGGCCAAAAAGAAGAAATTGGGACTCCGGACGCAGACAACCTTGCACCCAAGAGAGCCTTCCTTCCTTACGTCCGGGGCGTAACGGATAGAACAGGAAATATCCTCCGCATACATGAAATCGAAGCTGTGCTCAAGCCACATTTAAAAATTAGAAACTGTCTGAGAAGTGTGAAGGACGCAACACCATTTCAAGTGGAAGGAGTGAATGAGATACCATGCCAAACATGCAAGAAGAAATATATCGGCGAAACCGGACGCTCCGTCAAAACCCGCTTAGAAGAACACGAGCGGGCTATTCGACTGAAACAACCCTTAAAATCTGCAGTAGCGGAACATGCAGCCTCGGGACACGCGATTGACCTCAGACAAACAAAGATCATCGCCAAAGTGAAAAACTTCAAGCCCCGGCTGATCCGCGAAGCTTTGGAAATAAGAAAATGCCTGCAAAATTACAGTAGGGACTGTGGCCTCCAAGTCAGCCACACGTGGGACCCTGCTTTGAACCTAAACAAAAATGCAATGACTACTCCTTCCACTCCCCTTCCCATCCTTTTCCCTCTATGAAACCCCTGTGTAATCTCCACCAACTCGACATATACCTCATTCCCTTTGAAAAATTGACCAGCAACGGCCACGAAACGTCAGGTATCACACCTGATTATAGTACGAGGGGTACACCCGAAAAACAAATATTCATCTATAATGACCCGCGAAAGTTTTTCCTGGGTACATGATTACACCTTAAGTTTACTCAGCGCAATTGATGAAGGACACTCAGCGAAACTTATGAATTACGCTAATTAAAGTTTTGATTTTGATGCAAGATGTCATGAAACCAAGTCATGAATGTCAAGTGATGTCATGAAAAACCTAGATGTCACCATGTGCAATTGACGCGCACATTGACGTTGCATACGCTTGAATATGAACCTTTCGTGAGTTTCGCACGTAAGCTGTATACGCGCTACGAGTGAAACGCTGGTATGTTCATTTGGTCTCGTGCTTAGCATTTAGTGATAATTGATATAAAATGCGAAATTGCATGTTTTATTCTCGCCTCGTGTATTGCTGACGCATGAAAATTTTCCTTCCAAGAATATAAAAGGGAGATCCAGGGCTCAGATGCTTGTTAAGCCAACACCACGTGAAGTAAAAGGCCTCAGTCGCTCTAAGCTTATGGCGTCACGATGCGGAGGCCACCGTCTGACATCGGTGCTCGCGAGATCTCAGCGAGATCAAGCGAGACTAGCAGCAAATGGACGAATGTGAGTAATCCTTGCATATGTGTCAAAGTTGTTAAACCAAAGTCGACGTTTCTAAGTGCCGCGTACTCATTGAATGTTCTTTGAAAGTGAGCCACAGTTAATTGAAAAACATGGTTAACAACTGTTGTGTGCCCTCTTGTCGAGGAAACTATATGTTGGTGGTGAAAAGTTTCAGTGTTTCACTTCCCAGATGATAAGCAGCTCAAGAAGAAATGGATAAGAAACATCCTGAGAGATAACTTCACAAGAACCACCTGTTCCAGAGTAAGTAATAAGGAATCACTCAACCCAACCATAGTGGAATTCACCCGGCAAAATTTCGACATTGATTTGATTCCGTGTTCTGTTGTGAAAATAATTTTTATTGTTCTTGCGTATGACGAAACGCATCTCTACTTATGCTTGACTTGTAGTCCAATAAGTAATCACCAATTTTAAGTTTCCCTAGGGGGCTTTATTTAAATTTTAAAATGGTAAAATTTCTTTAAGTACATATGAATTCTGAATTTCAAAAGGGGCTCATCCCTGAGCGTTTAAAATTTTCAGGCAACACAATAAAGTGTCAAACAAACTGAAGTGCTCAGGTTATTGATGAAGTTTCTAACTACTTTGCGACATCATAACATACCGCTCTGGTTCCTAGCGCCAAACATCAGTCAACGCGTTTACGATGAAGAAAGAGGGAATCGCGATTCATACGAAGTCATAATTTGTCAGGATACCGGTGACCCCCAAAATAACGAAATATTTCTTGACTTTTTCTAGGTGTGCATTAAGCATTTCATGACTCAGGATGTGTTGCGGGAGACATCGATGTTTGATAAGAACACAGGCAAGTTGGTCATGGTGAAGCTTCCAGCACTCAGGCTGAGATAAGGAGCAATACCTTCTGTATTCCCCGATTGCCCCTCTTACATTTACACTACATTGAAAGCTCGTTTGGAACCTAATGAGGAGGAAAAAAGAGATGGTGCAACTGGAGAAGTCTATTCCTGACAGCATAGAAGACAGAAGGCTGTATGAAGAGATGAGGAGCTTCAAGACAAAGGATGAATGCCTTGAGAAGTTGCAGACATTCGTTTCATTGAGGAACTACTCCATCATAATGAAAAACGATAATTTACTTCTTTGCCATATTGTGACTGATCGCTTTCCTGTGATGAAAGCATGTGTTGTGGTTGAACGTGATTTAAAGGTAAACGTGTTCTTAGACCATGCTGAGCTGAAAAAGGTTGGTAATTATATCTTCCCTATGCATGTGAAAAGCACTAATACTATCGATGACATTTTAGCAGGGCTAAATGCATTATTAAGTGACAAACCTGTCCTTGATTCTTGTATGGCTGATAAATTGGCGGCAATTTTGCAGGTCTTAGATTCTTTAGAACCTAGTGGTGGATTTGTTGACAAATTTAATGTCATAACTGAGCAAGTTAAACGTATGATGAGCAACAAGCATTCTTACAGGTATAGAAGTGAAACTTTTGCTTTCTGCAGTGTTTCCTTTACAATTTCTCCCTATGCTTACAACTTCGTTAGAAGCTTTGGTATGTTTCAACTTCCACATCCCACCACCATACGCCAAGTGTGTGCCAGTTTCAGTTAAGGTCCTCAAAAAGATTTGTGCCACAATTTGACATATGCTAAAACTGTTTTTTCAACCATTACAAGTCAGGAAAGACATGTAGTACTCATGATGGATGAAATTCACCTAGTGACAAGGAATCCCTTGGGCGACCTTATTGACCACTTATAAATGTGGCGGTCGCCCACTAGCGCCGCCGCCGGAGGGGCGCCATCCACAGCTGGAACGGGTGGCAGAGGTACACTGACGGACGGGAGACCTGGCAGTCAGTCGGTGGAGAAAGGAGTCCCTGGTGTTCTGTCAGTTTTGTGTATAAGCTGTGTGGAGTGCAATAAATAGTGTTTAGGTTTCTCCGCCTCTCTTCTTTCTCTTTCCCATCTCGTTAAAGAGGAACGTTACATGGCGCCCAGCGTGGGGCCGGGATTTACTGTAAATACATATTTTCGCTAATTTAGAAATTTAAGTGTTATCAGGAGTAATTTTCCCATCCCGTCGTTTACCTTCCCAAGGTCCAACCCTTACCTGTAGTTGTATGCCCCGGTGGACCTCGGAAGCGAGAAGATATAGAACCTTATCCCCTCCTTGCGTTAGGAAAGACTTGCTAGTCATGGATGTCCCTCCCGGCACCACGTGGATAAATGATTTAAGTATGATAGGAGAAGTTCAATCGTGGTGTAATCGCCTACATTTAGACGATACGGGTACGCTAGATGAATAGAGGAGGAAGTTAAGAAGTAAGGTGAAGGAACTCGCTAGTGATACCGTTGACGATCAGCCCTTGGAATCAGAACCAACGGCTGTTTATTCACGAGACTACATAGTTGAATTGTCCCTTTCCAAAGCTAATTTATGCAACCAAGGTATAGATGGGGGAGATTCCCGCATGAGGAACTTGACACGGGATCTAGAGCGATGGGGACAACGGTTCATTGAGGAAGAACAAGAAAGCATTAACCTTTTCGTTGAGAAGGCAGAAGCCTTCAAAGAATACAAGAAAGTGACCGATGAGGAAATGTGGGAGTTAGTCCCTGAAATACTTGGGCTTAAGGCTACTCAATGGTGTGGGCCAATAGATTTAGGATCGCCTCTTGGGGGGATTTCAAGGCGGAAGTCAAACGTGCATACCTTCCAGCCGGTTACGATATCCGCCTTAAGAAAAACTTATTCGCCCGCACCAAAGGGGTAGGGGAGGGAATAAATGAGTATTTAACCGTATTGAAGACCATGAACTCTCGTTTAGAGAACCCCCTGGGAGAAAGGGAACTCTTGTCCTCGGCACTTGATAATCTACACTCTTTTTACCTAGAACAGGTCTCGTTCCGGTCGGTGACCAATTTTACGGAGTTGCAACTCATCGGTCGTGAGGTAGAGAGTCGGAGCGAAAAATTCAAGCTGTATCGTCCTCCGCCAAGACCCGAAGAGATGGTCGACAGAGAATTCGGCTACACCCCAAAAGCCGAAAATTGGAATACGTCCCAACCCGAAGTACGTTCCGAAAAAGACCCCCTATAACTACAGAAAGATGCTGGAAGTGCAACGGGGAGGGTCACCGCTGTTAAAATATGTTTAGTTTATGTTGGTCACAAATTGTCTTCGGTATGTCTAATAGCAGTTATAATGCATATTTCGTTTTTCTTTTGTTTTTTAAGCTATTTTAATTGTTGTCGTGAGTCTTCAATAAACGGCCATAAAAAGTATGCCTGTGCTTACCTTTATTACATAAAGTTAGAAAGTTAGATAGTCACTGGCCAGTCTTGAGTAATGAGAATAAGTTTTCTAACAACCGCTCCAGAGATTGTCCCTCGAGGGGAAGCTACCGAGGAGGAGTACGCAAAATTCCCCCTACATCCCATCTTGGCCAAGATTTAAACTCACGCGCGGCTCCCTCCTCCCGGACCGAGGGAGCCGCAAAGTACGCCTATCCGGCCCGAAGGACGACTGGACCGAATGGCTGGGTGTTGTCCGGGACTTTATGCAGTTTGGCAGAGAACTTGTAGGTGATATTTCCGAAACTAATCCCATTTCTGTCATAGCCAGCGTTAAAAAGCTACGCTTTCGGGCAGTCTTGGATACAGGGTCTTCGATATCACTCGTGAACGGGAGAACGTCTGCCCTGGAAGGACTTACGAGGAATAACAATACAAGTAGTCAGGTCAAACGGGTAGAAGTAGCGGACGGCCGCTTAATAGAATTATCTGCACATTTTGAAACGTAAATAATCATAGGTCGCCAATCCATAATCCAATCCGCCAATCATAAGTTTTACGTGTTAGACAGAATGCCATACCCGTTACTGCTTGGATCTGATTTTTTTGCCGTTTCCAACCCGTATTACATTTTCAACAAAAACAAATTGTGTTCACTTACGTAGTCTCGGTCCCCCTCTCCGGCTCCTCAAAATTATTATTTTCGGGGACAATGCGATAACAAGGCCCACCCGGGGTCGAGGGGCGTCAGACGGAGCTCGATAACTTCATTGAGCGGGAACTGAGACTATATGAGTCCGTTCTGGGTAGAACTAACGTGGTACACCACAAAATCAACACAGGTAAATCCGTTCCTTTTTAACAAATATAGTACACTGTGTCACCGAAAATACAAGAATGCATCGATGCGCAAGTTGACGAGATACAGACGGCGTAATTGAGCCGTCTAAGAGTGCCTGGTCTTCGCCCGTTGTTTTGGTGGCGAAAAGCGATGGTTCAAAAAGGTTCGTGATCGACTTCCACTAGGTAAACGCGGTAAGCGAGAAAGACGCCTACCCCCTCTCGTATATCGCGAATATATTAGATACATTAAAACTCGCCCAAGTGGTCAGAACCCTCGACTTGACGTGATTTCTGGTGATTTTAATTGTGACTTATTGAAAGACAGTTCTGATAGCAAAACGTTTTTGTGCCTATTAGACTCTTATAATCTCCATCTTGGGATTTGCTCAGCAGCTACTCGCATCACTAGTAATACCAAAACACTGATTGATAATGTTATTTCTAATGTTGATATTGTGAATTTTAACATTGTTGTCCATGATGAAGCAATTTCTGATCACTTGCCCTTAGTCAAAATTTCAATTCCAATCCTCATCTAACATTGCTATTGTGCATAAACGAGACTTTCGTGACTATAATATCTGTTACGTTAAAAAATTGATTACATCCATCGATTGGAATACTGTTTATCAATCAGCTAACATCGATGACAGCTTTCAAATGTTTCATGATCATCTCTTGCACTGGTTTAACATTGCCTTCCCCCAGGTTATTACCAAGTATAAAAACAAACATCAAAGAAAACCATGGATTGCTAATGACATTAGACATCTTCCCACCTCAAAACCCTCGGAGCAATTTGCAGAAGTTCAAACTGTAATGAAGCCCTGGAGGAATACAAAATATTTAAAAAAAAATACAAAAAAAGACTAACACAGGCAAAAAAAACATAAAATGATAACAAAATTACTTCTTCCAGCAATAAAGCTAAAACCTCCAGGGATATTATAAATGCTTCAGGTAGAAAATCATCTAAACATGTTCTACCTGATGTCACAAAACTAGTTAACATGACAATAGAAAATTATGAGGAACTAAGTAATCTCTTTAGCCAACTACATATTTACAACTGAACCCTCTCCACTAACTCTTGCTTACACCTCCCCAGACAGTGCCTCATTCTCCTCAGGGTCATTCTTTGCTCAACCATGCACTGATCATGAACTGAACAAAATCCTTTCTAAACTTAGTAAAAAACACTGTACTGGCCCTGACGAACTGCCAGGTTCAGTAATTTTCAGTGCTTATGAACATATAAAAGAACCGTTGTTGTACCTAAAGATGGAGGAAACTGTGGCCAGACTGTGTTCCAGAGCGAGATTTTGAAGGAATCGAACCAGAAATTGTTGATGAAATCGTTTCCCTCGGCCAAAACATGGGGTTGGAGGTGGATAATGACGATGTTGAAGAGCTTTTCGAGAAGCACAGCAATGAACTCACTACTGAAGAGTTGCAGTACCTTCAGGCTGAGGAAGAAAAGAATTTGGCTGAGGATATATCTTCGGATGGGGAGGGGGAAGGGAAAGAGGAAGTCCCAAGTTTGGTGATTAAAGAAATGTGTGCTAAGTGGGGGGAATTGCAATTGTTTATAGAAAACTCTTTCCCAAACAGTGCGATAGGCAATAGGAGCCTAAACATGTTCAATGACAATGTGATGTCGTATTATCGAAAAGTGTTACAAAAAAGGCAGAAGCAACAGACACTGGATAAGTTTTTTCCTTCAACCTCAAAGCGACAGAGGACTTCCTCCGAAGTTCTCACAGAGGGGGATTCCCCCTCCAAGCAGTAATTCCACCCCTTCCACCCCACACCTCCATCCACTCACGCCATCACATGGCAGTAAATACGGTTAGTTTTCCTATTTTTCCTTATGTTTAAATGATTTATTTAATGTTTTTATTTATATTTAACTCAATTTGTACTGTATTTTAACTATTCTCATTTAAAAAAGCGTAGCTATATAGCATGTAACTTTCATATAATAGCGAGTCAATAGGAGCTAAGAACCAATTATTCCTATTTCCTTTATTTCTTATGGGGAAAATTTTTTCGGATAGCGACCAGCTTTCTGGAACGGATTGTGGTCGTTATCCGAGGTTCTATTGTATTTACAACTGAACCCTCTCCACTAACTCTTGCTTACACCTCCCCAGACAGTGCCTCATTCTCCCCAGGGTCATTCTTTGCTCAACCATGCACTGATTATGAACTGAACAAAATCCTTTCTAAACTTAGTAAAAAAACACTGTACTGGCCCTGACGAACTGCCAGGTTCAGTAATTTTCGGTGCTTATGAACATATAAAGGAACAGTTGTTGTACCTGTTGAATGAATCACTATCCCAAGGAGTTTTCCCCTATCCGCTGAAACACTCTAGGATAGTACCTGTCTTCAAAAATAAAGGAAGCCCAAATGACATTAACAATTATCGACCTATTACCTTGCAGGAAACACTGGCCAAGGTGTTTGAAATGGTCTTTGCTACTAGGCTTGTTTCCTACTTGGAAAAGAACTCTTTACTCATTCCAAATCAACATGGTTTCAGGAAGGGTAGGTCCACGATCTCAGCTATTTATGAAGCCATGGACTTCATCCTCACCTCACTAGATAACAAGGAGAAAGCCTTGGGCATCTTTTTCGATTTCTCTATAGCCTTTAACATGGTCAGTCGACAACGCTTGCTCAAAAAAATATACAACCTTGGCATTAGAGATACACCTCATAATTGGTTGGAATCTTACCTCACTAATCGATCTCATTTTGTATCCATCTTCGCAAATGGCGAATACCACCACTCTAATATAACTCATAGTTCACTAGGGGTAAAAAAATATTAAAAAACTTTTTTGGTATGTTCATTGTTTCTAAATTCCTTATTACATAGTTAATATTAACGTTTTCAAAGGCTTTCTCAAAGTCAATGGTTATTAGCATTAGTTCCTCTGAATTGTAATCTTCCTTTGTAATGATTATGTCCCTTATTATGTTAACGGCCTTAATTATATTTTTATTTTCCCGTTGAATGACATATTGTTGCGGGCCTATAATTTTTCTGCTATCTGCATTATTCTATTGTTTATAGCCTTTGCAGCTATTTTGTAGTCTGTATTTGAGATGGGTAATCGGCCTCATTTTTTCAAGATTTTTGATTCCTTTTTCCTTCGAAATTAGAATGATTTTCCCTTCTCTTTGAGAGTTCGTTAGTGATCCCTTTTCTATAGATTCCTTAAATGCATTGGAGTAACTTATTCTATTAACCTTCCAAAATGTTTCATAAAAACTATTTGGCAGCCCATCGATGCCCGGGCCTTTATCCTTTTTCAAATCTGCTACCACTCTGTCCAATTCTTCTCTGTATCTTTTTCTAGCGCTACCTTTTCTTAATCATTTATTTTTTTCCCTCTCTCAATGGAAATACCTTTATATTTTGTGTGTTTCGGTTAGGGTTGTATTTCGCTTTAAAATGTTCGAAAATATAATCTTTCATTTGGTTCTCATCTGTTAACATATTCCCTTTTCCATCGATTATATTATTAATCAGTATTTCATCTCTTCTTTTTATTTGATTCCCTATGTGAAAAATTGAGGCTTGCTCCTCCTTAACATAATCCTCGTATCTTTTTATTCTTTTAAAATCGCTCCTTTCTTTCTCTAGTTTTATAATATCCTGCTTAATTTTATATGCGTCACTAATAATATCGTTTTCCTTTAATTTTTCCATCAAAACATCTCTACAAAAACTGATTAGGCTGTTCAAATCTTTTATTTTCTCCTTTTCTTTAGCAAGAAAATACCTCCTACTTTTAAATTTTAAAATATCCTTTTTCAAAATGTCGTCTTTATTTTCGTACCTTTCTTCCAACTCTTTCCATTTGTTTTTGAAATCGCTGCAGACTTCTTTGTGTTTCAAAAGGTTTACGTTTATACAATTTTTTACATATCGAAAATTACTTCTTTTGTTTCTACAATTGTTTTTGTCCAATTCAAACTCCACTAGCAGGTGATCTGAGATCGTGTCCGGGTATGCATTTATTCCTTTAATTTTGATTTCCGAGTCTCTCCTTATGTAAAATCTATCCTGTCTTGTCCCTGGGTTTTTTTCAATTAAAGTCAACTTGATTTTTTTATTTTTCTGTATTGTGTCATTTAAGTCTATTGCGTCATATATTTTTATTAAACTATCTAGCTCTTTACATATGGGGTAGTTTATCCTCTCCATTCTTACTTTGAAGTATAGTCTTACTTTGTTATAGAGCGACTGTTCTCATGAGTTTATATTCGGCATGCTAAGCGGGGCCCCGGAAAGAAGAATCTGACGGTACGTGACGCGAGTTTTCCCTTTGTCCCCCATGCCAAAAGTGCCCAACGGGCCAAAAGTAGTTTACACTTAAAAAATCACGTACTCTCGGACGCAGGGATGTTTCGGTTGGCTAAACTGGAGCCAAAATTCGTCGGTCCTTTCTGCATTACCGAAAGAGTGCCTCCAACCATCTATGAGCTTCAAACGATGCGGGGCAAACCTGTCGGTCGTAGCCACAACGAAGAACTACGACCAGTCAACTCATAACTTGTAACTTTTTTCAGAGGGAGGAAGCTGTGACAAGGAATCCCTTGGGCGACCTTATTCACCACTTTTAAATGTGACGGTCGCCCACTAGCGCCGCCGCCGGAGGGGCCCGATCCACAGCTGGAACGGGTGGCAGAGGTAAACTCGACGGACGGGAGAGCTGGCAGTCAGTCGGAGGAGGAAGGAGTCCCTGGTGTTCTGTCAGTTTTGTGTATAAGCTGTGTGGAGTGCAATAAATGGTGTTTAGAAGGTTTCTCCGCCTCTCTTCTTTGCCCTTCCCATCTCGTTAAAGAGGAACGTTACAACCTTAAGCCCTATGTTGACTACAAAGGGGGTAGTATAGTAGGCTTCAGTCAAAACTCCTCTTGTGTTGCCAGAACTGCTTATTTTTTCATGGTTTCTAGTTTAATGTCCTCAGAGAAGTGGTGTACATACTTCCTGTCAGCAAGTTCTTTGCTGATGAATTATTTGTGGTAAACAAAAATGTTACTGTAGCATTATAAGGTATTGGTTATAGAATTGTGAGGTTGGTATCAGACAACAATGCTATTAATAGAAAGGCTGTGTCGAGGTTTTCTGTCCCCAAAAAATTGAGCATTGTTAACCCTAACCCGTATGATAAGTCAAGGCCAATATTTTTTTTACTCTGTACACATCCTGAAGTGCATACGGAGTAATTGGCTTAACCAACGCAATGTCCAGCAATTTCTTTACCCTGATTTTAATAATGCAGACAATCCAAAGGTAATATCATCTTTTAATAGTGATAGAAAATTGTATTTTCTTGAGTATGATGAAATTGTGAGGTATGGACATTCGTTAACCCTTAAAGCTCTGTATCCATCAAATTTAGAGCGACAAAATGTAAAACTTTCTCTCCAGGTTTTTAATGAATATGTGGCGAATGCCCTTACTATTTTGGGGAGAACAAAGAAACTGCCGCATTCCTTAGAAACTGCAAAATTTATTAAAATCATTGCTGACTGGTGGAAGGTGGTCAATGTAAAAACACCTGTCAAAGGTATAAGGTTGAGAGATGATTTACAAAAACCTTTAACTTTGGGTAGTGACGGAGTAAAATTGTCAGAGGGAGTTTATGGATGGGTTGATATGTGGGGTGTGTTGATGGTGTGGTGATGTATGGTGTGATGTGGTGTAATAGGTGTGTTGATAGGTGTGGTGTGGTGATGGGGGATAGGTGGTGTGGTGTTGTGGTAACCTATCAAGTGAAACAAGGACTGCCTTCTTGCATTCAACCCATTCTCTAATCGAGTTGGCCTCATATTATGTGACTGAGTTGGGCATGGAGTATATGTTGCCTGGAAAAGTCCAGACAGATGCTCTAGAGGGTCGCTTTGGTTTGTACAGGCAGCTGTCTGGCTCTAACTACCATAACTTCCATAACCAATTCGACAACTACATGAATCTGAGACCAAATTAAGGTTACAAATATTGCCTTCCCATTAAATTAAAGTCACAGCCTTGTGAGAGTATTTTGGTATAAATCAAAATTCCCTCACAAGGCTGGTGGATGGTGGTGATGATGCAATGGATCCAAATAGCTCTGAGGGCTCATTTATGCACTTCAATATTTTTGTAGAACCGCATGATATTGATAATGTAAGCAATTCTGTACCTGTTCTGTCCTACATTGCGGGTTATTGTGTAAGGTCTTACCTTAAGAAGACAAACTGCTCTTCATGCAGGGAATTATTTGCAAAAGACTGCATGTTGGAAGATAACCACTGATAATTTTAACAAGTGCCTTAGCCCTGGAGGTCTATTAATTCCACAGGATATATCTTTGAATGCTGTCTTATATTGCTTTGTGATTATGAATAAAATAGTCAGTAGTTCTTTAGAAGAGAAATTCCTGAGGGGTGATAATTAACACCCATTAGGATTTCCTGGCTTGACACGGTGCCTCTTGGTAACCGTATTGAGATATTGTAATTGGCTATTGTGGTGTTCTGCTCTTTGCATTGTAACGTACGTGATTTCGAGATCGCAGAAACTGCTGTCAACGTAAGTAGTGAATATTACGTCCCTTGTTCATCACATTATTGGGTCTCGGAATAATAACAATTAGGTATTCGGATGGTGTGTTCAAGTATCCTATATGAGATTTAAATTCCGGTAATTGGTTAAATGTGGGATTTAGTCATCTCGTGTCTTGTAAACAAATTAGCGGCGCACTTCTTCGTCGTCCACTTTATACCCCGGGACAAAAAAATTCGCATCAACGCGGAATTATAATCAAAGAAATGTTCTGTTTAGTGTGTCTATGAATGCTTTGATGATTCGAGTACAAAAGTGCCAATTCAAAAGTGCCAATCATTAAAAGTGCCAGAATTATTAAATGCCAAAGTTATTAAATGCCAAAGTTATGAAATGCAAAAATTGTTCCCATAGTTACCATAGCAACGTCAAAGAAATATTTGTTGTGTTGTTGTATTCACATTTTTCCGACTTTGATCTGGTTGTACATAAAATTTCTTGTATTATGGCGAAACTTGTAACAAAAGGACGAACTTCATATTTGTGTTACAAAGGGTATATTTATATCAAACATTCATCTTCTGCTGCAAGCAAATACTGGAGGTGCAAATTCCATAGAGAATGCTCTGCTCGCCTAACCTCCACTGTCGATGATGAAGGAAAAATTGTTGTGAAAAAAGGCGGTGATGTGGAATCCCACAATCATGCTCCAAATCCAGAGGAAGTTCAATCTCTTAAATTACTAACGAGCATGACGAGGCAAGCGTCCGAACACCCGGATGAGCCTCCCAGTAGTTTGCAAGATGAGACGTTTGCAAGATGCTCCGAAAGCAGTTCTAGCTCAACTTCCCGAAAGAGAAAATATTCGGAAACAAATTCAGCGTGAGCGCTTAAAAGAGTTACCTACAATCGAAGACTTAGAAGAAATTCCAGACATGTATCGAATAACTAAAAATGGAGAAAATGTTTTGCTGTATGATTCTTACGAAGATAACAGTTATACTACTCTTGGTGCTCGAATTATAATTTTTTTCATCAACTCATAATTTAAGACAACTTTTCAAATCACAGACATGGTATGTCGACGGCACCTTCAGTGTAGTGCCAACTCTTTTTTCCAACTCTTTGCCGTGATGGGTTCAGTGTCTGTACAAGGTGAAACTACCATTGCATTACCCCTGGTATATGCGTTAATGCAAAATAAAACTCAGTCATCTTATTCAAAAGTAATCGAAGTGATAATTTCAAAAGCGGAGAAAGCTGGCATCCGAATTCAACGTCCCTCGTCCGTTATGACGGATTTTGAGGTGGCGATAATCAACGGAGTACAGAATCATCTAGGTAATAATATAAAATTGTGTGTTTCATCTGTGCCAGAGCGTATACCGGCGCGTCCAAGCGGAAGGGTTACAAGTTGATTATCAAAACCCAGATGATAGCTCCATACGAGATGCCTCTAAAATGATGTGTGCTCTGAGCTTTGTACCAGTTGACGATGTACTAGAAGTTTTTGATTTATTTGTGGATCAAGCTCCCGAAAGTTTCATAAATGTAGTAGATTACTATGAGGTGACGTATATAAGAGGTCGCGCAGCCAGAGGAAGAAGGCGAGCTGTCCCGGTTCGCTATGCACCTGCTTTATGGTACCATTATAAATCAGTTCTGGAAGGGACATCAAGAACTAACAATGCCTCTGAAGGGTGGCACAACAGGCTTCAGTTGCTAATGGGAAAGAAACATCCAAGTCTCTATGCTTTCCTAGTTGAAATACAACGAGAACAAGGATATACTGAAACAATTTTAAGCCAAATCTCCTTGGGGCAGCGTGTACGAAGAATGCCAACTAGCCATTACCAAGAAGTTGATCGTAGAATTTTTAATATGGTAGCAAATTACGAAGTTTGTAAAGAAGATGGCACTGTCCTTGAATATTTAAAAAATTTAAGTTACCATCTCCACGTTTATACGTAAAAATTGATATAAAATAAAAATAATTTTGGCATATTTTATAATTGGCATTTTAATTAAGTGGCAATTTAATTAAGTGGCATTTAAGGCTTTTGGCACTTGTAGTCTTTGGCACTTTTGATCTGGCACTTTTGAATTGGCACTTTTGTCACCATACCGCTTTTATATTTAGTGATGATGACTGTTCAAATGGTCATCTCATAGCAAATGGCATTAAAAAAATTGTATTTGTTGCTTGTAACATTTTTGAAAAACTACAGCCGTAAAATAAATTATGCCTGTGGTAGACCTGGATGTAGCAGGAAGATTGTTACCATCTTAAAGTGAAAATTGTCAGTAAAATTGTTTTTAAAACCTTTAAATTATGTTTTATTGCATAAAAGGTAAATTTAAGGAAGGTGTTGAAGGGTAGGTCATCCCATTTATCACTCCCAATACTGGTTTGCAGACATCAATAGTGATCAGAAGATAGGTTTGCTGCATCACTCCACTCCTCCATCATGTCAGGTAACCTATTGGAACCAGATAACGGTATTCTGCGACTTGTGTGCATGTTATCTTTTTGACTAAGAATAAGTTTGACCGTGTCTCCGTCCTCTCTGTTTCTTCTACCAAGCATAATTTTGATTTTCTTTAAGTTGTATTTCTTGATAATTTTTACATCAAAATTCAGCATTCTACTTAGGTAGTTCCTGTTATAACATCAGCATCGTCAACATTCAGTGGTATTCAATATCTGGCGAGATTTTGATGCCTTGTTTTGAGTACCTAATATCATTGGCGTCAGACAAGTAATTAATGAAGTGACAGAATCCTTGACATCATTAGGTTATGACAATCGATACATTTTCATGTACTAGTACATTCTAAGTGTACCCATCGTAAAAAAATTACCTACTGACCAGATTTAGTGCTGAAACATTTCAGCGTCGCAGAACATGGTTTTCAACCGCTCTGTTCTAAAGACGACCATATGATGACACTCAAACTTCGGTGATAGGGTTTACTTGTCTCATGCCATTCGATAATTACAGTTTATCCTCGAAATGATTGCATACGTAACGTAAATCCTACATGGATCTGCTCATTTGGGAATAAATTTGTGAAGGAAGTTTACAGAGTTTATCGAAGGGGCTTACTGATCAGCGATTGGAATGTATTATAATTTTTAGCTTACAATACTCAGGTAGTACTTCTTTCTAAAGAATATACTCATCGATTTCAATGAAGAGTATTAAATATCGACGGGGAAAAGTTTATCGAAGACAAATTGCCACTCGGGTAAGTGCCCTTTCCTCACCCGCACCTCGAGCCTTCATTCGCATGGAGGCTATGTCGGCTTCCGCGTGATGACGTCACAGCGGAGTCCTCAGGCCTTTTACTTTAGGTGGCGTTGGTAAGGAACATCACCTTGAGCCAGGTAATCTGAAATAGGAAATTATTTTCAGTAAAAGTGAGTGTGATTGAGTAAAATAATGAGTCCTTGTACCTTCATCAATTTTTAGATCTATGATTATAGGTGGATCGTAAAGGTTACTTTTGAATACCTTAGCGTCAGCGCTTAATATATGTACATGCAAATCCTTCCTTGGATAATTGCGAAAAAAACTCAATGCATGGCAGATCCCACAGCAAGGATCGAGCGGCAGACGAAGGAGCTCATCAAGAATTCATCCTTTCCACAGGAAGAAAAACGAGGGATTCTTCCGTCTGCCTCCGTGTCGCCAAGACTCTATGACCTGCCCAAGGTCCACAAGAAGGGAATACCACTTCGACCAATAGCGAGCATAATTGGTGCCCCAACCTGCAACCTAGCGCAACACCTGGCTCGTAGCCTACTTCCCTTCTCAGGCCGGAGCTTTAACAATCAAACACTGTATCAGTGATGTAAATATCTCTATAATTCAGAATTTGATGAAGAAGTGTACAGAGATATGAAGCAAATATTCACGATTCCATTTTTAATCTCTTTCTTTAGTTTCCTTTCACAATCACATGAACATATTCATTGCATTAATCCTATATTCTCATAGGTTGGAAAAAGCATTTGAAAAGCATGAAAGAAAAAGCATTTATCTCACAGAGCCCATTTGTAATGGAGAAGTGGGTACATTGAAAGGATTTCATTTCAAAAATTTTATTTTATTTGGTTGCAACGAAATTACATTATCCATAACAATAAGTTTCCATTCGATACATTGGATGTTTACACTAGCAAGCTCACTCTGAGTTCCGTCATGCATAAGGATGTGCTCCAATTTGCAATGAACATGGTTAATATTAACCCATTTATGCCTAGTGTTCCATTTTTGGAACACCTGACGCGACTTTCTAATTTAATGACTACGACTCATTATACACCAATATGCCACGATTTTTCTTTCTGTACCTCTTTATAAAGATATATTGTATTACGGGGAAAAATGGGTTGGCAAAACTGACTAATTATCAAAGAATTAGTCAGTTTTGCCAACCCATCGCAGCCAGTGTGTTGGGAAATATCGGTCTTTTTTTCAAGGCAGTTTTTCTGAGACCATCTCAAATGTTATATTAATAACTATTTGCCATTACACCCAAATGTTGTAAATTTTTCCCTGCATGTTCAGTAATAGTTAACCTATAGTGCTTTAAGAAGAAAATTTTGAAATTGTTTGGGAATATTTTTCCCGAGTGGTTACGTTTCTGCTCCGAGACGGCGTATTTTTTGGGAGCAAACACCAGATTCGCATAATTCTCTAGTTAGTGGTGCAATGAGACGTGACCGATTTGAAACAATATTTTCAAATTTGCATGTTGCTGACAATTCTAACTTGAACCACATGGACAAGTTTTCCAAGCTGCGACCTCTCATAGAGCAACTGAATGACAGATGTATGAAATTTGTACCAAATGAAATATACTTCAGCTTGGATGAGGCCATGATTCCCTATTTCGGTCGTCACGGGTGCAAACAGTTCATTCGGGGTAAGCCTATTCGGTTTGGGTATAAATTCTGGTGTGGTGCAACACGTCTAGGCTACATTTGCTGGTTTCAGCCTTATCAAGGAAAAAACCCGAACATTCAATACCAAGAATAAAGTGTAGGTGCTTCAGTTGTTTTGCAATTTACTGAGGTACTCACAACGCAGCATCCTGGTAAATACCATTTTGTGTTCGACAAGTTATTCACAAGCATTGCACTCCTTGATAAACTTCATTCAATGGGCCATCAAGCAACAGGCACAGCGAGAAAAGATCGCGTAGACAAACCTCCTTTTCTATCTGATGCTACCCTAAAGAAAAAATAGGGGCACATTTGATTACCGAATTGATGGAAAAGGCAATATTGTTTGTAGATGGAATGATAACAGTGTTGTGACTGTTGCATCTTCTGGTGTCGGTGTCAATCCTTTGCAACAGGTCAGTCGTTATTCTCAAAAGCAGAAAAAAAGATACAAGTTACTCAGCCAAATTTAATCAAGGTCTATAATCACTATATGGGAGGAGTGGACCGAGCTGATGAAAATATTGACAAGTATCGAGCATCAATCCGTGGAAAGAAATGGTACTCGAGCCCTTTGTTATTCTGCTTTGAGCTGACTTTACAAAATGCTTGGCAATTGCATAAAATAAACGATGTGAAGCCAATGGATCTTCTTGAATTTCGTCGCCGTGTGGCCTGTCACTATATAGAGACATATGGTAATACTTCTGAGCCTGGTAGGAAAGGGAGACCATCTATGAAGCGCAACCTTGACTCACGTCATGACGGCATGAATCATACGATTGGAAAGCAAGGAAAGCAAACTCGCTGTGTCCAATGTCACAAAAATATCACTTTTCAATGTAAAAAATGCAATGTATCCTTGCATGTTAAGTGTTCACCTGGATATCACTCTTAATAGTGAGTTAATAAATGTCTGAATCAAATGATTTGATTGTTATCATTGAGTACGTCACGGTAGTGGATTTGCCTAGTGTTCCATTTTTGGAACACCTCGTAATTAATAATTGGCAAGAGATACATTGTTTTTTCTTTCGGATATTCTTTTCATACGTATTTTTATCTATAATATGTAAAAATCAGGATAAAATTCGCATTTCTCAAACCTTCGGCATAAATGGGGTAATTAACCTATGGCTTTTTAAAATGAAATATTTTCCAATGGCCCAAATAGTTCCATGGATTACAGCATAGGTCCATATCTCAAAGCATTCACCCCCAATCAGTCGAACGGTGAAACTGTTCCTTTTAGCTACCCTTGAGTACAGCCTGCTATGGATGATTTCCCCATTTGCACAAACTCGGTCAAAAAAATTCACATTACTGTTATTGTTAATGATACCATGACTTATATTTAAGGCTAACAGATATTCATTATTTAGTCTGGTTGTTTTGGATGATCCAATGGCTGAGAACCTTTCAGGATATTTTTGTTGTTTCCCATTGGAAATTAAGGTTTCCATTATTTTTCTCTGATTATAAGTAAAGTATGGGGTTCCCATCCTGATCATTTTGCATAAGGTAAATCTTAAGCAAAAAAACTCTGTAATTTGGCTCAAAACATACTGTGAGCCTCTCACAGACATAAACAACTGTTGGTTGTAATCCTCATATAAAAAAGAGGAATGAGCCCACAATGGCCCCCAGTTGAGAACACTTTGTAGAAGATGACTTAATAAATGACAATTGAATGTCAAGCAGTTCTCACCATACAGTGGCTTTACTCCAGTTAAAAAACTGGTAATGAGAGATGACGCCATATGCACTTTACTTTTCAAGACTTGGTCTTTAACAAGAATATATATCCCTTCCACTAAATATGACCAATGAGTTAAATACTCTTCAGGCAGAATTCCCTTCAAAACTGGTAAGCTGTAATAGAATAGCCAGGTATAGTATTCATGAGCTTTCCAGTACTTTCTGTCATCAGTTGACCGTGGAATTCTACTGACACTGGATGGTGGTCTGATTCCCATTAGTCTTTTATTAATATCATTACTTGACTTACCCAAGTAAAACTTTTGAGTATGGTTTGTTGAGTCTAGCCATAAATTTAAAAACTGTCGCACTACTCCCAGCAAAACACAGTGCATGTAGTCTTGTATCATCCCTTCAATTACATCAAAAAATTGCAAAGCTGTCAATATGGATGGACCTTTGACTCCTAAAACAACTTAGTTACTGGCTTTTGCCCTTGTTGCAAATTCAGCAGTGCCCTCATGAATCCTTTCGAAGGGTTGAACTGGGTATACTCTTACTCTGCCTTGCCCTTTTTCAGTTACAGTCACTTCAGCCATACAGTACCCACATCCATATCTCCCATTGAATTGCATCATATTTTGCAGCAATGGTCTGGCCACAGAATCACACACACCAACCAGAGTAAACACCTTATAAGACCTTAAATCCCCTGAATTCATGGCCACAGACACGCCTTCACTAGCAACAATTTTACATTCCTCAATTAATGGAACAATGTATTCTTCCATCATTGGTTTCTTTTTCCCAACTCAAAGACTTGCCAACATGATTTTGTTCCGACGGAGCATGGGTGGCAGTTCATTTAATTGCATATAATTGGCCATAAGCTGTAGCCTGATGATTTTAACAATGTAACCCCATCGCAACTGAAAGAAATTGAGTGTCCTTACCGCTAATGATTTTTTTATAAAGTTTCCCATCTTGTATATTACCAATGAAGGCATTACTTGTAACACTGTCACAACGAACATTGAGGTATTCCCAAAAACTTCTGGATCCAACAAAATTTCTTTGATTTGATCATGCAGTGGTAGGTATATAAACTTTGTTTGGTTTTCTATTGGATAAAATATTTCATTACAAGAATGGCAGATGTGGTGTTGATCTTGACAAATTCCATTGTACACCAAACATTTAGGACATATATGATGTGTGTATGCCTTTACTTTATGTGATTCAAATAATTTTTTAAACTTAAATAGTGAAAAAACATCTGTACTATCAGGAGACATTGAGGAAAAAATTCTTAGAAAGTCATTAAGACCAGAATTTGAAAGATTGTTCTTTAGCTGAGCTGCCAACAGCATCAGAATGTTACAAAACTGCTGTTTCTCCTTTTCATTCAAATTCTCTGAAGTTGGCTGGCAAGGGCTTACTGAATTCAGCAGTGTGTGATGCAAACCACATTCAGATGACTCTCCTGATGACTCTCCCTCTTCAGATGACCGTGATGAACAATCAATTTCTGGTGTTTCTTCATCTGATGAAGGTATTTCTGAATGATCCCCATCATCTGCTGGTAATTCCTCATTATCTGACCTGACATTATCTTCATTATAGCCAATATTTTTTGATGAACCTTCCCCATGAAATCCTCAAGCAGATTATATTTCAGCATCCTTAATTTGGAAGAAGATTTGCATACATTAAATAGTGAAATAAAATTGCAATTTCATACAAACATTCTCGATTTCTTATTCCAATATTAAATCACACAATTAGTTTTAATATGACACCACCGTCATTTAAATATTTGATGAACAAATATTTTCCCAGGTTAAATTTCCCAACACCGAGCTGTTCAACATATATTCCCTAAGCTTGTCTCAGCAGGTAAACAGAAGAATGAAGGTGGAGTGCAATCAGAAAAACGAAGAAATCATTGTTGTGAGAACTGCAAAGAAAAGTCTTCCCTTTGTTACTACCTACATAATGCAGTGAGAGGTTTTGGAAACCCAATTAACTGTGCGTACACTAAGACTTTCACGTTATACAAGGTGTGATCAAAAAAAGATAGGACTGATTTTATTCCGCGCAAACCGTTCAACGGATCAAAACGAGACACAGTGAGCCATCTAGCTACACATCTGACGACTAAAACGAGAGGTGTTGCATTTGTTTACGTCGAGTTGTTACGCAGCAGCAGCGGTACGTGTCTTAACCTGTTCCTCGCCCCGTGCTACGGCAGCAATGAAGGAGCTAGAGGAACAGCGTGTGTGCGTGAAATTTTGTTTCAAACTTGGCAAAAGTGCTGCGGAGACAATTGGAATGATTCAACAAGCCGACACAGAGTTTCATAAAACCATCGTAACCGGTGACGAAACCTGGGTTTACGGTTATGATGTTGAGACAAAGGCCCAGTCTTCTCAGTGGAAGGGTCATCATTCTCCGCGACCAAAGAAAGCTCGCATGTCCCAGTCCAATGTGAAGGCCATGCTGGTGTGTTTCTTCGATTGGCAAGGGCTGATTCATTACGAATACGTCCCTCAAGGTCAAACCGTCAACAAAGATTTCTATTTAGAGGTTATGAAGAGGTTGAGGGTCGCAGTGAGCCGAAAGAGGCCGGACATGTGGAGAAACAATGCATGGCGTTTCCACCACGATAACGCGCCGGCTCTGACGGCGCTGATCGTGACAGAGTTTTTCGCCAAAACCAGAACTTCCGTGATCCCGCAGCCATCATACTCTCCAAACGTGGCTCCATCAGACTTTTTTTTGTTTCCAAAGTTAAAATAAACCTTGAAAGAGCGCCGATTCGACTCTATTGCGAAAATGAAAACTAATTGTACGGCGGACCTGAAGAGGATCCCTAAGGTGGCTTACCAGGCAGGGTTCGAGAGCTGGAAGAAATGTTGGCAAAGGTGTGTCCTCAGCCAAGGCATGTACTTTAAGGGCGACAAGTTCGATTAAGCTGTATCCGTCGAAATTAACAAGTTATAAAATCAGTCCGGTCTTTTTTTGATCACACCTTGTATTATATAGTGAAAGATAATGATGGTTCTATTTTGATACTGATTCTTGTTTAATCTTGGCCGATTGCGCTAATTATTATACAATATCAATTTCACTTTACAAAAGAAGTCAATCATCAGAAGCTTGTTTCAATTGAAAGATAAATTTCTGACCGTTAATTACAATGGAATGACCAATAATGTTAATGGTAGGTGGTGTCATGTGGAATAACACAGGTTGTACATTGAATTGCGTGGAAGGTAATAAACGCGTCGAGCATGGATTAAAATCTACTTACCAATTTATTATCCGTATGATACTGTTCAAAGTCGTCATCGGCAGCATCTTCAATTGCTCGATCACACCTTCTAGAGTAAAATATTTGCTATTATTTCAGGAAAGATGCGATTGTTGCAGGCACAAAATTTCTGCTTGTGATATGATTGAACAGCTTTCAAACACCGGCAGAATTGCATTAATCTTAGTATATGGTTCCAATTACATACTTAATGAAATCAATGTAGCCATCGTCATATTATTTAAGTACCTATTTTCTATATATTGGTTAATGAGTGTGGCCATGATATTTAAATGTAATAAATTAACATGACTTCTGTGGGAATATCAAACTTCGCCGCTAGATACAAAATAATTGAATAGTTGCATTCCAGAAATTAATACAGTACATAAAGTACATGAAATAAAGTGGAAATGTCTACAACACTACATTTTAATAGCTCTACTGAGCCGTCCATGACGTCATGGCCTTCTCGACAAGGAATGAGAGAAAGGAAGAGTTCGGAGTGCGGGTGGATTCCACCGCCACCGCTTGGCACATAGGCACCCGGCCTGTTAAACAGGACTGCCTTGTACTGCCCTGTGGGGCTAGCCTTATGGGGGCTAGGTATAAAAGGGACACACACCCTGCCCCCGCGCGGATTTCTTGCCACGAACTCCTCGAGTGAGGACGACGGGGAGTGCGTTCAAGGGAGAGACGAGCCGACGCTGCTTCCACCAGATTACCGAATCACCACTCGCACAGGTACCGCCCACGCCTTCCCTTCCCAATCATTGTCCCTTTCCTTGGCTCGCGATCGCCCGCAATATTTATATTTGTATTAATTAATTTAAAGAATAAACTGCTGCCCTTTTTCTGAGTAATCATATTTTTTTGACGTTTCTACCGACGACCCTCATCCCCACGTGTCTCAAATGGTAGCAGAGCGTGGTTGTCGGTACGGTAGAATTCGGAGTTAGAAATGGAAAGCGAGTTGCCTTCGGGCACCAGTTGGATAAACGAGCTAGCAAAGACCGAAGTAGTTAATTTTTGCACCAGATTTAATTTAGCGACCGAAGGGACTTTGGATGAGTTACGGAAACGTTTACGTGAGTATGTTCGTTCACTCAATCGCGGCGATAGTGGAGACAGTAGAATAGGCGTAGAATCTCCTGAAAAGAATTTTCAGGGAGTGTGTGACCATGAAAATAAAGATCTCGCTATCAGACACTTGGAAAGCCTCGTCGCGGCCGCAAATCGTTGGGAATTACGGTTTTGCGGGGATGACGGTGAGAGTGTTATGGGTTTTTTAGAAATATTCACGAGGTTCTTGAGGCAATTCGAGTTGCGAGAAGCATTGACCTTCAAACCAGCCTGAAACAGTTGTATTTATTAATACCAGAAGTTTTATACGGACGGGCGAGGTGCTGGTACTGGGCGAATCAATTCACCAATTTAGAGCATTTTAAAGAGGAGTTTAGGGCGACATTCAGGATACCTTACTATCAAAAGCGTCGAAGAAGGGATTTGTATAATCGGACCCAGGGAAGGAATGAGACGCTTAATGAATATGTGATTGTCATGAAAAGCATGAATGGTAGACTCGACCATCCCTTATCTCAGGAATCCCTATGAGAGTTAGTATGTGGTAACCTAAATCCCAGTTATTCTTGGCACCTACTAACTAAACCGCAATCCTTCGAAGACCTCGTGCGTTGGGGACGTAATCATGACGAGAGACGGGCAGTTGCTGAGGCCTATCAGGAACCAGCACAAGCAGAATATATGGTGGAGCCCGAATTCGGGGAAAGAAATAGGCAGGCAGAACACAGGCTCCATTCATTCGAGTCTGCAAGTAATAACAGACAGTTGAGGCAGCGAGAATATTTACCAGCACGTAACCCTCAGGGTTGGCGCGGCGGCGGCCGTGGTCCCGGGGGACCTCCCACTTATAGAAACAGAGCCCGGCCGGGAAACGAGTGGTCCGCGGAACTATAAAGTCACGAGGGTTTCGCGGTAAATTAGTGGCATTTCGTCCCATGGGCGTCAAGAACGACTTGTCACCTAAAATAAATGTTTTGATTGAAGGGATAGTTGCTACCGGTCTTTTGGATTCGGGGGCTTACCGCTCGTGTATTTCAGAGAGCGTCTTGGGTAAAATTGCTACGTCGGGTGGTCGATATCAAATTGAAAATGTCGAAGAAGTTTGCTGCGGAGCTGATTGTGAACCCATTCAAGTTATGAGAAGCGTGCGATTAGGTATTAAAATTGATGGATATTCGTGGAAGCATGAATTATTAATTCTTCCGACATGCCCAATATCCGTAATTTTAGGGAATGATTTTATGGATCAGTCCGGTATGATATTAAATTTTGTTACTAGGACCTATAACTTTAAGTTTAGGCCGGGTCTAATTGCTTCTTTCTTTGACTAAGGGTGCGTCGACGATGGGGAAGTTGAAATAGAAGAAACCAGACCATTCAAATATTTAACACGTGAGCAAAGAGATGTTTTGCAAAGGTTGATTGCCAAATATAATGACGTAATAACGAAGGCGTTGGGGTTCAATATTTATATTTGTATTAATTTAAAGAATAAACTGGTGCCTTTTTCTGAGTAATTATTATTTTTTTACGTTTCTACCGACGACCCTCATCCCCACGTGTCCCACTACCAACCTTTTTTTCCACCGTGGAACAGTTCTCTTGGGTACAGATGACAACGATTCGCCATGAAGAAGGTACTTTTTATACCCAGAAGAAAACATCGAGAAGCAGTTGCCAAGATATAATCAAAATAAAAAACTGCGTCAACGTAAACTGTAATCGCTCGCCTGTCATCGTTGCACGGTTGCACTTCACTTGTTTGATCATTTCCACGTTCAACTGTTCATAAACAGGAAGCCGTGCAGGAACCCAGTGAACCACGTTTTCGTTGTCATCACTTGAATGTTTCCAATTTTTATCACCTCGCCGGAAAGTTGACTACGGAAATGGACAAGTTTGCAGTGGTAAAGTGGGCATCGGGAGTCAACTGCGGAAAGTATTCCGTAATTAGAACAACGTGGGTGAGAGATCTCGATGATAGTAACACGGAGTATTCGTATGTAAACGAGTGGAGGGCATCCAAAAAAATGTCTACTGGGAGGTGGCCTGTCTTCGACGGCTTTATTACTAGCGTAAAAAGTGAGATTGTGCTTTCCATTGTTTCAGGCTCAACTAGGTGGAAGTTGAATTTCGTAAATGAAATACTAACTTTGTTTCCTTCCACAGATTTATTTTCTTGGTACAACATGTTTCGACACATCGGTGTCATCATCAGGTGCAAATTGAAACATAGTTTTCACGTGTATATATATCATGAGGGTAGTGGGTTATCAGGAGGGGAAAAAAACCCAGGGTGGGAAGAGGTAAGGGGTGACGGTTGGAGTATGAGTCGATGGAAAACCGTGAGTGGGGAAGGGGTGGGGGGTGGGAGATGACTTGGCGTGGGTTTTCCGCCTTGGGTTAGGGATTAAGGAGGTGGTGAGTTGTCAGCAGGTGGGGAGAGGGGTGGGAGGACCACGGGTGTCCGTTTCTCTGTAAGGGATAGAGAGACTTCTAGGAGGGGGGACATTTTTTCAAAAAGGATATCATTAACTAAAACGTATTTCTTCATGTTCCTTCTGATTTCCAGCTCCTCCCTCTTGTCCATCTTTTTCCCTTTCCTTTTTCGGTGCAATATCTCTGGTGTGAAATCGCTGCAATGGCCCTCCTCCCCTAGATGTTTGGCGAAGTGCGACTGGGAAAGATGACATGTCCGGAAACATCTCCTATGCTCAGAGATTCTTGTCTCGAAGGTGCGTCCTGTTTGCCCGACGTAGGCAGCATTGCAGTCGTTGCACTTTAATTTATATATACCACTATTTTCTAATGGCTGCACTCGGTCTTTTGTATGGTTGAGGAATTTCTTAAGGTTGTCATTGTTATAGAATGCTACTTTGTAATGATCTCTTGGGAATAGGCTGCTTATTTTTTCTGAAATAATTCCATAATATGGCAATTTACACCACCGAATCTTTTCTTTTTCTTTGTTCCCTTGAGTGTAGAGTAGTTGTTGGGCTTTGATGGAGCGTTTTTTAAGGAGCATTTTATCAATAATGTTCTTATTGTAACCATTAGAGACGGCTATTGTTTTAATGGTTTCAAATTCTTGGTAGAAAGCCTCTTTAGATTGATTTAGATTTAGGTGAGATTGTGTTTTAAATATGTGACATGAAATGTTTGTACACTTTTGTATGCACAGAATGTCTCTAATGTATATTTCCCGGTCTTATAATTGAATCTTAGACAGTGAAACAAAGGCTGAGAAACGTCTGCGCCAAATATTTGGCGATAATGAAGAACAAATCATGAAAGTTCCAGTCTGGGGAGAGGAAAATGTAAGTTTTCTTATAAAATTATTCGACCCATTTGTGGAATAGCTAACAAACCTTTTAAATACAACTAATAAATGTCCATTTCTCATTTTATTAGCCTAAGAAAAGTTTTTTCTTTCCTTTTTTTCTCCTTTATTTTTTTGCATTTACTGAATCTTGCTGTAGTGTTTTTTTTTCTTTGTACGTCTGTCAAATGATTTTTACTGAATTGTAGTGCAATTGTAAATTATCTCATGGGCCAAATGGCCCACGATAATAAATTAATTGAATTGAAACGTCAAAAAATTACAAACGGTGAAGGAAGGGAGCTTGAAACGGCTAAAGTCGTTTCAAATATAGCACAAGAGGGAGAAATTGTAAGTGCAACAACGATGATTCTTTCGAAAGATACTTGTTCATGTTCTTTGAATTGATTCTTAATTGGGCTGCTAATTCATTTCAGGAAAAGGAAGAATGAGAAAAACTGATCAAGCGATTGCGGGAGAAAATTTCAAAGTTGGAGAAAGAGAATGAAACGCTGAGAAATCAACTACTGAAAGGTAAATCTTCACTGCGTACATTATTTATGCAACTCTCTGTTCGAATATTTTCCGATGGATGCTTAGTAATCTGCATTCATTCTTCATGTAGATGTTCCCAGACTAATTATGAAAATGGAGAAGGTTTTAGGGGGAAAGGATGGCTTAGAAGCAGGCAATAGCTACGAGAAACCATCTGGGGTAAGAATGGCTTTATCTTGTTTTTTTTTCATTTTCAAAAATAGTTGGCTGATACAAAACTAACCATAAATTTTTGTTATTTTCTTATCACAATAAGTAGAACTATTCCCAGGTTCGGACATTTATGTCTCTAAAGAGGTATGGCTGCATGCGAAATCAACCAAAAATGCATCTGTGTTCATCCGAACACTTTTGGTGCAACTATTCCCCCTGGAAGTACTCAAGGAGAGAAACTACAGAGGAGGGAAAAGCAAGAGGGCCGAATGTCCAGTTGCAACAAGCTGGATGAGAAGATAATGTCGGCTCTTTTCGGTGAGCAAAAACATTCGTATCTCTTCTCCATACCTATAGGTATAGGACCCCCTATAGGGGACCCCTTGAAGTGAGTGGAATATACAGTGTGAATTATTTTTTTCATTGTAGACATAAGTTAGTATGTTTATCATAAAAAATATGAATATTGATATATTTACCCTTAAATTTTTATAGTCACTTTATTTCGAATTTTTCCAAGTTTGGCTTTGCATAACTGACGGGGATGGAGATAAAAATCTCAAATTAGTAGAACGTAGCCTTTTTGTATGTGTACATGACAAATAAAATCTAATGTTGTGTATTGCACTAATAACTAAGTTACAACCTCTCCAAAATGGCAAAATCATTGTTTAAGCAAAACTTTTTGGCACTCTCAGTAAGGCTACTTAAGATATTTTTGATCTTCTTTATAATTGGAAGTTAGCCTATCCTAAATGCTTGTGGAGTCCATTTTTTTAATTATTCAAAAAAGTATCATGTCTATTTTGTTTTTTATATTTATTGTAATGGTGTAATAGAAAAAAGAAAAAGAAAACTTCCATGGTCAAAAATGGCTCTAAGCCTGTCATGACTTGAACCACTGCAGTTGAGTTGTCCAAACAAGTTTATTTCATCTAGGAATATTAAGTATAATAATATATAATACCAGAGTGCAAAACACAAGGAAATGGCATGTATTAAGAGCGCTAAAACCGTAATTTTTGTGACATTTTCTGATTTTTGAGGGGCTATAATTTTGTTATTAGTAGAATACACAGCATAAGAATTTATTTGTCATGTACAGATACAAAAATACTAAGTTCTGCTAATTTCATATTTTTATCTCCAATCCAATCAGAGTTATTCAAAGCAAAACGTAGAAAATTTGGAGAACAGTGAATTTATAAAAATTTATAACAATTTAAGGGTAAGTATATCATTATTGATATTTTTTATGATAAACCTACTAACTTATATCTACAAATAAAAAAAAATAAAATTGTACATTTCACTCCTACTATTAGAAAAAAATTCAAACAGAGAAATTTCACTCTTAACTTTATTTAACTTTGCTTGTAGTTTTATCTTAGGTGTGGGTCTCATAAGGTAGTAGGTAGAATGTAGTTAATTATATCAGAGATATTATGTGCCTTTGTTATTTCATTATGCTTTGTTTAGTCATCATTTCACTGAAAACTCCAATTTGAAGGTATATAGGAAGAAATGACATGTGAACATTCGCCGGTTGGCACATTCCCCCTTTTTTCTCTTGTGACTATTCTTATGAAAGTAGCAAATACTCTAATCTGTTTCATCAGCAATTATATTAGGATAATTAGTCACTCCTCCCAAGGAAAAGCATCATCATTTATTTCTGGAATTTTTTACGAGAGAATCAGAACGATGAATACTGGAAATGGAGACTGAATTCAGCGAAATAAATTGTAATCTGAAATCAACATTTAAGGACCCATTCTAGAATTATATTGTGTTTTGATGTAGTTATTCAAAGTTAAGCCAATTTACCCATTTAACTTTCCACAACTGACAATTCTGAAATAATTAACATTAATCATAAGGAGGTGTGAAATAGGGTGGCATAAACCTATTCTTTCATAAATAAATATGGTGAGATATATGTACTAAATGTGGGATTGGGAAATTGTTGCAAAATCATGGAATAATCAAGATTCATCATTTATTCCTGTCAATTACAGTTGAAATATTTTAGAACAAAACTACTTTCATTGATTGCTTTTCATTTAATAAGTAGTAACTCAGCTGAGCAAAGGCATCTTTGAAGTGTGATACATAGATAATTAGTATATTGGTCAATTCTTGGCCAAGTTTAAGCCACTAGTTAGTGACATATTTGTGATTGTCAAAAATGCCAAATTTTCTATTTTCATCAGGTGCAACAAGGGCATTCCCTGAAATGACTGCATCTGCGTTTGTGGCAGTTGTCAACAGTAAGGCTGCAGAGATCCGCCACCAGGCAAAGAGGGGGCAGAAGGACGATTGAATACAGTCAAACCTCCATTGAGTCCCATTCCCAGTCCCAAGTTGTTTATAACTGTATATTGATATGTCCATAATGTGATTATTTTTAAATAAAAATTTCTTGACGTACTTGTTTTTATACTTTCTTAGGTTCCGAATTCCCATGGGCATACTCCATGTATCCACCAACCACATCATCACAGCCATGTATGGCTCCACATGTTACGCATGCATGTGTCCATGTACTTTTTGTTTACTAACCATAATAGAATCAAATGTATGTCTCGTTTATGGCCACATATAGTCCCCATATATGGCTATATATAGGTCTCATATATGACTGAATATAGTTTCCATATATGGCTACATATATTTCCCATATGTGGCCACATATAGTTCCCATACATGGTCACATATAGTTCCCATATATGGCTACATACATTTCCAATTTATGGCCACATATATTTCCCATATATAGCCACATATATTTCCCATATATGGCCACATATATTTCCCATATATGGCTACATATATTTCCCATATATGGCTACATATATTTCCCATATATGGCTACATATATTTCCCATATATGGCTACATATATTTCCTATATATGGCCACATATATATTCCTTGTTTTGTTCCATATATGTCCCATATATTTCTCCATATATGTAAAATATATTCTCTGGGGCCAATTTTTAATAGAATCCATATATATCTCCACATATTTCACATATATGTGAAAGGTAAAACTCTACATATATGTCCCATGTGGCTGTGGGGCTTTATTGTGGGTATCACTATTATGCATACATATCATCATGTAAGTTTTTAACACAAGTAAAACTTAGTTAGTTTCACAGAACGACCGATTTGGTCGTTTGTTCGACATCATCAGTTCTTGATCTTGAATAATAGACGAAACCTGTCACTCAAAATAGAAATTCAATGGAGCACGTAAGGTTTTTACTTACAATATCTATCATGAAGTTTTACAATGCGTAGATTAATACTATTGATGTTTTAACGCTATCTCGGAGCCAAATCATCATAGAGAGTGGCTAAAAGGGCAATGAGGAGATGAAGGATGATACGTTTCATTATTTTTTTTTGATCTAATTTCGCATTATTAAGAATTATTGTATTAGGTTAGTATGTCATAACATTAAAACGTGGTGATAGCGGAATTTTTAAAACTGCAATTATTCCTGCAGTCATTGAGACCTCGATGGGAACCATTGGTCATGTTGGTTATTTAAGGAGAGGGAATTTTAACTCCTACAATATCATTCGGAGCGGCTGCTTATGTTTGCAAAGGACTGAATATGTGTACTGAAGCAATAGAATGTGTAAATGTAAATTTTACGTTGTAATTATGAGAAAGGCTCTCACTTCAATGGGGAAATGATCAGAAGATACTTAAGTATACTGTTTTATAATTAAGGTCGATGTGGTAGACTTTTTGCAATGGCTTTACATTTGCTGGGTGTTCATTGCTCATAAATTAGAATTAGGAGCACATTCCTCTCTGTTAAGTTTGACCACAGTGTTATCGGTTATTATTGCGCGTTGCCGCGACAATTCGCTCGAAGATTTGAGCTGAAAGTTTTCTGGTCCAAGTTGATCGGTTTTTTTCAGATTGATATTTAAGAAAACTATATTAAGCAAGAGCTCAACTCTACAAAATCATTGCGAGAATATGTTTGTGAGATTTAATAATCAGTCATGCGGCTGGTATTAGCGATTTATGCTAATGCATCAATAGTCGTAGGTACACTAACTTTAATAGGGTATAGTGTAATGGATGTTGGTGACTACTCACCCCCTGCCACACACTCTTGAGGTGGCTTGCACGGTATTTTGTAGATTTGCTTACGTTGAATGATAGCACATAAAGGAACAGCATAATAAAAAGTCAATTCTTAATTAATGAAAAATTCTCAGGCATTGAATTTACTTTAATATCATTATTCTCTTACCGGTTCACATTAGATGAGTAGTGTTTAATCTTACTTTTCATATTGTTATTTCCTGATTATGTAATTTGAAGTAATTTGGTAGATTTTGACTTAGAATTCTTAGAATAGTAAATAATAGCAGAAATTATTATCCTCATCTAATTACACCACTTTTTTCAAGGTATGTCAGCTGCACTTTAGTCCAGAGGAGGTTTTGTGGGAAACTACATACGTACTTCGACGAGAGGTCTGGGAAGAGTGTGACTGCACCACTGTACCGCCCTAAATTGAAGGAGTCAGCTGTTCCTCATATATTCCCCATGTGTCTCAGCTACCTGTCTTCTACACCAAGTGCGAGCTGAGAAGATCCAGGGGAGAAGAGGCAACGGCGAGAAAGTGCAGCTGTTGAAGCGGCTATCGAAGCTAGCATTAGGGCGTAGGAGGTATATAAGACCGAGCAGGAGCTCATTTAATTTAAGAAAGCTGTGATGTTATCGAGGGAATATAAGAATACTGACTTTTGGGATTTAATTGTTAAGGTGGATTATATTCTTTTCCTTCATATTAATTATGAAGAGGGCCCAGTGTTGACTCATGACATGACTATTGATCCAAATTTAACTGTGAAAATATATACCCCTATGAAAAATATGTATAAAACCCGTATAAAAATTCTATACAACTTATACAAGTTTTACACAATTTGTATACATTGTATACAAATTGTATAAACTGTATAAAGTCACATGCTGTATACAGCATATACAATTGTATACAGTGTATACAATTTATATACAGTGTACACAAAATGTATACAATTTGTTTACAGTGCAATAGTGGTTGCATATATTCAAAATTATGTTTTTTAAACAACTCAATTGGTGATAATAATAGGTTCAGCTTGGTAAATAACACGGAAATATGCTGTTCTGTCAGCTGATGTACTTTTAGTTTGAATATAACATGTTAAATGCCACGAGTTTTAGTGTGACAGCTATTTAATATCATTTAAATAGATAATCTACCTTGATGGTATGGGGAAGCTCTTATAGTAACCTTGTATTTAAAAAAGGTTCCTGCAATGATCTAAAGAATAACACATGGAATAGCAGTAATACCAGTGGCGTAGCCAGGAGGGGGCATAGGGGGCACGTGTCCCTGCTCAAACCAATTAATTTTAACAGAAAAAAATTAACCTATATAACCAATTTATTCTACTCCACCAATACTAGGAAGCAAACTAATATTGACTATTATATTTGTGAAACATAATAGCATAAAATGTGATTTCTAGAGATAAAAATGTTCGCATTTTCTGCAGAGGGTGTTCCACCCCCTGACCCCCTGGGTCGTGCCCCCCCCCCCCCCCCAACACATCGTCCTGGCTACACCCCTGAATCATACCCACGATTGGCGGAGACTGTTCTAGTTTATTAAAAGACCTGATTGAGAAATAAATAAATGAAAAAAATTTGGGGGAACACACTGGATTCAGAGGAGAAAGATCCACAGCATATAATATTTTAGGAGGGGAACAAAAATAGGTTATTGATGACAGAGATTACATGAGGAGTTGTGGAAAGAGCGCACTCGATAAAGACTACAATGATGGAATTGGAAAGGATATAGTTAACAATGTAGAAAGGAAACAGCTAATATGGATTGGCAATAGGATGGATGACCCCAGATGGCCATAGCAAAGCAAAGAATGGCTCCAGATAAACTCTTAAAAACTTAAAGAATCTTATCCACATCAGCTTTCTTTTTCCCAAAATACCATGCTTCCCGGTGATGTTTACTATCAAACCACAGCCAAAAGAACTGCCGAACTACTCCCTGTGCCACAGAATGCATATAGTCAGGAATGGAAGATGTAGCTGGATCAACATTTGGTACAAGGGACAACAATGTTGGGCGAACAACACCATTCTTACTCGCACCAGCCTCCAAAGAAACTTTTGCTTGCATCATCATTTGCTTTCTGTTTCTCAAAGGAGGTTGAGGGTTAACAATGGGATACACTACAACATGAGCCTTTTATGTAGCAACTACCTCCCCTTCATGCTAAAAAAAAGAGCAGCCATATCTCCCATTGCATGACACCATCCCTTGCATATCACTACGAGCACGAGCGTCCACAGTGATGATAGGTGCAGTCATTTTAGAGTTAATTATGTGGTGATCTTCAGGATGCTTTCACTTCAAACCATATTTGTCCAGATTTTGCAGTGAGTTCACAAAGGGTTGAAAGAAGCTATTCATCACTGGTTTTTTATTACCAAACCAAAGACCAGCAATGCACACATTTTGTTGCCTGATATTCGGTGGCAACTTTGCTATGCTAAACAAAATGGGCCAAATTTGGGCATTGGAGCTATTAAATACTGGTACACCATCAGGGTTCCATAACAAATCAATGGGATACTCTTTTGTCAGATGCTGTGATGTCAGGCCGCCATCACAAATATCCTTAATAATCCCACTATCAGACTTCTTCAACTTTAAATATTTATATAGATGGCGAACTTCCAATAAAATTTTAAGAGTCTCCTTCAGTGGAACTTCCAAAAACACCCCCCCTACTTCAATAGACCCACAGAATGAACATTGGTCAATATCAATAGTAGCATTAAATAAACCAAGGTATAGGTCACAATCATTGCAAAAACGGTGTTTAATCAGGGACAAATCATCCCCGTGTGCAATAAGTAGTTTGCACAACCAGTACTAATTTCCTGGAAAACAATTAGGGGTTGGCAAAAACTTTCTGATTAGCTGCAATATGTCACCCAGGCATGCTTTTGACAGTTTATGTCTTACGTATAAAGTGATGACATCTATTACTGCCTCACACATTAACACATCTGCATGGGAATGCAACGGCTTTTTTCAATATATTTTCTCCCTCATCATCTCCAGAAGAGTCATCATCTTCAGATGATAATGAGGTGGTAGCGAATGATGTATTTGCAGACTGTATGTAAATGTCTGTCTCTGATGAAGATGTTTGTTCCATTAACTCAGGTGTCAATGAAACTGGATACCTCAAAAAATCAGGTGATGACGGTGATATATCTGAGCCATCTTCATTAAATTCAGATGTGACGTGAATTGGTGAGGAGTTAGGTGATACTTGCTGCCAGGATAGCTCCACAGATGAATTACTGCTGGGCGATTGGCTGGCACATTCATAATTTTGACCTAAACCAACGACATAATTTCAATAAGACAGGCACTCCGAGGTAAATTACATACCTATAAGACTTGCTTTCAGGGAGCATTAAAACACGAAATGGGCGGAATATCATTAGAACTTACTATGATCATCAAAGATGCCTGGGTAAGAACTTATAGATACATCTCTGATTGCTTGATTTTTCCTTCGGAGAGTCTGGATGGGAACCTACACGAAAAACACAAGGATGGAATCAATAATATTCAAGGTAACCTAAGGCAATTATTTTTAGAGGTCTCTCCATAGAAAGTTGACAATGATAAATAAATAACCTAAGTCCCCATTACAAATAACGCACGAACAACTTACCTTAATTGTTTGATCTTTATTATACATTTTGTAGGACTTCCGCTTCCTTGATGGCAACATTATTGGCCGATTCTTCCTTAATCACGTCTGTATTGATAACAACAGTAACAACTTAACCACGGACAGTTTACACAATTATAACCGTAAACAACAGCTACTCTCATCAGTACAAAGTACTCGGTATCGCTTAACAGTTCACTGCGTTAGTGTGACAATGAGAGAAGTGGCGATTAACGTCAGGATGGTTAGATTGAGGTGAGTAGAAAGGCTTTCCACTGCAAAATAATACTTCGAAGGTCACCAAGACCATTCATATAAGTGTAAATGACCTAAGGAAACACCAAAATATAATAAACTCTACATTCAGGATACGAATATAATTTATAATATAATATCCGTGATACGAATTCTGACAATGAACAAATGAATACGGAAATTCCGAATGACCAATCAACAAGACTTGGCGCATGCGCATGGATTGAAGCACCCACGCTAGCTCGAATTCCATGTGCTCCGCCATATTAACACTTCGGTCTGTTTCGGTTAGTTCTGCCTTCGAAGACGTTCTTGGAAACTCTTGATACAATGTACGCGCTGGTGAAATTCATCCACAGTGATAAGGAGGAAGTGGCTGTAATTTCCGTGGAGATGATTTCCTCGCCTATGGAAAAAGGTGGGGAAAATTTCAATAATAAAAAAGTTACTGTGAGGGACGGCAGTAAGAAGGGTGGAAAGGAGTACCCTGCTATTGTCCTGGCGCATTCTGGTAAGTAATATTTTTCTCTGCCCTAATTTTCATCGCATCAGACCTAAATCTCTCATAAATATTTATATGGTTTTGTTTAAACCTGTCTCAATGCATTAACAGGCCACGTGGATTTCTGCATAAACATTAACGATTTCACCCGCATTTGCGTTAATCCACGCGGAACAAATTTCGCCAATGCTTAGACGAAATAAGAAGTTTTCATTTTCTGCTCACCTATTCAGACGTTTGTGCTTTTTGGAGGTGATACTTGGTGAATTTTCACGTTCATTCTCGTACGGTAATGGTTTTTAATGTCGGCTTCAAAATCTTGAAAGATTTTCAGTAATAATATTTTCAGCTATATCTTATGAAAGGGAAGGTCTATGTGATGTTATGCTGTGTAAATTCCTCCAAGGAATAACTTAGTTAGCGTATTACAGAGGTTGAGCTGGAGTTACAGGCATTTTAGCGCCTTGAATCTCGCGTATTATTCTTTTGAGGAATACAACTCAATAATTTTTTTTTCACAGATAATAAGCCGCGTTTGTGTGCGTTGATGGAAACCTATATAAAAACGGAAAGTTTGTCAACGCCTTCAAAGATGCCTCATATACCGAAAACGGTGGAGAGTGATTCGGATCAGGAGCTTGGTGGAAGGGTTGTAGAAGTGAAAAGAGTAAGTTCTCATAACTTTATTATTAATTATCCCCCAATACTGTGTGTTACTGTGCAAATTTCAATGTGTTCATCCACTTCAATTTTCAGAGTGCAAAAGTGAAACGCAGGAAAGAAAATGCCCACCAAGTGGCAGCAATGAAAATTATTAAAAAGTATGATAGTGTGCTGGCAGAGTCCAACCACATCGAAAGCAGAAGTGAGGTAGACTTCGTAAGGAGGGAGCTTGAGGAGGAGAAGGAGAAAGTGAGGCAGTTGCAGGCTAAGCTTGAAAAAGTAACGGAGGAGAGAATGATTTGATTCGTAAGTGCACAAGTTCATTTTCTGTCAGCTTGCATTTCAGTAATTAGGTATTTAGGTGGGAATGTAATACCCTCACTGACATTCGTTTAAATTTTCATGAATAACAATTTGATTACCTCTTGCGGAAATTTGGTATAATATCGTAAATTTAATTAAAAATTTGAGGTGATGGCATATCGTTATTACTTGTAGATACATTGTCCCTTTCCTTAAGATATTTAAATTTCGTAATACTCAAAGACATCCAATGTTATAGAAACTTGTGAATACAAATGATTAATAAAATGCCATATTAAACCAAAATTGTTTAAATTTAATTTACGCAATGCAATTTAATGCACGTAATATGCACATATATAAATGCTGTTTCCGTAATTTCCATTTTAAAGGCATTTGCCTTATCTTGTGGAGGATCCACTAATTATGTGTGATGATTAAAAAAATGAATTTATTATTATTCACCCTGCTTTATTTCAACAGAAGCTCAAACATTACTACAATCCAATATGGAATTGGCAAAGGAGTTGAGGCGTGCCCTAAAATACACCCAGGCCATCCTCTTCAAAAGTGTAATCGGTAACACATGTACCTGAGGGACTAGAATTGCCGGCTGAAACGGGAGGAGTAAATGCTGACTTGCTCCAGGAGCATTTGTGTTCAAAAAGTACTGATGTGGGGGTAAGTCTCACATTACACTTTTATGTGTACCACATGCAATGATAATAAAACTGGGAGAATTATGTAAGACTCCTATTTATTAGCATGAGCAGTTGAGTTAATATTTCACATGAGCCAGTCAAGTAAATCACAAAAGTTGAGGAGATAGGGTTTTAACAAATGAAAATTTAAATTCAGTATTTCAACTTAGTCAAATCAAGTGCACAAGTGCCTGGGGTCAAAGTTCTTGTTTAGCTAATTTCATGCTTGATAACGCCATTTCAAGTGATGCTTGTAAATGTGGTGAAACTAAATGTGTGCCTTTCTTTACAGACTGTTGCTTTAAGGAAATCAGAGGTGTATGTTAATGCATTCAACTTGAGGATGACATGCCAGTCCTCCACCTCTGCAACCATGTTGGCAAGGGGCTTGCTGGACATGGTATTCACCAAGGACGCACTGAAGGAGTGCTCCATTAGAGGCCGTAAGTCCAATGGACTTGGCAGCAAGTTAGAGAAGCGGGAGGCCTTGTTCCAGCCAGGAGTAAATGCTATACTAGGTAACAGCAGAACTTAGTCAAGTAAATCTCTCATTCTATGTGATGAACAAAGGTGTATTTCATTTCATCATTTCACAGGTGGATGTTCACCATGAAATATTTGTTATCACTGTAGAAGCTTGTTTACGGGGATGGAAAAGAGAGGGGATTGGGAGGGAAGCACTTGCTCATTGGCCAGGGGGGTGTTGTTCTTGAGGGGTTGGATTATCTCCAACATTTCCAGGGCGTCGAGTCTCCTCCTGTTTCCCTCTGAGTGTAGAATGTCCGGCGTAAAATTGCTGTGATGGTTGCTGTCTATTAAGTGGTTGGCAAAGTTTGACTGATCCTTTTTCTTTCTATAACAATAATGATGTTCATTCACTCAAATGTTGACACTTCTTTCCGCTCTGCCTATGTATTTCGTGTTTCAATCTTCGCACTTAAGGCAGTATATGCCACTTCTTTCTTCGGGTGGGAAACGATCTTTGCCGTTGAACATCATGGTTTTATGAGTTGAGGGGGTATAATATGCTATCCTGTATTTTTCTCTCGGGAAGCAGGAGGTAACAGAGTTGGATATCTTTCCTAGAAAGGGGATCTTGCACCATAATTTTGGAGTGTTGATATGGGAGAGGGAAGACACCATTGACAACGCCTGTTTCTTCCGGGCTTTATTGAGAATATTGTCAATGATTGCTGGTTGATAGCCATTAACCTTTGCAATATGCTGTATGGTTTTCCATTCCTTATTGTAATTACATTTTCTTTGAGGGATTTATATGAGTCTTATTAATTAATGAATGGAATGCTGCTGCTTTGTGTTGAAAGGGGTGGCAAGATAGCGGGGATGATAACATCTGTGGAGGTGGGTTTGCAGTAAATGTCAAATACGGGTTTCCCTTCAATTAACTGAATGATTTAGTCAATATAATTAATTGATTTATTTCCTATTTCCATGGTGAATTTAATTTTGTTAATCATTGAATTAATGAAAGTGAAAAAATGTTCTGTCTTGTGGTGCCCGTCCAACAGCATAGAACGCCATCAACATATCTGTACCAGTAGTGAACATGCTTGGTTAAATCATGACCTGAATGAAACAATCCTGACTAAAATGCATCTAGAAACATTTCCGCGAGCAGAGGTGAAAGGGGTGATCCCATAGAAAGTCCTTCTAATTGTTTTATATAATTGTCATAAAACAGGAAGTAGTATTGATTGAGGAATGTGTTAATTAATTCCATTACCTCTTCTATTATTACGGGATTTACTTGGTGTTTTTGTAGAAGATCCCTAATTGTTGGTGACACATCATTTTTCGGGACCTTCGTGAATAAACTGTTGACATCAAAGGAGATCAATTTCGCATTGTGTGGTCCATTTTAACCCTCGAGTCCCTCAATTAAGTCTAACGAATTTTTGATGCCGTATTTTAGTATAAACTTAGTGTAACCTTTAATAATGTGGTTCAGTTTTGCTGCTATTTTTTGCATTGGTGAAGAAGTACTGGAAATCACTGGCCTTATTGGGAAGTTAACCTTGTGTAATTTGATCAAACCATACAACCGGAGCGGGAGGGGGTTCTTCTGCAACAACCAAATTTTTTTCCCTGGAGCTAAACAGTCCGTTGCTGCTGTGGATTACGTGATGCGTTTTCTTTTGGAATGCGCTCGTGGGATCCTTAAGTAGGACGTGAAATTCATATATTATGGCATTATGGATTAAAACCATGAAACAAGTGTAGATCCTAACAACAGTTTTTAGGTAAATGTAAGTATAGTGAATGGGCACATTGATTCATATTTTCAATTGAATGCTTATCACAATAAAGTCATGCCCAAAGTTAACCTAAAATAACATACTACAAAATGGAAGAGTAAATGGTTGTAAAAATACAGAGTGGCAGGCTGTCATGACTGCGACGGAATAGAATTTAACCTTCTAAATTACAAGGAGACTTCAAATCAGTGATACTCGGGATTCAAATGCCTAAGTCACTTTCTGAAACTATGGAGGAAATGCAGGAAAAGTGTCACGGCTTTCTTCCCATAGGACTGTGTTTAACAATAAACTCAATTACAGATTTTAGAAATTTAGAATTATATGCTTATTTACCCCTGATATCACTTTCTTTTTTACTAAAATATTGTTTTTTTTGCATATTTTTCAGACTTTGTCATCAGTCATGGTGTATCATGTGGGTTTGGTGTCTTCGATGGGGAAGAAATTAAATGAAATCAGAGCAACTGTTACTGCATCAAGTAACTTATAAGAGCTTATTTTTAATGAATAAATGGTATTTTGATTAAATACAATATGTGCTATTCTTAATTTCAGCTGTTTAACCTGAGAATCCCATATTTACCATTTAAACGCATCTGGTATTGAATCACTTATTAGTTTTCAGTCAAACATTGTGATTGGCTTTGGTTTAAAGGATTATAATGTTATATTTATACTGCATTCCATCCATTTTCATGTATGCCATAATATGTGTAAGGGTTCCCATACGAGCTCTCGTAAGGAAAATGGAATTTGGCAAATGGCAAAGTTGGAATAATATTTGGTAATGAAAATTTCTTCAGGTTCTGAGAAGAAATAAGGAAAAGAATTGGGAATATTTCTTTACCTTCTGTTTAAATGAGGTATTCCTGTCACCTATGTGGGAGGGGAGATGATGTGATGGTAAGATTAGTGATGCAGAGGTCATTACCATTTTGTAATTTTACCTGCTGTGTGGAAGGCTTCTACTAGTAGTTGCCACTATGTCTTAGATAATCTCAGTATAATGGTGCAACAGAAAGAGGGTCAGCTCAAGTTAAATTTTAACGAACAAAGGAGGAAGTGTGCTGTTCTTGAGAACTGAGGGACCAAATGAGCGGTTTCAGGAAGAAAGGTGGTCTCTAACATGAAAACCAGGGAGTATGGTACACGAAGCCTAAGATGCCAGTAAGACTTTGTGGACTTTTACGCAAGTTTTTTCTTTGTGTATGCATTCCACATATGACCCGTGTACGCCAATGAATGGAATCTACGTTAAACCAGCACAAAATCTCTGTACAGGCTGTATACAATCTTGTATACAGCCTGTGTAAAACTTGTATACAGCCTGTATAAAACTATACAGTTTCTATACAAGTCTTATACAGTTTCTATACAAGTCTTATACAGCCTGTATAAAAATTGTATACAAATTGTATACATCCTGTATATAATTTGTATAAAATGTATACTTATATACACTCATTTTTGTATATAACTTGTATACAACCTGTATAAAATTTTATACGGAATGTATACAACATTTTTATACGGTTTTTATACAATTTTTTCATAGGGGTAAAGACAATGTTGAAATCACTGCTGCTGGAAAATTTAACCTACCATTCAAAACATCATTTATGTAAGAAATATATGAGTTATTAGATATAATAGAAACCACCTGCCAGGTCAATATTAGCAATAACTTATCTCACATATCCAAAGCCATTGATCAAATTAAATAAATAATAGTGAAAATGGAAGTTTTTATAACTTCTTTTCTGACCAAATCCAATTACTTCAAAAAAAGAAACAAGGTACAAGGCATAACTCAGACATGATTGTCTTCGCTTCCATGTTTTTCCTTATCTCTCCCCACGCCTATAAATTTGTTAGAGACCTAGGCAATTCCATCCTTCCTCACCAAAATACCATCAAAAGAATTTGTTCTTCTTTCAAATTGGGGTCCGACACTGAGTAGCATGAAGAAGGTTTTCTATTTTATTTGAAACAGCGTACTAGGCACCTTGACGTCCATGAAAGTCATGTCAATTTATTGGTTGATGAGGTCCACATAAAGAAATATATGGATTACAAAGGTGGTTCCATTGCAGGCACCTCTTTCGACAATGAGAATCTTGCTCCAAGTGCTCATGTATTCATGATCCAAAGTTTGTTGTCCACCAACAAAGATGTTCTCCACATACTTCCTGTTAGTTCCATGACTGCCACTGCCCTTCATACTGTCATCAAAAAGGTTATTTGGGAATTGAAAAGGCAGGGCTTAAAGTCCTTGCTGTCATAACTGATAATAACTCGATAAATAGAAAAGCCATGTTTTATTTTGCACAAACTCCAGCAATGAGTATTGTTTACCCTCACCCCTCTGAATCCTCCCGTCCCCTCTTCTTTGGTATTGATCCTGTCCATATATTCAAATGCATTGGAAATAACTGGGTAAATCCAAAAAATGATGGAGTCTGCATGCACTTTCCTTTCCTGCAAGTTTTCAGTTATATATTGACACAGTGCAGCAATGTTCCATTTTCAAGCTGATTATTTATTTACTTTTTCTGTTGCAGAGGTTTTAAAATTGGCTGTTGACGGGGCCAATCCTTTCAAGGATATAAAGTACCATGCTTTCCACACTTAGGCTCATAATAAGCCCTCCGCTTTCGATCCTCCAATACAGTATCCATTGGTATTTGGTCAAAATGTGCCTAGTGAGTAAGAACATTTTGTCAATCTATTTTCCTAAATTTTACTTCTTTACGAGGAATTGTGCATTAACTTAAACGTCTTTTATTTTCAAGTAGAGAGGATGAAGCAGCAACATCACAATTATAAAATGAGACTGTGTTTTTTAGTCGGATTGGAAAATCATCTTAATATTCTAGGATTATTGTCTTGTTCCTATACTTTTGTGTATAATTTTTAATTGAGACTGAATCTTTTTTAAGTTAATAAGTGGAAAATCACCTTAATTTTGGAGGATTATTGTCTTGTTCCTGTTTTATATTGTATAATTTTCAAATGAGACTGAATCCTTTTTTGGTCGATGAGTGGAAAAATAATCCTAATTTTTTACGCTTATTGTCATGTTTGTAATATATATGATTGAATACCAATGAATTTGTTTTAGGAGTTTTGAAACGCAACCTTATTTGCAAGTTGAACTCTTAAGAATTTTTTATTTTGTTAGTTTTCCTTAAGATTTGTAAAGAATCTAGTTCATGAGTTTAAATAAACAGCTAATTTTCTTGATATATCAGATGTATTACTTTCTCTGTAGCACCCAGTTTAGGAACATGCAAAGTTGCTTCTTAGAATGTGCAGACATGCATATGCTCTGCAACACATAATAAACACTAGCATTAGATAGTCCATAGTTAGTCTTTAAAGAACATTAAAAGAAAATTCGGAAATGACTTAGTGCAGGTCAGAACATTCGTTGCATATTCTTTTCACTAGTGCACCAGCATGTACTAAGTACTGTCTATGTGCGCCACCGAGCATGTTCTTTGCAAATACTTTGAGAATGTACTTTGCACTAAAGGTGGTGCATTTGAGAACATGCTTTGCATATACATTGCACTAACTTTTGCTCACTGGGATAGTGCTTTTTTATAGCCATCGTTTCATAGCCAAAACAACTGATTCTAACAAGCACTTTCGTTCCTTAATCGCATGCAGCTCTAGGAATTTAGACTCTGGAAAAACTCATTAGGTAGCATATAACAGATCCCTTGGAACCGTTAGCACGAACACCCCGGGAAATCCGCGTATGACAGTGAAAGGAAAGGTTTGAATGTGCGGGGCGCTCAGCAGGGGCGCTGGAAAAAGGAGAAAATCCCGGCATTCCCAAGTTTTGGAAACCGGTACACTTTAGGGCTCAGCTCTTTATTCCATAAATGTTGGGGGTTCTACGAAATTTGTTATTGAGCTTTCTGGACCCTTTGAGAACTCGCTGAAACCATTGCAGGTGTCATTTCAACGAAATCTTTCGAGCGAATCTTGTCTCCAGTGGTGCAGTTTTATTCCCTTGTGGACTTCACGAATCGTGTTACCATGCCCAAGGAGTTTTCTGCAGAGTTAAGGGCACGCGTTATTAGCGTTTACCTTTATTTTTGCAAGGAAATGGCGAGGGAAACCCTCCCGGATACTTTGAGTGACAATTCCATCGTAGACCGTGAAAGACTGTTTGGATGAAGTGTCGAGTAGTGTACATTATCCCAACCTTGGGGTCAATTTATTTCCAAGCGGGTCATCTTCGGCGGATTTGTGTGGAAGCAAAAATGACCTCAATGACACCAACCGTGTTAAAGTGCATTGGAGTAAATTCGCGAACATCAACGCTGGGTGTTCTCGCTACGAGAGCGGTGAAGTCGTCAAAAACAGCCATGGAATGTAGCGTATCCAGTCGCTATGTTTATTCCGGACTGAACAACATGGGGAAGGAAAAAGAAAGAAAGAAAAGAGGGCCAACTCCAAATAAAAGTAGAATCGACGGATTCAATGAGACTTTAGTGCATCGAATATTTTTGGATATGTACCACAAGGGTATTTACCCAACAGAGGAGAGAGTGAGAATTTGTTTTCCAAGAAGCTACTGGATACCCTGGGTCATATTCTCATTCAGGAAAATATTCAACAGTCTAGGATTTAAGTATGTTCTGGGTAATGATGGTAGAAAACTATTGATGGAACGCTCTGATATAAGGGAATGCAGGAGGAAATTCCTGGAAATTATGCATTTGCACCGTATAAATCCTACATACCAACAAACTGTGTATTTAGATGAAACGTGGGTAAACCAAAATTACTGCCAGCGTCACATCTTGTTCCGCCAAACGGAATGCTTAGTTAGTTTCCTTAGGGGTTTTCTGGTTGTTTTCGCGTACCACATGCATCAGTTATCCGAGAGAGCGCCGAGTGAACATCCACTGTAAGTGACTCTGCTGTGCAACACTGAATTGATCTGTTAGGTTTATAAAGCGCGCCATGGAGGGGAGCTCGTTTCCTATGTAGTTGGCCTGTCTGTCACTACGTGGCGTATTTATGTATTGTTCCGGATGTTCGACACACGAATAATACACTACCATAGACCTTGAATATAGTCTATGTACACTACAGGATTATTGAGTCGGCTGCTAGACGCGCTGTCACCCACCGAGCATCTTATTGAGTTTACGAAAGTCGCCACTCACGGCGCTGACTGCAAACCGATCCGCATTTCACGGGGAAAAACATGACAATAGTGGGAAATAGAACTGATGTATTGCCGAAATCAGACGTATACTGCATGTGCTACTATTGTCAACAATGCAGGAACACTTTAAGCTTTACTGCCATCAACCAGAATGCAATTTCACAGCTGAAACTCAAAGAGGAATCATTAATCAGCGATATATTGGGACGTATACACTGCTAATGCACTCGCAAGCAATACACACGTAATACGCAAGTAACTGACGTCTTCACCACGTCCAAAGAACTTTTTTGTCGTCCTAACCAAGGGCGGTTTAAAGCGTTTGATCTTAAACTACGGTCAACCTTGCGCATATAGCCATGGTAGGCCTTTTTTTACATGGGAGAGATAGGGACTAAACATGTTTTCACGAGATAAAAATTAATCAACTATATTTCATCGAATTTGAGCCATGATAACTTGTGAATGATAAAATTTCCTATAATACTACATCATTTTCAAATCAAGTTTATCCTCCAAAATGCGGAAGTCGGCCTGTATAATACGAGCCCAGCAGGCAACTCAAACGGCAGCAGACGACGCCGTCTGCAATATGAGTGGAACGTCGCGATATTTTCCCCGCTCGTAAAGTGACTTATCGTTGATAACAGGCGGAATGGCATTTTAAAATGTTATAATACTGCATAAATATTAGCTTACTTGTCAATTAGGTATCAAAATCGACTAGGTATAGAATATTTATCTGCAATAGGAGTAAAATGTCAAGTCAATTCCTCGACCATGAAGTGAATCCTCATAGAGAACAGAAGGTGACCAACCTTGTATTGTCACTGGAATCTTAATCATTCTCAATTAAGGTTAATTTCACGTCCAAAACTCCCTTAGATTCCCTGGCACTTCATCCACAGCGAGCGGACATACTTATCACACGGGTGACAATAATTGTGAGAGAAATACATTTTGAGATACCTCGGCTTAGTTACGGATCGTACTCCGTACCGGAACGAGACTGTTAACGGCGGCTAAATTCAACACGCTACTATCTAATTTACGTTCTTCATTGTCAAGTCAAGTGAGCACTTTGACAGGATTTACACGATCAGCACTCCATGTTTAACTGAGGCACTGACCATGAGGCACATCAGGTCAGGGCAGTACAAATAATATCAGATATATGTAATACAATTATCTAATATAAAATAATACGATAACGTACCGTGAGATATATATGGAAGCGATTAATTATTTCCAGTTTATCTCCAGAGACACAAGTACAGCGGCACTAAATATAAAGGAACAATACTTGGTAATGACATCAAGTCGAGTAAATGAAAAGATAACTTTTTAGATGGTAAAATTTAATGAATGAAGCATAATGAAACAATTTACATTGCATAAGTAGAAAAAAATCATCACCCTTTCACTTTGACTACACACAATTTATGATACTATAAAATAACACAATAATCCCCACCAAGGACAAATTCAATTGCCTATTGCTAATTAGTCATTACCTGCCTTAAACGCAAACGGATTAATTATTTCAACAAAATCACATTGGATACAACAATTCAATGAAATAAAAATACACTTGGGGTGGCAACATTCACTGAATGAGGAATAATAAAACACTAACCTGTTTATCCCTTCACTGGGACATAAACAACCACACTTTCAAGACAAGAGAAATTCACTAGTCACTAACTTAACTTCAATTCACATAGATTCCACATTTCAATTTTGTCAATAGTAGAAACAATGAACTGATTGCTGTTATGTCTTCTCCAACACATACTATGCATTTTTCACACTTTTTATCGGATAGTCTTTCTTTGAAGATGGTCATTAGCTAGCTCTAATTGCCTTGGTATTAATTTGAGAACCTGAATGGTATCGATGAACATTATCACAGCATCTGGACGAATCAGTCAACATTGCCATAATTTCATTATGTTTGAGCTTGTTTTCAATAGCACTTGATATGTGACGCAATGTGGTGTGGGGCTAACAATATCATCAGCACAGCAAACATGGCACGCAATCCTTTATAGTGAAGCACACAAACACAACACAACTAGCACACAAATTTACGGATCTCCCTCTTCAATGACATAAGTTCCCTCCTTAGTTCCTCAATTTCCTCTGTGGCATTCTCCTTAGCAGGGGTGGAGTGCATCACCTAGTCACTGCATCCACACGCATTACATCAACAGTTCAATCTATCAGGGGCAAATAGTTGCATTGTGAAGTACTTGTATCAACACTGAAAATCCACGGATCTGAAACCAGAGAACAAGAATCATGATAGGTGAATTACATCCAACAGTATTCCATCAGGAAAAATAAATCTAAATAAACCTACGTCTAAATCAAATGCACACAATGAATCAAGGAGCCTAATGTAATATTCGTGCAATGAATAATCCCCACGCCCCATGAATTAATCAAAAAAACATGGCGGACACAAACTGACACGTGGGTCGTAACTGGAGAACACATTTTAATAGACTTGATTACACCGAAATACAATTTTATGAGGAAAATCATTTGATTTACTACCATTTGAAATTAATATTTTAATATTAATACCACGAGGATCATCGCAACCATCTCACTGTTTACACACACAATACCTTTACAACCCACACAACGCGTTACTTTCACTGGCGATAGCTAACCAGTACAATCATCTAATGACCTCATACTATTCACCTTGCGTAGAGTAATTAATATATGATACAATTTAAGCAATTTCACCTTATCATACTTCACATGAAGGGACTTACTTACCTTCGCCTTGAACAGGCTTCCGTTCCGTAAGCCCAACTCCTTATTCCGCTTTTTGGCACTTTCGTACCCAGCGTCGCACCCAGGAACACAACAACGGCGGTTAGTCCTCATCTTAAAATTCTTGCAAGAAGACTTAAACAGTTTTCACCGGCAAAAACACTTCGTAAACACGATTTCGGCCGATCAAAACATAAACACTTGCACTACCGCTAATGGAGGAAGTCGGAAAGGACCGGATCAGTCGATACAATCAGCGCCGCTATGCGGCCGAGTTTGGCGAACGAGAAAAACGCGCGGTAAGTGACAGCAGAAATACGCTTTCCCGTTCCCGTTCTGCAGCCTCCTTATGTAGGCTCCTTGGTTCGACAGTTCACTTCCATCACTTGCTCGCCTACCGCTCACATGGAACGATCCTCCACATTGTATCCTCCAAGTATCTAACACATTTATTCTTCATCGGGATTAAGTTCTTTCATTTTAACCCATTCACTCCCAAGCGACCGCGGCCTTCCTACCCAAAACGCCCAAGCGACCAAATACATCGGCCGCTTGCTTAGATCAATATTTCACACAAACTATGACGTTTATTAATTCAATTTAGTTTTATAATGAATTTATACATATTTTGCTATCACTAGGTAATTTTTATATAATTTCATCTATACTTATAATATTTTATCCGATGATATTTCGGCCACTCTTTGTAAAATCTGACTCATTTTGTCAAAACTCTTACGCCACCGAAATTAGAAAATTTTTCCGTGGTTGTTATAAATTTTCGTTGAAAAGTCCTATAGAAGATGAATTTTAATAATTTTATAATGTTTATGTTCTTTGTCAGTAATTTTTATATACACTGACAGTTTATTGAAGTTTGTTTTTCCTCTCGTAAATTGCCGCCGCGACTGACTAATGAACTTACGATATTCTCAATAAACGGTATATGTACGCTTTTCCGCGTGATTTATTTTTATTCACTTTACTTCATTATGTCCGTCTTTCTTTATGTAATACGTTGGTACATTTATTTACCTATGACTTCGTACTTTCCACGACGTAAAATTTTATCTAACCTCTAATGTGCCGGCGTCTCCTTGGCGCGTGAGTAAAATTTTTTCAGCGAACTTCAGATAAAGTTGCCGAGTAGTCTCGCCGAAGAAGTGAAGAATTCGCAACTTTATATCATTCAGTAATACTTCCTTATCTTCGTAAGTGATTCATTGTATCACTACTTCGCTGACACCTACTTTGTGGACAACTTTGGAGTAGTAGTAGTAGTATTATTATTTTTTGGGTGCGTCGACTACTATGGTCATTTTGCACCACTCTCATCCTTATAAGTACAAAATATAAGTTACGAATAAAAAATTAAAATTTCGCTTACCTACATGTGATAAAATGTGCAATTAAGCCTAAAACAGTGAATTTATAATTTATTAAAAACATTAATATCTTTTAAAAAAGCAATTACTCGGGTGAGACTATCAAGGGAGTCACCTAGGATAGTTTCTAAGGTCCCGTTAACCTTATGTCTTTCTCGAGAAGACCGGTATTTTTCACACTCCGTCAGGATGTGTCGCACACTCAGAGAGAAGTCGCATTCATCACACCGAGGTGGAGTCTTCCCTTCTGTGAAGAGGTATGAGTGGGTCAGGGCAGTAAGCCCTATTCTCAGACGAGTGATTGCGACTTCTTCCCTCCGGGTACTCCTGACAGAAGAGGGCCACACTGTTACTACCGGTTTCACAGACCGAAGTTTGCTATTATGTATCTCCTGCCACGATTCTTGCCATCTGCCCATTGCTATGTTTCGAAACATAGATTTTAGGTCTTCTGCAGTTACCTTGTTCGATACAATTTGTGGCATGTGCAGTGCTTCCTTTGCTGCTTTGTCCGCTCGTTCGTTACCAGCTATTCCCACGTGTCCAGGGATCCAGACAAAAGATGTTTTAATTCCCTTGTTCAGAAGGGATTGGAGGGTGCATTGTATATCCTGGACAAGAGGATGGTGTGGGTAATAGGCCGAAATGGACTTCACGGCGCTTAAAGAGTCGGTGCAGACAAGGAAAGAGCCAGAATTGCAATTTATATTCCTTAGGGCCATCTTAATTGCGAATAATTCCGCAGTATATACGCTACACAGTGGATTGAGTCTCGCCTTGATGACCTTGTGGTGTGTGGAGGACACGGCACATGCGCATTCTGAATCAGTCTTCGATCCATCCGTATACACGGGAGTGGAGTCCGGGTGGTTACCCAGGAATTCTAAAAACAGGCTCTGGTACTCCTGCGGTGTGACAGAGGATTTCTGGCGTCCATCCACAACAGTATAGCACTCTGGTCGCGGTAAAGACCAAGGCGTGTATTTTGAGTACCCGACCGCATACACATCCGGTAGTGAGATGTCAAATTCATCAATAAAATCTTTAAAACGAATACTTAGTGGCCTAGTAGCCCTCGTCTTTCTGTTAAAAATATCTAAAAACTTTGGTTTAAAAACTATGTCAAAGCATGGGTGTCTTGACATTGATAAAATTTTTGACACATAGTTGCATGTCAACATTAGCCTACGAGTAGCCAGCGGCGGCTCCCCGGCGTCTGCACAGAGGCTTAGGACAGGAGAGGTCCTAAAAGCGCCAATGGCTAACCGTATTCCTGCGTTGTGGACCGTTGTTAACGGTCGCAGGTAAGACTCTCGTCCAGATGAGTAGACTAAACACCCGTAGTCTATTTTCGACCGAATCAGCGCACGGTATAGTAAGATCGAGGTTGTGCGATCAGCACCCCATGTTGTGTTGTTTAAAATTTGTAAAATGTTAAGGCTACGGCGGCACTTATCGGCTAGTTTGCGGACGTGCTCCTGCCATGTCAACCTACGGTCTAAAATCATACCGAGAAATCGAACCGATTCCACGTAAGAAAGGTTATTTCGTCCCAAGCGTAACGGCGGAGCTATGTGGATACCTCGCAATCGGTGAAAATGCATGCATACAGTTTTCTCCTTGGAGAAACGAAGCCCGTTTCTCTTTGCCCAGTTGTTCAGTTTGATGACAGTCAACTGTGTCAGTCTTGCAACGCTGGCCAATGTAGACGACCTGGAGAACTTTGGAGAATGCGTCATCTGTTACTAATTTAATGGCTCGTATGCGGAGTCCCGACGGCTTAGCAACCACTCGCGCGTGTCAGAGGTTCGGATACGTTTCTTCGCGTTGTGTTTTCTGTGCGTTTTGTTTGAGGAATCTATTGATTCTCTCATAGCAAATTTTCGCTTCGAAAGTGATTTAGTCATTTGACTTTGCTTCAAAGTTCATCTTTGCTGCAAAATTTGCACATAAAAGTCTAGTGCCTTTTTTGAGTGGTGTTAGTGATATTTTTCCAGAAAATATCACTCATAATGGCTGGACCATCACGCATAACGGACATGGATGTTTTGGAAATTTTAGACAATTCGTCTGATGAAAGTGAGTCAGATTTCTACGAAAGTGACAGTGATTTGGGGAACGATAGTAATGGAGATCAGCATTCGTTACAGTCTTCGGATGAGCTGGACACTGACGAAGATGGTGACAATGGAGAATGGAGGGAAGTACAAGATCCTGAAGAACCAATTCCCACTAAGTACAATTTCCAGGAAGTAAGTGGACCCAAGAAAGCCCCACCGCCCAACTCGCCACCAATTCTATATTTTAGACTTTTTTACGGACCTTCTTCTGAACCTCTTTGTCACGGAAACAAATAGATATGCAAAACAACGCATAACCTCTCAGTCTGGAAGATCATCACCACCACTGAAGTGGGAAACAGTTACAATTGCGGAAATGAAAGGATTCTTAGCCTGTATTTTGAGCATGGGAATTATCCGGAAACCCACCATAGCTTCATGTTGGTCGACTTTGCCTTCTCAGAGTACCCCTTGGTTCGGGAAAATGTTTCCGCGGAATCGCTTCCAGCAAATTTTGAGATTTTTCATTTGGTTGACCCTAAAAAATGTACGGCCCGTAACGATCCTAGATATGACCCTTGCATCAGGTACCAACCCCTTGTTGACCATGCAAATAATGTATTTAGATACCATTATACCCCTCACGAAACTGAGCGTGGATGAAAGTCATGTTGGGACAAAAAACAGAACAAGTTTGTTGCAGTACCTGCCAAATAAGCACCATTACCGCTGGGGAATCAAATTTTGGATGCTGTGTGATGCTGTATCAAATTATTGCTTAGGTTTCTTTACCTACAAAGGTAGAGCAAATGATGAAGAAAGGATGGATGTGAAGGAAAATGGGCTGGGATATACAGTGGTATTGAAACTCCTTCAGATGAACAATTATTTATGCAAAGGCTACCATGTTTTTGTGGACAATTTTTTTATGTCAGTTCCCTTAGTGCACAAACTTTATCAAATGGGTACACATATTATGGGAACTGTTAGGAAAAACCGAAAATTTCTGCCCGAGTGTTTCAAAAAGAAGTTCACCGTCGGGGAAAAAATGTTTTGCCGTTCCGGGTGTATTCTTGCCAGTGCATTTAGGGAAAACATTTCTCAAAAAGGACCTGTGATCCTTCTTTCAAGTAAGGCGACTGCAAAGGAAAGTGAAGTGACAAAATTGAGACTAGGCCGTGAGAAAAAAACTGTGAAGCCGGAAGTAATTTTGCAATATAACAAGTATATGGGAGGTGTAGACTCTTCAGACATGATGCTCTACGTATATTTAGATGAAAGAAAAACATTAAAATATTGGAAGAAAGTAGCGTTCAACATTATTGGGAGGATGGTTTTGAATAGCTTCATTATATATAAGGAAAATTTCAAAGAACCTGGAAAACCTCTGACAAGACTTATGTACACAATTAGTATAATTGAAAACTTAGGAGCTGAGTGGTTGAGTTTCAGGGAAGAGTCCGGAGTGAGGGGACGTATTTCACCAGGAATAAGGAAACTGGGTGGGAGAAAAGAATACAGATGCTGTGTCTGCAGCACAAAGGAACAAAGAAGAAAATCCAGGACAGTGTGCGTCAGATGCATCAGGGGTTTGCATGGGGAGTGTTTGCATAAGCATAAGTGCTAAAAGAGTGATTGTGAGCAAAAGACGAAATTTATTCTTACGTGATATTTGTATAAACAAATCAAAAGTGTACCTATGTACTTATTTCATAAACAAATTGAACAAATAATGAAAAATCCTCTGTGAAACAATTTTCATCATATTTGTGTCTTCGTTTTTATAGAAAGAACATTGCACTTCAAAGTCATTCATATTAAAAAAAATGCAATGTTAACATTAAACAACAAAATAACAATTTCTTTAGCTATAGTTTAAACTACCAATTTTTGCATTATGCAATGCCTAGATATATAAATATATTCATATTTCATTATTTTTGTACAGAAGACTGGCTAAGGCACTGCTCAAAAGTGAGTGTGACAGATTGAAACAATAAACTTTTATGCCAACATTTTTTCTGTTTATGCATACAAGAGTATGCAAATCTGTCAAAAATTAAATTCTTAATCCAACACAATTTTCAATAACTGCAATTTGTTAAAATTATTATGAATAAATAAGCTAAAAAGTTAATTGCTTCATTAAAAAATTTAAAAGTACTTATTTTATAATTTTATCATTGCACAACTAAATATTATATATATAAAATTAACATTTTTTAAAACTTCACTTATTTCTACATTTGTGTGATTTTTTCCGTGTTTATATATTCTAAAATAAATACATAATAATTTTTATAAAAAGTGTTTATAATTTCATGAAAAAACCCTTGGGAGTTTTGGGTATACATGTTGAAATATGCTTGGGAGTGAAAGGGTTAACCTACAATTCCGTATCCCAACATTGGTTATGAGCCCAGATTGCAGTAATTTTGAATTTGAAGAATTATTTCTCACGACCACGTTTTTTTATGTCCTGAGCAGTCTGCGAAGAACATCACTATGAACGTCTCAGGTTACTCACGTGCGGAAGCATTGAAGAAGGAAAACTACGACACATGGCGTATGCAGGTGGAAGCCCTACTGATCCGGAATGAACTTTGGCAGTACGTCACAGGGGAGAAACCGAAGCCGGAAGGAACGGATTCGAAATCGGCGGAGTACATGGCGTTATCAGACGCAGTCAAGGAGGCGATCTACTTGAGGACCTTCCTGAAGTAGCTGGGGTTCAAGGAGATGGCAGACCAGGTGACCATGTACGACGACAACAGGGGAGCTATTCAACAAGCCTAGAATCCAGTATTTCACAAAAGGACCAAACATATTGACCTGCGGCACCACTTCATCAGAGACGCCTTGAAGAGCGGTAAACTGCAGCTGAAGCACATTACTTCGGCAGAAATGCCGGCCGATGTATTAACAAAAGCATTAACATTCCCAAAAGTATATTTTTGTAGAAATGCATTAGGATTGAAAAAAATATTTCTGTTTTTGTATAGCTTTGTGTTGTTAAAGGCCGTTCCACTACAGATCAGATATTTATTTTAAAGGAAGCCATCAGTAAATATTGGGAATATAATAAAGACTTCTATGGACTTTTCATAGATTTCTCAAAAGCGTATGACAGCCTTATTAGACAACGAATATGGCAAAAGATGGAAAAGTTTGGCATTCCCAGAAAACTGAATAATTTAGCTAAGCTGACAGTTGAAAGCTCTAAATGTAAAGTGAGAATAGATGGAGAACTATCTGAAGCATTCGAGGTCGTCACGGGGGTAAGGCAAGGTTATGGTCTGTCTCCTCTGCTGTCCAATATAGCACTAGATGCCCTGAAAAATGTAAGAAGAACCAACCAGGGAATTAAAATAAGAACTAGAATAAATATCCTAGCATATGCAGATGATATTATTCTCCTCGCAGAAGACAAGGAGGAACTGGAAGAACTAACAAAAACTCTACTCCAGGAGACGGAACTAGTGGGTCTGAAAATAAATGACTAAAAGACAAAATACATGCACTTTACTAGAACAGAACATCAGCTAATGACTACAATAAATATAGATGGGCATAACTTCGAAGAAGTGGAACAATTCAAATACTTGGGAACAATAATATCAAACAAAAATAGTGAAGAACCGGAAATTACGAACAGAATTAATTTAGCTAACAAAAGCATGTATGCCTGTAATAAAATATTAAATTCAAAGGTAATATCACAAAAGACCAAAATCAAAATATATATCACACAATAATTCGTCCAGTACTTCTTTATGGGGCAGAAACATGGATCATGAACAGGAAAGAAGAAAGGAAGCTGATTATATTCGAGAATAAAGTCCTGAGGAAAATCTTTGGCCCCACAAAGGAAAATGAAATATGGAGAATCAAAAGGAATAAGGAAATACGAGATCTCTACAAAGAGCACGACATAACTGCACGTGTCAAGGCCAGAAGAATGAGATGGCTTGGGCATGTTATGAGAGCAGAGCAGGGCTCAATACTTAAGGATGTTACCAGTGGGAGACCAGAGGGAAGACGACCACCGGGAAGACCAAGAAAAAGGTGGTGGGATGGAGCAAACACGGACATAAACCGGATAGGGGGAGCAGTGGAAGAAGTTAGAGACCGAGAAAGATGGAAAGGGCACGCGTTGGTGAGGCCAAATCCCAGCTTGGGCATAGATGGCCATGGGAGTAAGTAAGTAAGTTGTGTTGTTCACTTGTATTAAATTAAATTGTAATTGCTATGGGAATGACGCCCTTTACGAAGGGGGGGAATGTTATGTTCATAAAGGGCGCCATTGAGGGGCGCTCGCTTCCTATGTAGTAGGCCTGTCTGTCACTACGTGGCGTATCTATGTATTGTTCCGGAGGTTCGACAATTAACTTCCCTCACTTGCTCGCCTATCGCTCACATGGAACGATTCTCCAAATTGTATCCTCCAAGTATCTAATACATTTATTCTTCATCGGGATTAAGTTCTTTCATTTTAACCTACAATCCCGTATCCCAACATGATCTGTTCAACGTTAGAATCGTTTCAAGATATAGTTACCTACTTGTACCTGGAAACCAAAGTCTCCTAGCACCCGTCTCCATTTCGTCGTGCCTTCACTATGTGTACGTCGCATCCATTGAGGAAAATTTTGATTTCCGATCATACGAGAAGCAGTTTGGCAAGCAATATTTAAATTTTTAAATGGATTCCGAGTAGGAGTCAGTAATTTGTTTTTTGTTACCCATGTAAGAATGATGATAGTAAGGCTGTCAATGGAAGTGATTACCTGCTATTTTTTATTTCATTTTGTAGTGTTTTATACTATATTTGTGAGAAACCATGGAGAGTAGAGCAGTGACAGGGTTGCAGCTTCATGAAAAAATTACAGAGAAAAAATATTACGGTACGTGAGAAGAAATGTGATAGATTTTTTGATTGAAAAATTTCAATTGAATGGATACACCGATGCGAAAGGTATTTTGACGAAGTGCCTACAAACATGCCTTTTCACTAGATATTTTGAGAAATGGAACAAGGCGCAGCGAAGGGAGAGCTACTTCAGAGTTAATAATAGTAAATGGCTAATAGAAAATTGGCCTGATAATAGATGTACCAAAACCAGGATATGGCACCACAAACGATGATAACACAGCTAGACGCTTCTTTTCGGACCCTAAATTATCAGCAAATATTACCGGTAAGAGAAACTGACAACTATTTCAAATTAAAGAAAACATCGCTGCTGAAGTTAAGTGAGATTTTTAGTTAATTTAATATTTTTCAGGGCTTCATGAACAACTGATTTCAAGGTTTACAAATATTTTGAAAGTAATTTCAAGCAGTCGAGCACTCAATCACAGTGAGTTCAGAAAATACTGTCTAGCAACAGCGAAATTATACGTGAAGCAATGACCTTGGTATTATATGCCACCAACGGTGCACAAGCTTCTGATTCATGGTGCAGATAGATCCAAGAAAGCAATTCCGTCCATCGGGTAGCTTCCAGAAGATGCCTTGGAATCAAGGATTAGGAAATTCCGGCAACACAATACGCGGAGGATATCAAGAGAGGCGACTAATGAAGATTTATTTCGGAGGTTGCTGCTCACCTCTGATCCCTTGATATATTCAATTTCATTTCAAAATAGTAAATAGAAGGAAGATTTAGATCCAGAAGTGAAAAAACTAATTGACTATGGGAATGACGAATGTGAAGATGAGTGTGACGAGTCATAAGAGGATGAGTGACACTTTTTATCAATATTATTATTCAAAATATGTATTCAAGTTTTTGATAATAATATTACTGAAAAATATTTGTTTAATATTAAAATTTAAATAATAAATTATCATGGTCTCTGCCTCTGGCTTACATTTATATTGAATCCTGATCCCAGTAGTGCAACAAAAGTGTAGCAAAATGAAATTGTCTGGAACATAGCCAATTTCAAACTAATTTTGCAATAAAAATGAATTACATATTTATTTTTTTGTGAAAAGGTAATCTACGTAAGCTATAGCGTTTTATTTATTTAACATTTTAACTGGATTCAAGTTCATTTTCATCGAGAAATATATTTTCAATTCCTCCCATTCCGTTGCAGTAGTCATCATTTGTTAAAATGTTTTATGCATTAAAATTCTGCTTGAAAATGTTTTTACGGATTTTATAGCTCCTAGCATTATTAATTACAGTATTTTGATAATTATCACAGGAAAGTTTGAGTTTTAACTAGACCACCCAACCATCGAAATGAAGCTTAGTCTTTGCAAATTTAATATTTATGCAATTAATAGCGCTGTATCCGTAAGATTTATTGAAAAAATAATTATAAAATCATGTTTATCAGCCCAAAACACCTTAGAAATGCACTTCATGTTGCATATGGACTGGTAATTAATAGAGTAATTAATTTTGGCCACCTTTTTTCAGTTTGGCCCACTGTGGTTCGTCGCGTCGGCGAGGCATTCCGTTCGTTTTCGCCGTTTCTTTTGGATCGCGGCTTTGAGAGTTCGTACGCGGCGCGCACTGGCTAAGAACCGGTGAACGGGATAGGACGCCAGCAGCCAATCGCTGCCCATCTACCGTGGGCAGCTAGGCTAAGAGAAACTCTCTAGTGCACAGAAACTCTGCGAGCACAATAGTGAAAAAACTTTTAATATAAAAATTTCTAGTGAAAAAAAAATATTACAACAACTTCCATTCGTCATCATTAATAACAAAATCACAGATAAAAACAAGGTTTTAGCCTGATATAATATGAGATACATCCTTCAATCATAGAAAGGTTGTAACTCACTTGAAAATTTTTGTTTCTTAACATCCCAAAAAAGTGAAACATTGGCAGGATATCTGAGAGACTACCCTATCTGAGAGACGGAGTGACCCCAGGATGACTGCATGCGTGCAACTACTAGAAAGTATGCGCGTCGGCACAGAAAGTATGCGACCCTGAGTTTGAGACTTCATATCTCTAAAACGGCTTGGCCGATTTTAATGAAATTGGCATCAATATTTAGCTTGTTTCAATTTACGTTAAGTGATTACAAGAAAACTTTTTAAAAACTATAATAAAAGTTTGTTTCTTGAGAGAAAAGGAAAAAATAAGCCCATTTTTTGGCCCGCGACAGGCAATGTCAAACTTAGACACTTAATTCCTCAAAGTACTATTAGTGCTTTTGTTGAATTTCAAAGCTATCATTATTTGTTTAAATATTGTAGGTAGTTCGCTGGCGAAACTTTATCTCCGTTCTCACGGCATGCAGAGAGATTTCCGTAACACCATCGGCTTTGTCGTGAGTTCTGCATTACGATACACAAATATATATAAGTACATTAAAATAAAGGTCTATTTTATGCTGATTTTTATTTATACCACCTTCTTGTCTGCCTTCTGCCTGCGTTGAGCGGCGGAGGGCGACTCTCGGAGCTAACTTTCCCTTCCTGTTGAAACTGTTCTACCACCAAATAATCGAGGCAGAGCACAAACAATGTTACGTGGTCGCAGGGGTTGCACCAAAAGGAAGACGATCTATTGCCAACGGAGCAGGCCCGGGGGATGTTTGGAATGAAGTTGACTCCGTTCCCAACATCACTGTCTTTACAGGTGACCATGGTGTTAGATCAGATAATGGGCTCAATTGTTCAAGTGAGATGATAAATTTTTTTGAAGATTTTTTCGATATCGATTTGATAAATCATATGAAAGAACATACCTACTTATATGCAAGGCAAATAATTGCCAAACTGAGAAGCAGGAACTAACTATCCGCAACAGCAGATTGCAGTCCTGGAAAACAGTAACTCAAGCAGACGTAAAACATTTTTTGCCGTCATAATGCACATGAGTATTAGCGAACGACCTTGTATTTCTGATCATTGAAGTACTGATCCCGTTGTGGCGTGTGGTTTTTGTCCTGGTGTTTTTCCTAGAGATAGATTTATTTCAATAATAGGAAATTACCATCTCGCAGATAACAAACTATACGTGGAAAAAAGAGCAGATGGACATGATCCCCTATTTAAAGTGCGTCCTTTGCTTGAGGTTCTCCGAAATAAATTTCCAAATTCTTTTCAACCAGCAGAGGATATAACTATCGATGAAGGAATGTGTCCCTTTCGTGGTAGGTTTTGCTACATAGTGTATATGCCTCAGAAGCCTAATAAATATGATATAAAACTATATATGCTCTCAGAAGCAAGTAGTGGTTACATTTGAAATGTAGATGTTTTTCATGGCCAGGAGAACCGTGGATTGGCTATAGTCAAGAGACTAGTAGGTACACTTGCCGGTAATGGGCATGCGTTGTACACAGATTTTATACAAGCCTTGTCCTGGCTCGTGAATTGTAAAGCCTTCAAACGGGCTTAGTAGGAACTTTGATGAAAAATAGAGCTGGAATTCCACTGCTGATAAAAAATGCTCGTCTGTCTCGAGGAGAGCAAGTTTTTACACGAAATGGCAACATATTGGTCCAGCGTTGGAAAGATAAGCGCGATGTGTTTCTGCTTTCCACTCGACATACGAGTTACATGATCACTTTCAACGACAGAAGAGGAAGAATAAAAACAAAACCTGCAGTAGTGATAGACTACAATAAAAAAAGTTTGGTGTCGACCTAAGTGACCAACTCATGAGTTACGGTGCACTGGATCATCGGTCAGTGAACCGGTGGCGTAAGTTAGCATTTCATTTTATCGTAATGGCAATCACGAATGCAACTATCATCTTCAATAAGTTGAGTTGAAAATCGGTTCCAGTGACTCATTTCATGCAGGAAACATGCTCCGAGTTAGTGACCATAGAAGATGCATCCACCCTTGATAAGGGAAGAGTGCAAACAGCTCGACTCACAGAAAAACATTTTATTGAAAAAATTGCTGTACCTGCAGGTCAAACGAAGGCCCAAAAAAGGTGTAAGGTGTGCTCTGAAAAAGGACGTAACATTACTGGGAAAGCAGCTAGAAAATGCACGTCCCCTTCAATGTAATGCCTGTAAAATTGATCTTTGCGTAGAACCATGTTTCAAGCTTTTTCACACGAGGAAGAACTTCACAAAATGACTGTATTTATACTTTTTTTTACTTGGAGTACATTTGCATTGATTGTCTCCACATTCCATTTTATTACTTTATTTCATGTTGATAAACCCGTTCAAATGCAAAATATGTAATTTTATTATTTTAAAAATATATTTAGCAAAAACAATAAATTTTCAACTTTTTTAAAATTTAAAATATTGCTTTTTCTAACGCAAGCTGTTACTTTGTGCATATTGTAATGTTAAAAAAATATATATCATTTGAAAGATAAATATGTTGTCTTTAAAATGATGTTAGCATCCCCTGTGTACCTTAAATATTTTTTTCATAACATCGCTATAAAAAGTGCACAAAATAGCCAGCACTGAGGGATAGACCTTGCAAAATACACCCAGCACCCAAAGTGTTAACCGCGTGTGGAGTGGTTAGCCCCAGTCGCAGACGTTCACCATTAGCCGGCAAAAGCCGTTACCAGATGCGCCTCGGGGAGGCTGGTGGTCCGGCTTTCGTACCCTTATTATTATTATTACTCTGTCGTTCCTGGAATAAATAATGTTTTCTACTTGTGATCAAATACATTTTCGATTTGAACATTATCCTTACTTGTCATTCATCCAAAAGTTGGTTAGCTGCGTTCTTTGCTTTGTTTGCTTGTATACCATTAAGATTTGGTCCAAGTAATTTTATTACAGCCTAATTGCATTATAATTTGAGTCATCATTGTTTGTGATTCAAAAATGTTTAACATTATTATTCCTGTAGTTATGTACATTTTCTGCACTATTTATTATTTTTTTTCTGGTTTTGCAGGTCTACTGTCTCTGCCTCTGTTTTAGAGTAACCGCAATGGATGGAGAGGACACAGCAGGACATGTTTCGGGGAATCCAGGAAATTAAAAGATTAATATTCTCAGGGGAGGTCAACTTGCCTCTTAAGCAGAAGTATCCACTGGGAACAATGGAGAAGTTGGACACATTGGAGATAGAACTGAGTGACAAGGCATTCCAGGCAGCACTGGTATACAATTGTTGGGCTCAAAACTAGCGGCAATTCATAAAAAAAATTCATGTGAAAGTAATAATACATCTTATAATGTTTCAGACCACATAACTATGTAGACGAGGTGGCAATGGTATTACAGCAGGTGTTTTTGGAATGTTGGAAGTGACCTCTTTTTTTGGGCAATCCAAAAACAGTAATAAGAGGTGCCAGTTTAGCACCACTAGAACATGAACCTGCATTATTGGTTGTGCTTTATTGTGCTTCATTTATTTTAAGATGAGAATTGTAGGTTCGGGTCTGCTTGAAGATATAATCTGTAATCTAATTTCATTTCAGATGCTTTCCGTTCTAACCCTACTTTTAAGTGAGTATGGATATAAGGATATAAAAGAAAATGCAATCTATTGGTTTAAACATGCAAGTAGAAGGCATCAGAGAGAAGAGGAGAGAATAAAAAACAAAAATGTGTAACAATTGAGGTAAAATAAATATTTTCATTTGAAATGGAACTATTGAGAGAATTATTCAATAAAGGTTGCAGGAAGGTTGCAATAATGTTACGTGTCATGTTGCTAAAACGTTGTGAAGACGTTGCCAAAACGTACTAGGGAGGACGTTTGGAGGCTTTTAAGACGTTGTCATAACATTGCAGCAACTCCCAGTAGGTTGCAGTAGGACGTTGCTGCAACGTTGTGGCAACATATATGGTTTACAGGTTTTAATTGACTTCAAATTGATATCATTAGAAAATTAGTCAAAAAGAGCGAACACCTCAATGTGTTCATGGCTTTATCCTCGCGGGCTGTGGCGCTTAGCGCACCATTTGGACTGCTAATGGCATCTTATGTATAGCAGTTTTAACCATCATGCTCCTATAAAGCCACCAAATAATCAACCGGGGAGAAGGACGCCACGGTAGCTCGTGGAGGTCGGACGTGTTTGTTGATCGCTCCCGAGTGCGAGAACTGACGTAAATCCTCCCGGCAAGGGAAGCCTCCCTTGCCGCCGCACGGGCGCGAGATCGGACGGTCTCTCGCCCACCCCGGTTGACCGAGAGTCTATCTCAAATCGGTTATGTGAGCGGCTGCTATTTCTTTTTTGTTCATAGTGACAGATCTTCGACACAGGTGGTGCCTTTTTTTGTTATTGTGTTACACACCGAGTGGTTTTCAGTTTCTCTTTAGTTAGTTTTGACACCCCCTCCGCCTGTCACAAGTCGTGTCAGGAGAGGGGACTGCCCTCAGTGGAGTGCTTTGTGCTTTCAGTGGAGTGATTTGTGTGTCCTACTTTTTTTCTTTTTTTCTCACTATCTCCTTGTTTTTTCACCATGGTGGTTATCCGGGTGACCACGCTATTGGTCCATACCGACGATAAGGAGAGAATTCCGACACCGCTGGAGATCCACCTCTTCGTCAGGGAGAGTTTGGGCCTCGCGGATGCAGAAGTAATTGCGATCCAATTCGGATACAACAGACGACACATCTTCGTGAAGATGGCCAGCCAAGATATCCTAAATAGAATTTTTTCTACGAAAACTCAACGGCTCTCGTTTCCCACGGAGGCCAAGAATCTCATGACATGCACCATAGACCACACGACCGGCAGCCCAGTCAATGTGAGGGTGCTTTGCCTTCCCGTTGAAACAACAAGAGAAGACATCGAAACGGAGCTCGGCCGATTCAAGAAAATTATTAGGAGTTGGGACGCTAGATGGGAAGGAAATGGCCTCGTAAACTCTTCCACCGGTACGCGACATGTACGAATGCTGGTCGACCACAACATTCCCTCTTATTTCACCATAGGGGAAAACCGCGGACTAATTATTTACGATGGCCAGAGGCGGACGTGTGCCCGGTGCAATGAGAAGGGCCACGATCGCAGAAATTGCCCCCGAAATGACGTGGGCAGGAGTTATGCAGACGTCATGGCGACACCCGCGAAGGGGGCGGCAGTTGACGAGGAGACAATGGAGCAGCGGTCGAGGGATCTAATAACGATGGAGGTGGGCCCGAGGTCGTCTGGGGCCGCTGCCATCGCCACGAGGGTGGAGGAGGGGGCCGTCAAACGGAGCCCTTGCCCCTCCAGCATTGGGGAAGCTGAAGAGGAAGACACAAAGAAGCGCCTGAGGACGAAGTCCCCGCCTCCGGCCACTTCCCTCCCCGACCATGTGGAAGCGGAGACCCATATCCCACTCCTACAGGGACAACGCCGCTAGCCCTCCTTCCCCACCCAATGTGAGCCAGACATTCTACAGACGCCATGCCTGGACAACGACAACACCGCCGCTCTCGCCACGTGCGCCTAGTCTGGCATGGCGAGCGAGGAAATGCCGGAGGCGCCGATGAGGGAGGAGAGCGGGGGTGGGGGGGCCTTGAGGAGCGGGGGGAGGCCCCACAGCACGTATGATCGGCGAGTCAGGGGCGACGGGCGGCGATATGACGGGGAGCGAGGCGGGGGGAGGGGTGGTGGGTGTGACGACTCATCCCAGGCCACTTATGCATCAGATGAAGAAGAAAACAACGGTTGAAAGTCCAACCTCCCCCTCCTCCCCTTCACACATATCCCCCACCCAGGAGATTATTGGAGATCCTCCCCCCTCCCTCCCCAACCCACCCCCTGAAACTCACTCCCGCCTCCTTCCTCACCCCCAACCCATTCCGATACCTGGTGAAAGACATTGCACCAGAGAATGAGTCGGACACAGACTCTTCCGGGAAAAGCAACGCCCCGGGAAGCGACGCAACACGCGACGGAGAAAAAAAAACTCAGATCAAAATGGAAAAGTAAAAAATTAGACCTCTCCCAATGCCGATTAACACGAAAGTCCTAACGTTAAACATTGCGGGGGGACCAGCGCCCATAAGCTAACCTAATTTCGGCCTTTACAAAATCTCTTGATCCGGACATCATAATGCTCCAAGAGACGGTGGATGGGGTCACTTTGCCTGACCCACACTACTGGCCTTTTGTAAATTGTGGTGGCTCACGCTGCGGGACCACCACTCTAGTGAAAACCAGCCTTTCCGTCAATACGGTACACCTCCATGCATCGGGGAGGATAACCTGGGGGGTTATTCCCTAACTCGCTTGGCATCCGATGCTGTTTCTTGAATGGCATCCGAAAAAGGCATCAATAGTTATTCCGTACAGGTATCCTTCGTCGGCATCGCTGAATAGCATCGGGAACGGGCGATGCTATTTGGAAAGTCAAAGAAGATCCGCGAACAGGGAAGTTCGACTCGTATCTATGACGTCACATCGTATCCATGACGTTTCACATGTCGAGTGACAAAGGAATAACGTTATGAGTTTAGTGACAAAAAAATAACGTTGTACAGCAACCAATAGCGGTGCGTGTATGCCCTTTGATTACGAAGCGCCCATATCAATTTTCAATAGTTTGCAATTATATTGTTAAAAGGCTTTCAATATGGAATTACCCAGGTATGGGGAAAATTTACAAGTAAAATGGAAGTAATATATTTAAGTTCGTGCAACTCACACTGTAACAACTACATGTGGACGAAAAGAGATGTTAAATACATTTACTTGTATTAAATAGCTCTTGCCCTCATAAATTGTCGGTATTGGTTATAGTGTAGAAATCATTTGGCAGGTCTAACATTTCAGAGACCGAATCTTAATAATAATGATTTAACTCTGAGGTATTCTTGTTGATATCTTTCCTTCAAAAACAGAGAAGGTAAGAAAATGACAAAAACCACGAAAAAGCAGTCGAGTACCATGGTCAATTACATGGGGGACCACCTGGCTTTTGCCAATAATAAGTTCGAGGGCCCCATGGGGAAAGTTGCCATGAGGCGAAAATGGGAGGAGTTGACGAGCATTCTCAACGCCCAAGGACCGGAGAAAACCCAGGACCAGTGGAGAAAGGTAATAACTTCTTATGTAGTGTCAAGTATTTAATATTACAACCTATAGAGTGTTTGTACTATTTAAAAAAAACTGTGACCTTAATGTTTATTCAAAATGGAAAGGCCTGGAAAGACTTGAAAGGGAAGGCTCGGGCCAAAAATGCCAAGCTTCATGCTGAGAGAAGCAGAACAGGCAATTTTCAGGTTAGTAAAACAATTATTTTATTTCATGGATTTCGTATTTACTGTAAAATGCATGTTTAAATAATTTTTTTTTTAGGGTTCAGCCATTCCTCTATCAGCAATGGAGGAGAAAATTATAGGCATAATTGGTTGCTCATCATCACAGCCTCTCTGTGATTCATTATCTGAACCAGTAAGTCCAAATTTTATAGGACAGAGAATTTTCTTGAAGATTTCATGACAATGATACAGTATAATTCATAAACAATTGTTTTAGGAAATTGTAAGCAGTGATGCTGCTGTTGTTAATGATGATGAAGAGGAAAGGGCTACCATGCCTATTGAGGTTAGATTCTCAAGTCTGTTCCTTTACTTAGCTAAGATTAATTACTAGTGCATTAAGATAGTTATTTATGAGTATCTGCCATTAAATACCCCATGAATAAAAAAAATATATGATAAGTCATTGGCCGTGTGGGCATTTTCATTAGGTGGTGGTAGGAACATCTGAGCCTCAAGCATCAACCTCCAGGTGTGAAGGTATATCTTACACATAAATATCATACACTTTTTATTATTAACATTTATTATTCTGGAATACAACAGTTGCACATGCCTGTATCTTAAAGGGATTTCATTAAGGACTGCAGTGTAACATTCTCAGTTTCATATTTACTAATAACATACAATTTTTTTCAGATTACACTCCTCATAAGACAACTGCATTGTGTAAGTAATTAGGGCCTAGTTCATTCTCGTTAGAAGCTAAGGTCATTAGGAATACCCTTTAAGCCCATTTACATAGGTTTAAGCCATTGCTTTCCCCTCGCTGCCATTGTCTTCAGACAATGAAATTATTTTCTTAGTTTTGCTGACTTCACATGTTTCCCCAAATAACCAATTGAAAATTACAATTCAGTCCTAGAGGTATTGTAGGTTTAACATTCTTATAAACTGTAAGATAATGGGCTTATTATCCTTTATGCACTCTGCCTGCTAGGAGCCAATCTTAAAGGTTATCACAGACTATTCACTAGTACACGAGAAACATTTTTGGTATTTTTACACAATACATAAAACACCCCTATTATAAATTGAATCAGCAAAATATTTTTAATGAATACAATGCATCTTACAATACAGAATGTGGCATAAAATTATTAAATCTTGACTTGGAATAAATTTCATTTCATAGCTCATCATCGCCAAAGGAGGCAAGGCGTGATGGAGAGCGTGGATGAGTTGTCATCCAAACTGGACGCTCAGGAGGAGAAGTATTTAAAAAATTGCAGGTATGTTACCACTTACAATTACTAATTCCAAGTATACTTCCCAAAATGAACTATTGTGTGAGATTGGGAACATTTTTGTTCTTGAGGCTATGCTTAAAGTTACATTCCTTTACAGAATATGAGCGAGAGTATTTCCATGATGGCATCAACCCAAAGAGAAATGCTGGAACTAGAAAAAAAAGGAGCTGTCAGATGGATGAGTTTATAGCTTATCAAAGGAGGATAGCGGAAGCCTTGGAAAGGAACACTCTGCTACTCTATCAAAGTGAGCAGACGCAGGTACTTATTTCCTTGCACCCGCCAAATGGAATTTTGTTATAGGAATATATTACAAGTTTATTTACGTATGATTTTTCTTTCGTATTGCAGGAAATGGAACCTTCACCTGGGCCAAAATGAAAATTAATCATGTTAACCTAATATTAATTACATTCTCTTAAGCAAAATATCGATGTATTATTTCCGCCTAATACCTCCTTGCTAAAGCTAATGGCTCCCCTATCCCAGGATCTTCAGCTTGCTCGACAATCTCAGGGGGCAGAGGATCAGGTAGTTCCATTCTTAAATGAGATAAATGGCATGGTCAAATTAGCTTTTCTACAAGTAGTTCTCAGCGAATGCTTGTATTTGATTACAATCTCAAACTTACCCATGATCAAGCATTATGTTGTGCAAGATAGCCCAGGCACATACAAATGTTTTCGCTACATTTGGGGAATACTGTAGCACTCTATCTTTTATTAGGCACCTCCACCGTGCCTTTAACACTCCAAATGCTCTTTCTACTACACATCGAGTACGACAATGGGCCATAGTGTAACGGAATGCTGGTGATCCCTCAGGTGCATTTGGCAAAGGAGTTAGAAGCCATGGCTCTAAACCGTACCCTGAATCCCCTTATAGTGAATAAGAACCAATTTGAGTGATAGCGAGAAAAAAAAAAAGATTCATTATTCTGAAAATCTCATGACAAAAGCGTTCGATTATCTCATAACAAATGTGACCATATACCAAGTAGATAAAATCTATGTCCCTCCTCATGAACTGCCACCATTTCTCTCTTGGCTCGAGACCAATTCCAAATGAACTGGTCATGCGTGGAGCCAGCATATGCACATACGTGCATTATTCTCATCTGGTCATCAGTAATCTGGAATCAGAGTATCCCCTAAATAATGTATCTCAATTTTCATATGGGTAATTCAATATATCAAAGGAATGTAGTTCAACATTACCATCTGTACATTCAGGGAATGGTATCCCTTGTGGTTGTAAAAGTTAGCTTCTTCCTGCCTTGGTCGCATAATGGCGATGTGGGTACAGTCAATTGCCCCAATGACCCCAAGAAATCCGACAATTAGTCGAAACCTGAAAAAAGTTAATAGGTAGCATAACTAAGCATCCAACAAAATATCCAGAGGCTAAAATTACAATATGTGGCATCTGTGTGGTGATCGAGGTAGAAGCACTTCATAATGCCACCGGCAGTTGGATGCATTGCCTCTGTCAATTTACTTAAAATTACCATTAGTGATACATGTACTGTAACAGATGAGAGTTGTCAGTAACATGAAATTTGTCAATGATACAAAATATGGATTGGTAAGGTAAAGATGCATCGAAGGATGGTTAACTCTGCGGTTACACAATCAGTTTGTGAGAGAGAAAATAATCAGGAGAGCAAAGGTTTCAAGTTGAACGCTTCATCATTTCATATGAAATAAATCAAGCATAAATTATATAATACCTTCTCTCAATTTCCGTCTTCTCTTGATGGAGATGAGGAAATTTAACAAATCGCGCCAACAGGCGTCGACAGATAATTTTTGTTACATTCCTTATTGTTTTGGAGACAGTTGGCTGGCTAACAGCTGTCAGGAAATCCTGACCAACGCCTCTGTGGTAACTACCTTCTGCCAAGAACCGTAACGTTATCAGCACCTTTTCAAGTAATGAATACAAAATACTTGAAATCTCTATTACATTCCTAGAATGCCGAGACAAGTTGAAAGGGAAGCCAAATATTATAATACCTTCATCTACTAAAGCATCGCTTCATTTATTTGTGAATTTCTATATGGGTATAACATGAATGCAAATGTACTTACCCTTATCCGTGGATGTAAAGATGAACTTCTCTGTCTGATTAGTTCACCCGCCAATTCTTCACACAGGAATAGGGCGATGTCCTTGGTAACTCGGAACAGACGGATAAAATCTATTTCCCGGACGTCAAAGGGATTGAAATTATCCCGCAATCTTCGCCTTTCCAATAAAATTTCTCGCCGTTCCACGGCGTGGAGGAGATTTATTAAAATCAGCCGTCTTCGGTTTCTTAATTCGAGCGCCATTTATGTAAATACGCCAAAGAATGACAAAAAACGACCGAAAAGCGGCGGGTTTTCGGATGCTGTTTCACTGATGCTATTACCTCACGGCCTCGGACGCCCGTGACAATAATGGCATCAGTGAATGGCATCGGCGACATTTACGGAATAGCTAGCGATGCCATTCGGAGTTGCTGATGCCATAATAGCATCGTTTGGCAAATAGCAACGGGCGTCAAAGTTACGGAATAACCCCCTGCCTCCAAACACAAGGCATCACTTTCGTTAACATCTATGTCCCGTCAGGGAAAAGGAAGAGACTTAAGAGAGAAAAGTTTCTTAGCACTCCGTCACTCGCGCCGTTGGACACAGTCCAACAGCTGTTAATTTGTAAGTAGAAAATCAACCTCGGGCTCCGTGTAATGTGAAACATTGTTTCTATTGGACGAATAGACTTTGTAGAAGAGTTTAAAAATGTTTTCTTCACAGTTACTTAGTTCACTAGTTCAATGGACTGTTCGGAAGCGATACCGTCGTGTTTGTTTGACAGAATCCAGCACGCGAGCAGTGGTGCGCGCACATTCCGCTACCCCTCGCAGTAGGAGCGACATTGCGTTATTGAGTTGTAAACGTTTATTTTACTCTCAGTTTTACATGTGTGCAGTGGAATACCTTATATTCTTCATCTCCTCACTGTCGAAGTGCTGACGATGTGATAAGGGCCACAACAGATAGGCAAATAAGGTAAGATACTTCTTTTCTAGTTGGTTTTCCGAGTAATTTTGTCAAATGAAAGTATATTTTAGGCGCAAATTATTTTAAACTGCTTAATATGTCTACAATAAATTTCAAGCTCAATATTTTTTTTCAGAGTAAAAAGTACGTTTTATAACCTTTGAACTACAGGACGAGAATATACGCGTTGCGGACACTTCTGATCCGAAAATGTAAGTTGAGCCACCTATCATCTATGTATCACCTGTCATCTATGAAATATTTGTTCCATTGCGTTTCTGTTCTTTTATGTTTTGATTACATGCTTCTTGTGGACATTGTAATTATTTGAGTATGTCATATATTCGTCAAGCTCTTCCGTGATATGAAAGAGTATCTAATTTTTGACTTTTACAAATTGTAATGAAACAGGTCTGGAAATATAAAACCTGGGGATATACGCAGAATTCTTCTAGAGTTAGATGATGAAGAAGAAGACCGAACGGGAGATACGAGCATCTTAAATAGTAGCGATGACGAATGCAGCGACGAAGAAGTTGAGGAGTCTGACCATCATACCGAGTCCGACCAAGACGTTAGCGATGAAAGTGGTAATGAGGAGGTACATGATACCATTTTCTATGTTGGTAGAGATTAAGTTTCCCAGTGGAGGAAAAATCCTAGCCATAAACATTCCAAGACTAAGAGAAAGAACATAGTAAAAATTCTTCCTGGATCTAGAAATGCTTCCCGAAATGCTAAAACAGAAATTGAAGCGTTAGAAAAAAATTTTAACTGTTTAAATGATAGACAAAATAGTGACTTACACTAATAGTGAAATTGAAAGACAAAAAGAAAAATTTTCCCGAATTAGAGACTGTAAAGAATCGTCTCGAGCAGAAATGATGGCTTTATTTGGCATTCTCTATTTGATCGGAACAAAAAAAGGACATCACACAAACGTGGAATTGTGGGCTGCAGACGGGACAGGTTTACCGATTCTACGCTCAGCAATGAGCTATAATCGGTTGTTGTTCTTATTGAGAAATTTAAGATTTGATGACAAGGCTACAAGATATGCAAGAAGAACCACTGGCAAGGTCGCTGCAATTCGTGAAATTTTTGATGACTTTGTCAGCAATTGCCAGAATGCTTTTTCAGTGAGTGAATTTGTCACGATTGACGAAATGCTTCTTCCTTTTAGAGGAAGATGCTCATGGGTGCAGTATATTCCTAGTAAACCAGCCACGTATAGATTGAAAGTGTTAGCCATGTGCGATGCAAAGACATTTTATACTTCAAACTTAGAGGTGTATGTTGGTAAGCAGCCATCTGGGCCTTTTGAGAGGTGCAACACACCAATGGAGATACTGAAAAGACTGGTGAAACCAATAGATAAAAGCAACAGAAATTTGACAACAGATAACTGGTATTCCAGCATTCCACTTGCAAAATATCTCCTAGAAAGAAAAATCACTACAATTGGTACCCTTAGAAAAAATAAAAGAGAGATTCCGTTGGAATCTCTACCAAATAAAATCAAAATTCCTGCCAATATGGTTTTCAAGATAATTTAACTCTTATGAGCTTTACGCCGAAGAAAAATAAGGCTGTAATTTTAATTTCGACCACGCATGATGCAGATGAAAATGATTAAGAGACAGGAAAGCCTGTAATCATTTCCGACTATAATGATTCGAAATGTGGGGTTGACATAGTCGATAAAATGTGCGCTGCGTACTCAGTATCCCGTGTGACAAGAAGATGGCCAATGGCCATATTCTTTGCGGGATTGAATATTGCTGGAATAAACTCCCAGATTGTACTGCAGATGAATGCTCCAGATAGCGCTCCACGTTTACGAAGAATTTTTCTGCATAACCTAGGAATCTCATTGATGAATGAGCACCTTATCGCAAGAGCATCAACACCTTCACTTCCGTCCGATATCAAAAGTTTTTTGAAAAAACGAACCTGTAGTCAAGTGAAATGTGAAGGGTACACAAATAGAGACCAAGAAAAGAAGAAGGGAACCTGTATTGAATGTGGACGACAGAAAAATAGTAACACCACTATAACATGTTGTAGATGTGGACATTTTACCTGTAAAGCTCATTCCAATATTTTTTGTAGTAGATGCCTTCAGGCACAGCATGAAGATGAAGTGTAATTTCGAAAAATAATATGTATTAGTTTTTTGAACTTATTTACCTTTTTGCAAATTTCTTGTTTTTAATTATAAAACAAGTAAACAATGATGTGTAATCAATTTCTTATTTCAGAGCAATATTGATTTCGAAAAGATTATCTCTGTTTCAATATATATCATCCTTTTATTTTTTTAATTTGACATATTTCGTTTTAAAATTGGAAATAAATCTTTGTTAATAAATATAACGTGTTCCTTTTACCTTAAAATAAAGTTTAATATTGTTCTATCAAAATTATTCTCCTCAAAGTATAGATAAACATTATTGAACTGCACTGTTGGACAGAATCCAACACGCGAGCAGTCTTGCCACCAAAAGAGGCGCGAGTGATGGAATGTTAACGAAACTTCAGTCCCTTACATGACTCCCTTCATGGGGAAAGCCATCTTAGCGGGTGATTTCAATTCCATTTATAGGCGGGAGGACTCTGACAAGGAACATTCACCAAGTGTGCTCCGCCGATTTTGTTAAAACTTGGTAGGAAAGTAGTGTTGGGTAAAAAAAGCTGAATTGTGAAATTTCCCGAGCCACGATGCCCTTTGAGCGGAGATATTAGCTTCCAAAGTTCCGCGCTAACCACCCATTTTCCGTCGAGGGGCCCCTTGATTACACGGCCGAAGCGAAGGGGCTGGCCGAGAGCGCAGGCGGGCTGCCGGTGGGTGCCGTTGGCATTGGGAAGTGGTGAATGAAACTGATATAGGGTTAAAATGAGATACAAAATTAGTGGTATCCATTATGTACGTTTCATTAACGCAAAATATTATCATTGCTGTCCACAATATAAACTTTGTTAACATGTCGACATGAAAATGAGCATCGGTTCTTTTTAGGGGAGGAGTTTCCAAGCAAAAATACTGACAGGATTAACGGTATTTTTTTACCACAACGCGTGATTCTTGAAGCCTCTATGTTCCCGCAGCGTCAATGGCTTAGGAAGGGCTCATAAACCCCTTCCCTTGCGTTCCTTTGAAAATGTTCGCTATGCGGAAAAACCCTTTGGTTTTCCCAGCAATAATACAGTAACGAAAACATCGGAAGACCTACACTCTGTCAAACTCAGGTTGGCCGACGGACCCGGGACTACCTGAGGCCACCCCTATAATCCCTCGCCACGTCCGCCGGGGCTGTCCGCTGCTTAGGTGATGAGTCACCTACTGGCTATGTTTATACAATGGTACACTTTCTTAACAGAATAATAATTTTCCATTTTTAAAATTATATTTTAAATCTACTAAAAAAAGTTATGAAAAATGATACCAAATTGGACCTAGGTATTACAAGATTTCATCTGATTATGACAATGTTTATAAACGAATGACAATGACAATGTTTATTAAATGTTCTAATACCTAGGTCGAGTTTGGTATCATTTTTCATAACTTTTTGAGTAATTTCAAATATAATTTTAAAAATGTTAAATTATTATTCTGACAAGAAAGTGTACCATTCTATAAACACAGCCAGTAGGTGACTCATCACCTAGGCAGCGGACAGCCCCGGCGGACGCGGCGAGGGATTATAGGGGTGGCCTCAGGTAGTCCCGGGTCCGTCGGCCAACCTGAGTTTGACAGAGTGTAGTGAAGATTGAAGACGACCTCGTACGAAGACAGTTGTACTGTGGATAGTGAACGACGAAGTTGGACGTAGTTAAGAAGAGTGACAAAGTGTACATTGTGATTTATCCCCTGGGACTACGTGAAAATTTTTATTTTCGTGGGTGTTGATGCATTCCCCTCTGTGGTAGTAGCCGTTGAAATAAAGGCAATATTTATATTTTTACCATGGTGATAAATCCAAGAAATGTTCTTAAGGTAATGGAAAGCAAATTTAGTTCTTGGAGTTGCACAGAACAACCTACCGAGTATGAAATGGAATTGGCAAACAAGTTGGCTGGTAAGTGATGATTTTAATCATAATTATTAAGTAATTAATAATAATTACGACATTAATACGTGATCTAAACATTTTCTGATATTTTTGGTAACGTCATTATTTTCTCTGTTTTAGCAACTTTAACATCATATACGGAATGCGAGGAGTCAACATGCGATATCGAAGAGAATTTAATATTTGACTCCGAAGATAAAAGGGAGGAAGAAGAAGAAACCAGTAGGGAAAGTGAAGATGACAGTGATGAAGGGAATGGCGGCAGTGTATCTCCAACGTCTTCCACTTTTTATGAGCCGTCTCCCGTCAAGAAGAGAAAGGAAGAAGTTGTGACAATGGCACAAAAGAAAATGGCTGTGGACTACTGGAAATCCGGAAAGACGGGCCCGCTCCGATTGCTTCAGTTCGTCACAATTTTAGATTCGTGAAATCGCGAATGCAGCTCGTTCGTTACGAGGAACAAATTAAACAGGCTGGCTCTAAACGGGAAAAAACTCAGAATGATTTCTTCAGCCCAAATAGAAAGATTTAAGTCAGCCAAAGAAGAATGTCTAATTGTTCACGATAACGGCTTGAGGAGGTGGGCTTTTGAAGAAAATAAGAAATTGGATCATCCGATGGAAAAATTTTCGGCGTCCACAGGGTGGATGTGGAATTTCAAGAAAGACAACAAAATTGTTTTGGGAAAGGTGACGAAAGTTGTTTCGCGGAAATATATACCGTAGATTGGTTAAAGACTGCTGGAAGTGCTCAGGAATTTGTGGCTAACATAAAGGAATTTATGTCCCAAAAGCGTGAGTGTTTATTTATGAACACGGACCAGAGCGGTTTTAAAAAAGAGATACACTCCGGCTGAACACTCCATTTCCTTGGAACAAAAACTGTGGAGGCCACAGCACAATCCATCGGCGCCACAACCCATTCCAACACCATATAGCCGACGATAACTATATGTGGTCATCTCTTATCTCCCCTATTAATCTGCCTTCAGGAAAAAAATAGTGTTTTCCCCAAAACTGTTCGTCTGTTTAAGGCGTCGAACTTACATACATCAAAATCTGGTCTCTTGACTAAAAACATACTACTGGAGGAGTACTTCGGCAAGGTGTTAGCCCCATGTTTGAAACAGGATTCGATCCTCCTGGTTGATTTTTGAGTGCTTTTAATGATAAAGTCGCCATTCGGGCGACTAATAAAAGCAATTTTGAGTTGGAGTTAAGAGCAAATTCCACCAAAAACAACTGGTTTTATACAGCCATTGGATGTATATTTTTTTAGGATGTGGAAGGACTTTGCTAGGAAATTATCCGACCGAGTGCTCCTGGATGGAATAAATTTGAATTTATTCCAAAGAAATTCTATCCTGGAACTGCAATCTCTCATTCTCAGACAGTTTTCTGCACCAAAATTTAAAAATTTCATTATTTCATTAAGTTTTCTTGGTTTCGATCGGGATACACTGGCAAAAATAATGAATGATAAATGTGATGCAAGAAATGAAGGACAAGAATGTAAATGTCTTGCATTTCTCAGATGCGCTTACTGTGCGCTCATCTTATGTTTTGTCTTATGTTTTGATCACTTTTACACCAGTTGACACTGCTGCAATGAATAAATATAGTTAAAGTATCATGTGTGTTTTCCTTAATATCTTTCATGTTTAAGTTTATACGATATAGGATGCAACTGATCGTAAGGTTATCGGGGAGAGGAACACGAAACCGGCTGAGGTCCTGTTATATGTAATATATAGTACATTTGTGTATTTATATATTTATTCATATAAATACCCTTAAATTTAGCTCGTTTCCTTGGAAACTTAGACAACTTTCCATTTCCTAATTCCTAAGCCATGCCGAGGGCTAAGGACCGAGGAGGTAGATGCTTTTCCGCGAAGGAGAGAGAACGGAAAGAAAAAGTTTCTCAAGTTAGGAAAATCCAAAAGGAAACTGGAGAAGGTGATGATTTGCGAGAGCCTGTTGCCCGGAGAATCATCAACATTATGCATTTAGGAGAGGAGATGTGGTGCTTATTATGCGACCAACCGCTATCATTTAGAGATTAGTTGGGAGAAAAAAGACAGGGATTGGCATCGATATTCTAGATTCGTTGTCGATCATGCCTTGTTCTTAAAGATGTTTCTACTGATAAGATCACGAAGGCATATGGTCGAGAAGTTTGGGACACTAACGTCAAAGGTGCACTAGGTAAGCTAGCGTTCTGGGTTTGTATCGCAAATGGCTATATTAATATAACAAGTATATTATTATAGCCATTTATTATTAAGCTTAGCTTATATGTCCTGAATCATCTGGCATAATGTACTCTACTAATGGATATATAGGTCTCGTCTTATATGTGAGGGATTCTTTGGACGATGCTGGACTTGGTAAAAAAATAGCATCACTGCAATTGTAGTTTTAAAATAAATCTTAATTTTGATCTCTTTGTCTCTCAGAACGACAGCTCTGTGGCATATATCATTCATTATCATAAGGATTTCTTCAGTAAACTCTCAGTTTAATTCAAAGTTATTGGAATTGATATTTTCATAATTATGGTGAACTGTTTTAATAAAGTCATTGAATTCTTAATGTATAAATGGTATGTATTATTATAGCATGTCAGCTGACTTATTCTATACTTGTTCATGCAAGTCCTGGGATGAATAAAAAATATTATTATTAGAACTCAGAATATTAATAGAAATATGAAGATCAGCAGAGAGAAAGTGAAAGGAGGTATATTCTTTCAAAGAGTAAGGCTTCTCTTTAGCCAATGGAAACCATTACAAAGAAATTTTTTGTCCTTGATTAATTAATAAGCAGTTTATTGTTGTTAGTTGGAAAATATTTCACTACGTATATGTTTGTTTATTTTTTTGATTGCTTTCTGGTGACACTGTTAGCCAGGTACTAAAATTGGAAGAATTTGACCTGGTAGAGAAGACCTTGCTTAGAAGTATATTGTTAAGGTAATGTGTTTATTTAAAGTAGTTTGGAAGAGAGGTTCTTTATTTCCTAAGTTTTGAAAAAAATAAATTGATTCATACTTGAATGATGGATGTATGAAGTCCTCCTTTGGCTTTGAAAATTGGGTTTGCATTGCAACACTAGAAAGGTTGTGAAAATTGAATGTGTTATAGGATAGCAGAATGACAGATAGATGTGCATTTATTTTCCCTGACAGCTGTTGTCAAATTTTCATCAACCTACTTTACCAACTACTCATTTTAATCAACACAGTTCCTTAACAAACACTTTTAGGGCGAGGCCTTCTCTACCAGCACTACTACACTTCAGTGAATATAATCAGGAAAATCGTTTTTTATAAATATATTGAGTAACATTATATTTACATGCACAAGGAGTTATATGAAAATCCTTAAACATTTGTTTGAATGGTGCATCATCAGGTTTACCATACATAATTACAATAGGTAGCTTTATTTTGTGATTCAAGAATTAATGTGGAAATATAAGTAGAACCCCAAAATATAATTCCATATATTGTTACGAATTTGGAGGTTTTTCTCTTGAGTAATGAAGTGTTTAAATATTTGTTGAGGCTACTTTCATTATCTTTTCATTTCACAATAAATGATTAATGGTAATGTATTTGGTAGGTCATAGGATGATTATATTTAAACTAAGAATGCTAGTGAGTGATGCATTCATTAATCAAGCGATAACCATTGCATTCATTCTGTGATATACTCAACTGATGATGACTGTCTATTATTTTTAGGGCATGGGTCATTGATCGGGATGAAATCCCGGAAAGTTCTGCAGTATGGAGCAAGAAGTAAACTTTGCAGAAAGTGCAATGCTGGAGGTGCTCAGGAGAGTCATGACTGCCGAAAGAACTTCCTAGGAAGTGGTAAAGCTATGGAAGCAGATTTGGCAGTAGAATTGGTTCAGAGTAATGACCTGGAGAAGTCTCATGTGAGATTGAGTGTGCTGATTGGAGATGATGACAGCTCCACTATTTCTGCAGTCCAGCAATCATCCGTCAGCCCAATAATTAAATGGTCTGATATTAACCACGCAAAGAAGGACCTGGGCAATATGCTATATAGGCTACATAAATCCCATAGATGTCTGACAACCAGCACCATAAACTATTTGAAACGCTGTTTCTTATATGCACTGGCCCAAAATAAAAATGATGAAGAAGGCAACCGCAGAGCCATTTTGGGAGTAGTGTCTCAATCATTTCATGACCACACAGGCTGTGGCAAGTGGTGTACCTTTGGTGTTGACCCTAGCTTTTACTGTCACAAAGGGTTACCAAATGGAAAGGGATTAACTGGGATACAATTGAAAGAGGACCTCTCAAATAATTTTGAGAAGTTTGCACGAAATGCATGTAAGCTGGCACCTTATGCCTCAACCCAAGCCAATGAGTCACTCAACATGGTCGTGGCTAGTAAGGCTCAAAAGAGTATATTTTATGGTGGATCTGAGTTCCTATGTTTTAGGTTAGCCTCGGCTGTCAGCCAGAAAAACATGGGGAGTAGCTACATAGTTGAGTGCAATAAAAGACTCGGACTGTCTCCAGGGAAGAATAGCGTGAACCACAGGAGGCGTATGGACCTGAAGAGAAGGCAGAGGTCAATCAGGAATGCCAGCAAGACCTTCAAACAGCGACGGTTATTTCTGAAGCAGAATAGGGGGCATAAGTGCAGCGCTAAGGAAGCAAAAGAGAGGATTAAGTATCAAAGGAACATGGGATTTCAAAGAAGTTACCCTGACCCTTTGCCTCTGGAGTTGGGTGGAGATGTTAAATTTGTTTATTTCGATTTGGAAACGACAGGGTTTGGTAAGGAGGCAGAAATTTGCCAGCTAGCTGCTGACTGCTACGGCAACATATATTCAAAATATGTTTTGCCTAAGAAAGAATTAGCCGCGGCAGCTTCTCAGGTTAATGGATTAGTTTTATGCAATGGTACACTTAACATAGGAAACAGGAGGTGAGCGAATGCTCCATTTTAGAGGCCTTAAGTGGCTTCATTTCTTTTCTACAGGGACTGTGTGGTCCGTGTATCATTGTGGGACATAACGTCCTTGGGTTTGATGCTAAATTTATTTTAAGGGATCTAAGGTCATATAATTTGTATGGACATTTTGCTTGTTATGTTAAAGGTTTTGTGGACACACTGTCTGTCATTAAAACCCTCTTTCCTGGTAAGCCATCATATAGGCTTGAGGTGTTAGCAAAAGAATGCTTGGAAGGAGAGGAATACAGAAATACACATGATGCCTCATGGGATGTGCAATTATTGAGAAAGGTGGAGCTTAAACTTGGTATCCAGGAGTTGGAGATGAAGTACATCACTCTGGAAGATATGGAGAGCAAGGCATCGAGGAAGGAAGTTGCCTAAAGTTGCCATATCTTTACAGCTTTTGAAGATAACTGTGCTATCTTCTAGGAAAATAAATAAAATGGCAGCAAATGGGATAAATTTTGAAGTCTTGTGTACACAATACAGGCTTGGGGGGGCAGAAGGAATTAAAAAGTTGCTTTCATCTGGGAATGATGGCATAGCCAGTGTGACAAAAAATAAAAAAATAATCATGAAATTGGTTACCTTTTTGGATAACATGTAATTGTTTGTTTTTAAAATAAATAATTATCAATAGATTTTTTTTACATTTGAATTTTTTGTTTGATGCTTTCAGGGGCAAGTAGGTACTGAGAATTTTCTTGTATCAGGTGAGTTTGATTGTGGTTTAAATAGTTATTATAACAATGTCTTGAATGTATAACAACTGTGAGTTCTGCACATTTGGGCGTGATTAGAATTTAAGACAGAGTTAAATTTTAAGAAATTCTATCATCTTTAGTAGTAGTGCCAGGGATGAGTTAACTTCTTTCTAATGTCTGTGAATTGTGGATTAACATACGCCATCCCCATAGTATTTAAGATTTTGGACACCAGAAGAAGAGGAGTTGATAGGAAAAGGCATTCATGCGGACCCCTCGTTTATTTTCAGGTCGCTGGATATCCTACATAATTTGCTCTGATAAGTACCCAGTATCAATCAAATTTTAAAGCATACTTCATAAAATGTAGGAATTCATATTAAATACATTCCTAGTAGAACGATGAATGCAAGTGTTAGGCCAGTTTCAGGGAAATATCACTTCAAACGCAATTCATAAAATTTATCATAGTAGATTTTGAGGTTGTCCGGATGTTGGAAGAACAACAGGTCAACATTTAAGAACGAAAATAACAAGATTGACATATACTTATATGCAAACGTTCAATTGTAAGGTAGAGTAGGTATCTGTGTATTATCACGAGATTTTTGCGCATAATTGGTAGCCGATGAAAAAGTGTAGCAAAATTAAATGCAACCAATGAATCGAATTTTCTTGTCCTATCGTCTTTAGTGTGATGCACACTCCATTAACTACCTAATTGTTTCTTCGAGGTAGCAGTATCAATTGCGTATAAATGAAACCAGAGAGCATTTCAGTTAAAATGTGTTGTGTGAACTAACGTGAGACATCTTTATCTGCCGCATAAATTGAAATCCGTGTGTGCTCAATCTACTTTTGAGATACAAAATTCTACCATCTCAAGAGCACATACATAAACATCTGTTTTCCTCCATGATATTTTGAAAGGGCTCATGGTTAAACATAATCCGAAAACAACTTTAACATTGAAAATTTTCAAATTAATGTATTATCTTTAGCGCCCATGTATAGAAAAACCTAGCTCCACAAAATTCTTCGTCAATTGTTGTCTGCTCGTAAGTCTCGTTTCGTCACGGAACAACGTTGCCGATGTGGAATCTAGTGGAAGCTAATAAAATCTAATAAATTATTATTGCGCCGAAACACTGGTCCGCCATGTTTCGTAGGCTCTGACGTCATCTCCCATAGTCGACCTTTTGTTGATTTGGAGATTGTGTGACTCTGTAGTCTTAGCGTGCGGACGAAACTTTAGCTATTAATTAGCAAATATCGAAATAACTTCGAAAAAGCAAATACTATTTCACTCTCAACGCACAGCTAGGCTATTTCGCTTCTGCTTATATGGGAGATGATGTCACACTACGAAGAACCAATTGTTGGGCGTTTAGACCTAGGCAATTTCGATGCTAAAGAAAGACATATTTTGAAATTTTCATGACAATGACATTTACTTCGTTTCTCCCCTGGTAAAAATCGAACGCTTGCCCTAGCGTAGATGCAGCGTCAACGGGGAATTCTATACTCTTGGAGGAGCTTCCTTTACTCCCCGATTACTCTCCAAAAATTTTGACTCCAAACACGTTTCCCGAACTCTTCCGCAAGAGCGAACGGAGAGTGCCTCATGGCTTCTTTGACGCTTCGTTTTTCGTCTTCCCGTCAACACTTCTAAAACGCTTCCGGGGAAGGAAACGAAGAGTTGTCTGATGGTTTTGTTTACTCTTCGATTTCACTGCTACAACTACGAAAAAGTTAGTTATTTTTGCTCAAAGAATAGGCTTGTGTAAATGAAAGCTGGTTGTTCAAACGTCCCAATAATATGTTATATTTTTATTTAATATCATGATGTATGTACCTTCGTTGACGGACAACTTAAACTTAAATAATATACCTACGGTTATGATCGATTCGTAATATTGGATAGGAATGGAATATTAACATACGGTGTAACTAATTAATTGGTAGCTAGCCAGTTCGTACATTTCCCCTCGGAAATACGTTATTATGTCTACATCGTATTTAAAAACATGTGCATGATGTACCTGCTGCGTAAACTTCATATATTAAAATGAAGATTCATTAAGGTTGATGGCATGTTTGACAGGAACGTTTGCTTACTTGCAATTACACATAGAAAATAAAAAAATACCTATCATAGCTATGTATTCAGCGCCTAACTTGTTAAACATGATTATCTAACATAATCAAGGCAGTCGCATACCAGACATATAGTCGCGGTAATCAATTTGAATGGCATACCTATGCATAATTATAGAGTGGTGATGACATATATTGTTTATATTCCACTCATTTATACATTTATTCTCTACTCATCTCTCCAGATGTGGAAGAAAATGCTTGGAGGATGAGCAAGGTCATGAGGAATAATAATCATGAGAAGTAAAATGTAGAACAACATCGACATTAACAAGGAAAATGCAACTATACGAAACAAAGATGAACTATTCCTCAACATTATCCCCAGTTATTAATAGGAAATTATATTAACTGGTCATTGAAAAGCAAAAACTCGTGAAATCCATGCATCTAAAAACCGTAAAAAAAACAAGTCATGGTATGTAATAAGAGTTACACCCTGTGAAACACTCTCATCTTGTACAGCGCAATATCCGGGGGATTGGAAATCAATGATAAAAAATCGACACTCCTCATCATTAAAGGGACTCTGCCGCCTGACACCTCCAATCCATGGACAATCTCCCCGCGTCCAATCAAAGTGTTAGGATTCTGGTGGTCTAAATCCCTTGAGGACTATCTGAGTCACAACTGGGGGGAGGTGGTCGGACATGTGCGGGGGATGGTCGGGAGATACGCCTCGGCGTCGCTCCCGCTGTCCACAATTCATTTATTAAGTCTTGTATTAAAAGTTTTAACTGTGTGAGTATGCTAGTATTGTAGGGAGAGTCATCATTTCTTCATTTGGCCTGCATGAATTTGCTTAGCTTCACGTGAGTGTTGTATAGGTATTAAGATATCACTCATGATCTCACATTATTTTCCAGGATTGAACATGTTGATTCCCCATGTATGCCTGCTCCTGCTGTTACCATCAGTCAATTCATTGATAGGATATGATTGCAAACATCAAGATGTGCAGTACTCTTCAGTGTCCATCAAGAATGTAGCTGAATGTGAGGACATTAGAACGAAAGCAACTCAATCTTCACTGACTATACAGTTACTTCAGAAGAGACGACTCTCACATGTATTTTATGTGGCCTGCTATGTCCATGTAAATGTACTAATAACACATTGTGGAATGCACAGTCATGCATCAGTAGTTCCTGGAGGATTTTCCCAAAGGATAGAGTCATTCACTCCTGAATCATGCAAGAAAGCTATTGCTTCTAAGACCATTACTATAGTGGGAGTGCCTATAGATGTACCTGTATTGAATTCATCGGTAACAGGATCTATAATTCCATTCGGATCTGTGTGGGGAGGAGATGCCAGGTGTTCTGGAACAGGTTTTTCTTTCAATGGACACTATTATAAAGACAGTGTTATGCAAGTGTCATATGAAGTGATACTGAAGACCGGATATGGTACTCATGATGCAGAAGGTGGTCTGATGATTACAGGATTGGGCAGTACAGGACCTTATAAGGAGGGTGCACTGCTTGATAGAAATTACGGTTATATCTTTTGGTCTAATAGGCAAGATGAAGAATGCTCTAATCCCCGTAGCTATGTAGTGCTTTACGAAGGACCAGCAGAAAAACTGGTGTCTGGACGAGACAACAGAACTGTGATAGTGGTTGAACAACAATCAGCCACGTTTTCATTGCAATTAAAAGAACCAACTTTAATATGTTCCCAACATGCGTTCAATACTGAACATGACCAGCTTAAGATAGTGACTTCCTCTAACAATCTCTTCTTCTTCAGAAAGGTAGCAGACAGTCTAGATATTAATTTATCAACTTATATTAATGCTAAATTTGTATATGTTGAAAGACATCTCAGAACAAATATTGAAACACTCCATGAAGATGTACTGAAATTTCGATGTATTGTAACAAGACAAACACTTATTAACTTGCTATCTATGGCATCAATTAATGGAGATGAGTTTGCATTCGCCTATATGGGTAAACCAGGTTATACATCTGTTAGACGAGGGGAGGTATCTTATCTAATAAAGTGTGTTCCAATGTTTGTATCTATTCAGTCGTCCTCCAGATGCTTTAATGATGTTGTTATCACCTATAATAATCAAACCAAATTTTTAGCCTCCAAGACCAATATAATACAGGACTTTAGTGAAGAAGTTGAGTGTTCACAATTAACTCCAGTTTTATATGAACTCCAAAATAAATGGTACAATGTCTATCCCTCCCCTGTATCCGTCCCCGATCCTATCATTCTAAACCCCAATAAAGAGAGAGAATGGCATTATAAAAGCCCTAATGATCTGTCTAAGGCAGGAATTTATACACAGGAGAATGTAGAGTCATGGCAGAGAACATTACTTCTAGCATCGAGCCAGAATGCTCTTACAAAAATAATCACTAACAAATTTATTGGAAGAGATATTGATTCTCAAGGAAGACACACTTATATGGATGAAGATGTCATGACACATATAACTAAAAATTTCTTCATTAAAGCCTGGGGAATTTTCTCTAATTTTGGGCAAATAATGTCGGGCTTTTTAGGCTTCATTCTGATTGGTAAATTGTTTAAAATTCTAATTGACTCCATTATGAACGGAATAGCGTTATACCGTGTATATGGATTTAGTATTGCACTATTAGGCTGCATATGGGATAATGTAGCTCATCTTCTTATTTCGTTTAGAAAGAACAAAGTGAATGACGAGAAGCCATCTGAATCAATTGCAATTCATCAAGTGACTTCAGAACCTACTCAGGCTTCAGCACCTTTACTTCCCTCTACACCCATTTATCCGAATGTTAAACTTATCAACTCTTGTGATCTCAAATAGTGTATTGCTCTTAATAAACCCTAAACATAACCACTTCTATATGTAAACTAATTATATGTATCTTGTTTAAAAAAAAAAAAAAAAAAAAAAAGCACCCCTGAGGTGGCTTGCAGGGTATTTTGTAGATGTAGATGTACTATGGTAGATTAGATCATAAAAATAAAATAAGAGAGATAGACTGTAGAACAGATAGATTCAAAATGTCGCTTTTTCCGCGAGCGATAAGAGACTATAACGGCTGTGTAAGGACTTAGAAATAGATTAGTTGACTGGTAGTGTAGCTTACTAACTTATGTATTTCTTAAAGCATGTTTGCGGAGTTTTATGGTGATTCTAACAGCATGTTTTGCATGTTCTAGCTTCATAGGCAGATTGCCCTCTTAAGTAGCATGTAGAATATTATGTGTCATCGTACATGTGTGGCGTGCATGTGGGGATTCTCTTGCATGCTGCATGATGGTTTTTAGTTAATGATGGAATTGGTTAGTATCCTTAATATTCATGACCGTGCGGTGTGCATGTGGCGGTCCGCTTGCATGCTGCATTTTGGTGACTTGTCACCCCCTGCCAAACGCCCTAGAGGTGGCTCGCAGGGTAATATGTAGATGTAGATGTAGATGTCCGTGCGCGTGCGCATTCTGGAGCAGCTGGTTCTGCCCAGGATGTGGTACGTTGCGCATGTCTGGCCTCTCCCTCCAAAAAACAACGCGGAACTAATAAAGGCCACGAACCACTTTCTGTGGTTGAACAAATCATGCAAAGTTGCCAGAGCTTCACTCTATCCCCCGCCTGCTAACGGAGGCCTAAGCATGACGAACATTTCACTTAAAGGGGCCGTAATCTATGCAAAGCTGACGATCCGCACTCTCGCCAATGCCGATAGACCGACCAGAGACCTTGTGAAAAGCGCCTTCGACACCACGGCCCAAATGCCCATTTTCACTTGAGCGAACAAAGACGTGATAACGATGGTCGACTTACTACGGCCGGGAGAGATTTATACCGTCGAATCTATTTACGGCCGCGCGCAGAGTGCGGCTCCCCCACCGGCCTCCAGAGCACGCCCACTTTCCATTAAAAAACTGGTCGGCGGGAGCGAAGAAGTGAGAGGCGAGACAGTTTAGCCTCAGCTTCGAGATAATTCATGGAATTCTCCCAACACTCGGCAAAAAAGCGCGGTTTAACTTAATTAGTAGCCCTAACTGCGCGAAGTGTAAGAACCCGGATGATACTGTACACCACATCCTTGGTTGCTTTGGTACCACCCCACATTGGGAGAAGATCAAAGCCATTTTCCGAGCCTGGAGCCACTTCGGTGGTGATGCCATTAGCGACCACAACCTGTTGACCCCGCCTCTTCCCCTCCTTGAAATCCTTCGCTCTTTCCTCCCTCATTTCCCACTTCAGTCTACTCAGACTCTCGGGTGGGGCGGGTTTGGTGGCGTACATCCAGTGGATGGACGTCGCCGGGGCGCCGCCCACCATGCGCCCCTGGCTCCTGACCATGATGTCATCGGTGGTCGACTCGACGGCGGGCAGCAGCGCACCGACGCAGGCCGTGGCTGTGCAGGGAGAAAGAACAGAAGCCACATACGGGGACCTGCTGCCAACCTGAGACAAAAAAAAATTACAACCACAAAAAATTTAACTTCACATCAATAACCTTTTTTTCTATTATTTTTTATTTTCTCTTTTTACATTGTTAATGAACTATTTGGAGTAATCCACTAATTGTTTCTTTCTGAACTTTTTTCCACAAATATTAGCACTGATAACCATTGTACATGAAATCCTATGCTGAAAATAAATATATTTGAATCATAGCCCATTGGTCAAGGTTAGCGATTGTGAGTGGAAAGGTTACGAGGTCGATGCCCTGACAAGGTCCATTTTTTTACTCGTTTTTCCTAAGTTTTTAATGTTTTCATTTTTATACATTATGTTCTTTTCATCGTTACTTCAATGAAAACTATTTTTAGACAATTTTTAAAATATAAATAGAGGCGGGAGTAGACTTGTGCTCCGCCTACGCTCCGTTAACACTCCAAGACGACGCTTCGTTTACTCTCCGGTGTTCCACTTAACGCTGCCCAATCTCCGTTCACCCTCCCTTGTGGCTTGGTCAACTCTTCATTCACTCTCCGATAGGAGCTTCATTCACGATATATTTTCGCCAGGGTCGGTGGAACCTCCTTAAAAGACACAATCCTCATGCACGAAATGAAGCGGCACGCTCCCAGCTGGTGGCAGACAGAGGTGGATCCAGATACCTGGGGCCCGCTCACCCTCTCTGAACTTCGGAGGACTCTTCGACTCCGCGGGGATGCAACACCCGCGTCGCCATCGGCGGGGTGTCCGGGCGGTGGTCTCCTAGAGGACGCCGCTCGGCACTTTGCGAGCGTATTTGACCGGTACAAGCCTTGGCGGGAGAGTGACTCGCTTGCGGGCGAGATTACGGGGGAAGAAGTGCAAACTGATATCCACTACCTCCCCAAAGGAAAGGCCACCGGCTCAGACGGCCTCCCATATGAATTTTATTCTGCGTGTTTGGACGTTCTAACGCCCAACGTTGTTTAGGGTCCTACGGGATTGTGCCGTCCTTTCCAAGGTAGGAAATTTCGGAGAGAACGAAGCCATTCTGCGAAGGGGAACGAAACTAGCCACGCTGAACGAAGTGCTAGCAACGAATGGAGACGATTTCATAGTCGCAACGAGAATTGTTAGGGTAGCGGATGCATTAACGGAAGAGATAAGTTTTGAAGAAAAGCTAATGGACTTGGGGGAATCGGAGAGGACGGCCTTGCTTCCGTTATTGAATGAATATAAGGATTTGTTTACGGAGGGTGGGGCGCCTCCAGCGACGAGCCTTACATCGGATTCCCACAGGAAATGCCCCGCCGCACAGTGGTCCGAAATCGGAAAAAGTAGTAGTAGAATTGGGTTTTTTTGGTGCGTCGACGGCTAGGGTCATTTGCACCATGCTCAGCACATTTGACGCATTAAAACTAGATCTCTACAAAATGCAACTACTAATTTTATGCATTTCTATTTTATGAGTAATGCATGAGTGCATGCTAACTATATTAAATTAAAAAAAACCTATTTCTTTGAAATACAATAAAATTCGGCTTAGGCTAACCGGATCGTCCCCTAGAAGCGTATCTAGGCTACCCGTGATGGCCATTCTACTGCGTATAACCCGGTATTTAGTGCACGTTGTCAATAGGTGATTTACAGTGAGAGGCGTCACAATCATCGCACTGTGGAGGGGTCTTTTCAGCAGTAAATAGAAAGGAGTGTGTAAAATGGAAGTGCCTAATCCTCAAACGGGTGATAGCGACCTCATCACTACGTTTGCTTCTGCAAGAGGAAGGCCACGCTGAAATTTCAGGTTTGATGCTACGCAGCTTGTTATTCTGAAGATTCCGCCATGTTCCTCTACAGTCCTCCAAGAGTGCAGGCCGTAAATCGGAAAAAGCCGGACAAAAATCCAAAATGGCTTCTTTCGAGATAGAGACTTGAAACTTAGTGAAAATACTCATAAATAATTACCGATTATAGATCTGTATGCCATTTTACATAAATTCAACCCGTTGCTGAGATACAGTAGCCCAAACATGACCAATATTTCAAAAACACGCGCGATCCCGCTTTTCTTCGAAAATCTTTGAATTTAAGCAGGTGGTGATGCGTTGGTATGATTTTTATGGAATAAAAAACGCAAACTTCCGATGAATGGAGTTTTGCTGTTGGTGTGGAATACGTGAAATAAATAAATATACACTACGGAAGATACTCCCGGCGATCTGTGCATATATTTATTTGTGTACTCCGGTGACGTTAGCTACTTTATCATTGCGATAGGCCATAGCATAATCATAGCCATGCGTAACGGAGAAGAAAACGTATTTGAACGAAGTACATCATCATCACCATTTTGTTAATTGTTTTGAAGTTGGATATTTCTGGTGTAACCATCTCTAACTTGATTATTTTAGGTTTCTCTGTACAAATTAAAAAACACGCGAAGCGTAAGCTAGCTGTTAGTGTTTCGGATGGAAGCAGGTTTGAGGCATGATACTCGATTTGTACTTCATGGTCATGGATTGGTGTATCTTCCCCTGCAAGATCAATGCATGTATATATACTTCGCGAGGAGTGCGGAAGAGATACAAACCTGAGTTCGGAGTCGTGAGTGACTCGAGTTGTGATAGTGAGGTATCCAACACAGAATGATGGGCAACGTTTATACAGAGGAGAGCTATTGTATTCTAATAGCCAGGTGTACTCAGACGAATATGTGCTCTCTATCTTAAAGGTATATTTTGAGAATACGATGTCAAAAAAATGTCTACCAGATGTTTAATTAAAATCAATAAGGCATTGCCCCACCCTAATAATCTCCCCCAATACGAAACATAAATTGACAACATTTATTGTTGAAATCATTGGTGGTATTGTGCCTAATATGCATCGCTGTTGTGAAAATGAAAGCTACTCATGCTTACATTGGTTTATGGAATGATACCGCAGCCGATACTGCATGCGCTATTTGTGGCTCGAGTAAAAATTCAGGTTTGTTTTTCAGGGAAAATTCAGGGATCGATGTTCGTAATAGCAGCCTAAGAACAGCTATATCAAAAGAAGCTTTCCCTTTGATAAGAACTATTTTAGACAGGAAAAACAATTGCCAATGACAAAATGTTTCCAGCAATAGTAAAAATGTAAACTTGTTGTGATTTATCCAAACCTGAAAAGTGAAATATTCTGTCTGTTTTTTTGTATGTGTACTTCATTGATAGTGCTTAATGTTAATTATGATGCTTTTTTTAAATCTTTGTTGTGGTGCAACACATTGGTGTTCATACCCTGTTGAGTATTGCATTTAGTTGGGTTTTGCCTATGGCTCACATGAATCTATTTCCTATGATATTATGGTACACAATGCAGCGGTGTCTTTTAACCCACTAACTAAAAATGTTAACTCCTTTAAAAGCGTATCTGAGAGAACACATTTAATTTTCTTACTTGAAGACATGTCACGATGCAGTATTCGGTGGCTAATAACTCAATATCAACAACCGACTTGAGGACGCAGTCCACGCTTGCACAGTGATGTCGAGGTATTAATTGGCCCATTAGTAAAAGCGATGTGTTGTACACCGATTGTGTGCATGAACTGTGGTGGGCTGGAGGAGACGATTTTGCGAGGCAGAGGAAAGACCGCAAACAGCCCTTTTTATCCGAAAACAGGAGATCCGGAGGCGAGAGAAGGGAGGCAAGGACCAGCTGGCTAACAAATAAGAATTGAGACGGAAGTTCGGAAATAACCCGCGATACAAACATCTTTAAGGAAGCACTCGCGGGCACCAAGTCTCCCGGATTTAAGTTATCGTTTACAACAAGTCATTCCTCCCCCCCCCGGTTTGCCAACGTCTCTACGTAATGCGGGAGACGGGACAAACATACCAAGGACTATATAGAGGCAAGCGCAAAAGAACTTTAGTTGGTTCTTCAACTGAAGTGGTGTGTACGTGTGTGAGAGTGCCGAACGACACTGTCTGAACCGCGAGTTCTCTTTCTTGCTTCTCCGTGTTAACTTCGTTTGTAATCTCTCGTTCCTTGTTCTATAGCCCAAACACGGGCCGAGGCTTAGCCAAATACCTTAATCTTGACCGCTCTCGCAAGCATAGTGTCCTCCCCCCTCCGGGTATTTGGAAATACCGCGCGTTCTCGTGAGTGACCTGCGAGTGTCGCAAATTAGCACAGTCTGTCACCAGCCGTCAGCCAGCGCCGTCCAGCCCTCTTCTCCCGCCTCCAGAACAACAGCGACCAGCTACGCATCCCAGAGAGAGACGGATAAAAGGTAGATGCCTTTTTCTATTTGTTAAAATGCAATCCATGTACTTTTATTGATACACGACGCCAAGGGCAAGATCTCACGTATCCGTGATCGAGCCTCGGCGGCGCTCCCGCCCGGGGTCCGGTCACGACAGTTTATCCAATTCCCAGTCCTTCTCTTGAATTTTATCTCTAACCTAACGTTCCCAGTATCATGTTTCGATATGTGATCATCGTTCCCACTCTTGTCCGGGGTTAAATCCCACGCCATCACCGTGCGTGAACATGTGCAAAGTTACTTGATTACCCCAATCGCTACGATGCGTGCCTAAAGCAGAATATAGGTGTCTATAAGCCTGTACGGCGTGATTGCTTGATCCATCATAATACATTTCAATTGTGTGAGGAGTACCATTTACGTACACACAGTATTCATACATGGAATAATGGTTCAAGCTGAATAGGTTCCTGTTCCTTCTACCCTGAAATGCCTCATCGTCTAGAAGTGCAACCATTAAAGTAATTGGAACTTTGCCTATAAATAGGTTGTCGTTGTTGATAATGGTGGTGCTGGCAGGTATCGAGAACGTCTTAAAATCTACACTCTTGTATTGATAATAAGCAACCTCACCCTTTCTCAAAAGTGCGTTATGCGCTAGCAAAATGGCTGGGTTTATATCGAAATGTGGGACTTTGAGAGTTTCCTGTGTAATTTTAAGGATAGATTTCCCATGTTCTTTCTCTTAAATAAAGAACGCATGTTCAGCTAACTTGAGCACCACACCTAACGAGACGCCATTTAGGAGATAGGCCGATTGATGAAATAGGTCCACGTGCAACTTTCCTTCCAATTCTCTTTCAGCACTATTCTTGAACCATGCCTTCCTTTTTACAAATCCTGCGTTAGTTTGATCATGCATGTCATTACCAACGTCTAAACACCAACCATCACACTCGAGGTGCGTACGTGAAGCTTCCTCTCCGTAATTTAGTAAATTTTCCAAATATGAGCAGTAATGGTAATTATCGGAAGATTTTATTGTATCTCCGTTTAAGAATACGTTGTATTGCTCGAACATGGAATGTAGCAAATTATTGACAACGCCGGGCTGCTCTGCATCATCTGCTACGTGGTCTGTACCATCCTCCTTGCACAATTTCACTTTAATATTCAAAACAATTCCATTTAGATCTTTGTATTGATCACCGTTGTCCTTAATCGAGAATCGTAATTCGGTAGTGTTATCAAGAGAGGCGATAGGTTTGCATTCTATATATCTACTACCCTTTATGCTTGATTGTATGCTAGGTCTTTTGAACAACTCTAAGCATGGTGGAATGTACTCCGTATCCGTCATGATGATGTCTCTTCGGAGACGAATACTCAAATAAGCAATCAAAAATAATTTTAAACTATTTATCTGATTATTGTAGCGGCTATTCTTCTGCGATTTAAGGTTTAGTCTCCACCTCTAACTTTCTAATTCGAAATTTACCTCTTATACGTCACGAGGTTTTTACGAGATACCTTTCGCTTTTTCTTTCGCGGTTGTTTTTGCTTTCGTTGTCGTACGCCGCTTCCAATCTGTCTAGTTTTCTTAGGTTTTTTTCTTGCATAACGACTGGACCTTCGTCTCTTCGGAGCTCACAAACCTGACCCTGTCATCTCTTTCATCTTATCCTCTGCTTTACGTTTCAAATTATCAAACGCTTCCGCTGACCGTGTTTGCAAGATTTCCTTAGCCGATTTACCACTACCAATATCTGAAATAGCTTTGATGCCTGCTTCTTTTGCCTCTTTTCCGATCACTTTCGCACCTTTTACAACAAGTGGTTTCACAAATTTCCAAAGACCGCTGAAAAAAACTCCCTAATCCCCTCCCGCGCTGTGTATATCGACTCGAACGGTACACCGGTCCTATATCACCACTACCTATTTGCAAAAAGTATCTCTTGTACCGATCCACATCCTCCGACATCCCGTTTATGACTGTAGAGTGCATGATTCATCAATATATTTATGAATGTCTAACAAAGTGTAACACTATGGATGATGGATTCACACTATCGGGTAATGAAAACGGTTCACTCATCTTATTCGCTAGTAATATTTCTACGGTGTCAAATTCCCTCTTTTCAAGTGCTACATAATATGGACGGTTGAATATTGATGATTGCCTACATTAGCGTGCACCACTCTGATGCATCTAGCCATCGTACCTCCAAGGAATTACGGTTCCACCAAGTCTAAGTAGACAAACACCTGGCTTGACGCTTCGGTATCTACCGATCCCTTCGTCCTTTCCCAAGATTTAATCATCACATTAGTCAAGAGCGCGCGGAAATCCACCTTCGGCGCGGAATATCTGATCGTGTCAAGTAATTCTTTCAGCGTGTATCGAGCATAAACCAACTTGACAGTAGGACCTTTGGCTGTTACAGATATGGTTATATCTTCGCAATTGCTAACGCTTGAATTAATTGGTGGCTAGCCTCTCACCCTCCATTGAATTAAAATAAGCCTGCAAAGCGATATCATACGCAAATTTATTATTAACATCCTTTACACTATTTTTCATGTCTAATAGTAATCGCTCAAGCTTGTACGTGAAGTGATTAAACAAACGGTATGATTTACCTTTTACTACCTCAATCTCAATACTCACCTTGGGATCATTTTTCGGTGGATCAAAGGTTGGCTTGATATTCGATTCCGTTTCAACATTCGGGAAATTAACATTCGGAAAATTAATTTCTGAAAGCCGTACAAGCCAATCATCCCCAACTGTTACACGCTGCGGTAATTTCGTCCGAAAATGAGCGATGGTGTTTTCGGGAAAATAATTTCCAGAGCTATCGCTCAAGAGAGTCACGTAAAAATCCATCATTTGGACTTACTTGAGAGGCAGAGAGAGAGAGAGAACTGTTGAAATCATGCATGTAATTTTCATATCATCATAGCCAAGGTGGGGTACGATCAAGTGATCATCATAATTGGAAAGGTTATGAATGAAAACCGACAGAAAATTGCGAAATTAACATTGCAGGCTCCGTGAGCTGCTCCTCTAAACTTACCAGTTATATGGTCATGATCTCTCACCCTATCTGCGCCAAGTTCGTGTCCGCAAATGTAACAAGATGATGTTGTCTAAAAAGAATCGATCTCTTTTTCCGTCATCGTCGTCATTGGTACCACATTTTTATACACTCCTCGGACGAAACATGCTATCTCTTTAAGCTTTTCTAGAAAGACTTGTACTGCATCTTCACCCCTGTAAAGAATTGGCTCGACCGTTTCCCCAGTGTTGCTTACCATAAGCATGCAGAAAGACATAATTTCATGCTGCTGATGTACATTCGTATTAGAGTGTTCTTGAACTTGAAACCTTTCTCAGAATGCATTCGAAATTTGCATATACCACGTACGGCATTCGGGTGGAGTGGGAAACGTTTTTAAATTTTAAAAATACATCATCCCCAGTTGGGAGAATAATTTTCGAAGGAGAATTTCGAATGAAATCTACCTTATGATCCTCTAAAGATTCCTTCGAATAGCAACGTTTAAAGCAACGCTTACAAATATGTATCGCGCTTTTATGCTTGGTGATTTGCTAGTGAATCATTCTTTTAAAATTTTTAATCCAGCAATAGTATGACTTATTTCCCTCAACGAGGTATAGAAGATCACGGTGATCATCTAGTTCTTGATCCAAAATCTTAATCGGATACACATTATTTTTCTCATCTAGACCAAAAACATATATCGAAATGTTATTTTTCTGTTCGAATGATGGAATTTTAGAAATTTCTACAGGATAGCTTATGCATTCCCAATCATAACCATTGTTTAATTCATGGGTATTGTACTTTGAGGCGCGATCAGCATGATCGGTTATATTTTTTGCCCAGATTGCATTTTTAAAACAGAAATCGTCTTTGTTTTTTACATTAATGACTGCGTGGGTTAGTTTAATTTTATCTGGAATCTCGATAAATGATGACCCCCTTAGCGGTTAATACCGGTTTATCCTCAGCTCCAACCCCATTATTTTGCTTAATGGCCAGCCAGAATTTTCCGATTTCTCCAATCATAATTTAGCAAAAAGCCTTTCCAAAATTACTGTCACATTATCCGCCTGTGAAACTCTAACGTTCTTTGTTTTAAATCACCTTCCTTGAGTCTCTAATCTTTCTCCATGCTGTCCATTATTAAACTTACCCGAATGTTTTTTCAAAGCAAATTTTTTATGCTGTCTAAAAAACAACTAGATCTGTATGTTCTCCTCCGGTCACCCACAACGTTTTTAGACGTCCATTGACGGCAGACTCCAACTCTACGACTGATGACGCTGCTCCTCCTCCAGTTTGCCGGATGGCATGACGTCGATGAACCTCCGACATCTCATGACCAGCGATGTACCTCGGCTCGTAATAAACATAGCAAACCTCACACAGCTTCATTTTCTCGTTTGCAACTACTTGGGTTTCCCTTCTGAAATGAGTTTGCCAACGCAAGTTTCAAGCTTTTATCACTTTTTACCCTCCCCTTATACTTTAAAATCTAGGATTAAGGTGTATGGATTCAAATGACCATTTTCTTATTCCACAAAGATGAAATCTTTATTTTTTATAATTGATAAATTTTCATTATACGAATCGCTTTTGAAAAATCGAATTTCCTCTTCCGTCATTTCGAAATATTTTGGCAGGTACATTTCCCGTCTTATATCGTTCAAGATAAATTCCACCACCAGTGGCGTTCCATATCGAGTTTTTGCTTTAAAATTTTTAAAATATGGTACGGTGTTCCCTCTTCCAAATCTTCTTTTTTCAAATGCTGCGCCTCGGCTTGCTGATTTAACAATTTATTCTTGATAGGACTCATCTATAAAATAAGAAAACGGTGCAATGTAAATAAATCTATAGGAAAATGCTTTCGATTTTACTCTTCAATTTACGAATATAGGAAATACTCACTGTTTATTTGGCTTAAGTTGTTGATGTTCGTATCAAAGGTGCTGCCAACCGTCTGCAATTCTTAGTTCTCTAGCTATTTCTGCTGCGACTGTGGTAAACGGTTTCCTCTCCAAGCCTTTTTTCCAAAGGTGCTGCTAACCTTAGTTCTCCAGCTCCTGCGATTCTGCTGCGAATGTGGAATGCGGCCTCCTCTTCAAGCTTTTGTACGTAAATTACTCATCCCATAGTGCTTTTCTCATCCCAACAACCTCATTTCTCAATTTTGCAATGACGTGCAATTAAAGTCAACTTTTTTAACCTCCCTGACATTGACCATCTGACGTTTCGTTAATGAGCACGTGCAGTGGATGATAACCTTTAAAATTTCCTCACATTGGCCAGCAATCGACTTTGATTCGCATACAAAGCGTACGATAATTTCTTTCGTCACTATTATCGTTTTTTTATTCCCTCACATTGAACATTTATATGAACTCATGATCCTGCAACCCGTTGCTCAACCATCATTCTTACTTAAGATATGCAGCGTTTCTTCCTAACCCATACATTATCGTTGACGGAATCTTGACCCTCATCATTTTTAATTAAGTCTCCGCCCAGCCTGTCCATCATCGCTGACGGAATCTTAACCCTCATCATTTTTTATAAGGAATATGCCGCGTATCTTCCCCAGCCCCATCTATTACCGTTGAAGGGAGTCGTGGCCCCGTCATTCTTTAAAAGGATGTTCAATTTGCATATATTAGCGCGTACGCACGACAGCAGTCCTCCAATAGCGTTGCTTCAAACGATCACACGATAGTAGTCCCTCCAATAGCGTTGCTTCAAACGATCGCGTGGTGAAATGCGAACCTGCCTTATAAAAGCCTCATGCAGGAACACGACGAGCATTCAAAATGGACTTCTGTGTGAGCAGCATCATCTTTTACACCCCGATGAGAGTTCATACATCTTTGCCTCTCAAGGCAGTACCAATCTGCGGGTTTTGCCGACTGCAGAACCCTACGGTTCCAATCGTGGGGCTCGAGAGGAAACATCATCGCCTCGTCCGGGTGGAACCTCCCCGCAGATGTATTTTGCGATATCTGCGGGGAGACAACGGTGGTAAGCGTTCGGCCGGTGGTTGAATGCCAGGAGTGCTTTGTCCCTGGGGGCCTTTCCTCTGCGCAGCCGCTGGACCTCAGCCTCAGCCCATCCATCGCTGAGGAAGACCGGAGCATTCCATCTCCATCGTTGCTGCGGAGATATCTGACGGAGGGAATGTTAAGCTCTCCGGGGCAGCTGGGGGCGTCGCTGACGATGGATTTTCTTTCGTCAAAGACGCCTCTACGGGTGCTTAGCGAGGATGACATGTTACCTATCCGACCGTCATCCTCCTCACCACCTTCACTGATCTCCATAGCAGCCGCTGTCTTCCCACCGCCCGCTATCGCCTCGCCACCCACCGCCGCACCACCGCTTGCTGTCGCTTCACCGTCTGCCACAACTCAACCGCCCGCTATCACATCACCGCCTGCCGCCACGCCACCGCTCGCTGCCGTTTCACGGACTCGAAAAGTTTCTAGCAGAGATCCTCGTTTGAGGAGAAAACCGGCGGTGCCGGTTGTTTGTTAGCGTATATTATAAATATGTATATACTGTACTTATTCCTATGCCTATTATAAATAAATTTATTGTAAATCGATAACTCTTATTCTTAAAACATTCATTCTGTCCCTATCCTCACCTATATCGTTATGAAGTGTGATTAATGTCTTAGGTATACGCTATATTTGATATCAATGGTGAAAAAGTTGTTTTTAAATTAAAACATTTTGAGATAAAGCAGTATACCTTAATAACTTTTTTAATTTGAGAATTCAATAGGGGTGCAAATTAGGAAAGTACTTATACTAATTCCGCGTTCACGATTTTGATGATAATATTTTAAATATTGTTCCATCCACAAATGTTTTTCTTTTTTGGAAAACGTTTCCTAAACTTAGAAAAATATTTTAGCTTAAGCTTAAAATGCTTATATATCTGTTACTATGGGTTAGATTGTAAAATGAAAGAGAACCTTTTATACGTATAATGTACCGTTAATTCATATTACAACAATAAATGTACACTGCGTTTAATATTATTGTCGAACTTGTTTTTAACTTTTAAATCTGTTGAGCTTAAGCTTAAACTGCTTATATCTCTGTTACTATGGATTTAATTGGGAAACGGAAGAGAACCTTTTGTTGTGTTCGCTCCCCTTCTCTCTTGTGAGACGGGGATCGAACTCGGCTATTGCCGTGTGGGTTCTTGCCTTGGGTGCCAAAAGCAATGATTGGATTCAAGCTGTACTCCGATAGAAAAAGAGTAAAGGCACTTTACCTTCGGGTTCGCAGCAACGAGAAGCAGTTTACTACTAAAGAAGCGGGCGAAGCTAGCGACGAGGGCGGAAGGCGGCTATTCGGCTCGGCTGCGACCCTGTGACTAAATGATGGCTCACACTTTTCCTATTATGGGTAGCTGATGGGCTCAGAGGTACTTCGGCCAAGAGAGGTGCGAAATACGGCACGGAGACGGGAGATTCCGGTGAGACACCTGACCACTGTTCGTCGAACACACCCCGGTAGTCGCTCCCCAACACCAACTCTAACTCCAACTACAACTCCAACTGGCTTCCCTTAGATTCTTAAGGTTTTTATACCTAAAATCTTGGCCCCTCCAGGTTTTATCCCCCCTCTAGTTGACCTATAGGAGCAAATGGATGCTTTATTTTTACTTAGGAAGTGGAGTGTTCGTCGAGGTGTCGGTATTCCATTTTCTCTCCCAAAATATTGTAATGGCCTCAAAATCCGGAGGCCATTTACAAAATATGTCACGGAGGACGGGGTTATTTGCGAGGGAAAAGAGAGAGCGCAAACAACCCTGTTTTGCCTAAAATATGATATCTGGAGGCGAGAGAAGGGAGGTAAGGACCGGGTTATGGGACTTATTGTGTTGTGTGAGTTGTACTGTATTGTGTCGTGGACGTGTGGGTGATTGGAATTTAGAAATTTTTTCGGGATAAATATGTGTTTTGAAAAAAAAGGACAGCATTAAAAAAAATTTTTTTTAAATATACCCCAACATTTTTTATTGTTTTCTTCTTTAGCTGTCCTTGACGGGAACCTGGTGGAACCCGTTTATCTATTGTATGTTAAAATCTTTACTCTTCTTTCACTGTCTTGTGTGTCGTTGTGTGTTTGTCTACGAGAGGGAGGAAATTTGTTTTTAATAAAGCTTTTTAGGAAAAGAAATCTACCTTAAACAAAACGTCTCATACGGGCAGGTAAAATGCGAGCAGCCCCATCGGAGGCTGCTCAATTTCGCGAAAGGATGGAGTATTGTAATGGCCTCAAAATCCGGAGGCCATTTACAAAATATATCGCGGAGGACGGAGTTGTTTACGAGGGAGAAGAGAGCGCAAACAGCCCTGTTTTGTCTAAAATAAGAGATCTGGAGGTGAGAGAAGGGAGGTAAGGACCGGCTGGCTGACAAATAAGAGTAGAGGCGGAAGCACGGGAATAACCCGCTAAAACAAATGTCATGAACGAAGCACTCGCGGGCACCAAGTCTCCCGGATTTAAGTTGTTATTCGGAAAACACGGGTTTTATCAAGTCATTCTCCCCCCCCCCCTGTTTGCCACGGTCTCTAAGTCATTCGGGAGACGGGACAAACACATTTTAGTACTATATAGAGGCAACTGTTTTTTGGTTCCTTTTGTGAAGTGCACGCGTGTGTAAGTGCCGAGCGACACGCTGCGGAAAGAGCGAATTGTTTTTCTTGCTTCTCTGAGTTAATCTCGTGGTAATCTGTAGTCCCTAGTGTTCATAGCCCAAACCCGGTTCGAGGCTATCCAAATTCTTAAATCTATTTCGCGAGTCTAGTGTCCTCCCTTTTCCGGGGATTAGGAAATAGCAACCGTTTGATCGTGTGACCTGTGAGTGCCACGAAATTACTTAGTCCGTCAAAGTTCGTCAGCCAGCGACGTTCAGCCCTCCTCCCGCCTCCAGAGCCACAGAGAGACCTGAGCCGACAGCCTTGCTGAGAGACAGAAATAAGGTAGATGCCTTTTTTTATTTATTGAAATGCAATCCATGTACCTTTATTGATACCCGACACCAAGGGCAAGATCCCACGTATCCGTGTTCGAACCTCGGCGGCACTCCCGCCCGGGGTAGGGTCACGACAATGGTGGCAGCGTTTATGGGATTAAAATGCTCGTGAAGGGGTCGAAAATTTTTCATTGAGAAGAGACAAAGTAAATTTTTCTTGTTGGGAAGAATTAAATTTGCCTATATTTTATTCTATTTCATTTTTTTGCCTCCGTTATTATGTTCAATCATTTTTTTGCACGCACTCCGGTGTGTTTTCCATTGCTCGGGGCATAAATTTTTCTCTTCTCATTTAAAATATGTGAGATAATAACCAGTTGCCTATCGCTACCATATGGAATTTTCCGAAAGAGTAAAGTGGGGAGTTTCTAATTTTTTTTTCATTTTTGTGAGGAGTTTTTAATAACACCCACTAATATTTCGTTGTGAGTTTTTCTAGTATGTGTGGGCAGAGTAATGTAACTTTAGAGGGATTTAATTTTTGGATTATATACGGTGTTTTCTTTCAATTTTTCGGAAGCTCTTGGTTTTGGCTTGATAATGATATGAATACCCCGCGTGCTCCCACGACTAGTTGACTTCATTTCCCCCCCTTTTTGAGGACCTCTTCCTCAAGGAAAGTAGGACCACGAGCTGCCTAGGTGTGGTAAAGAGATTTCGGGGGCGTCCAGAGAGTGTGTGAACCAAGAAATTGAGGACTCCGTCGCCACGGGTCACACGTGGCCAGGCCATCGGCAGGGTTCACACGCTCTTGGGCGCTCCAGGGCATCCTGGACCGCGGGTCAGTGTCTCAACGCCGTCCATCCTCTCTTGACACCCGGGAAGGTCGTCACCCTCTCACCACCCCCTGCCCCCTTCACCACTCCTTGCCCCCTCGCACCACCCCCTGCTCACCCGTTTCCATCCCCTGCACCCCCTTTTTTTCCACCCACGCACCCCCTTTCGCCACCCCCTGCACCCTAAAATTGGGTATATAAGGAGAAGACGGTAAGACCCAGAGAGTTCATCCCCACCCCGTACCGTGGCTCTGTCGGCCTCCAGCACGACAAGCCTTCCCCCGCTCCTCGGCAAGTCGGCGAGAACTGCAAGACTGCCCTGCCCGAACTCGCTCTCCGCACCCCGGCCAGTCGGCGAACGCAAGACTGCCATCCGCTCTGCACCCTCCGCTCCCGGCCAGTCGGCGAACGCATGACTGCCATCCGCCCTGCACCCTCCGCTCCTGGCCAGTCGGCGAACGCAAGACTGCCACCGCGTCCGTCCCTTCCGATCCGACGCCGCCTTGTCTCACGTAAGTGTTAGAGTACTGGTAAAAGGATCTTGCTGTAAAACTCTCATGAGTAATAAAGCTCCCCTAAGGCCAACCAGTCTGTTATTTCTTCCCCTAATGTCTCGACGACATTAAATGGTGTCAGGTGAAAATTAGAAATTTTTGTGATTAAGGCACTGAGTTTGCTCATGTTAATTATTCACGTCGTAAATCTAGGACGTTAAATATGATGTTATCAAATTTTTTGCAAACGGAAGTCAGCATGCTTTTGAATTCTAGATAAATACGATATTTAGTTGGCTACTTTCAGTGATTTGTCTTATGCTTTTCATGTTGTTCAAGACATATATTTCTGATTTCATTGTTTTACGGCCTTTTATTTAATTTTATTATTTGTTATTTTTGTGCGCCATGGCCTCTACCAATCCTTTTTTATCGTTCCCGTTGGATACTCCTCATTCTCCATCGCACTTTGTGCAGCCTACGCCTTTCCCTCGATTAACTCTTGACACCCCCTCTGTCAATCTCCTTTCCACCGATGCGGCCTCAGCAGGCTCCAGCGTGGCAACACCAAGCACAGCTCCCGCCCATCCTCTCACCATGTTAGGAAGTAACGCAGCCTTTATTCCCCATTTCAGTGGAGACGATGAAATCACCGTCTCTAATTTTTTCGAATGCCTCAAAACGGTTAGTCATCTCAGTGCGTGGACTGAAACACAAACCATATCAATTGCTCGTTTAAGACTTAGTGGTTCGGCCGCCGAATATGTTCACGCTAATCCTCACATTTTATCGAGCTTTGAGAGTTTTTCTTCCTCTCTTAAACGTAGATTTTCCTTGAAGGTCCCACCTATTTCCCTAGAGAGAATGTTTTCCACGTGTATTCAACGTCCCCTTGAGTCGGTCAACGAATTCTCCACTAGGCTTCGCAAAATTGCCCGTCAATTAAAAGAAACTTTCCCGGACCCACAGTCACAAGCAACGAGCATCATTATGGAACATAGACTCTTGTCACAATTTACGCTGGGTTTGAGAGAAGACGTGGGCCGTTTCGTCGCAGTGAGGAACCCAACGAGCCTACTTGAAGCGGAGGAATTCGCATTACTTGAAGAAGCAAATATGAGAAATTATGCGAGTAGGACCTCCGATATTAGCGCTATGTCAGCCGTTTGCCCCAGTACTATCAGCAAGCCGATTCTCTAGGTCTCCAGCGCTCACTACCGTTTTCCTCCATTCACAATCCAACGCATCTCACTGCCTACCCCTCCCAACAACAGATAGGACAAGTCAATGCCCTCGCCTCGCAAGTGAACCCTTCTGCCGCCGAACTTCGTCATGCACCACGCAGGGATAACCGTTCACCTTCCTCTACACGCCGATGCTATCAGTGCGGTCAATCGGGACATATCGCTCGCTTTTGTCCCTCCGCACGGCGATCCTGTTTTTACTGTGGCGAGGAAGCGCATCTTTCTAAGGACTGTCCATTCCTCCTCTGTGGACGGTGCCGCAAATCCGGCCACCGCCCGATTGACTGTCCGAATAAAACGACTTCGGCACAGGGAAACTTGTAAACCCCGACGGCAAGGTCGGGGACGAATTAATTTTAGCCGTTTCGCCTGAAGCCGGCCTCGTAATGGAGGGAACGATCCTTGGCCGTAATCGTAGGTTCCTTGTCGATACCGGCGCGGCAATTTCAATTCTTCACCAAAAAAGATTTCCATTTAAGGAATTAAATCCGTATCCGTATGTCACTCCAGTTAAAAGTGCGTCTGGCAATGCACTTCCAGTCACGGGTCAGTGTTCTATTCCGTTAGTGATAAATGGAAAAGATTACCCTCACGTCTTGATTATAGATTTAGGGAATACAAATTATGATGGAATAATTGGCCTTGATTTTATGAAAAATTACGCCTGTTCTTTGAACTTAAATCAAGCATTATTGATAATTAATAACAACCATTACGTGCAATTACGCCCCAACTCAAGTCAACCACCCGCCGTTGAGTTAATAACATGCGAAACTCAGAGATATATCATTGAAGGAGGCAACAATCACATGTCACAGGGCGTTATATCCAACGAAAAAGCTCACTTGGAGCCAGATTTAATTTCATTTGACGATCCTCCCGACGTGGGCGATGAGGCAGTCAAGGATTTGGGACTGATCGCCGATTTAGGGTGTACAAAGGGAAGGGAGGAGGGAACAGATTCATGGGGTTGGAAGGAAGAGATGTCAACCAAAGAGGATAAATTGTGGGATGAATTTTGTATAGCAAGAGCAGCGACTGTGGGAAAGAGAGAAAATCGAAGTGTGACCACGAGTTCATTAGAGGTGATTCAATCCGGCATAGGAGGATTTGAGGGGAAAAAAGAGGAAGAGTGCGAAAAAGATGAAGTGTGCGTAGAAAGGGGAACCGCGACTGTCGAGAATGGAAGGGAAAGTGAGGAGGCAGGCGATGTTGCTAGTGGGTTATCAGAAATCAGTGACTCTGTGGAATTGTTTATGAGTTTACGATTAGAGGGGAAAAAAGAGGAAGAGTGCGAAAAAGATGAAGTGTGCGTGAAAAGAGGAAACGCAACTGTCGAGAATGGAAGAGAAAGTGAGGAAAGTTTTAGTTTACGTAAAAAGGACTCTGATGATACCTCTGGGCGAACCGTAGCCTCATATAAGTGTGAAAAAGAAAGTGGCTCCCAAACAATGCGCATTGATGGAAACCCTAGGACACCCCTTATGTCGATTGAGCAGTCTGATCTTATCCCTGGGCAAGGTGTAATCTCTATAGTGGGTGAAGAAGATACTGGCTCAGAATTGCTGTACATTACTGACAATTTTAGGATACCTCCTATGTCTATTATGCTATGTTGGGCGAGGAATCATAAGTTAGCGAATCGGGAAATTTTAATTACAGAACACGATTATGTACTACCATCAATAGCGAGAGGGTCGAAGGAAGGAATAGCTCCTATTTTACTTTGTAATGATGGACTCATTGACAGAGTTTTTAAGAAAGGGTTTACCATAGACGTCGAACAACTGAGATTGGATCCACGGAAATGTCACTTCTTCCAAAGACAAGTAAATTTCTTAGGGCATTTTGCCACGGCTGATGGGAAAAGCGAGTTGGAGCAAGGGAAGTACGGCAAGGGGTTGATGCTACCGAGCCTCTCAGAAGGACAATTGGTTCTTTTACGGAACAATGTCGTCTCCCACGGGCAGGCCCGGAAGTTTGTTTCACGCTGGTTAGGGCCCTATAAGATTGCCAGAGTGAGGAGTCCCGTGAAAGCCGACATAGAGAACTTGCAGAATGGACGGCGCATCCTCGCTCATTCACGCAACCTCATACCCCTACCCCCTGACCCGCAAGTGGAGACCCTGCCTCCAGTGATGGACACCCATGGCCCCCCACCGGACACCGCCAGTGAAGAAGTCACCGAGGAGCTGCCTCCGACGCCCGGGAAGGGCCTGGACGTCTTATGGTGGAGCGCACCCGCCCCCACCTCTTCCACAGAACGGTCAATCCAGCCGCCTCCGGGGAAATGCAGACGCCCTAAGCGTGTGGGGCAGAACCGGAGGAGGAGAGCAATCCGTGCGGTCCGAGTGAGGGTCGGAGAAGTGATTTGTGATAATGAAACAGAGAAGTGAATAAAAATAAAAATAATAACAGTGAAATGTTAGTGAAATGTGCTTCATGACATGAGAAACGCGTGCACAAAGACTGAGAGACAATGAACTAAGTAAGTTAGAAAAAAGAGATGGGCACGTATGCGAAATCGTGTGTTTAGAGGAAATTTCATAGGACTTTGTGTATTTTTGTGTAATTAGATTTTGGTAGGGCTGTGTATTTTTTTTAAATTATGTGAATATAGACAAGACTTTTAAATATTGCAACATTTATCTTCGTGAATTTTTGTTTTTTAAATGTATTATATGTTCCTGTGTTTGATGCGAGGAGATGACGATGATAACTTTGGTTTTTGTGATATAATGATAACTTGGTCTATGTGATACTATATATATACGGTTCCTTAATTTTTGTCGTTTTCGGCTATACGGTGATTTAGTATTAGGAAGGGTGTTTCATTCTTTGTTTCTTTGTATCTCCTGAATTTTAATTAGATTATAGAGTGTATAACGTTATTGTAACGTGCTGACAAGGTCGGTGTCAAACCCCCCTACCCGGAGGCTTATTTGCCAACGGGGTGATGTGGTAAAGAGATTTCGGGGGCGTCCAGAGAGTGTGTGAACCAAGAAATTGAGGACTGCGTCGCCACGGGTCACACGTGGCCAGGCCATCGGCAGGGTTCACACGCTCTTGGGCGCTCCAGGGCATCCTGGACCGCGGGTCATTGTCTCAACGCCGTCCATCCTCTCTTGACACCCGGGAAGGTCGTCACCCTCTCACCACCCCCTGCCCCCTTCACCACTCCTTGCCCCCTCGCACCACCCCCTGCTCACCCGTTTCCATCCCCTGCACCCCCTATTTTTCCACCCACGCACCCCCTTTCGCCACCCCCTGCACCCTAAAATTGGGTATATAAGGAGAAGACGGTAAGACCCAGGGAGTTCATCCCCACCCTGTACCGTGGCTATGTCGGCCTCGAGCGCGACAAGCCTTCCCCGCTCCTCGGCCAGTCGGCGAGAACCGCAAGACTGCCCTGCCCAAACTCGCTTCTCTCACCCGGCCCAGTCGGCGAACGCACGACTGCCATCCGCCCTGCACCCTCCGCTCCCGGCCCAGTCGGCGAACGCACGACTGCCATCCGCCCTGCACCCTCCGCTCCCGGCCAGTCGGCGAACGCATGACTGCCATCCGCCCTGCACCCTCTGCTCCCGGCCAGTCGGCGAACGCATGACTGCCATCCGCCCTGCACCCTCCGCTCCTGGCCAGTCGGCGAAAGCAAGACTGCCACCAGCTTCCGTCCCTTCCGACCCGACGCCGCCTTGTCGCACTCATTGTGTTGTGTCTCGTAAGTGTTAGCGTACTTGTAAAAGCTGATCTTGCTGTAAACCAATCATGAGCAATAAAGCTCCCCTAAGGCCAACCAGTCTGTTATTTCTTCCCCTAATGTCTCGACGACATAGGTACTGTAAGACCCAAATTTTGACCCCTTACAGGAGTCGGGATCATGATGTGTGTTTGGATTGTGTTTTGATGTCTCTCTTTTAAATTTTATTGTTCTAGAGTTGCCCCCCGAAGTGCATTGTTCGTGTGGTGTTACGTAGACGCGTTTTTCTTTTCTATTTCTTTCATTCCTTTTGTTTTGTTTCGGTCGTGTATTGGTTTGGGAATGTTCCCAAGTAGTGCATTTGCTTATTTGGCTAATTAACGTAAAGTAGCTCGACCGAAGATGACGGAATCATCACTAGAGACCCCCGCGGCGGCCCCCCCAAATGTTACTGGTTTGTTGTACGCGATAGACCAGTTCGAGAATGATAGCAATGTAGAAGATTTTTTATTGTCTATGGAGACGGCTGCCACTTTGGGGCAATGGGAGGCAGCGCACAGGGTCATGGTATTAAAGCTCCGCGTAAAGGGAAAAGCGCGTCAATTTGCAAATACCTTTGCGCTAGAGGGAGGATTAGACTGGGCGAAATGGAGACGGGCAATGACGGACTTGTTTTCAGAACGCGAGTCTCAGGCAATTAAATTACGTCGGTTGCTAGATTGTGAGCAAGGGCCACGCGAATCGGTTCGAGATTTCGCGGAAAGGATACAGGCTCTCGGTGAGTCCCCTCCGGACGCCGGTGCTGACCCTCAGGAGCGAGTTTGGAGAGCAAAAGCAAGGGACGAAATGATTCTCACGCAGTTTTTACAGTGATTGCGAGAGGGAATTAGGCGGTTCGTGATGATTCGCGAACCCGCAACTCTCGGGGAGGCTATGCGATTAGCCAAGATGGAGGAGACGAATGACGAGCAGGGATGGCATGGACTATGTTTAGCAGCCGGCCCTGGTCCCTCCGAGCAGGCCCCGGAAAAAGCGCGCGGAAAGACATTTTCGCCCTCGGCAGTCACCAATGTGCTTTGCGTGCAATCAGTTTGGACATGTAGCGCGTAATTGTGGACGGAATCCAGTACGTTGCTTTCGGTGTAATCGCAACGGACACATGATGAGGGACTGCCAAGAAACTATTGCCTCACGGCAACAACCCCCCACCCCTCCCGCCAGAACTTATGTGCCACCCCAACGAAGAGGGACCGGACGTTCCTGGGAAGCAAGAGGCCCTCCGCCTCCCCGCCAGCGCGAAAGTCGACCTCCACCCCCTCATTCACAGGACGGGATGGGTAATCGGCGCGGTCAAGCGTCGGGAGGATTCCACCCTCCCCCAAATGATCTCCCCTCCGGGCCCTTCCCCCAACGCGCGGAGAGAAATCCGAGATGGTGAAATTGGAGAGGGGGGACAGGAAACAGACACGAGATTCTTCGGCAACTACAGAGACTCCGCTTTCCTCTCTTCAGAGAGGAGCAGTTCGGCTTCGCTGCTCGGACTTCCACGGTGCACCAAATCAACAGACTGACTGAGTACGTCACCTCCGGCTTCAACTCCAAGATGGTTACATCTGCAGTCTTTCTATATATCAGCCAGGCCTTCGACAAGGCATGGCATGATGGCCTTATCTCCAAACTCACCAACTTGAACATCCCTAATCACATCATTAAATTAATCCAATCCTTCCTCTCCGGCAGTTTCTTCCAAATTAAGCATAATACATTTCTCTCGGACGTACACCCGATCCACACAGGCGTTCCGCAGGGTGCCGTTCTCAGCCCTACACTCTTTAATATGTTCATAAACGACTTCCCTACTACTGACAGAACCAAACTCTTCCTCTATGCTGACGACGCCACCATCGCGACTCGCAGTTGGTGGCCTAACAAAAATGCACACGTCTTACAGTCACATCTAGACCTCATCGAAGAGTGGCTTGACGACTGGAAACTCCAAATTAATCCGACCAAATTCGCTAAAGTGTGCTTCACCTTTAAATCAACTACAGGACGCAGCAGGGACGTAATTCCCTTTTCCCCTCAGTCCATCAGAAGTTTATAAATATTATGCATTGGCACGCGTATTTTACGCCATCATCGATGGTAAAATTAGAATAATGGCTGAGATCCCGATACAATCGGGAAATCATTTTTTCCGACTTTTACGTGTAGTGCCACTCCCGGTTAAGATGCCGAACGTAAACGCCTCAATCGCGATCATTTCGGAGGCACAGTATTTAACTATTTCAGAGAAACGTTTACGGCACATGTTGCTAAATGAAGGATACATGAATGGCTGCACTTACGGCCCTGTGACAATATGCCCCCCGAGACGACAAGTAACAGAGTATCCGTACTCCTCATAATTCTACAGCATTTATGCGGGCGAGGAAAAACACCTTGACTGTGACACTAGACTAATCACCCTCCCCAGACACCTATTCTTCCGAAGCAAGGGCACGAACCGCTGGGTATACAGCGTGCCGCATCGCAGCCGCATCCTGCAGAGATGCCCCGCGGAGGAGGCGCTCAACGTAACGGAGAGCTTTCTCGCCGGGATGGGAGTCGTCGAGCTGAGAGACGGATGCTCCGCGTATATCGAGGGACAGGTGCTGAAGTCATTTCAGCACCGCAACCAGCGCGTCTCGCCGAGAGCAGAGGAAGTCTCCATGCCGGACATCCAGCGGATTCCACCACCAGGCGGAGGCGAGAGAAGGGAGGTAAGGACCGGCTGGCTGACAAATAAGAGTAGAGGCGGAAGCACGGGAATAACCCGCTAAAACAAATGTCATGAACGAAGCACTCGCGGGCACCAAGTCTCCCGGATTTAAGTTGTTATTCGGAAAACACGGGTTTTAACAAGTCATTCTCCCCCCCCCTGTTTGCCGCGGTCTCTAAGTCATTCGGGAGACGGGACAAACACATTTTAGTACTATATAGAGGCAACTGTTTTTTGGTTCCTTTTGTGAAGTGCACGCGTGTGTAAGTGCCGAGCGACACGCTGCGGAAAGAGCGAAGTGTTCTTCTTGCTTCTCTGAGTTAATCTCGTGGTAATCTGTTGTCCCTTGTGTTCATAGCCCAAACCCGGTTCGAGGCTATCCAAATTCTTAAATCTATTTCGCGAGTCTAGTGTCCTCCCCTTTCCGGGGATTAGGAAATAGCAACAGTTTTAGCGAGTGACCTGTGAGTGCCACGACATTACTTGTCCGTCACAGTTCGTCAGCCAGCGACGATCAGCCCTCCTCCCGCTTCCAGAGCCACAGAGACCTGAGCCGACAGCCTAGCTGAGAGACGGAAATAAGGTAGATGCCTTTTTTTATTTATTGAAATGCAATCCATGTACCTTTATTGATACCCGACACCAAGGGCAAGATCCCACGTATCCGTGTTCGAACCTCGGCGGCACTCCCGCCCGGGGTCGGGTCACGACAATATCTTATGTGCCGTATTTCCTCTTCGCCTCTATTGCCTGAAGCCTTCCCACGCCTCGCTTCGCCCGTATGAAATCAAATTCTTTGAGTGGACGCTAAAATTACCGTGACCCAGATTTGACGCAAATACTTTTGCGGCCAAATTTGTGGTCACTACACTTTTATACATATAATGTACCGTTCATTCATAAAACACCATTAGGTGTACTCTGTATTTAATATTTGTTTCAAATAAAAAGGTTGTAGTTCACTTGAGTACAGAAAACAGATTTATTCTACTCAATAGTAGTGAGAGCGTGCACCGGACGAGGCCAAGTTACGGTGACTGCTTAGCGAGCAGAAGCGAGCGAGAGAGAGAGAGCGTACTCTTTGCTAATAGCCGATGTCTGCGAGTGGAGGGGACGGAGGGGAAGTACATCCCGACAGCCGACTCCGACACAGCAGACCAAGCTGCGCACACAAGGTTGCGCAGTGGCAACACGAGAAAAAGTACGTACGCACCAAAAAGTTACCAACATATTAATGATAAAAAAAGTGGGCTTCAACTTAGGAAACGTTTCTGGATCGTCATGTTTCTGCGCTGCTCGATTGTCATTCCAATCGTACACCTCTAGAGTCACACCACTTCGATATATCACGCGCTCATGAGAATCGTGTGAGAATTCAGCCTCGAGGTTGTCATATTGTCCCCGCTCACGCTGCTCAATCGGCATTTGTGTCATCACGCAGCGCTATCGTAATTTGTTTGAACACGCTACTGGATCGTTATTTGTTTCAACACGCTGCTCAATCGTCATTTATTTGCGTACGCGACTGGATCGTCATTTGAATCTGCGCAGCTCGATCGGCTTTTGTTTCAGTAGTTCCACGGCTTAACAACGCGCGCAGCCACTTTTCACACCCACGTGACCTTTCTCGACCAATCACAACGCTCGATTTTCGATATATCGAATGGAAAACGGTCGGTTTTGTTTCACTAGTTCCGCAAGTTAACGACGCGCGGCGATAATTTACGCTCTCACGTGACTTTTTCAGCCAATCACAACGCTCGATTTTCGATATATCGATCGATTCAATACATCGAATGGAAAAATCCAAGATTGCTGAGGTGGCTACGAAGACCCATTTTCCCTCTACTGTGGTTGAGTGCCAGCAGTGATTCGTCCCTGGGGGCCTTTCCTCTGTTAAGCCGCTGGACCTCAGCCCTTCCATTGCTGAGGAAGACCGGTCTGCGCAGCCGCTTGACCTCAGCCTCAGCCCATCCATCGCTGAGGAAGACCGGAGCATTCCATCTCCATCGTTGCTGCGGAGATATCTGACGGAGGGAATGTTAAGCTCTCCGGGGAAGTTGGAGGCGTCGCCGACGATGGATTTTCTTTCGTCAACGACGCCTCTACCTGTGCTTAGTGAGGAGTTACCTATCCGACCGTCATCCTCCTCACCACCTCCACTGATCTCCATAGCAGCCGCTGTCTTCCCACCGCCCGCTATCTCCTTGCCACCCACCGCCACCCACCGCCGCACCACCGCTTGCTGTCGCTTCACCGTCTGCCACAACTCAACCACCCGCTATCACATCACCGCCTGCCGCCACGCCACCGCTCGCTGCCATTTCACGGACTCGAAAAGTTTCTAGCAGAGATCCTCGTTTGAGGAGAAAACCGGCGGTGCCGGTTTTTTGTTAGCATATATTGTAAAATATGTATATATTGTGCTTAACAACGCGCGGCGTCACGTTTCACACTCACGTGACCTTTCTCGACCAATAACAACGCTTGGTTATCGATATATCGAACGATACGATATATCGAATTGAAAACGGTCCGTTTCGTTTCACTAGTTCCGCAAGTTAACAACGCGCAGCGCCACTTTACACACGTGACCTTTTTCAGCCAATCACAACGCTCGATTTACGATATATTGATCGATTCGATAAATGGAATCGAAAAAATCCAAGATGGCGGAGGTATTCAAGAAGAAGCCCAATTTCTTCTCTACTGTGGTTGAATGCCAGGAGTGCTCCGTCCCTGGAGACCTTTGTTCTGCGCAGCCACCTGACCTCAGCCTCAGTAGGAGTATTATGGGGATTCTGGCACCTTTTAATTAGCCTAATTAGCCACGCTTCATTGATTCCCCACCCACACCCACCCCCTCCCCCCCATCTCCTCGCGGCGATCTTCAAAGCGATAATTAGCCGGCGCGTCCGTCGCCCCCCCTGCCGACGCTGCGGCCCCCTCCCCCCTTGCGGTCGATCGTCAAAGGAAGTTTGCAAAGTGGTGCGAAAATCGCGCTCGATGAAGCATGAAAAAATAACCGAATCACGCGCCCAGGAATTCACCGCCTCCATCTCTCAGCCGCTTTGCCACCCTTCAAACTTCGCCGTCCCCCTCGCAGACGGCAAAGTAGACACGTGCGTGGACACGTGTCACCACGCGTCAAGGGAGGGGAGGAACAGGTGCTTGAGAAAACGGATGTTTTTGGGCTCGCGCGATCCATACTCCATTTGCTTTCGCGCGCTCGACTGGCGAAGAAGTCTGAACATAAGAGGAAGATCGCGGAATAATTTCCATCTTCTCGAAAAAAGGTATGCAATGAGTACATAAGTATTTCCTGTGAATACAATTGCACTATGCGTGTCTTCTAATCAAACGGTATTGTTTACTATTTTTTGCCAGGTGTCTGACGATTGAGAGGTGTGCTCAAACGGCTCCGCTTTTAACTGCAAACGCCATGCTCGGCGGAGTGCACCAGCTCAGAGTAAACGAGTGTAAACCGTGTGGAGTTTACGAAGTTCTGCTCCCCAGTGTTGCTAGGCGATGACGAATAAAATGATTTAATACTAAATTTTTGTTTCGACAAGAGTTACATTGCCGAAGTGAAATATATGGGGAATAAAATTAAACTCATGGAGTAGAGTTTCGTGTTTTCCGGCTTCGAGAAACCGAGAAAAAGTGAAGTGATTGAACAATTCAACGTGTCAACGGTTAAACAATTGAACCTCGACGGTGAGTTGTTGGAGAGAGCCAGGAAGCAGGAGACGTTCCTCACGGTCAGACCCGATCTTACCCGGGGGTGCGACAGGTGCGGCGCACGGGGGTGCGACAGGTGCGGCGCACACGGGCGCCGCCAGCCGGGGGGCGCCGCGCGGACTGCCGTGAGTCACAAAGGAGATCTCATGAATTGGTGTCGGCGGGCCGGGGGGGGGCCGCGCGGACTCCCGTGAGTCACAAAGTAGATCTCATGAATTGGTGTCGGCGGGCGCCTCATGAATTGGTGTCGGAGGGCGCCGTGCGGGAGCGCGTTCCTAGCAGAAAAGATCTCATGATGTAATGGCCTCAAAATCCGGTGGCCATTTACAAAATATATCGCGGAGGACGGGGTTGTTTGCGAGGGAGAAGAGAGAGCGCAAACAGCTCTGTTTCGCCTAAAATAAGAGATCTAGAGGCGAGAGAAGGGAGGTAAGGACCGGCTGGCTGACAAATAAGAGTAGAGGCGGAAGCGCGGGAATAACCCGCTGAAAACAAAGGTCATAAACGAAGCACTCGCGGGCACCAAGTCTCCCGATTTAAGTTGTTATTCGGAAAACACGGGTTTTAGCAAGTCATTCTTCCCCCCCTGTTTGCCACCGTCTCTACGTCATCCGGGAGACGGGACAAACACCTTTTTAGTACTATAAAGAGGCAAGCGCAAAAGGACTGTTGGTGGGTTCCTTTTGTGAAGTGCACGCGTGTAAGTGCCGAGCGACACGCTGCGGAAAGCGCGAATTGTTCTTCTTGCTTCTCTGAGTTAACCTCGTGGTAATCTGTTGTCCCTTGTGTTCATAGCCCAAACCCGGTTCGAGGCTATCCAAATTCTTAATCTATCTCGCGAGCCTAGTGTCCTCCTTCTGGGGATTTGGAAATAGCAATTGTCTATGCGAGTGACCTGTGAGTGCCACGAAATTACTTAGTCTATCACCGCTCGTCAGCCAGCGACGTCCAGCCCCCATCCCGCCTCCAGAGCTCCAGAGACCAGATACGCAGCCTTGCGGAGAGACGGATAAAATTAGGGAGTATAAAAGAAGGAGAGCAGAAAGAAAATGGTGAAAGACACAGCGAGAGACCCCTGGGCCGCCGCCGCCCCCTGGAGCGAATACTGGGTGGAGGTGAACGCATTAAGGTGGGCAGCCAACCCATTCCAGTGGCTGCAGGTGGCGGGGCGGTTGTTGGAGACGCATATTTGGGGAAATGAGGTGGGACAGAATCTCTACCTGCGCTTCTCAAACCAGGAAGAGGCAGAGGCGGCGCTCCTTTTTGGGAGAATCCCCGAGCCGGGGGCGCCCACCCTGACAGTGGAGCCTTGCCACCCCCTAGATGTAGGGAGGAACAACTAGGGCTGGGGTCTAGATGGCAGACCCCGGGAGAGGCCCCGTAATACTTTCAAGTGTGAAGTGACTGTGTACTGTGGGGGAAGACATTTTCGTTTGTATTTGTGTGGGGTGGGAACCCGGTTCGAGGCTATCCAAATTTTTAATCTATCTCGCGAGCCTAGTGTCCTCCCCCTTCTGGGGATTTGGAAATAGCAATTGTCTATGCGAGTGACCTGAGAGTGCCACGAAATTACTTAGTCTATCACCGCTCGTCAGCCAGCGACGTTCAGCCCTCCTCCCGCCTCCAGAGCCATAGAGAGACCTGAGCCGACAGCCTTGCTGAGAGACGGAAATAAGGTAGATGCCTTTTTCTATTTATTGAAATGCAATCCACGTACCTTTATTGATACCCGACACCAAGGGCAAGATCCCACGTATCCGTGTTCGAACCTCGGCGGCACTCCCGCCCGGGGTCGGGTCACGACAATGATACTATCGTATTCTGAAAATTTGCGAGCACGAGCGCACCCAATTGTCGTGGAGTGGGGGCGAAGGGGAATAGAACAATATTCGCTTCGCAAAGCAGACGATTTTCCTTCAACGTTTACGAGCAATGTAAAATAGTGAAGAATTTTAGAATCGTCTCTCCGATTGTGGTCATTTATACAAATTCAAGGTAAGAAATTTATTTTATCGAATGATGTGAAGGGTTGTTGTCAAGCTCTCGTAAATTTTGTTCTTGAAAGTGTTTCTCGAATAAAAACCAGTTCTCAGCTCCCCATTACAGGGATCAGTATTTTTGAATGTTATCGACCATTTTCGGTCTCTCCCAAAATATCTCGACAATAGTCCATTACACCTTGAAAGGTTCCAAATTTGATTTTTTTCTACCCTTTTCAGATGTCCGGTGCAGGAAAAGCCCTCCGGGGCTCAATATAGAAAATGGAAACGAGAGGAGGAATCTGCTAAGAAAGCATGCGTTTCGATAGGACACTTTTTAAAGCCACGTGCCTCACAGACAGATGACGACACTCGGGAAGATATTAGTGTTCACGAAGAAGAGGCTCATGACGAGGGCAATATGACACTTGGGCTTGAGACATCTTTTTCAAACATTTCAACGAAAGTGGTGGAACCATCCATTCAAGATTTTTCGCTTGAAACCCCCGCTGTCCCAGCCGCAGAAGAACATGACCCAGAAGATTTTGCACCATCGACTGAGCCGGTCTCCAGGATCTCTCAAATGAAGTCACTATACCAAAATATATATAGACCCTGGCTTGTGGTCAAACATATTGTCAGACAATGTGAAGATGGGGTTAAGAGTTGGGGCCATATCAGTTGACAGAACAGGAAGTAAAATTTCCTGCAGACAAAGATGGCAGGTGCTTCTCCTCTATATATTATTAAAAAAATTGAGTAATGGTGAAACGATTCCCAGGACCTGGATAGTGTATTCTCAGTCAAAAAATAGCGTGTTATGTTTCCCTTGCATGATTTTTAAGTGTTCGTCTAGTGTTTTTGTAGAAGGGTATAATGATTGGCGTCATTTATCCCAGAATGTGGAACGACATGAAAAATCACAAGGACATATTTCCACCGTCAGAGCGTCGCATGAATTGAATAAATCGATATCATCGATCAGGACTGTTGATTCTCTCAATGGACAACGGATAATACAAAAAAAAGATCGCTGGGGTTCAGTATTAAAAATTATTATTTATATTGTGAGATTTTTAGCGGATCAGAATTTGGCATTCAGAGGAACAGAGTCAGTTATATGAGCCGCAAATTGGTAACTTTTTGAAATTAGTCGAAACTGGCAAAATTCAACGAAACTATGTCTGACCATGTCCAAAGGATTGTGAGAGATCCGTCCAGCATGCCTCATTATTTGGGGTGTCACATCCAGAATGAGCTAATTGAAACTTTAGGGGATCAGATCAGAGGAGAAATTATTCGGCTTTTAAGACTTAGCAAATATTACTCTACTATTTTAGATTCTACCCCGGATGTAAGTCATCAAAATCAACTGACTGCTGTCGTCAGATTTGTTCTAATCAATAGTAAGAATAAACTAGTAGAAATCAGAGAACACTTTTTAACTTTTATTGCGGTGTCTGACTCAACCGGGCAAGCTTATGCAGATATAATCCTCGCGTTTTTGAGGAACCACAATATGTTTTCGTGATTTGAGGGGGAAGGCTTACGATTACGGTGCAATATGAAATATGAAATATGAAAGGGCGGCATAAAGGTTTGCAAAAAAAATAATTGACCAAAATCCACGAGCTTTTTTTGTGCCTTGTGCAGCGCATAGTTTAAATTTAGTAGTTAATGACGTCGCAAAAGCATCCTTGGAAATCGTCAATTTTTTTTCGACTGTACAGGAGCTTTGTTTTCTTTTCTGCCTCGACTAAACGATGGAATGTTTTAAAAAATGAAATCCCCACTCTAAGCTTAAAAGCACTTTCCGATACCCGATGGGAGAGTCGAGTTCATGCAATCCGGGTTCTTAGATTCAATATAGAAAAAATATATGATGCTCTTTTCGCAATCTATTCAGATACGTCCAAAGATTCAGAAACTAGAGATGGAGCACGTTCATTGATTAGAAAAATTCATTGTTTCAAGTTCCTTTGCTGTTGTGATATGGTACAAGGTACTAACAAAAATCAATGTGGTGAGTAAATGTATGCAAGAATCGACTGTGATATTACCGAGTATTATGTTGTTGTTAGTGTCAAAAAGTATTTATCTGATGCCAGATCAGATAATGGTTTTATTAATATTTTAGAGGAAGCCACGAAGATGGCCGAGGATATTGACTGTGATGTTTCATTCCCTAAGATCAACGCGGTAAGACCACGCACAAAGAAACGGTTGTTTGATTATGAAAGTCCTGATGATCCAGTAAAAGATCCACGGGAGGCATTTAAAATCAATTTTTATTATATGCTATTGGACACTGCGCTGCGTAAAATTGAAGGGAGATTCGAACAAATGAACAATCATTACATGAAATTTATTTTTCTTAATGATCTCCACGAGTTCCTTAAGCTTGCATCCTCAGAGAAAATCGACAAAATCCGGACTTTAGAATCCATGCTAGAGGACCCAACAGTGAATGAAAAATATATTGTCGCGCAAGATTTGCTGGATGACATAGAAAATCTCGGCCCCTGACTTAAACCTGGAATGACTGCTATGGATGTGATTCAATATTTGGTAGCAAATGGTCTTCTATATTCGTTTCCCACCCTCATGATCGCTCTGAGAATTTTCCTAACATTGCCCGTTACTGTGGCAAGTGGGGAAAAGAGTTTTTCAAAATTGAAACTAATCAAAAACTACCTGAGATCAACAATGGGACAAGAAAGACTCAAATTTAACCATCATTAGTATCGAGAAAGAAATTGCTGATGAAATAGATGTTTCAGATATTGTAAAAGATTTCGCGATGAAAAAGGCCAGGAAAGTTGATTTCAAATAACCTTCAATGGATGTATTGAAAAAATATGTATGCACAATTTGAGTAATAAATATTTGATCATTTGTACATGAAACTTTTGTCATTCTTCTTCGAGAAACGAACACGTTGAAAATTGGCAGGGCGCCAAATACTCCAGGATCGGCCCTGCTCACGGCCAACGTCTTTGAAGTTGGTAACCGTCAGCGCCAGCCCCTAGAAGAATTCAATACAAATACCACGCGCACTGCATGTGACGGAATGCAAAAGGATTGTGCTCAACCAGCAGTGGCATTCACCAATGGGCGGAGATCTCGTGTTAATTATCAAACTGTTTATGTGGAGAAAGGAGATTTTGTTCGATCTTACACATTTATTCTCAATGTTATACAACCTGCTATTAATGTCTACTAATTTAAAAAAGTACACTCCATCTTGGTTTATCATTTCGTGGGGGAGGAGAGTGGTGGGGGTTCTATGAATCTATAGATTATATAGAATTTAAAATTTTCTACAATTATAATATCATAATTTAAATTCGATAGAATTGTATTTAAAATGATTATAACGGTGGAATGATTAACGAGCAATCAGTCAAAGCGTGTTCAACTATGTTCTATTCTCTTGTATGTGCATTTAACAATAAAACACTATTTTGCTGATAAATTTCATTTAATAGATTCTCGAAATTAAATAAGAATACAGGTATTTACACTTCAGTTAATGATTTAATTCCTTATGAGTCCTTAAATTTTCTTGATCCCTATCACCATTAAAAATCACATTCAAACAATTTACAAATATTTACACTTCAATATATAATGTTCGTTTTTTTATGATTCTAATAAACATCACAAAAGAAAAAAATCACATTTAAAAAATGTTCTTTTTTAACTCAAGGTTTAAAGTACACTTTATAACTCACTTTTGATATATATCACTAATAAATTATTTTTTTTTACTAAACCGCAGTTTAGAATTCACACTTTCAACAGTCCTTAAATTTATATAAAAAATCACTTAGTTACTTAATCACAACAATTATTTTTTTTTAAATCAATCTTCGTCACTGTCGTAATAGTCCCACTTTCTTTTTAAAGGCAATTTAGATTTAAAATAATAATCGTAATTAAAGCTTTCTGAACGTTCTGAACAAATTATTTTATCTTCATCGCTAGTTAAAACATATTTTTCAAGTCCCGTATTGCAAAAAGTCGAACAATATTAAACTTGGTGGATGTTCGCAATAAGAGTATTTGTAAAGCATTTAGCACACCAGTTGTATCTGCTAGCAACATTTTCCACGACGTTTTTTGTCAACACACTTTGCTCTATAGTCGTAAATGTAGTGTTATTATACTTTGAATAATACCCTTTTACATTTTTACATTCATCTAATATTTTATATAAACAAAACGGGCATATTCTTTCGAACCGTCCATCGGATCTTCTTCGCAATATATATCGAAACTGGAAATGAAAAGGGGTACATACCTCGTATCGTCGAAACAACGTTTCCATCGTACATCGAAAGATCTCGTAAATTGAAATATTCACTGTAGCTGAATATTTTTCGAAAGAGCACTCTCGTATGCGTCTTTACCCTTGCAATTAAATATGCGAAATCATTGAGTGCTTCTGGGTTAATAAATTCTGGACCCATAAGCATCAACTGCTCGTATAGATTGGGAAAAAACTCCTTTAATATCTCAGCGACTCGAAATAATTCTTTACGATTCCCGGTGCCGTTAAAATTTCTGATTTTTCGAAGGCACAGTGTCTGGAGATTATCCATTCCGCGTTAAGTAGAATTCTGCTGAGTGGATTGAATGAGGAGAAGAAGGAAGCCGTGGCATTATATCTAGAGACCATTCCTCCTCCTCCTCCTCCTTTCTTTCCTCTTACATCATTCCTCTTTAGGAGGAAGTAGGAGGTGGGATGGGTGAACAGTCATTGGAATGACAAGGCTCGACGTCAGCTTTCAAGAGATTATATTGCATCCATTGAGCGAGAGAATGAGCTTCTCTTAAAGCACAAGTACTATTACGTAATTTATGACATGGGTTTAAACACGAAAACGATTGGAAAGAGCAATTTTGTGGAGCAGGACAATGAAGTTCTTTTTTCAGAGAAATGAATGTCCGTTTAGTCAATTCAGATAAGAAATCACATTCGGCTTCACCATATGCGTACAGAGCCGTCGCTCCGTCAAGGACAGCCTCCAATGCTGGCTGCATTTCCGCGTGGGAGATGAAGCCATGCTCGTATGTTGTCACGTCGCATGTGAGTGGATTGTGAAATTGAAGTTTCTTTCCTCCAGCCGTGAACTTCGCATGTCATTGAAAGCTCCCCCAGAAGAATCTGTTGTTGTCGACATCAACAGCTGCAACTTCCACCACACCTGTTTTGCTGAACACCGCAGACACGACAATCCTCATTTTACCGAGTCTATCTCTCGAGTGAAGACGTCTCGTCCGAACCCTTCCTTTTATCTTCTTCATATATCCTCCTAAGATTCTGAAATGGCTCCCCTGGATTTCCCGAGGATTCCCGTGGAGATTCCCGAAGCTAATCAGGAGCTTTTGGGAGGATTTGGAGGAGATATTGGAACCACTCGACCTAGACTCGCTGATGGAGACAGATGAGGAGGAGGAGGGAGGTGAAGAATTGTTTGGCGAATTCAATGTACTTATCATGTTATCTGTATCGGAAGATATGCCGCCCATGACTCTCGATGAAGAGTTCCACACTAGTGAGTTAGTTGGTTGATCCGCGAGCGCATTTTATGAAGCGTCGGGGATAGGACGCTCGTGGGCGATGGTGTGGAGATGCAGTGATATGATAAGTGCAGTGGCTTTGTATATGGCTGCGCCGCAAGTGTTCGGTTTTGGTATGACGGTGATTTGTGACCTGAATTACCAACCAATTTATTTTTCATTTTTTTTTTCGTGTGTGTGTGATTAGGGAGTTCGGTGGTTGATAGGAATTTATTTTTTTTTTTCAATTTTAACTCATTCCACTTGATCCAAATCCATTCGATCCTCTTACAGTTTCACTCATATTATTTACTATTTCCACCGTAGAAGAGACAATCACTTCACAAATACGCTGTGCGACCCGATCACCTTTCTTAATGTAAAACTCATTGCAACCATTGTTAAATATTATAATTCCAACGTTCCCGCGGTAATCAATTACACCACCTCCAACATCGATTCCGTACTTTAAAGCCAATCCAGATCTCGGCGCCACTCTTCCATAGCATCCTTTGGGTACCTCAATCTGCAGATCTGTTTTCACTAATTCTCGACTTCTTGGTAGAATAGTGTAGTCGTATGCACTTCTCAGATCAAACCCAGCTGCATCTTTAGATCCTTTGTATAAATCATATGCATTTTCACTTAACTTCTTGTATCGAAGTGTGTTATGATTCAATTCATTCATTTTTGTTAACGTTTAACGCGTAGGATTGAAAGAAAAGGGAAACGAATGCAAATGCCTCGCTAGCTTTCCTCCTTCTCACATCGGCGTGTTTGCACCGCAAAGGACTTCATGAGCCATCACTAGCCCGTGACCGCCCGCGCCGTCACTAGCGCATGACCGCCGGAGCGCTCACCAGCGAGTGACCGCATGACCGCCCAAGCGAGCGAGTGCTGGCGAACGATCATGGGAGGGGGGATGGGGAACGCTTAAAGGATTTCTCTGCAAAGCTTCTCTCATCTTCCTTTCGTGGTGTGAGTGTTTTGCGTCAGCCGGACGAGTGAATGATAAAACTATTCACGTGCTACGGGCTGCGCGTCTTTTTTCCAATATTAATGTCACCCTGCTGCTGACGGATGGGGCGGTGATGAAAGGACTTCTCTGCGAAACTTCTTGCATCTTCCTTTCGTGGTGTGAGTGTTTTGCGTCAGCCGGAAAAGTGAGTGTTGAAACTAGTCCTGTGCTTTGGCCTGCGCGTCTTTTTTTCCAATTTGAATGTCACCTCTGCTGCTGTGGGTAGGGGCGGTGATGGAAGGACTTCTCTGCGAAACTTCTTGCATCTTCCTTTCGTGGTGTGAGTGTTTTGCGTCAGCCGGAAAAGTGAGTGTTGAAACTAGTCACATGCTTCGGCCTGCACGTCTTTTTTTTCCAATTTCAATGTCACCGCTGCTGCTGTGGGTGGGGGGCGGTGATTAATGGACTTCTCTGTGAAACTTCGTGCATCTTCCTTTCGTGGTGTGGGTGTTTTGCGTCAGCTGGACGAGTGAGTGAGTCTCTATTTTCCAAGTGCGGCGTAGGAATTACGAACATGGTGTTGCATGATCTCAACTTTTCATAATCCTTACACGTGGCCGAGGAAACTATTCATGTGCTTCGGGCTGCGCGTCTTTTTTTCCATCTTGATGGTCACCTCTACCGCATGGACTTGGGACGATGATGAAGGACAAACCACACGTGCACCCCCATTCCTTCTAGATGTTTCCCCTGTGATGCACTACCCCTCCTTTTAGTATTAAAGACCAGTCATCTTTCGCAGCATTTACCAGTTGGATTAGAACACCAGCAGCACACACAACATTCTCTCCCCGCAAAAGTAAGTGAGGCTTATGTTATATTTCTCTTGGCTTTTTTAATATGTAAGATGTATAAATATTTACCTTAACTTTGTATTTTTTCAGATGGAAGATTTGCGTAATAAACTGAAACTTTTCAACGAGGAACTGCCTCCCTTCCTTAAAAAGGAAAATTTAAATATAAATTTTAAATATAAAATAACCAATTTATCAGTGGTTAACACTAAGTATGGGGAGGCGCTGGCGGCATTAGTTGAAGGTGGAGATACGAATGGGAAGATATTCCTCCCCAAGCGTTATCGCAATTTCTTCCGAGCCGAAGAAATTACGATGGTTAATGAGGGGGATGGGGACCCCCTCTTCCTAATTTGGGATGGTGAGAGGCTCACCGTCGTCGACTAAAAGTAAGTTTCATAATTTTAATTTTTAATATTACTTTTATTATTGTGTAATGTACTTTATACATATTTATTTTTTTTCTTCTTCTATAATTGCAGATTACTCCAAGAAAAAAAAAGAAAATCAATAATTAAAAAAAATAACTTGCTGTACTTAAAAGTAAATAAAAAAATATTCAAGGAGCAAATGTGTGTTTTTTCTTAAGTGAATATTAGAAAAAAAACATTTATCCTGATGAAATCTAGCTGCTGGAGCGGAGTTTTATATAGAGGTGAGTGTCTTTTTTATGGCATAGAATAAGAGGAGTGGGTCGTTAAAAGGAGAAGTGAGATATATACAGTGGGGTTGATGATATATACATGCTCTAGAAATCATTCGTAGCATTTTCCTCGGCAACTCTGACTGCAATGGAGACCCTTTGTGATATTTGCTGTACGTGTTTTCGAAATAGAGTTTCTCATGAAGCGAGTGAAGTCCATCGAAGACATATTTTACAAGTCGGTGGTGGTGGTGATACGAGAGGAATAGTCGAAATACAATCGGCTGCCAAAGATAGATTAAAAACGTACTGGGTTAGTGGTTAAGATGAGGGTAGTGATTTGGTGACTTTTCTAAACAATATTAAACCACTAATATTAGAAAAAATTAAAACGGAGTTAGAATATTCCCCTCTTAAAACTAACGTTTTGGTTAAGTGCAAATTTTCGAAAGGTGATAACTTCGATGAAAGATGGTTTAAGACGGAAAATGTACGAATATTTGAGACGGATGATATTGATGAAATTCTTTTGCTCTTTTTTGCGAAAATACTTAAAGAAAAATCCGAACATGCAGCAAGAGGTTCGGGATGGAGTTTGTCCGAAATTTTAGGATTAGAATTACGAATTAATAAATATCGTCCTTTGGGAGGATCAACTTTTATCGAACTACCGAAAAAAATTTATAATAAGAAAGCAGTGATTAATGTGAAAAACAATGATACATTTTGCTTTAAATATTCCATCTATTCCAAATTTATTGACAAAAAAGCGTCTAGAGTTGCGATGTATATAAAGGATAAAAATTTTGGAACAAAGTACGATTGGGATTGTATTAATTATCCAGTCCTTTTGTCGGATATACCAAAATTTGAAAGAAAGAATAATATTTCAATCAATGTTTTCGGAGTTGATGAGAAAAATAACGTGTATCCCTTAAAGGTAGTGGATGAGGAATTATCTGATCATCGAGATTTACTCTACCTAGTTGATGATGATAAATCTCATTACTGTTGGATTAAAAACTTTGATAAATTGGTTCGATCACAAATAACGAAGCATAAGGCAGCTTTTTACGTTTGCAAACGCTGTCTCTCCCATTTTCCAAAGAAGGAAAACTTAAATATTCATCGTTTGGATTGCGTGATGAATGCACCGTGTAAAATAATCATGCCGAATGAGGATGAAAAATGGTTGAAATTTTAAAATTTTGGTCGTGCAATGCGTGTCCCAGCAATAGTTGTGGCTGACTTTGAGGCGATTCTCTCGAAGGTGGATCACTGCCTACCAAGTAGCGAACATTCGTATATGTGTCCGACGCAAAAGTATGAAATAATGTCATTCTGCTTTTTACTAATTTGTACAAATGATTTAACATTCGAACCGATTTCTTATCGTGGGAAAGATGATGCGAAGGTGTTCATTAGTTGGATCAAGGAAGTTGCTGAACGGGTAGAAAAAATGTATCGACATGAAACACCGATGATTGATTTGACACCGACAGAAAAAATGGCATTTGAAACAGCTACCCATTGTGCTCTTTGTGGACAAGAATTGGGAACTGATCGTGTACGAGATCATTGTCATTTGACGGGGAAGTTCCGATTTGCTTTACATTCACGATGTAATTAAAGTTATAAAATGCCTTTCTCCCGGTGTTTTTTCACAATCTTAGCGGATACGATGCTCACTTCATTGTGTTGGCATTAGATTACGATCAAAAGAATATTCATTGTATTCCAAATTCTGAGGAAAAATATATCTTTTAGCAAAAGTATAGGTAACAATTTCAGCATTCGATTTGTGGATACCTATCGATTTATGGCATCATCTTTGTCAAAATTAGCCGAAAATCTTCCCCGAGAGAAATTCGCTCATACGAAACGAATTTTTGGGGATAAAGTGGACCTTGTTACGAGAAAAGGCATTTTTCCTTACGAATACCTTGATAGTTGGGAGAAGTTAGAGGATAAATGTTTGCCTCCGAAGATTGATTTTTACAGTCATATTAGTGGAGAATCAGTAAGCGATGACGATTACAAGTTTGCTAATAAAATTTGGTCCGATTTTAATTTTAAGTCCCTCGGTGAATATTCCGATTTATACCTTAAAACTGATGTAATGATTTTATCCGATGTTTTCGAAAATTTTAGGGATGTATGCATGGAAACTTATAAACTTGATCCTGCTTGGTACTATACATCACCGGGTTTAGCATTTGACGCTATGTTAAAGCATACAGGAGTAACTCTTGATTTAATGACAGATTACGATATGATACTCATGACTGAAAATGGCATACGTGGTGGTATAAGCCAATGCTGTAAAAGGTACAGCAAGGCAAATAATAAGTACATGAAGCAATACGATAACTCAATTCCGAATAGATATCTTTTATATTTGGATGCGAATAATCTTTATGGATGGGCAATGTCTCAACTTCTTCCGCGGGGAGGTTTTAGATGGTTAAGTGAAGAGGAGATTCAAAATTTTAATTTGAACATTTCCAATGATAATCCTAAAGGGTATCTTCTTGAGGTTGATTTAGATTATCCTGATAGTCTCCATGAGTCTCACTCCGATCTACCGTTTTGCCCGGAAAATAAAGTTCCTCCAACAGGCAAGCATAAAAAATTATTGACGACGCTCGAGACTAAAGAAAAGTATGTAATTCATCACGTGAATTTGAAACAGGCCCTAAGGTATGGCTTAGAGCTTAGAAAAATTCGACGAGTGATTGAATTTGATCAGTCGAGGTGGTTGGAGCCATACAAACATTAATACTGAAAAAAAGGAAATTGGCAAAAAATGATTTTGAGAAGGATTTTTTCAAGTTAATGGTGAACAGCGTCTTCGGAAAACTAATGGAGAATTTATGGAAAAGAATACCCCTTGAATTAGTATGCAATGAAAAAAGACTGAATAAATTAATTTCCAGTTCAAAATGTTTAGATCGGACAATATTTTCGGAAAATTTAGTGGCTGTTCAGTCGAAAATCAATGATAAAGATGGAAAAACCAATTTATGCAGGGCAAGCAGTTTTAGATTTGAGTAAAACATTGATGTATGATTTTTTTACGGACACCTTAAAGTGAAATATGGTAATAGGATGTCACTAAATCAAATGGATACGGATGGGATGATTATTGATGTGGTGACTGATGATATATACGAAGACATGAAAGGGGACTTAGATTTGTACAATACATCTGGATATCCGTCCGATCATGTTTGTTTCTCAAACGCTAATAAGAAAGTGGTTGGAAAGATGAAAGATATTACTTCCCAAACATTTAATGCTGAATGAGGAGCAAATAATGACGTTTAAAGAAAATGCTTGTGAGAAGAATGTATATTGCAGGGGTGGAAAATAGAGGTGTGAAAATGCAAATGGTTTTCTTTACCGTTTTGGCAAACATTCTTTTACGGAAATTAGTCAATGTTTAATCATCCGCAATGCAGAGCGATAATTTAAGAATAGGCATTTTTGGTATAGGAATTGTTTCACGCGCTGTTTGTTTATCATCCATCTTGTACAATTTTGAAGCAGAGATTGTGACGTCCCACTTCATTTAAATGAAACACTCGGTGACGTGATATTACGCGAAACAAAAAAGGAGCATGACTGCAAAGAGTGGTACAGTGGAAGGATTCCCCAACCTTATTTGTACGAATCTGATTAAATCACAACTCATTTAAAGTGAGTTGAATTTATTACTCTCGCTCTCCGATGCACTTTTTTCATAACAAATTTATAATCAATACCATCTCTCTTTTCTTTCAGATGTCCATCAAAGCAACGTTGCTGTCGGCGCAGCGGGAGACGCTTTTCCTGAAGAAGGACGAGCTCCCGGAAGGTGAACGATACGCAGTTGAAAAATGTGAGCGAACGGAGACTTGCTACGGGGCGTGCATAGTGGCAGCGATAATATATGGGGGGGCTTAACGGAAAATATATCTTCCGAGGTATTTGATGCTGAAGGAGGAGCAGATAATGGCGTTTAACGAAAATGCTTGTGGGGAGAATGTATATTGCAGTGGTGGAAAAATAATGTGTGAAAATGCAAGTGATTGTCCTCACCGTTATGGCGAACATTCTTTTATGGAAATTAGTCAAAGTTTAATCATCCGCAATGCAGTGCGATACATTAAAAATGGGAAATTTTGGTGTGGGAATAGTTTCACGCGCTGTTTGTTTATCATTCATCAGGTAGAATTTTGTAGCAGAGATTGTGACGTCCCACTTTATTTAAATGAAACACCTGGTGACGTGATATTACGCGAAACAAAAAGGAGCACGACTGTAAAGAATGGTACAGTGGAAGGATTCCCCAACCTTATTTGTACGAATCTGATTAAATCACAATTCATATAAAGTGAGTTGAATCTTTCTTTCTCTCCGATGCTCTTTTTTCGTAAGAAATTTATTTTCAATACTATTTCTCTTTTCTTTCAGATGTCCATCAAAGCCGCGTTGCTGTCGGCGCAGCGGAAGTCGCTTTTCTTGAAGAAGGACGAGCTCCCGGAAGGTGAACGATACACCGTGGAAAAATTGGAACCGACGGATTCTTTTAAACTTTCATTACTCAATATTACAGTGTGTTAGTATGAGATCAGGTGCAAGCCATCATTCTTTATTGCATAAATTGTTTACGGACTGTGTACACACTGTATGCATAAAACTGAAAAGTAATTGGATAATATATGCATATAACCTGTGTACAGATTGCATACTATTGCATTCAACCCGTGCACTAACTTTAACAAACTGTATAAAAAGGTATACAACGTGTATACAATTAGTGTACAACCTGTATAAATATTCTTTATAACCATGATAAAAATTGTTTGCCAATTGTATACGACTGGTATAGGATTTCAATTATTACGTAGGTTGTATGCAGCCTTTTTTATGCAAACTGCTTAAAACTAGTACACAACCTTTACACCGGGTTTTAAGCGCTTAATACACAGGTTGTATTCATTATATTCACATGGATTGTTGCCTGAGTTATCTGTGATTGTGATTTAATCTTTTCAGCCATCTATTCGGAGACGAAATAGAGATGAATGGGTGTAAAGTGGAGACCCTACCTTTACGGAAGCGAATAGTACGTTTCTCGAGTTTAGTCGTAAAGTGAAACAGCACATGGCGGGACATTATTGTTTCATACGTTCAAAAGTGTACACATATTTCGTATAATTCTGTAGTTAGCGATGAGTGACTCAAAGACTGATCGAATTTTCTCACCAGCAACTGTTGACTTATATCGTCAGTAACCGGAGAATTTTCACCTCTGTCAGATGATTTTCCTCACCAGGTAAGTGTTTCAATTATAGTTATTAATCATTTTTCGGCTATTAATTTTTTGTCATCTTTTTATATTATTTGTTTAATGATTCGGAGACAGTCATGTAATCAGGTAGTAGAGATATCTTCAGGAAAAGGCTGTTCTGATGACGTCATCAGGAGCTGAACTTGGATGGTCTTTGACCCTATAAGGGGCTGGTTCAAAAGTTGGAGAAGAATTGAATTTCCTCAGTGGAAAGACACACAGACAAAAAGCTAAGAGAGAAACTTCAGTGTTCAGTATGATTGAAAAAGCGTGAACCACTCGGAAACATACCGGCCACCACCGGAGGAGATATTTTTCGGGGCTTCGAGAGTCAATTTGCCGAAGCCACGGATAGAGATGGGTATTGGAACAGAGCGATGGAAACTTTTGCAATAGATGCTGTGGATAGATGAATTGATTATTTCAGTTACCCCGAAAGGAGTATAGAGAAGGTTGACATCGAATAAGAACTTAAATAGTGTCATCTTAGGCTCTTCAACAGGGATAGCAGGTATTGTGCCCGTAAAAGTCGAGAAAAAAGTTCTACGCAAACCTGGGCACACCTTATTTTTACTAACATAAAGTTAGCGAGGGAATTCAATAATACACATGAAGCGATAAAAATTCCCAGGGGTAAGTATAAAGACATTTTAAAATCAGAGGAATTCAGAAAAATTAGGAGGTCTGACGTGAAATGAACTAAGATCAGTCCAGGTTGCTATTCAGGGTAGAATAAGGGTTAGCAACGGCTAATCAAAAGGTTTAACATCTCGTACAGACAAAAGACAGCTTGGAGCAACAGACTTTGAAGGCTCTGATCCACTACTGGTAGCTGACGAACCAGGAAGTGGAAAGACTAGCTTCCTCCACTCCCTGCCGAAGAAGATGAAGGTAGTGGGAGTCACGGTAGAAATGACAACACCAAATGCTGGTGTGCGGTAGTAGGGTAAGATAGCGGGGGAGAAGCTCTGAAGGCTTGGGAGGTTTTCTGGGAGGAAAAATGTCCCACCAAACTCCCTGGAATTAGGTCATTGAACTAAAATTCCCATCACATGATATTATCCTGTGTAACAAATGACAATGTAGTACTTCTCATCTATCAAACAACCACCAGTGTCGGTTTTTTCAATAGTAGTTTGAAAACTTGAAACTACCATTGACTCCGTTATGAAAAAATGAGTCTTCTGTCCTATAATAATCTTATTTAAATGAAAGTATTTCCCATTTGGCCGACTAAACTCCATCGCTAAATGAACTAAGTAACGTTTTATATTGGTTCACAGACAATATATGTTGGATCTACATAAAAAGAGTTACACAATTTTCAAATAATTAATTTAATTATTACTTTTAAATATTTAAATTTAAATATTTAAATAAATCATAATAAAAACTACTCAAAAAATAGCTTTCCTTTCTTTGTATGCTTCTACATCATGATGGTGATACTTCTTCAAATTTTCACGTTTTTGCCGCCCGTAGTTCGAGACAAAAAAAGATAGTCTTTATATGTGTCTGTGTGTATGTGTGATTATTTTTACAAACAAAACAAAAGATTAACATAAGTTCAAGCTATGCCAAACCTCATGTCACGTAAAATATTCAGCAAGTGAAATGCTCCCTTGTGATTATCACAAAGGTTTTTCAAGTTGAAGTTCTTCTATCCTAAACGTTCTCGTAAATCTTGGATGCTTCAACATATCCTAAGACTTATGAGTATCTCTAGATTATTGGAACACCCTGTTTTGAGAAATGTTTATTTTTTTAGCTACAAATGATACCACATGCTATTTATCATAAAAACAACATTTCGATAAAGACAACCGAGTTGTTCATAATAATAAATCACTACAATACCTTAAGTAAAAAATAATTCGATAGAAAAAGCTCAGCAGCAGCAGTGGTTATTGTGTCTTCAAAAAATATATGCATCAAATAATTTGCATTTCAACTCATTCTTGTGTTCTAGCAAATAAGCCACCTCAAAAAAGAGTGAGATCAGCAACATTTTCTCTTACACAGCCACAGCACTCTAAAATCAAACTAAATCTAAAGCTTCAATCTAAAGGTTCCTCAATCTAGTATCTATCAATCAAGTAACAAAAGTAATCTTCAGGCTATAAATAAAATTTTAAGTGAACTCCAGGAGGATGGGTGAGAGATGAGACCTCCACTGGTGGGGAGGATGATGAGGTCTAAGTGGGGCAGCCTGGGCGTACAGAGCCTCGCTCTATCTCCCAGAGAAAGATTACTACCTACAACTGTGATGACTTGTGGAGTATGATAAGGTATGTAATTTGCCTAAAAAAAGTAAACACCAATTTATTTAAAACAATCAAATATTTATTCAATGCTTAATTTTCTGGTCTGCAAGTGCTGCACATCTCAATCCTATGTGTATATATATGAAGCATGCCTCTTTACCTGATATCTTAGAAGGTTGGGGTGAGTAACCACATCATTATTTTTCGGTTGTATTATCATAGATTTTAAGCATGGAAAATACAATCATGAATTTCTCACGATGTGGGGCATCTAAAAGTGCATCTGTTTCTTGATGTCTTAGCAGTTTGGGTTGGTTACCCGCATCGTTATTTTTCGGTTGTATAATTAACATATCTTTTAAGTGTTAATAACACACCACATGGAAAATGCAATCGCACGAATTTCTCACGAACAGGTTGGGGTGACTAACCACATCATTATTTTTCGTAAACAATTCACACAAGTGGAAAATGACTGATTACATTATTGTCACAGGGAGACATAGATACAATTCCAATCTATTTTTTCAGTTACACCACATGGAAAATGCAATCGCACGAATTTCTCACGAACAGGTTGGGGTGACTAACCACATCATTATTTTTCGTAAACAATTCACACAAGTGTAAAATGACTGATTACATTATTGTCACAGGGAGACATAGATACAATTCCAATCTATTTTTTTGTTACACCACATGGAAAATGCAATCGCACGAATTTCTCACGAACAGGTTGGGGTGACTAACCATATCATTATTTTTCGTAAACAATTCACACAAGTGAAAAATAACTGATTACATTATTACCACAGGGGGACATAGATACAATTCCAAGCTATTTTTCAGTTACACCACATGGAAAATGCAATCGCACGAATTTATCACGAACAGGTTGGGGTGACTAACCACATCATTATTTTTCGTAAATAATTCACACAAGTGGAAAATAACCGATTACATTATTCCCACGGGGAGGCATAGATACAATTCCACGCTATTTTTTTCGGTTGTATTATCATTTCTTTTAAGCGTTAATAATGCACCACAAATTTCTCACGAGGAATGACTTATATAAGCTTCGCAGAGAAAGAGATACATCATTCCAAAACGTTTACAATGGCCTCCATGTGTTTGGAATTGGAGCTGTTCTACACACCGGAGGGAGTTTTCGTATGTAGGCAGTGTGCGGGGAAGAGACATTGGGTAGTTTGGGAGCGTAGACATTTGTATTCAATCGTACAAACAAACGTTGACGGTTGTTTTGCTTGTGGGGGGAGTGTTGTGATTTCGAGACAATCTGCTAGAATGTGCATCAAGTGTTTCCCTCCCCCATCTATTGAATCGTCTATATTCTACTCCAGTCAGCCCCTTGACCTCTCCTCGTGCATTCCATCATTTCCCCCACCAGCTTCGTCTCCTCCTGAGCTGGAGGAACCTACAATCATCCCTCCAGTCGGCAAGGAGATTGTGGTGGAGACGAGCCAGCAAGACGTCGCCTTCACAGTGTTGATTCCATCATTGATTGCTGCCCTGGTTCCACCTATACCTTCGTCTCCTTCGCTCGAGATTGTGGTGGAGACGAGCCAACAAGACGCCACCAGTGCATCCTTGTTCGCTTCGAGTAGCAGCACAGAGGAGGAGATGGAGGAGGAAGAGGAGGAGAAAATAACTAGATGGGAGGGGTGTGAAGTGGGTGGGGCTCACCCATTCGGAACTTGGATTGTCACTATTTTAATTATAAAATTAAAAAAAAAATAAATGTTTTTTTAATTGCTCCTCATACTAACTACAGCTTAGAGCAGATTAGGAAATGATAAATTTCCTTCCCTTCCACATGATTTTCCTTGTGAACTGATAAACAAAGTTGCATATAAGAAAGGCAACTAGCACCTGGTTATTCATTCTTCCCTCACTATGAATACTGAGCGCCCTCTGTATTCATGTGTGAGGTACATCAAGTACCGCGTGCATGGGAGGTTCCTAAGAAAGAAATATAGGCTGCCCTACCCGAGAGTCGTGGGGGTATGCAACTGCTGTTTCAATCAACTGAACATGCCCTTTATTTCAGTTAAGCAGGGGCATGAGATGGTGAAAAATAGTGCTGCCCATCCTCACATTTCTGTCAGCTCTGTAACAACCTACCACCTTTGAATTGGTGGTGTGCCAAAGATTGTAAAAGGTGTGGAAAGTTGATACCTCTCAATGCCATCTACATCTCTAACGATGAGGATTATGAATCTGAGCGCACATTAAGTGATTTGGACCTGCTGTAGGGTTTTTTAATATGAAAAAGCATGTGGAACTGTGAAGATTTTGAGATTAATGAGCCTGGAATGACAAATAGAATGATGACTTGGTTTTTATCACTCCCCTTGTCACTTCGATTTGCAGATGAAGAGTCATATGCACATTATAAATTATTTGGTTGGATTTTAAACTTTAATTGGATCCCTCAAATCATGGTCAAATTCTGTCATGAGCCTATACGGTAAGAAATTTTGGCTCAGGAATGGAGAATGTTTCATTGGCATTATACTATCCCAAACGCCAGATCAAGTATTTTTAGTAAATGTAAATACAAATCGTTGGGGTGCTTCCACACAGACAGGCTAATTAACCCTAATACGGGCAAGGTGAGTCTCTCGGACTCATCGCATCACATTTTTGAGAATTTTATTATGTTACTGAAATGTCAGCGTGGCGTAAATTTTTGACTTCTTCTAATTGTATATTTCCTATAAATTAGAGTAATTCAAACTTCTTTCAAAATTAAAGTAACTTAGAAAAAACATTTTCCCTGAATTCCCACAAATCCGGGCAAGGTGAGTCCGTGGGACTCATGATGCTTCTTACTCTCTTCTGTGCTTGCATAACCTTCACCACTTCTGAGAGTACTAATTTTATTGAATCATTGTTTTTAAATAATGTAGCAAGATCATGGCAAATATTTTACACTATTTATACTTGGTTTTTATATTTACAACATCATAACAAACAATATCATGCTTAGATGATGTCTCATTTTCTTCATGTTTGGACTCATTCTTTTGTAAATTCGACGTAGAATGCTAATTTTGCTACACCGTGAAGAAAAACACTACGATAAAAAGTGCATGTATTTGAAATGTTTTGCTCGAATACTGGCATATCCTTCATAGCATGGCGACAGTATTTGGGATCGCATAGGGATTATCGAGGATGGTCATCATTACATATGCTTGAACGCGTTGGAAGCTAATCCGCCTGTTTTGACGGGAGCTTATATGAAGTAATACATTTCCTCTTCCCATTTTCGTTTCTTGCGCGCAGACTACAAACATTGTCTCTATGAATAACGTATTTTTTCTACAATGGGTTACCTTTTATTTTTCGACTGTCTTTTCTTCGTACTCTATAGACATCTACAAAAGAGACCATGTTACACAGAGTAGTCATTTTGCTATCGAGCTCTTTGCATGCCGCATTTCCTTCCCGGACTGTGATCGAGACGTGAAGAAATCATTCCTGCTACGATTTGAAGACTGCGTTTTATGTTGTATGTAGCGATTTTTAGATTATCATTATCACTCTTTGGTTTTAGAGAGAACGCCAAATTAGTTTCGTTTGTTCCGGGAAAAAATAAGAGTGTAATACTTCTTTCCACAATGCACCATTCTGGTGAAATTAGTCAGAATGGGAAACCAGAAATAATCACGTACTACAATGAAACAAAGGGAGGAGTAGATTCCTTGGACCAACTTGTTCATGAATATACGTGCAAAAGAAACACTAATCGCTGGCCATTCGCATACCTAATGAATGGATGAGATATTTCAGAGTTGCGGCATACGTAATATGGTGCTCACTCAATCCAGATTCGAATGAAAATAAGCTCAATAAGAGGCGAATATTCATCCTTAGCCTTGCAGAAGGACTCATAAAAGCACAAATCCAATCTCGCTCATTGCAAGGTCTCCAGCGACCGACACAAGCAGCAATTGCGGTTTTTCATGCCGTGGTAGAAAATAATTCAACCAATGAAATACCAAGGAAGAAAAAGAGGTTTTGTGTCCTACAGCTAAAGGTAGAATGCAAAAACAATTTTGTCATATATGTTGTAGGCATGTTTGTAGCGAACACAGTAGAAAGAGTGTTTGCACGAAATGTAAAAAGTAATGTGCAATTAACAAATATTTGGTTTTTTAATTGTCAATTTACTGTCAAATAATCACTATGTACATGTGACGATAAATATTTTGTCTTTTTATGTTGTGAAAACAGAAAGAACAGTCAAAAGAGTCTACTGGACTCGCTGTTTGACTATGTGTGAAATTAATAAGTAATGTAAAACTTTTATTTGGCAAAAAATAATACATTTTATGTCAAATGATTCTTTAGTGTACAATAAATACAAAGTGATGTGAAAATTAATATTTTTCATTGCTAAATAGTTCAAATGAAAAGCATAAGTTAAAAGAGTCCAACAGACTCACCTTGTCCGATTACGTCAGAAAAATATGTTGTCCGTATTAGGGTTAAACCCTCACTTCACCTAGGGAGGGTGAGAATGAAATCATTCAGATTATTATGTACCTCTCATGTGTTAATAAATTGAAAATATGTTATTTCATCCACGCGTTTCATTTACTGAAATTTTTACCTTGAGACTTTCAACCTGTTATCCCCTCTGATAACCACGTAATTAAATTTCCCCGGTCTGCCACGATACCAGCATCCTGAGATAAAGACATCCGCCAACAACATCCGGGATTTCCTCAACTGAGAGTGTGGACAACACGGTATGATGGGGGTATGCAGATTAGATTAGAGGTAGGTAAGATTGAGATGTGCGTCACTTGTCGAGTTTTGCTCAGTCGCTTATGAACCTGCTGAGTGAGAGGATGAGTATTCTAAAAGTTGCTGCGAAACTTGGGGGCGAGCGTTCGCTCGTCGTCCGCAAGGTGAATGATAATGTGGACAGTGTTTACGAGGTGCTTCTCCCCTTACCGCTATTGGAGAAAAACGAAAGAAACGATCTCATTCTGACCCTGGAATTCAACGAAAGGTGTGTCGCAGAATTCCAGCATATGGATAATTCCGTTAGTCTCGTGGGGCAGACTTTCTTTCTCTGGTTTCCAAAATCCTATTACAAGAGAGGTTGAACGATTCAACGTTTCCACGATCAAACAACTTAAACTGGAGGGAACGATGCTGGAAAAAGCTGAGCGACAAGATCCATCCATCGCTTGTCACGTTTACAAAATAAAGAACGTGAACTGTGCTAAATGTGAGAGTGCACCGAAAAGAACATCAGCCGATGGTGTTGCTGATGAGGTGGACTCTGGATGTTCTATCTCAAAGTGTCCTAGACCTGTGACCTTTACAACTGGCCAAAAGTCTAGACTTAAATATGGTAGTTTATACTGAACGGGTGAAACTCTTGAAATCGTATACGTTTATACTGAATGTTGTACCATCTCAAATAAAATTGTTTTGAATGTTATCTTCTTTTTCCTTTGCAAAGTGAAATGTAAGCGTCGCCAGATCCAACCATCACGTGTCATGTTTACAAGTGGTGAACTGTGCTAGATTTAGGAGTGCACCGAGGTTGAGGTGGACTCTGATTGCAAAGGTGTTCAACATGCTGTTAAAAGTTTAGAGGAGTCTATTACAAACGTTGAATACTTGTGTAACATCTGACTTGTATAATAAAATGGTTAAAGATAAAATTCTCTTGATATCTATTTGCTTTTCAGGAGGTTGTTGTAGCGAGGTAGCGAATTGCTTGAGGCTGATGTACCGAGTGGAGTACCTTGCTATATGCCATAAGAGGCTGCAAGCGGGGGTGGTGCAGATAGTTATCTTGTCATAAGAGGCTGCAAGCGGGGGTGGTACAGGTAGTTCTCTTGCCATAAGAGGCATGTATAAGGGTGGTACAGCTAGTTCTCTTGCCATAAGAGGCTACAAGCGGGGGTGGTACAGGTAGTTCTCTTGCCATAAGAGGCATGTATAAGGGTGGTACAGCTAGTTCTCTTGCCATAAGAGGCTACAAGCGGGGGTGGTACAGCTAGTTCTCTTGCCATAAGAGGCTGCAAGGCGTGGGTTAGTTCTCTTCTCTTGCCATAAGAGGCTGATGTACCGAGCGTGGTGTTAGTACAGGAAGTTATCTTCTCTTGCCATCTAATTGCTTGTGGCTGATGTACCGAGCGGGGGTAGTTCTCTTGCTATATTTCAGAAGGCAACCAAATTTCTCACGGGCTTCACCCCCCTTGCTATCTAATTGCTTCCGCTGCCAAATTTCTCACGGGCCCCCGCCCCGCCCCGCAGAGCCCCCCTCCTCTGCTTTTTTTGCACCATTGCGTCACTCAACTCTTCCCCCCGCTCAACTGTCACGAATTTCGATGCTCAACTCCACTTCATTTCGTTATTCAACTCGAATTTGAAAAGCGCGCCTTTCCTCCGCCAGTCAAAAGCTTGGCTCTCTCGACCAATCCGCGACTGGTCTTAAACTCGCTATCTTACCCTTACTTGCGGTGTTTATTTCGTGTTCACACAAATACAAGAGATGCCACCGATCGCTCGGCACGACTTTAACTCAACAACTGAACTCCGGCAGCGGGTGTGGTGTCTTTATATAAAATTTGTTACATTGTGCTGTCTGCTCGCCTGTGCTGGCAGCTCGCCGAGGCCGCGCGCCGGGCTGTCTGGCGCCGAGGCAATGGCGAGAGTTCGCAACAAGATGTTTCATCCGAAAATTTCGACTGCAATTGTGGACTTAGTTTACAATCACAACAGAAACTTATGAACACAACGGTAGAAAAGGAACCATCATCAGAAAAAGTACCCTTGACTTTTTGTTTCTAATGGTTTGAAGTGTGAAGAATGAGTCACTGGAGAGAAAGATGTTCGATAAATTCTATAAGACAAAAAATATATTCATGATAATTTTCGATGGCTTTGATGAGATCTGCCCACTTCACAAATCAGTTGGCACCTCATTTATTGTAGGTCTTAATAAAGTCAACGACAACAAGAAGCTGGCTGTCTCCACTGGTCGTCAGGAGAAATTTCACTTGGAGGAGGCATTGATGAGATCTGCCCACATTACAAATCAGTTGACACCTCATTTATAGTAGGTCTTAATAAAGTCAACGGCAACAAGAAGCTGGCTGTCTCCACTAGTCGTCAGGAGAAATTTCACCTGGAGGAGGCTTTGATGTGATCTGCCCACATTTAAAATCAGTTGACACCTCATTTATAGTAGGTCTTAATAAAGTCAACGGCAACAAGAAGCTGGCTGTCTCCACTGGTCATCACGAGAAACTTCACCTGGAGGAGGCATTGATGAGATCTGCCCACATTACAAATCAGTTGACACCTCATTTATAGTAGGTCTTAATAAAGTCAACGGCAACAAGAAGCTGGCTGTCTCCACTGGTCGTCAGGAGAAATTTCACCTGGAGGAGGCTTTGATGTGATCTGCCCACATTACAAATCAGTTGGCACCTCATTTATTGTAGGTCTTAAGAAAATCAACGGCAACAAGAAGCTGGCTGTCTCCACTGGTCATCACGAGAGATTTCACCTGGAGGAGGAATTGGATATAATATCTCACCAGCTGATCCCATTCATCGAGGATGAGCAAATAGCCTTCCTGGATAAGTATTGGACAGAGCTTAACAGTAGTTTGTCGCTTCCTGAGCGTAAGGAGAAAATTAAGTGCTCCATTGAATCATCCAGTGATCATCAGTCACTGAAAGCCTAAATTCGCCGCCTTTTCTTTCCTCTGGTCCACTTTCAATGAGACAACACTTATAGCCTTGTCATCTATCTTTGGCCATGACATAGGGTCATTATAATTTATGCATTTTGGCTTATCAAAATCGGTATTTTCCGAATTCAAAATCGGAATAACGTCTGAAAAAAGCGATTGTAAGGTTATGGATGTAATTTGACACGATGGTATAACATAAAACTTTTGCCCGCTGCGCCTAACCTAATACTAAATATAATATATCGATGGTTAAGAACCAATACCTTCTATCTCCACTTTCTCAGAAAATTTGATTTTGACATTGAAAAATCAGAAAAAAATCATAAAACCTACTGGAAAAACCTATTTCCAGTTAAAATATGTATGGTGCAAAAGTGAACTGCGGCGCTACCTGCTATCTCCATTCTGAACTTTTTAGTAGAAAAAGCTTCTATCTCCACCACCAGGGATTTGTTTTTGTTTACTTTCAAGGCAAATCTCTTCAGTTGAGTAAGTAAACATTACTGTTTCTTCTTTAGAATATTAAAATAGCTGTTTATGGTAAAACTTATAATAATAATTCTTTTATATCAACAACAAGGGATTATTTTACAGCATGAATATTTAATTATGTTAAGGAAACTTCCAACACATCAACTAAATAGGTGTTTAAAGGCCTAGAAGTTAGGTTAGGTGTAAGTTAGACAGCCTTAGGCCTAGGATGCCATGCATTTTAAACAAGTTCCAAGGCATAGGCCTTAGGCCAAACCGGAACTTCTTTGGGTGAAGTGTCCCCCACTAAAAAATGTTCACAGATTTGCGGGACCTTTTCCCAAAAATAATTTTGGGGCCCCTCAACCGAAGAAGTTTCAAGTTTCCATTCTGCTATGTAGTATAATTTTGTAGGCCTAGGCCTAGTCCCTAGGCTAGGCTAAGGGAGAAACTTTATTTATTAACTATCATAGACTATTATTTATTACAGTCACAATCACAATAAGCTGCGCAATACAACATTGAACAATGTCATCTCGACTGAAGTCTATTTTGGAAGAAATCGATTCAGATTTTGAAGAAGATTTGGATGACGATTTGTTTACCGAAGCCGAAATCATTGCTCAGATGGGTTTTACTCACGTTACTCTTTCACAACCAGGTAAGAAACACGCAAACAACCTACTTTAAATAAATAAACCTAGAGAGCCAATAATAAATCAACTCAATTCAACACTTAATGTATTTTTACTCTCACGAGGCATGCCGGTTGTTCCCACTTTTTAGCATAACTAATGGTCTGCTTTAGGCTTACCTACATTCACTATTAATTTATTGTTTCTAGCTGAAAATGATCCTGGTACAAGCCCCTCTAGCAAAGGAACTGAGCTTCCTGCCACTGTCAAGAGACCCCGAATTGTTGAGTATAGTGACTCTTCCGAAGACAATGATGTGTCTATGGATACAAAGGATGAAGGAAGTTCAACGGCTGTTTCAAGGGGTAAGAAGAAAGGGAAATTTTTTAATCACATAGATTCAGATTCAGACTGTTCTTCACAACTATCTGTTGCTGATTCGAACTACATCGCAGAAAATGAGGAGATCAACGCTGAAGACTAGCGATACAGACATTCCTACTGGACAACTTGAAAACCACCTTGACATGAATCGAGGAAGAAAAAGAAGCTTAAAACCAAAGCAAGAAACATGGAAGAAAAACAAAAATAAACTACTGCGAATGAATGGTAAAGAGTATTTGGGATACCGCAAACAGAAAGGAATGACATCATCCATCCATGACAACCCCAAACCAGCTCGAGTCATTGGATTACGATGTACTTCGTCGGCGTGCCAGAAATCCAGTAAACGATTTTGTGACGATTTTCCTGAGGAGGTCCGCAAGGAAATATTTACATACTTTTGGGATGGGATGAACTGGGACCAGCGAAAGGTTTGTGTCTCAACAATGGTTGAACCATCTCATAAAGATCGAGTTCGTGCAGTATCGGATCAATCAAGGCGTGGAGTCACATTCAGATACCATCTCGTGTTGAAAGATGGGTCAGAAAGGAAACAGGTGTGCCAGAAAACATTTCTGCAAACATTGTGCATAGGCAAGTGGTCTGTGCACAACTGGGCAACAAAGGCAGATTATGGAATGAACGAGAGCGCTAGGTCAGTCCAGGATAAACAAGCTCCAAAAGGTTCCAACAAGAAAGTGCAGAAAGATGCTTTAGATCTGTTCCTCGAGAGCTTGCCCAAGATGCCTTCCCATTATTGCCGGCATGATACACGAAAACTCTATCTTGAGAACGTTTATCAGTCTATGAGTGAGGTGTACCGTGCATATTGCACTATTTGTAAAGAAGGTAACACTGACAGTCTAAGCCGCAATACCTTTGATGACGCTGTAAAACTTAAAAATATAGGACTTTATCAGCCAAAGAAGGACGAATGCGATATCTGCTGCGAACATCGAGTAGGTAACTTGTCAGAGGAGCAATACCAACGACATCTCGCCCTAAAAGAACAAGCTCGTCAAGAGAAAATGCAAGACAAGAACAATTCTGCTGAGGGGGCCTGCCATGTTCTGACTGTCGATCTCCAGGCAGTAAAAATTGCGCCAAACTTAAATGCCAGTGCTCTTTACTACAAGACAAAGCTGTGCGTTCATAACTACACTGTTTTTAATCTAAAAACCCATCACGTTACATGCTTCTGGTGGACTGAAACCGAGGCAGACCTCACTGCATCTTCTTTCACAAGCTGCCTAATCGACTATATCACTGAACATTTAATTAAACCAGAAAATGAAGGTGTTCCGGTTATAATATGGAGTGATGGGTGTACCTACCAGAACCGAAATGCAGTTTTGAGCAATGCTCTCCTCAATCTTGCCATTAAGAGACAAACTGTGATCGAACAAAAATTTTTAGAAAAGGGGCACACTCAAATGGAGTGTGACTCCGTGCACGCTGCCATAGAGCGACGCCTGAAAGGTCGCATAATCAATTGGCCATCTGATTACGTTTCGGCAACAAGAGAAGCCAGAACCAAACCATCCCCGTATGATACTAAGTATTTGAGGTTCTCCTTCTTTAAAGACTTCTCAAATCCTCAAAATATGAGGTATACATCCATTCGCCCCTGCACAAAAGCCTATGACCACGTAGTTACCGACATCCGTGCCTTGATGTACTCGCCAGATGGTATAATACGATACAAACTTGATTTCACCGATGAGTATCGGGAACTCCCCCGGCGCCAACAGAAGGTTGCTGATGATATTGTTTATCCGAGCATGTACTCCGAGCAGCGGAAGATAAAAGAAACGAAATTCGTCCACCTTCAACAATTGAAGAGCGTACTGCCTGCTGAGTGCCATGCATTCTATGATGCATTGCCGCACTAAATGTAGAAACCCATTTTGGTTTAATTCTCAAAGTGTTTTTCATTTACTTTAAAAGTTATTACATCGGCCTACCACACATTATTTTGTGTATTCATTTAGTAAAAATTAAATAATATTCATGATTATTATTTCCTATGTAGGCATTCTATGATGCATTGCCACACTGAATGTAGAAATCCATTTTGGTTTCATTCTTATAATTTGTTTCATTTACTTTTTAACTCATTTGTAAGTAATTAAAATACCATACATTATTTTGAACATTAAGCAATATATTACCAAATTCATTAATATTTATAATAAATATTTTATAGTGCATTAATTTCTCTATTTCTACCATAAAACTGCAACAATGTATCACTAACAATGATAGAGCAAAAACCATCTATGTCCCACTTTTCAGAATTATTTTGTACCAAAACCTCCTATGTCCATTATTAATTACAAATATAGTTAATTAGTTCAAACCTGATTTGTATCATAAATATAATAAACTACTATTCATATTTCTGGTGTTGTATCCTTATTTGCATGGTTTTCTGATTTTATAAATACTTTTTTTCATCTCCTGAAAAAACAACATTTTGGAGATAGAAGGTATTGGTTCTTAACCATCGATATTAATCAATGCATACCATGATTTTCCTTTTCATCTGAAGCTGCTTCATCATCAATGTCACTATTGTTCTTATCTTTCGTGTCTATCTATTGGGGCATCAGCATCTTCTAAAGAAAAAGCTGTGGCGCCAGCTTGTAACTGCGATGTACTACCTTGTTACTACGCACGCTACCTTGTTCTGGATTCAACAATATCCATTTACTAAATATGTGGGCTAATTTTTAGTTCCATTTTGCGTGCACTTCTAATATTTTGGAATTCGGAACAAGATGATTTTTTCAGGGGTGGTATTCTAAATAAACAAACGTAATAACTCTCTCATATGTATCTCAACGAGACTGAAAATACTTGAGAACAATTTTTAGCGTTCACTTCGCTAATAATTAAAATAACTTTAGCATTAGCTAAAATTATAACTTACATTTATCGCACTATACTGACTTTAGCATTAAGTATCTAAAAACCAAAACGAATTACTTTAGAGTATAATCGAAACGGTTTGCTACACTCCCTGGTCGTTTTGACAGAGTATGGCCAGCCAACACGCTCGATTTGGCGCCGGCACTCCGCGCCGCTTTGGTAGGCGTGTACCGTAGAGAGGAATAACTATTGTGACAAAATTTTGGTTTTTTTATGTGTAAGGTTTCTTTCTTAATATTTTATTTAGGGTTCGGTACAATTTTTTTGCGCTAAGTTAGGGGCGTTGTTCCTAATTGGTGGGGCGCCTACCGTAATCAAGTGCAAATTTTTTTGTGTGTGTTAGCATCATGTTTTAAGGGGGTGAGGGATGTGTGATCCCAGGGTGTGTGGTGGTGACCATCACACACCAAGACCGTCATGCGTGGTGAAGGGCCACAACCTCCACGAGGTGCCCCTGGTTTTCGCAGAACATGACGGATCTAGACCTGGCGGTCGATAAACTGCTCCCATCATCACGGTGCGTCCCTGTGCCAATGGTGACCGCATCCGCGGGGCGGAGGGTAAGAAGTCACTAACAGGTGAGACTCCGGATACAAGGCGACCTCCGGTTTTATTTAGCCTTACCCATGTATGCGGGGCTCTGCATGGGCGGACCCTTTATTTCCCTAGCTGCTCGTGGGAACTCTATGGAACCTTTTAAAAACAAAAAAACCTCGGAGCCCGCTGAAAAGCGGACTCCACCTAAGGACTCTTGCAGTCCTATTTCCTTGACTATGGAGGAGGCACTGTTGGTGAGCCCTGATGGGGATCCCAGTGGTCACCCCTCCTCTACCTCAACCCTGTGGGCCCCTTCGGGGAACCCTATTCCCCTAAGCCATCCTTCTACATCTAGTAAGGACGGCAACTCGTCATCAGACTCGTCTGAATCAACAATCAAGGCACCGGAATCTAGTAAGGAGATGGAGTCAGATTCAGGAGCCTCAAATGCTACCCTGAAGAATATTGCAGGGAGACTGAAGGACCTTTCTACGGGGACTTCAAAACCAAGCTGCGCAACCAAAAGGTGGAGACGTAAGGTGAGACGCACCGAAAGAGTTGCAGGAGGCCCTGCTCACCCTCCTGCCTTAGGAGGAACTGCCGGTGGCAAGCCCACCGGCGCACAGTGGTCTGGGGAGCCCGTTTTCCCGGTCAAAAGTCGATTTTCCGAACTTGTTCAAATGACACAAAAATTATTACACAAAGGAAGATGAAAGATCAATTCATAACATATAGAATTTTTTTACTCGATAAAACATTTATTTTCCAAAATGCAGACCTAAATTCGAGGGAAATTTGTCTTGACGTAATTTTTGAAAATTTCGAGACTTTTTTTCTCCATCTGTAAAAAGAGTTAACGCCTCATTTAATGCATTTTATGTGTTTCAATAGCACCTTTATTCCATCCTCTCCGAGATTTCCCTTTTAGTTAGCCTCTAAGGTCTTTGAAGCCCTTGTGACAGCGTTTCAAAGAGACACGGGCGGAAAATCTGTTAGTGTGTGCAAATTTGGCTGTACAAAAAAACCATTCTCTTCCACTGTATTGAGCTATGCCAGAGTAGAAAGAAAAGTAACTCTAGTATGTTATTTTGTAAAAACCATCTGCCTTTAGGTGCCGTTTTTCTAATAGCTCGCCGAAATGTGTTACTTTATCGCCTGGCTTCCGGGGCGCCATCTCCCGGCAAGACGACAAGTTTGCTGATATAGAGGAGCGGGCGGTCATTGTTTCACCGAGCTATCTGTGTTGAAGTGCTCTTTTCATTGCTCAGTGACAGTGATTGATATTGCAAATCAAATTCTCTTGCAATGCCAACTGTGAGGGAATACTTTCACGTTTTACGTGAGAAATGGGCTGCTAAGAATAGCTCGCGTTGTCAGTATTTATATGAGTTGATGTTAATGTGAGTTCCCTTGCACATAATGGGATATTCTATTGAGTGATACTATCTATGCAATTATTACTCTTTGGAATGCCTCTCTAATTTGGCTGTTTTACTGAAAGGTCACAAGGCGTAACGGAAATGAAAGAGGAAAGAAAATTTCAAATTCAAAATCAGATTCTTCGACAACCCAGCTCTTTCGGCTTCCATAAAAGAACTTGATAAGAACCTAATTCATCGACTTTCAATAATACTGCGGGCTATATCAAGTCCGTATGTAATTAAAACCCCTAACTTTCAAGAATACTCTTTTAGGACGGCAAAAGAGTTTGTATCACTCTATCCCTGGTATTTTATGCCACCATCCTTGCACAAAGAACTGCTACATGGAGCCGCGATAATTAATGCTGCACCTCTTCCAATTGGAATGTTTTCTGAGGATGCGCAGGAAGCAAGGAACAAAGACTGCAAAACATTCAGAGAGTTCTACACCCGAAAAACATCCAGGGCTGACTCTAATACAGATTTACTTCATTTACTGCTCATCAGTTCCGATCCTGTGATTACTTAACTTAGAAGTACACCTCAGAAGAGAAAGTGCTAAGCCTCCTTTCGTCCCCCAATGTAAACTCAATCTCTTTACATATGGAAACTGACGAATCCAGTGATGAAATATAATATTAATGACCATGGGGAGGACTTATCATAATCGTTTTAAATTGTTTCTAAAAAACTGTATAAAAATTAAAATATTGTTGAATATGTGTTCACGGTAAAATATCTGGAAATTCATTGGGGGTTTTGTGAGGGAAATTGAGAGGGTCCGGCTATTTTCCCATCTCTGGAATACTCGAGTGATGAAGGAATAAATTCGATTTTGAATTTGAAATTTTCTTTTCTCTTTCATTTCCGTTACGCCTTGTGACCTTTCAGTAAAACAGCCAAATTAGAGAGGCATTCCAAAGAGTAATAATTGCATAGATAGTATCACTCAATAGAATATCCCATTATGTGCAAGGGAACTCACATTAACATCAACTCATATAAATACTGACAACGCGAGCTATTCTTAGCAGCCCATTTCTCACGTAAAACGTGAAAGTATTCCCTCACAGTTGGCATTGCAAGAGAATTTGATTTGCAATATCAATCACTGTCACTGAGCAATGAAAAGAGCACTTCAACACAGATAGCTCGGTGAAACAATGACCGCCCGCTCCTCTATATCAGCAAACTTGTCGTCTTGCCGGGAGATGGCGCCCCGGAAGCCAGGCGATAAAGTAACACATTTCGGCGAGCTATTAGAAAAACGGCACCTAAAGGCAGATGGTTTTTACAAAATAACATACTAGAGTTACTTTTCTTTCTACTCTGGCATAGCTCAATACAGTGGAAGAGAATGGTTTTTTTGTACAGCCAAATTTGCACACACTAACAGATTTTCCGCCCGTGTCTCTTTGAAACGCTGTCACAAGGGCTTCAAAGACCTTAGAGGCTAACTAAAAGGGAAATCTCGGAGAGGATGGAATAAAGGTGCTATTGAAACACATAAAATGCATTAAATGAGGCGTTAACTCTTTTTACAGATGGAGAAAAAAAGTCTCGAAATTTTCAAAAATTACGTCAAGACAAATTTCCCTCGAATTTAGGTCTGCATTTTGGAAAATAAATGTTTTATCGAGTAAAAAAATTCTATATGTTATGAATTGATCTTTCATCTTCCTTTGTGTAATAATTTTTGTGTCATTTGAACAAGTTTGGAAAATCGACTTTTGACCGGGAAAACGGGCTCCCCAGACCACTGTGCGGCGGAACCACTGGGCGGGGTGTGGACACCACAGAGACCACAGGCAGTTCCTCCCTGAAAAGGGACAGGACCCCAGGGGACACGCCTAACGCCTCACAGGACTTAAAAAGGGCCAGAACTGCGCCCACATATGCTCAAATCACAAGAGATACAAAAAGGATGGCAATAGTGCCAGTTAATTACCCCGAGGTGATGAAAGAAAACTGGCACCAGTTGGCCGTATCCAAGCAAGAGGAGCTGTGGGACACAGCACCAGCTGACCAGGAGGTCCCACTCTTCGAAGCCAACAGGTTTTTGAATGGCGCAGTGGAGTTCGCCTGCGCCAATGAGTACTCGGCCTCTTGGCTCGAGAGAGCTGTGAACATCATTAGGCCCTTCGAGGGAACCGAAGTTAAGGTTGTCGATGCCGACAGCCTTATCAAGAGAAGGACGATGGTTTGGGTCCCGGGACCGAGTAGAGCGCCTACCGTAATCAAGTGCAAATTTTTTAATGTGTGTTAGCATCATGTTTTAAAGTTGTGCCTGTACCCCAGCGACCCGCAGGCTGTGGGTCTGCAAAGTGCGCCCCCCTTGAGGGTAGTGCCATGGCCCACTTTAACACTTTCAGTGCGGATGACTCACACGTGTTAGTCATGGCTGTGCGCTTTCCAGGGGCGGATGACCCACCATGAGTGTTAAGAGTAAATCATATTTTAAAAGTTAGATGGCACACTTCGCCTGCAGCAGAGCTAGTTTTTCTTATATACCGGCTTTACCAGTGACCTAAACATTTACCTAGTATAATTAGTTTACAATTTAGCTTATTATCAGTTCTTCATGGAGAAATAATTTCACATGCTAGTTCCGAATGTTTATCTTTTTTTACCAGTATATCGATAAGAGTTATCCTTTAATGTGCGTCCTTTTTAGTCTTTATTATTTCACGTTCCGTTCTCGAATTGTTAATGGTTGTTTTCATAGTGTATAAAAAAATTTTTCACATTGATATTCACCATTGATTGGACCGTAAGAACTAATTATCATGAAGTTCCATTGACTCTCTTACGGTTAGTATTTGCTTGAAAATGTTAGTTCGCAGGTTTCCGCGGCGGTGATCAAACTGCTGTGCTGAATGACAACTGACGCGGATGCAACCCAAGATTTGCATGAAAATGTTCGGGCCATTTTAAGTTGTGGAACATTTTAAGTTACTAAAATGTATTATGCATTTTAATTGGGAAAGTTTAAATGTTTTGTGGATCTTCATGAATAGATGACCGTTGGTCCCGAATTTTCCTCATCACGAGGTCGGACACAAATTAGGAAAAGGAAATTGACGTCAAATTGGAATTTAACTTCTGCAGCAGTAAGTAAAACTAAATGTAACAGGCTGTTTGAGCCATTGATTCACTAGTATAGTCACCACAATATAAAGGAGAAAACTTAATGTTCTTTATCTCTATATCATGCAATATTTAGATAGATGATTCCATTGCATCGGCATCACGCACTGGGCCAAAACGTCACAACAGCGAATTGCGCGGAGATATCGAAGTGCGATGTTTGTCAGAAGACAAAATCCGCGAAATTGTTCTGGATACCGATGAAGAAGACATTATGTCACATAGTAGTGAGGATGAGAGCTTTTATTCAGACAATAGTTGGGCAGAAGCAGGTAATGAAGTGATCGTTCCTCACCCGGAAACATTCACAATAGAGACTACTGTCGCGCCTTCACAATTAGTTTGGTCGGAAAACAGACAAAATGTTTCACGTATTCCCTTCGCTGGGATCCCTGGACTAAAAGTAGCAAATCCAGATCAGAATTCATTTAGTTACTTCTCTTTGATATCAAACGATGAGTTTTTTAGTTTGATAATAAGAGAGAGAAATGCCAATACGCTGGAAATGCTTTCAAAAAGTGCATCACCTCGTGCAAGAACTTCTGATCTTTTGCGTTGGACTCTTTTGTCTGGGAGGGCAGGTGGGTCCTCTCCTGTCCCTTGAGAGACTCTGGTGTAGTACGTGTTATTGGCGCCTTGTTGTTATAAATCAATGATGCTCTGACACTATCGCGGAATTCAAGTAAATTCATTGATTTACCGCCGTACTTTCTAAATAAACTTTGGTAGCAAGTAGTGAGTAGCTTCTAAGGCTGTGATAGTGAATGACAGTGAATGTGTACAATAGTTCCATTGTGTATTTTTAATTTTCCAACCTCACAGACATTACAAACAACACGGACACTGACGCTGGATTTTCTATTGTTGGGCACAAGACATAAAAGGCCTTATTTTCTCATTGTACATTAGAGGCCCCAGGAGTAATGCTTTGGTCGAAGGAACAGTTGTCAGTGATGGGAAAATTTTTTGTGAATGTGCGTTTCCCTCCACACAGTGCGAAACTTCCATTGTTAGTGGTGACTGGCAATGGTCTATCCCTGTTAGGAAGGAACTGGTTTCCTCACTTGGGGACCATCATTGAAGGAATCAACGCATTGGGTCAGATGCAGACACCGGAGCAGCTGGAGGTATTCAGGGACGTATTTACCCCTGGCCTGGGGAACTATGCTGACCCACCTGCGCAGGATGTCCTAAAACCTGGTGCTGAACCCATATTCAGGAGGAGCAGGCCAGTTCCATTCGCCTTGACGCAGAGGGTAAGTGAGGAGATAGATAAAATGGTGAGGAAAAACATTTTATTGCCAGTAAATTACTCGGAATGGGCAACGCCAACTGTGATTGTAGTAAAAGGGGATGGCTCATTTAGAATTTGTGGAGACTACAGTGCCACCATCAATCCTGCACGTATGCGACAAATTTTCCCCTTGCCAACCATCGACGAAATGCTGAGTAAATTGTCTGCAGGAAATTTATTTTCAAAAATTGACTTACACGAAGAATTCCTACAAGTAGGTGTTGATGAGGAACCCTCAAAAATCCTTACGTTGAATGCACATAAGGGGTTGTTTCTTAAGTTACGATTACCACTAGGATTGTGCTCTGTACCAGCTATTTTTCAATAGAATGTTGCGGGATGTTTTTTTCACGTCATTTGTTTTGCTGTGTGGCAGCCCAGTCCAACAGGTGTAAGCAACAGTGGATATCGAACTTCCGGACTCGCAGGACGCGGCCCTGGTCGACTACCCTTGTACCATGTTTAGTATGACGTTGCGAATAAATCCCGAGGTATCCAGCGTATAATGTGTTATTGCAACCCACAGATATAACGGGGATGTGTTGGGCTCAAATCAAAGCGTATGCGTGGAGCTCATTACAAAGACGTAGGAGTGGTTTAATCACAACCTAGCAGCAGATGTGCCCTTAAGTGTGCCCGTTATCCAGCAAAAGGTAATGTCAATTGCTTCCAGTTTGGGAATCGAGGACTTCAAGTGCTCCACTGGTTGGCTGTGGCGATTTAAAAAACGCCATGGAATCTCTTCCCAAGTGATTTGTGGGGAAGCAAATAAAGTGGACAAGGGAAGTGCAAACGAATGGCTGCCTGAGTTCCGGCAACACCTTTACGTTCGATTGGCCGATGACGACCGCCCTTTCACAATCGCCCGTTTAATAAAAGTTCAAAGACGGTGAGCTTGATCGAGAGTGAACGGGCCATTAACGATAGAAGGTAAACAAAGTTACGCAATGTGTTGGGTCCAGTGTTGCTGAATTAATACCCTATAACTTTGAGTTCGATGCCAGTTCAAAGTACCCTTTCTTTCAAAAGGCCGCAAGAGTTCATGGAAATAAACTGTGCCAAATACTATAACTTTCTTGCTTATGTTTCCTAATGGCACACGAGAAAAAAATACCATCGATGAATACGGTCTAGATATTCTCTGCTAAGAACACCTATTTTCAGCAAGTGCACGCCAAGAGATAGATTTGTTTTAATTTTTAGGTGTCTGTGTTTCGTAGAAAACAGCAAACCTGACATGAATGACCCACTATGGAAAATTAGGCATCCATTTTCTTATGAGAAAGCACGGTTGTCTTGAGATTTTTGTGCGTTAAAAAATTAGTTATAGATGAGCCTTTAGTTCTTTTTGAGGGTCACAAGTAACACATTCCATCAGAGAGACAGATTCAGAATGAAACTTTTTCTTTTGTGCGAATGTGAGACAGGAGTTATATAGGACATGATTGTGTTCACTGGGATAATAACTGAAATCAACCGGTGCAGTAATTCAGGACTTTGTGACAGAGTTTTAAAAGTTATTGGGAAAATACTTTGTTAAGGTCATTATTTGTACTCTAGCGACGGTGCTGGTCCGCTCCGCTACACAATTTCACATCATAAGGTCTAATTGATGTGTTCCACTTCATTACAATTTAGTCAATAATTGACTTCAATTTTTTCGCCTTCTGAACCCATGTATATTTATTTATATCTTTGTGTTGATAATATCCATTTTATATCCTTGGTGAATGTTCTTACCAGATGTCTATCCGTCTTGTACCATTCTCATTTACTGCATCCACTGTGTCGTCCAATTATTTTACTATCTAATACTCTACCATTTAGGTCTCATAGAAGGAGTATCTCTTGCCTACTGGCTGTCTTGTTTAATTCTTCAGTGTGTGTTGAAGAAAAAGTCCTTCGCGTTTATATCAGTCTTCTGTTGGTGCAGACATTTTTCGGTTTCTGAGGCTCTGTTTTGAGATTTTTTACAACATGAATTTTTACATAGGATAGGGAGCTTGCTTATCGCTATAACCCTCCTCCTTTATCCGGGCTTGGGACCGGCAGTGGCAACTGCAGAGCTACTCAATCCACCCCACAGTTACCCCAGGCGGAGTTTGTAGCAGATTAAAACTCCCTATTTCTGAAGCATATCCAATGCTGACCATGAACTGAATTCTACAGTAGAGCTCAGTTCTGAGTTCCCTTGTACCCTCCACTTACGCTGCACCAAATCCTCTGAAACCATATGGAATGGACCACAGAGAGATCTTTATTTATTTCACCCTTTGAAAATTTACATGTGATAGATGTCATCATTGAGTGCATCTAAAGCATAAAATATACATACAAACAATCACACAAGCATACATTAGACCTTAGAATTTTAAGCAAGAGAAATCAAGGTCATAATACTCATCTAGTGAGTATAAGGGGTTGGAGATAAGCCAATCACGGAGAACCCCACATTGGAGACCAACTTTGCAAGAATTTGCAAAGATGATGTGGTGCTGGATGTATTAGGTAATTTATAAGGTTCTTCAATAATTAACAGGCATCTTCCTCACAGTTTACTCCCAGAGAATGAGCTGCCACCATGCCATTCAAAAGCAGTACCTTTTATGACCTAAAAAAATTTGGTTATGCTTGGTTAATGTCCTTAAACACATGTACTCTAATGGATCCATATCAATTCTTCAAAATTCTCTATAATTAAATAAAGTTAAGTTTAATTCAAATAAAATTAAGCTTCTTTGGAGAAATATACTTTAATGCTTTAGACCTTAATCTCAGCCATTATTTCTTTATGTTTCTTAGTGCTCTAAACCAATTATTTTAGTAATAGCCTTTTAACCCATTAGTATACATCAATGACTCCAGGTCCTCTAGAACTCCAGCACAGGATTCCATTCCAGCACTTTCCATTGGCTGAACCCTAAGCAATGGAGATAAAAAGTGAAAAGAATTAGACATTGGCAAAGAAATTCTCATTTCATAAAATTTAACAATACATCAGGTCAAATTACACTTTACCCATTACGGCCCAGTCACACCAACAAACATAATATTCTGTTACAGGAGTTTACGAAAACTTGGATAAAATTATAATCCTAGTAATCTGTTGAATGTGTTTCACCAATGTCATTATTATCAGAGTTTTCGAAAACAGAGTTTATTGAAAGAAATCCTTTGGCTAGTAAATTTTCCCACTTCTCTCGTAATGAGGTGAGGAATATATGTTGCATACCCTACAGTTTAGCTAGCATTGACCCAATTACACCTTACTGCAATACCCCCAGGTTATTGTAAATATTTAATCTTATCAAATATTTCATTATTATCATTTTGAAACAGGTAAATAATAACTCTTTCCATCTCTCCAGCAATATTACGCATTTAAACCCACTGGAGCAACCCTTGATTACGTGAGTTTCTGTTCTATGATGGATCTTAAATCATAAACAATGGCACGATGAGTGCAACAAATGCTCGGATCATACTCAGACATTTGAAATAAAAACACACCAGATCTGCACAATACAATTCCCATACATTTTACAAGATGATAACATGAGCATAAAGCAACACCTGTCTTGAGTAAAATTCCAAGTTACGTTCGATGAGAGCGAGAATGGACATTGCAGATGCCTTCGTTAGCCTGAAATGCGTGACGAAATCCACATCATTATGCATCACAAGATAGTCTGCATGCTCTTTTATCAATCTTGGGCGTGTTCTTCAATTATCCCATTCAAATTCTTCATTACTGTCACTCGTTTCTTCCAAGAGGTGATGAAGCCACCTGCATGCCATATTGTTTCTCCTTTCGGGCTAACTCGGATAATAAGCTTTTAACCGAGGAATATCGCCAGTAAAAGTTTTAACCAAGATAATTCTCCAAAACCAAGATAATGCTGCTAGTGAAACAAGAACATTGCATTATCTCAGTTTTTCCCAAAATTATCTGAGTTAATAATTTTACCCGTGTTGGTGAAACTGGGGCTAAGAGCTCTCTTCTCCGCAGGAGGCTTATTCACACATCATAAGCAGTCAATTTGAAGATTGGTTTGCTGCAGTTCTCCACTCCACTCTCCTACCATAGCCAACTGATATGCATTCCTACATGATTCTTCACTTTCACATCCTTCATAATTTACATGTAGTAATACACACATGGAAGAGTGAAAATTACATAAGTTGGTACACATGGTAGATAGATAATGTTAAAAGATTAACAATTTCACTTACAGAACCATGGGAAAGGCTTTAACCAATAATTTTATTGTGATATGCATTATGTGCAGAACCCATTTCTAGATCAGAAAAATCCATGCATGAAGTACTCCCCACTCAAAGAGTCAAGTCATTTAAGTTTTGACATGTCCTTAGTGAAGATCCATTAACGTGGAACCTACTTTCACCACAAAGATAGTCATTCACTCAAAAATTGCAAGTAAAGAAATAACTTGGCTGTGAAACTGAGATATTCTGTAGTCTACAGAACATTTCACCACTTAAACCAAGTGAAATGCAGCTGTTGTATGTTAAACTATGAATATTGATTAAAGAGATCTTGGTTACCAATCAAAATCAATCAGTTATATGGAAATACAGTAAAACCTCTCTTTTACACTTTTGAGGGGGATGAAGGAAAAAAGTGTAAAACGCAGGAAAATGTAAATAGAGTGCAATCGTAATTTGTAGGAAATAGAAGCAAAATCATAGCCCAATGTTAAATAATTTTATTTACATTAACAGGTGATGTTTAATATTTGATGGGTCACCAAATAGACATAAATAAATGAATAAAAAAAAGTTAACAAAAAATGAACGTATTCTCATATTTTAACTTAACTTGATTTGAGGTGGTGTCTACCTACATATATTTATCTTTGCATCAAGGACATAAATTTTTTCTTCAACAATTGTGTATGTCATCCATGCCTTTGTGTTGGCTGCTTAGGTTGTAGCCAAGGTCTTTCTTAATATTTTTAAAGCAACGTGGATTTTTGGACTTTTCAAAAACAAAGGTCTTTAGTCTCTCACTGCCATCTGGATTAGATCCTGATAAAACAGTAAGGCGACCTTTGCTGAGCTTGGCCCAATGACAAGGGTCCCCTTTGAAGTCTATAGGGTCTTGTGTGGCATTATTTAAAAAAAAGACCTGTCTCGTCCACATGAAAAATGTCTTTAAGCGCATAGGCATAGCCATCAACATAATTATGCAAAGTTGTGCACTTCCAGTGACAAACTGTTTCAGGATCAATGTAGTGTACACTTTTAGATTCACCAAAAATGATTTTATAGACAATATTTATATCGACTTTTGAAGCAGTGTAAACATCCATTTGATTCTTTGAAGACATCAGTGTGCAGAGCATGGTTAGCAGCGGTTATGCGGCCTTATTTCGGGGGAAGATTGAAACAATGTCTTCAATATTTCTTCAAGTTCATCGTACTTAGGAGTATTTAATGTAATTACACCTTTTACCAATAGGGCCGCAGTCCTTAGCACTTTTCTCTATACATTTACGGGTTTTTACAGTTGTGTTCCACGTTGAACCTGGTATATCAAGTTCTTCGGTCAGGGACACGTGAGTGCCCATATTAGTCAATTCTCTTTGCAAAATGTTGATTTTTTCTTCCAATGATAACGATTATCTCGCACGCTTGTTTGCCATTTTAAAATACGTTTCCTCACGATTGCCGTAAGTAATTGCACATTAAATAAAACTAGAGGTGAAGTAACTAAAAACCTAAAAAACACAAGATGAATGGCATTAGTGCGGGAGTTACGACAAAATAATAAGAAAAAGATCGCTGCGAACTATGAGAACAAGAGTTAACATACGTTTTAACTTTTCGCCACAATGACAGCGATAGGTGACCAAATAATATCTAATTAAATATATTTATGGCATCCGCTATAATTTAAATGCACTGTTTAAACAGCTAGTACGGCCAGGGAAGAGAATTCTTTTCCCTGGTATGGCTCCTTAGTACCAATTCGAGAATCCCGATCGCAAGCATTAAAATATCCGGCATATATACTTTTCAGCAATGCTATCGATGTAATGTGCTACTATCAAACGAATAATTGTGTTTTTAAAGGAAACCAAATAAATCAGCATTCCTTCATCATGTTTAAGCATGTATTTTATCCATATTTAACATTAATCACGCTCGAAGGGTCGCCAGTTGAAGTGCGCCATCCGCCATCTTTCTTCCCTTCAAATGTCGTAAATGGCGGGTTTTCAAAGTGTAAATGGCGGGATGAAAATACATTATAATGATGCAAACATTTTTGGGACCGGGAGAAAATGTTGTAAATCACGGGAAAACGTAAATTCCGGGGAGGTAAAAGCGGGGTTTTAATGTATAGCAATATACTAACATAGATTTATTCACCAGCAGTACTGCAGACTTCCTGCTCTGACGTTACCTCCCTAAGATGAACTCTCACAAGCTCCCCACTAACGAAGTGAAATATAACAGTATACGGTCTCGCTGAAATCATTTCTACAGCTGCAAGAAAACAAATATTATTGTAAAAATGAGGCAAAGGTTATACTGCTTATACATTTAGTTTCCATTTTGAGGAAACCGGGACTAGCCATGGTAGTAACCTTTACGGAGTCATCCGCAAGTGCACATAAGTCTAATAATCCACAGGAGAAAAATCATTCGCATTGACCAGGATTCGAACCCGGATCCCTCGGTTTCGCACTGAGTGCTTTAACCAGTTAAGCTACCGAGGCATCCTTCTCCCCTGTGGATTATTTGGTGGCTTTTATAGGAGCATGGTGGTCAGGACTGCTAGACATATGATGTCATTAGCAGTCCAAGTTGTGCGCTAAGCGCCACAGTCTGCGAGGATAAAGCAATACATAGAACACAAGGTGTTCGCTCTTGACCAATTTTGATGCATGCATTTTTTGCATGTAGGAATGCACCTGGGGGTGACTCCGTAAAGGTCACTACTGTGGCTAGTCCCGGTTTCCTCAAAATTGGTCAAGAGCGAACACCTCCTTGAATTTAGTTTATTTTAGAATTTAGAACATTATAGCATTAACCTTACCAACTTGCCATGCGCACAATGCCCACTCTGTTTTAGACTAATGTTTTGTTGATAATCCTAAGAAGGTCGTTTACATTGAACTATTTGACGAACCTAACATGTCTTGTCATGACCAAATTACCCTTGTATATGAATTCAAAGCCCCAGACCCGTTAGTAAAATACATAACCTTTAGGGACTTTAGCTGTTTTGACCACACCAAGTTCCTTTCTGACCTAAATAATAGAGACTTGAATGCAATAGCCAATGCACTCCCACCGGATGATAAAATAGAAATATTCAACTCCAATATTATAGATTCATTTGACCTAAATGCCCCTATTCGCGTGACCTACCAACCAACCCCATGGATTACGCCCGAAATAAAGTCGGCTATTAAGAGAAGGAATAATGCTCGAGCATTGTACAGAAGGTATGGTGACCCTGAAGTGTTTTCCTCATAAAAGGCAATGAGAAAGATCACGAAGAAAAAGATAAGTCAAGCAAAAAATAATTACCATCAGATGCTATTTTCAAAAAGTCATGCTTCAAAAAACACATGGAAAAACCTACAAAATATAGGAATAATTAAAAAACCAAACGATGAGAAATTGAACATTCACCCAGATATTTTAAACAATTACTTTTCCACTAGCAGAAATGCAATTCTTCCTCCAACACTCATTAGCAATGTGACAGTTCATCTTGATAGTCAATTCTTTTTTTTCACACGTGAAGCCTATTGAAGTTACTTATGCATGTAAAAACACTATCTCAAATGCTAGGGGCTATGATGAAATCCCTATAGATTTTATAAAAAAATCATTACCAATGATATTACCCGTGCTTTTAAATATCTTTGACTCCTTACAACTAGGCATATACCCAACTATTTGGAAAAGAACCTTACTAAGGCCAATTCCTAAATGCTCTAATCCTTCTAATCCGAGTGTTTCTAGACCAATAGGATTACTATGTCCCACCGTAAAAATACTCGAGTTTTCCACCAAATTAACACATACATTACCGAACGAGATCTGCTCGACCCAAGACAATCAGGTTTTAGGAAGGGACATAGTACTCAAACCATACTTCTTCACCTAACTGAAGACATCAGACAAGCAATGGATAATAGACAACTTACTGTGCTTGTTCAGTTTGATTTTTCACAAGCATTCGACTCCGTGAACCACGCTCTTCTATGACAGAAGTTAAAAGGGTGTAATTTTTTGGACAGTGTAATCAAATGGTTCCGATCATATCTTACCGGGCGAATGCAAGCAGTAATAGGAAAGACTGGAGATACATCTAACTGGCTAAACGTGGACACTGGAATGGTGCAAGGATCTGTCCTCAGTCCATTACTATTCTCTTTGTTCATAAACGACCTACCGAGATTCGTAATTCACTCCCAATATTTTCTATAAGCAGACGACTTCCAAATTTACCAACATTCAACTCTAGAAAGCCTAATACAGACTATTGCTAGCTTAAATGTTAGCTATTGTCCATATTAATGCATGGGCTGAGACCAATGGCCTAAAACTAAATGAAAATAAAACTAAGGCTATTATTATCGGCAGTAGAAACCTTACATCTAAGATAAATTTTCACCACATCCCAGCAATCAGTCAAAAATAAAGCTGTCCCCTATGAAGAACACGTAAAAAATCTAGGGGTAATAATGGACAGGAACTCAAATTGGAATGCACACTGACTAAATATTATGAGTAAAAGCTATAAAACTCTTCACCAATTCTATCACGAAAAACTTTTTTTTTGAAATTCAAAATTGCAAGTCGATAAAAAGTTGTCACTGAGTTCACTTATACACCAAAAAAAATTGAGTCAAATTGAAAAATGTTTAGGTCTCCCAGAACAGACCTAATGTCTGATTTTTTTGTCAAAATCGTAGATTTTCACTTTTTTTTTAAACTTAAATAAAAAGCAAATTTTTGTTTTAAAGTACAAAAACCTAGTTTCGAATGTTATTTAACAGTAGAAAAAAATATATATCTGTCATGTAACATCTACGTCTCCCGGAATCTACATGAAAATGTTCATTTTTTACCTAACACCTATTTTTCAATTTTAAACCCATCCTTCAGATTAATTTCAATTATTTGTTTATATTGAAGGTATTGTTTTACAGCATTTTGAAGTAGCGAGAATATTATTATGAAATGGTGAATGCTACACTCAGGTGTGGTTTCACTGGTGTGTCTCGCGGCTGTGTCTGAACACTGCGGCAAGTCGCTATGGTGGGGTGCTATTTCGATGGTCAAAAAGATGAAACAATAAGTAAAGAAATTGTTAGTGGTAAATGTGTCCTGATAACTATACAAGAAGAATACATATCTTTGTTTGAAGAACCAAATTCAACATATTTTGGGTACGTTACTCCAGCCAGTGGCTCTGGGAACGACATAGTATCATCCATACTGAAATTCATTAAAGAAAACTGCATTGATGAGAAAACTATTAAAGCTCTTGGCTGTGATGGTACTGCATCTAATACTGGAGTCTATAATGGATCAATTTCATTGTTCTAAAGGCTTTAAAACGCCTAGTACAAGTAGTGGTTCGTTTGCTCCACCTGAACGAATTGCCGGTTAGGAAAGTTATGGTTGCCCTTGATAGTCCAACTTCTGGGCCCAATTATTTTAGAAGCCCAATTGTAAAAAGTTTAGCATGTTGTCAAGATTTACCAGTTGTTGAGTACAATATAATAGATAGCGTTTTTCCAGAGGTTGATTTTAAGGATTTGAGCACTGACCAGAAATATCTCTGGCATATATGTCAAGCTGTGTTAGCAGGCAAATGCTCCAAAGAGTTGGCAAGCAGAAACCCAGGAAACATCTCCCATGCAAGATGGCTGACAATGGCAAACCGAATTTTACGCTTATATAATGCATCACTAGATCAAACCCCTCAGTTGAAAAACCTGGCTGAGTTTGTCATTAAAGTTTATGCTCCCTCATGGTTTACAATTAAATTTCATCAAAGGATTATTTATGATTCACAAAACCTTTTTAAGATTGTGCAACGCATGAAGTACTTAGAAGGTGAACTGAAGGCTGTTGTTCAATCAACGCTACACAGAAATGCTTTTATGGTACACCCAGAACACCTTCTTTTGGGAATTTTGTTTGATTCACGAAAAAATATTAGGTGTCTGGCAAGCAAAAGAATACAAATAGCTCTGCAAGCAGATTAAAAAGCAAAGAGGGTTTTCAAACCACCACAAGTTAATTTTGATGCAGAGGACTATGTAGATCTTATTGATTGGCAGTCTACAACAGTAACGGAACCACCTCTCCTAACTAACTTAAGCAAGCAAGAGCTTGAGTTGATCGTTGAAACAGGAACTTGTGATAGAAAGTAGTTTAAAACTCCATTACACACACAAGCAGGGGAAAGAATTGTGAATGAGGTTACAGAAGTTTCTAAGCATGTTTGTGGCTACAAAGAGAGACATGGTTTCATTAGATCAAGATTTGATCTATTGCTGGACAGAAAATATCTTCCAAAGTTTGAAACGAAACATCACTTCACATCTGCAACAGCCCAGGAATAAACAAAGTAAGAATTTATTTTCTATAAAAATAAAATATTTACTTTTTTAAGCAATCAACTCTATCTAATATTTTTGGTTTTTTGTAAGCATATAGATGAGTTGCTAGAAATTGTTCTTTAAAATTGGTCTTAGTAAAAACTTTGGTCACAGGTTGCGAGAGCTGCTAATAACTGATGTCACATACCTATTAAAATAAACCTATTCCCCACGGGCAACTAAAACATTCTGAAATTTTCATCAATTATCAAGATCTATAGATTATGTAATCAAGATTCATTTAGAAAAAATTATTCAAGCTTAACGTTTTAATATTTGTAATTTTTTTTTTCCTTTTGAAAATAAAATCATTTTTTCATTTCTCTAACTCGAAAAATAGGTTTAATTAAAAAAAATAAAGGATAATTTTGGCCTAGTAAACACACTTTAGATTGTAATACTTTTTATTTGTATGGTTAAAAGAAATTTATAAATAAAATAAGTTGAATAGAAGTAAATGAAACTGTCAAAAACAGGCCTTAATTTTGCACAAATGACTTTTTTTACACCTTATTCGGTAGACATAAATGTTAAGCGACCGGTGTAATTTTTTTCTACTGTTAACTAACGTTTTAAACTTCTATTCTATATTTCTGTACTTGAAAACAAAAATTTGTTGTGTAGGCATTTATGTTTTTAAAAAAATTGAAAATCTACGTTTTTTGACAAAAAAAATATCAAACTTTAGGCCCGTTCCGGGAGACCTAAACATTTTACAATTTGGCTCAAATTTTTTTGGTGCATATGTGAGCACAGTGAAAACTTTTTATCCACTCGCAATTTTGAATTTCACAAAAAAGTTTTCGTGATACACCCTATTGTACAAATCCAAAACCCAGTTGCCTACAAACTTACGAAAAACAATCGTAAATGCGATTATTTTCCCACATTTTGATTACTGTTGCGGTGTACTAAGCAATATCAACGAAGAAACAAATAATAACCTCCAGATTACTATGAATGCTACTGTGAGATTCGTATGTGATCTGAAACGGTGGGATCATGTTACTGATTCATACAAGAGACTAAAATGGCTTAAAGTTAGAGAAAGACAGCTTTATTTATCTATTCTCTCCGCCTTCAAAATTTTTAAGTCAACCTGTCCTATATACCTGTTCAACTCTTTTATTTTCAAAAAAACATCCAAAACCGGTGAACAAGATCCAATCATTTAGACCTACAGATCCCACAGCACAATACTGAAATTTACCATAAATCGTACATCGCCACTGTAGCAAGAAATTTGAATGCTCTCACAACAGATATAAAAACATGTAATTCTGTACCCTGCTTTAAAAGGAAATTATTTCAATTCATAATCACGAAAAGATGTTGAGAGAGAAAGTGAAAATGGAAATGATTGTTGTAACACTGTGATCAATTTTATTTTTTTTTGCGAAAACCCTCTCTTGTATTTTTTTGCATAAATTTATTATTATTATGTACATTTTTGTGTAAACACTGTCTTATAAGCATTATTATATTTTTTAAATTATGTTTTGTGAAATGATAATTAACGTACTAAGGTGTCTGAAAGACCGATTAGGGTCTACGACAGTAAACGTTTTATTTATTTATTTATTTATATACCCACACTTCAACCTGAAATAGATTAGGAGATATGTTTCCCTTGATTTCAATGCTGGATAATTTTGTCTTTCCTTTACCACTTATTCACAGGCTTATGTCCTCCCAGTCATCTCCATTCTCGTGGTGCATTCAGTACACTTGGGAATAATCAGGTTCGTTAAGATTGCCATTTGAAAGTAACAAACTGGAAAAAGGAATCTGAGATAGGTTCGTATGAATATCTCAAAACAGTTCTGATAGGTTCATCCTTGCGAGATGGGCTAACATTGACACAATAACGTTGAGTGCCATATCAGGTGCGAACACACTAGAGAGAATGGACAGCTTTTTCATAAGTAATAAAAAGAGAGAAAGATAATACCACAACCTTTTCTACTTTTTAGCTATCGTGATGCAATGAACAAAATTTTTTGGGAGAGTAATAAAATTTTGGGAGGCACTTATCATATGGACCGAAATTTTGGCGGCACGGCATTAGAATTTACACGTGCGAAAAATAGTGGGAGTATTTTCATGTGGCTGGCGGTTGCTGCCGTTCATAATTTTTGGAAACTAATTAGTATATTTAATTCAAGTATGTCAAAGTTGGACTTCAGACAAGCACTCGCCCAAACTTACTTGAATCTCTACAGATCGAAATCCAAATACTAGCCTATAGTTTGTCGATGCACTAACTGCTGCTTCTTTTCCAAATGAATTATTTGGTGTACCCCAGATGTATGCATTTTTCTGATCATAATTTTGAAAAAAATATTACATCATATTTTATGCAATTTGATCTGCATAAGTGCATTTTATATCCACTCAATGAACATTTTGCAAGATAATTCTGACCTACAGTTACTGACTTATAATTAAAAGAAAATGTTACTTCTAAATGATAATCACTATGCTTCATGAGTAAAGTGCAAATGGAAAAATTGAGTTAAAATTAATAAATGAAAAAGTTTTACATTTTCTTAGAAAATATATTTATAAAAACTTTTTATCTATTAGCATAAAAATGTCTTAAATTTTTAGGTAGCAGATGGTATACAATCGGCATATTTCAAAATATCCATGCAAAATGAATATTTAATCCCTTAATATATTAACACTAGAAGGACCAGACCCGTCATTTTGACGGGTAACCTCTACTTACTTAATCATATTGCCTACAATTTTTTTTCTGTGGTCTTAATTTTTTCTGACTTTTATTTATAATGTATGGTATGTATTCTGTTTCAATATAATCTAATTTTTTCAGATAGAAATGGAGTTATACCACCTGTCTACCTTAAAAGACCAACACCCGTCAAAATGACGGGTTAGGAGTTTCTATTTTATTTGTAACGGTAACGTGTTTTATTCAGGAAATCACTACACTATATTACGTCTGGCCTTTTTGATGTTTTAATTAAAGAAAGTTAGTTTAGTTTTTGATGTTTTAGTTAGGGAAAGAAAAGGCAGAGAAGGGTTATATCGTGCGTGGCCTTACAGCGCATATATGAGTGTGGCGTCAGTAGCTTTCGCAAGGCTTACAGGAGCAGTGCTTCTTCCTCGAAATTATTTGTAAAAAATTACTCATTTGTATTGATAAATAAAGAAAAAGGTTACATTTGATAAAGTTATCAATTAATTTTAACATAAACAAAGAAATATTTAAAATAATTACTAATCATCAAAATGACGGGTAATGGTCCTTCTAGGTAGCCATACAAACCCGGTCCTTCTAGTGTTAAACATTGACATGAATGTCTGTTACTACATTCAACGCGCATTGAAGCCAATGCAGCTCTATTCTCACTAAAAAACAGGATATCCGCCCAATGTGACATTTATACCACACCCAATATCTGTAGATCTACTGATTGTATAAAGATAAAACTAATACAACGGCATAGTAGCAAGGTACTAAGAATATTCTGAAAGTATGAACAATTTATCTTCAAAAAAAATTTGGGCGGATCCAGGTTAATAGCACGTTTTCCTCATTTGGACGTTCATTTCCTCAGATCCACATCACAGTGCATGTAAATAATTATGGTTAGCACGTTTTGGTTGCCTCTTTAGCACGTTTGGAGGAGGATCAAGCCAAATTTGTCTTAGGGAAATAACCTAATCGTAGATTAATCAGACGATGGATAAATCTCAAGAGGTTTACTTCTCACATTAAAAAAGATCGTTATCGCTTCAAATACTATATTGATATTTATATTATGGTTTTAAAAAATGTGCAAGCAAGCAAAAAGCAATCTCAAACATTAGAATCACCTATTCAACACTTGGCAAGGTCCCCAAAAGCCGCGCATTTTATAGCAATATTCGTTTGATTATCGCTGTCGCCTATGGAATCAAAACTGCATGAATATAGAATACTATTCATGCAAAACTGCGTGAGCCACAGCACATGTGATCATCATCTATGTCATCATCAAATCTACAGCCCGAATAAAATTTTTAATGCTGATGAGACTGGTTTATTTTTTAATTTCCTTCCTGATAAAACACTGGAATTTACAGGAGATAAGTGCCATGGGGGTAAAAAGAGCAAGGAGAGGCTGACTGTCCAGTTGCAATGAAATTGGAATGGACAAACTGATTCCGTAAGTGATCGGAAAATATAAACGTCCCAGATGCTTCAAACATGTTCAAACATTACCTTGGATGTATAATTGAAACTCTAATGCATTGGTTCCCTAAGTGGGTGTTACTGCCCCCATGGTGGGCCCCTGCTAGGAGGCGGTGCCATAATCTAGGGGGGCGATAAGTAACAGGAGGTGGCATGGAGGCAGGGTCCTAACGGAATGGTACCATACATGTCCTAGGATTCGTAAAATATCAATCAATTGTATTTGAAATAGTGTAATCATACATGTTTAAAATTTATTTTTATAATCTTCCTGATTTGGTTTGGTAGTCTAGTATGATTTTAGAGCTCACGGTTGGGAGGCGTTTTGAGGAACCAAGTGACTAGAAAAAGTTTGGGAAACACTGCTCTAATGCCTGCATGACCACCACAATTTTCAAAACGTTCCAGCGAGCACTGGATGCAAAGATGGGAGGATAAAATCGTAAAATTTTGTTGATTGTAGGACAAAGAAAGCAAAGCTGGTGATAAGAGTAGGGGGTCACAAACTGGAGCAAGTAGAACGATTTAATTACTTGGGTAGTACGCTAGAAGAAAGAGGACATAGTAGTAAGGACATTAGGAGGAGAATAGCGCTAGCGAAGGAAGCGTTCAATAATAGAAGGGAGCTGATGACGGGGACCTTAAATAAGGATGTAAAAAAGAGGCTGGTGAAGAGCTCGATATGGAGTGTGGCGTTGTATGGGGCAGAAACGTGGACCTTGAGAAAGGAAGACTAAAATAGGCTGAAGGCTTTGGAGATGTGGGTGTGGAGGAGGATGGAGAAGGTGCGGTGGACGGAAAGGAAGACAAATGAGGAAGTGCTTGACATGGTGGGCGAGGAGAGGGAACTTATAGATGAGATTAGGGGAAGACAGGGTAGGTGGCTGGAAGGGGTAATGAGGGGCGATGGTTTGCTGAAGGCCGTGATAGAGGGAAGGATGTTGGGTAAGCGGGGAAGGGGAAGGAAGAGAATCGGTTTTATGGACGGGATGAAGAAAGGTAGGACTTATGCTGAGATGAAGAAAGAAATACTAGAGGTAGAAAGGGCATGGCACGTGTAAGAGTTCATTGGATATTCTCTGACTTTTATCACAACCTACCTCTAACCGGTAGATTACTGAAATGAATGCATGGTAACTGTGCAGTACATCCAAGACACTGCATTTTTAGAAATGTTAAAGTGGTGTTTTTTCCTTCAAATTGCACGACTGCTCTTCAGCCCCTCAATCCAGGCATCATACAATGTATGAAGCACAAGTACAGGAAACTACTTGTCAATGAAAGGTTGGCCAGTCTCCTTGAGTCAGGAAAAAAAGAAATATTCTGAAAGTAATGCATTTTGTGAAGCATGCCTGCGACTCCGTCGAAGCCAGGAGCATAAGAAATAGCCTTCGGACCTCTGGATTTCATCGCAGCGCAAATGAGGACGATTCCGCATCACTGAGTGATGAGGCAGCACATGAGTACAGCACACCCTTGAGGGATGGGATCAGCTGTTCGGAAAAGGGGGGCACGACCTTCGACGAGGGCATCGCCTGTGATGCCGATATCTAACTCTGCAGGTTGGTTGTTGGAACCTGTGGCTACTAACAATAAAGCTTTATTTTTGAAGATAATAACTTGACAATTGAATAATATCTATTCCAAATATAATCATTCAACTTCCTAAATGTATGAACTCGATACTCTCAGGCGTTACTTTGTAAAATTCCAATCTGATAGAATCAAAACAAACTTTGTAAATTTTACAATGAATTTTATTCAATACGACCAGTTTCATCGCATAAGCGACATCTTCAGGTTGATGCAACACTATCGCATAAGCCGACACCTGAAGATGTCGCTTATGCGATGAAACTGGTCGTAGTGAATAAAATCCATTGTAAAATTTACAAAGTTTGTTTTGATTCTGTTCCTAAATGTAATTGAAAAAGTCGGTTTACCTCATTATCACGTAATTTTATCAGTTGATTGATGTCAATAGATGAGTCTATGAACAGAAAGGAAGAAGACACTGGGAAAGACGAATCAGAGCCTGAATATTCTCCAACATTCGCAAAAACAATGGAAGCGATGGCGACAGTTCGTCAGCAGCCACAAAGTCGATGAAAGTGTGATGAATACTTATATAAAACATATATATATATGCTAAAATATTTGTTCATGAAATTAAAATGTTCATCATGGTAAACACAAATATAGCACTTTCGGTGCAATCATTGTAATTAACTAGGAGCAATATAAACGTAAAGTGCTATTAAGTGAGAAGTGGGTATTCGTACCGCAGATTCATCTGTCCTTTGACCTAATTATTTCATTGGAAGTGCGAAGAGAAAAATATCGCTAGGTCGCTTCACTAACTTTGCCACTGAACTTTGTTAAAGCAGCATCTGCAAATTAAACATGCCGTTTGGTTATTAATGATGACGACAATAAGGTGGTTCCACCAAAAATTACTTAAATGTCATTTTATTCCTATTCTGTCTACTTGCAGAAAACGTTTTCCTCTACCTGATATGCAAAACAAAATAATACCTTTCCACGCTATTTTATTCTCTAATTGAACTTGAAATTACTTGGTGTTCAATGGAGGAATGAGAGAAACCCGGAAAAAATAGTATTTTTCCATTTTACATAAATGCCATTTTTGCAGAAAACTATTTATATGAAGGAAATAATCCAGTGAAATTGAATAAAAATAAAATACAGGCATCTTACGACCTTATTTTTTTAGTTATTGAAGAATTACAGCCGTAATTGAAGTCAAAATGCGGTAATTCGCAGGCAATGGCACTGCCGTCGTCTCCTATAGCTGGATAAAAGTGCTCATTTAAAATACATTCGTGGAATAATCTGCATATTTTGTACCTTACTTTTGGGTTTCTATAGGTAACGCATTTCACCAGTGAAAGCAGGATTTTTGTACAAAATATCAAAAATGTGGAATTTAGTATTTGTTTTGACTCACACAGTCGCGGCGGAACCTCCTTAATTAAATAGTACCCATCAGCATTAGGTAACGTATGTATTTTCTTGGGAGGTGGAATAGGTGGAAAATAAACTATTTTTACAATAAATGATCACCAGTTATCCACGGGATGAGCTAAAATGAGCGGCAGGATAACATTCCCCCCTGCAATTTATGCAACCAACCAGTACGTATTTGACTTTCCATGGAATGTCTGCCCTGTTTGGCACGTTTTCCTAGTTACCTCGTTCAGAATCCCAGGCCCCTTCAAGAACCTGCAAACTAGAGTCCACTGTAGCTATATAAAGTGATGAAATGAAGTATTCTAGAATTAATGTGGCCATAGCACTTTAGTGAACATAGTGGTTATAGGGATATAATAATAATAACTATGGGACTAAGGAACAAACTACACCCGAAAATGGAAAATATGGTTAAAGTAATGATGGCACAGTCATGGCTGTGACTAGAGATGGGAATATTACCTGTAATTTTCATGAGGTAAATTACCGTGGTAAATTACGGTAATTTTAAAAAATTACGGTAACTTTCCACTATTTTTCAGTTTTAAGCATTAAACAGAAAATGTATGGTAAAATAAGAATGCCAATAGCAAAAGGGAGAGGATGCAATGTTAAAACCATACCTAATACAACATTAATCTATTAAAAATTTTCAAAATTGTAAAAAGAACTACGGCAGCAATACGCAATCTGGCCTTCTTTTGTCAAAGTATGAGAAATTTTCAAGAAGAATATTGTACTAATAATTACTCTGTAATGTTATAATTTAAGTAAAATATGCCAAAAAATGAGTTGAACATTCCTAAAATTATAATTAAACACGTCAGAAATGTGGACTTATGCCTGTTGCTCACGGTAAAATTTTCGGTAAAACGTTTTATAAAACAGACTAATTTTATAAAAATGAGCTTGCTAACGATAAAACTGTTTTATGAAACCGAGTTTTATAAAACGTTTTACAGAATAGGACAGGTTCTATTTCCATAAAACCGTTTTATGCAACAACCAATGAGATGTTCCGCTCATCGCGAAGGTGAGCTTTCGTCTCGCTCATTTTTTCGCGATTTTCACCCACTTTAAACAGAGATATCGGAACCAAATTCACCTCACTTATTATGCAAACATTGCAAATATGTTTAACACTTTTAACACAACAATGCATCAACTACTTTAGAAATGGGAAACTTTCAAACCTGAGAAGTGCGATATTTCCTCTCCGCCATCTTGTGAAATAATGCCGTTTCCTCTTATCCACTGTACGTGGCGCAGCGATCGAGCAGTTGCTTCTCTAGCATATACACACCTCTCCTACACAGTTTCTTCCCTCCTTCCACTGAAACTCGCCCCGCAACTAGTGTTAGAGAATGGAGAAAGGTTTAACCTCAAGGTATACCCGATGCTAGCGCCATTTACGGCATAGCGGTTCATATTAGTACTGCTTCGATTTTCCTCTTATAAGGTTCTTGAGTTTTACCGTGAGCAAGCTAGTACGTTTTACATACGATTCATAAAACTTTCAATAAAAATTTTTATAAAACTCTTTTATGGAAAATTTTACCGTGAGCAACAGGCATTAGCTTAAAAGAACATCTTGGGAATTTATCCGTATGAAAAATTATCTCAAACATGGGTGAATTATCTTGAAAATTACCGAATATTATGGTCATTTTCAAGGGGCGTGGTAATTTACGAAAATTACCGAGGTAATTTTCAGAGTGGCCCTCTCTAGTGGATCTCTAGCTGTGACTAGCATTGGAGGCAGAACTTACAGATCAGAAAATGTACTTGCAATAGGTATAAAACTTTTTTAAAAATAGCAGTTTCATAAAGAAACCTGATAAAAATACTATTTATTGAAATTACAAATGGTTAAAAAATACTAGGTGGCATATTAACATCTTTCATCATATTTGAAGCACTGATTCATTTCTTTTGCATTCCCATTCTCATTGCTGCTTCATCCACCTCAGTCGCCTAAGCTGAAATAAACAGCTCACGTGAGTCACGATGTCAAAGAGAAACATATTTAAAAACATGACCAAAACACATTCAGTGCCATGTTGTTCTATAAAATATATATTTCCTGATGCCATTATATTTTTCACCAAATAAGAGTTTTTATGGCTAATAGTTGTATATTCATCATCTAGTATTTAAGTTAGAGTAGTGTCTTAAGCTGTCATATTTGTCAGTTGTCAACAGAGACAAAGATGTTTTTTTCTGGAGGTAACTATGGACCGTTGGTGAATAAATGACAAGAATAAATGAAGAGCACAAAGATAAGATCTGATGGTTTAATCCTAGAAGTAAATCAGTAAATATGATTTGATTTCAATATGACAGGTAGCATTAGCATTTGGACACGAATTTACAAATTTAATGTCAGCAGCTACGTCATCCGAAGTGAATGTAGAGCTCCTAATTTACTTATGACACCACCAGAGAAAATTTTTCAAATGCCCTTATCAGAAATAGGGGCATTCAAAGTTAGTATTTTTAAATCGGTCAAATGGTAAACAGGCACTAATGTCTTTACTTTAAACAAATGATACCCACATGTTGAAGAAATAACACGACTTACTAACCCTCCCTTGATCTAATATGAAATCAAGAAAATATCTGCTATGAATTATTTAAATCATTTTTCACCTTCCCCAACAGACCTCTCCTTTTCTATTCCCCTTTCTTCATTCTCGCCACACTCTTGCCTCTGATGCCAGCCTCAATCCCACCTCCTTATCTCAGTCGAAGCAGGACATGCTCATCAGATACCAGCTAGAAATATAAGATTAACCAAGTCACTAGAAGTTAACGAAAAAATTATAGCTGAGAATACTAACAATGGATTTAAGTGAAGCTTACTTTTAAACGAAACTTTTAAACACAATGAAACAATTTAAGCACATATTCAAAGAATAGTAGAAATGACAATGAAAAATTGACATTCAATGCCAACAATATTTTGTTCGCCTATTCCACTGACAATTAATTACAACTGAACTCCACTCTGAAATAAACTCACAAGAAAAAAAACAAGATATTGACTGAAATTCCCGACTGATAATCACATAGAGAATGAACTCCTAGATTTAAAAAAATTACCTTAACTATTTTGACATTGACTGGTGAGTTTCTTCACTCCTTTATTATTAGATACTATAATTTTAGATCAGTTATTCTAAACGTATTTAACGCAGTCCGTGAAAGTTTGTGAATGCACAGCCTACCTATTTACACAACTAGGAGGCTATTTTTTAAATAATGTTGCTTCAATCTGAATAGGTATTCATATGTTAGATATTTCAGAAGTATTTGGTTTAGTGAAATCTTATGACAGTGGGTATTGCTGACTATTTCCGGATTTTTTCCAACCTCGACCTCTGGAGGACATTATTGCTGCAATTCTTATTTGGCAATGAAAATTAGAGTTGGCATGACATACACACCTGTTAAATAATGTCCGTATATTACAATTATTTATATACTACCCTTTTAGTGTTGAATTCCAGCTCACCCTTGTTGCGATTTAATTTTTTCAACCGAAAGTGCCGGAACTATCTAGTATTGCCAAAACATTGCTAGTCTTATATATAGGTGGACTCACACTTTATTAAACTTTTTCCTATGTCTACCTTTAATCACTAACCATACTTGTAGGCCTACTGTGGTGTATTCTTTCTTTGCCTCTACGTTAATTTTCCACCTCACCTGTGCTCCAAACGTTATTAAAATGTTTCTATATTCATTGGATATTTTGTTCCTTTTAATCCTAGTTCAAGGTTTGAACTGCATTCACCATGCAAACTATAAAATGTTCTGTGAGAGGTTGCGATGGTCAGGAGCGGAAAATACACTATTTCCCTCGCACAATGCAAAGGTAAGCATAATTACCCCGTAATTAGTAACAAACTAACAGGACCAGTCCAATAACCAACATGTTACAGTGACACCTGGATTAGATATTGGTGGTATGCATGCATGTACAATATATGTCTGCCCAATAATAGGGGTAAAGGAATATGAGAGTCGATTACAACTGGTCACTGTTTTTTTTTATCTTAGATAAATATGTGCATTGAATTTGTATGCCTGCTCCAGTTAGTTTTATATCTGCCTGATTCCTTATTGAAAGAAATCTGTTTTCAAATAGGCACTTATTTTTGTTGATACTGCAATATGTGGTTGGAATGTCATAAATCTTAAAGAGTTATGACATTAATCGGTAGTAGTTTGAATGACTAACTCCTGTACTGGGTAATATTGGTCATTTATGTCTACGGAAAACACTGAATCTTCCGCTGTCTCATTTCCCCTGATGAGAGACTTGTGGCAGAGATGACAGTCACTCTCATTCACAGCATTTTTCACTATGCAGTGGCTTACATACAACATGGAGGGTAGTATCCTATTCCTCATCTTCAACTCATGCCACATTAAGTTTCTAATACATGATTCCATGGCTTGTGTGTTAGTATCAGTGCTACAACCTGGCTGATTCACTGAGATTGATCCTCCTTGAATGAATGACTCTAGATTAGTCAGTAATTCACAATTATCATTCATGCAGTTGCCTTTACTGTCATTAGAGAGCAAGCCATTCACCATTAAAGTCTTGAAAGCCTGAATGAATTGCCTGCTGTTAGGGGTGTGGTTTGATCCACAGTTCTGCCGAACGACATTAAAGAAATTTTCCAAAGGGTCCTGATTTAAATGTCTTCCATTGAGATGCCAAACCCTTTTATCCCTCAACTCTCTCCAAAGTATTGAAAATGCTTTGATGGTAGCTAGCCAACCATTTTTTGAGGGCGGATTCACTTCCTTTGCTTCTCCTAAAATCTTCCACTACTTAACTTTAAGATATGCTTTATTGCCAATTTTGTTACTTTGTCATAAATGGTGGTGATGCAAGAATCCATCTATGTTGTAGTGAGAATGTACATACTTTTCTGAATATTGTGTACTTTTGAATGTTTATATTTTTAACCGTTAGAGAGAAATTATTTTCTGTTAATTTGGTTATCCTGTTCATGATTTCGGTCAATTTTGTTAAGTTAAATAGTTTGTCCAGGTCCCTGTTGCATGATAGATTGTAAATTGTATGCACTCGTCTTTTCTGTTTTTAAATACATTTTTAAAAGTTGAATAACATTCTGTTTCCTGACCTGGGCTTGGGCTAATGCATTTGACAAGTGTCTATTCCCTGTTTCCAATTACTTTTTCCTTTAACCCTGTTTATGTCACTGATGTGCCTCAATGTATGTGTGCATTAATGTTGTTGTGTATGAAATAACTTTATATGTTTTTTGTGTGCCTCTGCGGCTTACTGCTAATTAAGAGCTTTACTTTTGCTTGAACTTGCTTCTCTGATCCTAGTATGGAGAACAATATTTTGCCTTTATCTTAAACCTGTGTGTGAGGTCCTAATTTGTGTCTGTTGTTTACAAGTAGTGTAGTTATTCTACAGAAGTCACTTTATTAAATACTCTCATTATATATTCTATGGTGAGCGTATATGTGCCTCTGCTCATTAATGGCTTGGTACTGGATTCTGTTGCCTTATAATCATCCATAGTGTCGGTGATACATTTACTATTTATTGAGAGTTATGTATTAAAATCATGGACATTACACCATAGCGATGATGTGCAGAAACAAGAAATTTTATAATGTACTTGATTTTTACACTGCATATTTCAAACCAGTGTTGAATGTGGGGTGTTTTTTTTAGTAATTATGACCCCAACTTGGGCTGTAAAGTGTTTGAACACTCAAAGCTATGTACCACTTAAACCTATTCTCCTAATGACATTAATGGCATTTCCATTGTGTGGTTGACCTCTAATTATGTGTGTGTGTGTGCATCTGTGCTAGAATGTACAAAGTTGCAAGGCCTTCAATGCCTTCATCATCAATCCTGTGGAAGTTTTTCCTGGATTAATAGCCATTTACACATTTTTGTGTAAATCTATTGCCCTAATGGTGTTAAGGACATATTCATTGAGCTATGGAATACATATTAGTGTGTGCATCAATGTTGGTATTCTCATTTATGAGAGATACCAAAAATTGACATGTTGCAGGGCAGTGATTACTGGACAAATCGATACGATGTGCCAATTATTTGTGGGTTTAATGGTTGTTTGCTATATAATATGTAGTTTGAAGGCATATAGGATTGGGTATGTGTATCAGGGCTATTCTGAAGAGTCTTTTGTGAGGGACTAGTTTTATTGGACTGTTGGGAAATTTGCATTACACCTTAAGGTGTATCAACGTATGTTCATGTATCAATTGATACATGAAATGATTGAAGATAAGAAGTGTGGCAAAAAGTGAAAATTCATCATGTCTCTCCATCTTTCTGTAAAATTTTTGTCATTACTATCAATGATAATTTAAAAAATCTATTGTGATGATAAATCTTCATAGAATACAGCAATTATGCATTGCATACATTTAAATGTCTCACATATGGCTATCATTCATTGTTTGTCATTATGTAATGCTATATGGTCACTGCTATAGCTGCGCAAATATATTTGCTGCATTATTGATGTGTGAGGCTTGTACAGGTTTCAATAATGATAATCAGTTTTGTCCGGTGAATGGTCATTTACAAATCAGTATTTTGTAATAGAGACAACTACCCTGATGAAAATAAAGTTTGCAATTAAGCGTGATAAAAATGTGCAGGAAATCTGACAGTGTGTGACAAAAGTGCAATTTGGAACATGAAAAGTGTGAAGAAAGTGTGCGAAAAGTGGGATTTGGCAAATGTAAGAGGAGTGCGCAGAAAGTATGTGCACATAGTTTTGGCACTCTTTAATTTCACTAGGGTATAGGCTGTGAAAGTACGATAAATATTGTCTGTATGTGCAAGTATAATATTGTACGTATGTTGATGTAAACGTTTTGGTTTATCACGTGTTAACTAGTGGTAGTTCCATTTCGAATTTTAATGTTATATCAATGATATTTTCAATGAAAACAGAAGATCCACTGCTGTAATTGTAACTTCCATTTGGCATTTACAGCCAAATAAAAGATTCATGTGTTCATATCTAGCTTTCCTTTGAGTTTACATTCCTATCAATTCATTTTCAGAGTTAGAGCAGCTTCATAAACGGCTGATTACGACGGCGATTGACTGCAAGAAGGTTATGCATAAATATGGAGTGTAAACTCAGGAAAAAATATCTCTTATGCAATACATTTGAAACTGGTTTGAAACTCTTTTAAACACAATAAACTCATCTTCAACTGATTTGGAACTGATTTTCACTGGTTTGCATCCCAACTTTTAGTGTCATGCTCATTTGGAACCCATTTTCACTCTATTTTGCAACACATTATCAAACTATTTTTCAACTGATTTTCTGCTAAACTGTTACGCAACTGATTTTTATTATTTAAATTCTTATGCAACTGATTTTCACTCAATTTTGCAACACATTATCAAACTATTTTTCAACTGATTTTCTGCTAAACTGTTACGCAACTGATTTTCACTCAATTTTGCTACCGATTTTCAAACTATTTTGCAACTCATATTAAATAAAACTGTGATGCAACTGCTTTTTACTTAAAAACTATTTTTCAACTGATTTTCAATCTGTTTTTTCAACTTATCTTACTTGGACTGGTTTGCAACTGATTTTCAAGTGAATTATCTTCTCATTATTGAATTTGGCGGTGAAGGCGGTTGCATTTTGATTTTCAGTTTTATGTGTTTTAGGACGTTCGTGCACGTTCGTGTGATTTCTTCCGTTTGTTTACTTGCTTAACTTGTGATATTTACAACTAATTAGTAGTTGCAGTGCTGTATATTGCGTAAATGTATTTGCATATTGTCTGCAAGAAGAATGAATGGAAGGAAATAAATTCACAGGTATGATTTAACGATCGTATAGTTCACTAAGAATATAAGTCTTGAAACATCTTTTGTACCGTATTAAATGTTTCATATCTCCTGTCTGTCCATGGACTTTGTGATACTCCATGGAAATTTTGGAATACTTTTAGGAGCCGAAGGTCATTGTTTGTCCATCGTACGATGAGCTATTTCGGAAATTTCGGAAATAATCGTAAATTTCGTGGGAAGCCAACCGTGTAATCAGTGGAACAAGGGTGAATCCTTGCGTACGTAACCTGCGAAAAGTGTGAGAGAAGTCTATAAAGACGGACGTCGCCGATTTCTGGTAAGCGGTGGTAATTTAACCTGTAAGCATTTTTCTGTTATAGAAAATTCATGATGGAAAGTGTATGAAATCGTTACATCTTCATCACTCCTACTTTTCAGAAGTGCGGAAGCGAGGCTCACGACTATGAGGATGGAATCGCAGTAGGAACCCTTTTTATAACTTGGGAGACGAAAATAGAGAACTCACAGTACCATACCTATTACAACATTTCAAGAGGTAATAGTGTAGACATTACCCTATAAAATTAGCCAAATTAACTATTCTCATTCGCATGGTGTTTGTACTCCTATTTGTCTGGCATTAGGACTTTGGTGATGCTGTCTATTGATCCTAACTTCTTTCCAGCAAAAAAGCTAATACTGGAAAATCAAGAAAAGGCATGGTAGTTGGGGCAGTTACTCAGGTGTTGACTGGCAGCATTTTAAGGAGGCATTATATGAGTCAAATGTTTTTAACTTTTTAAGTATTTTGAATTTGTGATTTTTATGTATGCTATTCTAGCGTTACGAGCAATAAAATTTGTAAATTTTGAATTAAGTTTTACAGTTCTTTTAAGTTCACCAATACAGTCTTCATTCTCAAGGATAGCTAGCCATTGCCTCAGCAACAGAACCGATTCTGCTTTTTGGCACTTTGGAAAATATGGTGGCCAACTGGAAACGATAACTATGATGCCAAGTTTGTAAATTTTTAGTTATAGCGGAGTTTCATTTCAACTTTTGCTGATACTAGTGATATCAAATTTTGCTGATGTTAGTGAAATCTGTGCTTCAATTAAACATTATTTGGCGTAAGTATTTGCTTTTACAGCACTTTTGGAAGTCATTTTCAACGTTTTTAAACCAATTTTCAACTCTTTTAAATCTCATTTTCAACTCTGTTGAATCTCATTTTCAACTCTATTGAATCTCATTTTCAACAGTTTCAGGAACTCATTTTCAACTGATTTTTAACTGATTTGTCCTGTGTTTCAATTTGCAAAGGAATTACAAATGAATTGCAAATGAGTGGAGAAAATGAGTTGAAAATCAGATTTAAAGCAGTTGAAAATGAGATATTTTTACCTGAGAAGTTAAGCATTCTTGGAATAGGAAGTTGTGCAAACCTCATTTACCGCGAGGATTGAGTGACTTTCGTGGATAGCCATTTCATATCTACCAGTGTGCATGCGAAATCAGCTAATTGTGCTTGAAATGTTGCATTAATGATCTAATTTTTCTGGAATGCTTTCCTTCTCGCCAGCCCAGATCAATTGGGCGGGGCGATTTTCGACTGAGTTTGCTGCGCCATCTCAACATGCCCGTAGGTACTATTTTTTTATTTTTTTAACTTTTCCGTTTTCTGCGCGAGCGTACAGATTCAAAACACCAGTCATCGCCAAGCGCGCATCGTGTTTGAAAGTGCAGGCCGTTGTGGAGTGAAGTGACGCTGTTGTATTTGCAGTAGTTTTTATATCTTGGGAGGATTTGTTGGACAACTATTTTGACATTGACTGGTGAGTTTCATCATTCTTTTATTATTATATACTATTATTTTAGATCAGTTATTCTAAACGTCGTTAACGCAGTTTGTGAATGCACGGCCCACCTGTTTATACAACTACGAGGCTATTTTATAATTTTTCAACAACTGCTGTAATGCCTTTGCCTGTTTGAATGACTAACTCCTGTACTGGGTAATATTTGTCATTTATGTCTACGGAAAACAAGGAATCTTCCACTGTCTCATTTCCCCTGATGAGAGACTTGTGGCAGAGATGACAGTCACTCTCATTCAAAGCATTTTTCACTATGTAGTGGCTTACATACAACATGGAGGGTAGTTTCCTATTCCTAATCTTCAACTCATGCCACATTAAGTTTCTAGTAGGTACATGATTCCATGGCTTGTGTGTTAGTATTAGTGCTACAACCTGGCTGATTCACTGAGATTGATCCTCCTTGAAAGAATGACTCTAGATTAGTCAGTAATTCACAAATATCATTCATGCAGTTGCCTTTACTGTCATTAGAGAGCAAGCCATTCATCACCGCAGTCTTGAAAGCCTGAATGAATTGCCTGCTGTTAGGGGTGTGGTTTGATCTACTGTTCTGCCCAACGACATTAAAGAAATTTTCCAAAGGGTCCTGATTTAAATTTCTTCCATTGAGATGCCAAAACCCCTTGTCCCTCAACTCTCTCCAAAGTATTGAAAATGCTTTGATGGTAGCTATAGCCAACCATTTTTTGAGGGAGGATTCACTTCCTTTGCTTCTAAAATCTTCCACTACTTAACTTTAAGATATGATTTATTGCCAATTTTGTTATTTTGTCATAAATGGTGGTGGTGTATTAATCCATCTATGTTGTAGTGAGAATGTACATACTTTTCTGAGTATTGTGTACTTTTGACTGTTTATATTTTTAACCGTTAGAGAGAAATTATTTTCTGTTAATTTGGTTTTCCTGTTCATGATTTCGGTCAATTTTGTTAAGTTAAATAGTTTGTCCAGGTCCCTGTTGCATGATAGATTGTAAATTGTATGCACTGGTCTTTTCTTTTGTAAAATACATTTTTAAAAGTTAAATAATTATCTGTTTCCTGACCTGGGCTTGGGCTAATGCATTTCACAAGTGTCTATTCCCTGTTTCCAATTACTTTTTCCTTTAACCCTGTTTATGTTACTGATGTGCCTCAATGTATGTATGCATTAATGTTGTTGTGAATGAAATAATTTTATATGTGTGCCTTTGCTGCTTACTGCTAATTAAGAGCTTTACTTTTGCTTGAACTTGCTTCTCTGATCCTAGTTTGGAGAACAATATTTGGCCTTGATCTTAAACCTGTGTGTGAGGTGTTTTTTTTTTTAGTAATTATGACACCAACTTGGGCTTGATAGGCTTGTTGCCTATTCTGATGTTGGAGAATCACTGCTTCACAAACCCACTCCACTGATTGCCGTGTGCTTGTTTACTGAAGCTGTAAAGTGTTTGAACATTCAAAGCTATGTACCACTTAAACCTATTCTCCTAATGGCATAAATGGCATTTCCATTGTGCGGTCAACCTCTACCTGTGTGTGTGCATCTGTACTGGAGTGTACAAAGTTGCAAGGCCTTCAATGCCTTCATCATCAATCCTGTGGAAGTTTTTCCTGGATTAATAGCCATTTACCCATTTTTGTGTAAATATATTGCCCTAATGGTGTTAAGGACATATTCATTGAGCTTTGGAATACATATTAGTGTGTGAATCAATGTTGGTATTCTCATTTATGAGAGATACCAAAAATTGACATGTTACAGGGCAGTGAATACTGGACAGATCGATATGATGTGCCAATTATTTGTGGGTTTAATGGTTGTTTGCATAATATGTAGTTTGGAGGCATATAGTATTGGTTATGTGTATCAGTGGGCTATTCTGAAGTCTTTTGTGAGGGACTATAGTTTTATTGGATTGTTTGGAAATTTGCATTACACCTTGATACATGAAATGATTGAAAATAAGAAGTGTGGAAAAAAGTGAAAATTCATCATGCCTCTCCATATTTCTGTAAAATGTTTGTCATTACTATTAATGATAATTTAAAAAAATGTATTGTGATGATAAATCTTCCTAGAATTCAGCAATTATGCATTACATACATTTGTCTCACATATGGCTATCATTCATTGTTTGTCATTATGTAATGCTATATTGTCACTGCTATTTGCTGCAATGTTGATGTGTGAGGCTTGTACAGGTTTCAATAATGATAATCAGTTTTGTCCGGTGAATAGTTATTTACAAATCAGTATTTCGTAATAGAGACAACTACCCTGATGAAAATAAAGTTTGCAATTAAGTGTGATAAAAATGTGCAGGAAATCTGACAGTGTGTGACAAAAGTGCAATTTGGAACATGAAAAGTTTGAAGAAAGTGTGCGAAAAGTGGGATTTGGCAAATGTAAGAGGAGTGCGCAGAAAGTATGTGGACATAGTTTTGGCACTCTTTAATTTCACCAGGGTGTAAACGTTTTGGTTATCACGTGTTAACTAGAGGTGGTTCAATTTCGAATTTTAATGTTAAATCAATGATATTTTCAATGAAAAAAGAAGATCCACTACTGTAATTGTAATCTCCATTTGGCAGTTACAGCCAAATAAAAGATTCATGTGCTCATATATCTACCTTTCCTTTGAGTTTACATTCCTATCAATTCATTTTCAGAGTTAGAGCAGCTTCATAAATGGCTGATTACGACGGCGATTGACTGCAAGAAGGTTATGCATAAATATGGAGTGTAAAGTAAAGCATTCTTGGAATAGGAAGTTGTGCAAACCTCATTTACCGCGAGGATTGAGTGACTTTAGTGGATAGCCATTTCATATCTACCCGTGTGCATTGGAAATCAGCTAATTGTGCTTGAAATGTTGCATTAATGATCTAATTTTTCTTTTTTCCTATTCCGGAATGCTTTCCTTCGCGCCGAAGTTTGAAATGTTGAACTGAAGGAATAGATTAATAGTATAGAGAAGAAAGAATTATGAAAAGTACAAGTAGTGACACCTAACGGAGAAAGAACTACCTACGCTCCAATGCTGAAACCTCGACTGTTTCGGGGGGGCATCTACAGGGTTGCTAGTGGTCTCTCACGGTTGAGTTTCACATCTCAGCTGAACATATGCGATCCTTTTACTCATGGAGTCGACGCGCCGTGCTTCTCGCCGAAGATTGAAAAGTTGAATAATACTGAAGGAATGGTAAATTTAGAGAAGAAAGAATTATAAAAAGTACAAGTAGTGACAACGGTGATTTGTTGAACTACCTGCGCTCCAATGCTGAAATTGCCTACTGCTTCGGGGCGTCATGCTAGTGGTCTCTCACGGTTGAGTTTCACATCTCAACCCACATAGGCGAGCCTTTTACTTAAGGAGTTGACGCGCCGTGGTCAGTATTTTCAACATGGCGTCCACAAATAGATTCACATCACAGGTTTAAGTGAATAGTTTACGAAAGAAAAAGGGTTTATGAAGCAAATGACAGGGTAGTATAACTGCGCATATGTACCGTAGCAATATAAGTGAAATAGGTGGTCTAAGGTGAACGGCAAGCAGGTGAAATAAAGTTTCCACAGACTGGACGCTAACGCACAAATAAAAAAATTCGAATTTATTCTTATTTCTCCAAAATCACTTCTCAATCAAGCTCACCTTTACCATCAATTCTCCTAGCGGTTTGATTTTTTTAACTCATGGAAACCTTCAATTCCAAGAAAAAAAATCTCGGGCGCTGATATTTTTAAACGCTGAACATTATACTAGGCCCCTAAATACAAGGTGCAGATATAAAAAAATCAAGACTCCTAAAATATGAGGCTAAATTGACTAACAGATACACATATAAAGTACAAGCTTTCTCCTCATATCAATATGGATAAATTCTCTCAGTACTAAATTAGATAAAATGTATGAGGAAATTTCAGTGCTGATGGAACCCTCACCACTTTTTACAAAACACACAACATGAAAATACATCGGTAAATTTAATTAAAATAATTGGACAGAATGGGCTAGGAGAAACACCAAATTTGAAGGAACATATTTCAACGGGGGTACGGTTTCTTAAATCTCGACTGAGAGTCAGTAATAACAGATATTAAGGAAAACGGTAAAAACTTACCTCAAATCGGTAGCATGGCGGGCGTCATTAATTGGCGTCCCTCATCCAACATGAATTGCGAAGGGAACTTCAGAATAAAATCAACACCCGTCCAACCTCGAGTCGCAGAAACGGCAAAAGTGACGATTGCTTTTAAAACGTTGCACCAGGGAATATATAACCAATATGTTTCGTGAATATTTTTGTACGCTGAAATACGATGTGTTGTCACCAAGATGCACCAACAGAGATCCATATCTGGCAATGACGCAGACCGTTGCACCAACGAGCACCAACGCAAATAGACAAAAATATCGTTTTTCTTTTGTTCGACGCAGCGCGCGCAGCGCCTCTTGACGTCAGGTAGTTATAACCCGCATTTTTTTAAACACCAAGTTGTCCGGGTTTCCAGCATAGGATCTGAATGCCTTAAAACTTTTGAGTCGTCATATAGGTTTTGCCGGGTGTACGTGCTTTAGAAGTGCGGTTGATCCAAGTCTGATTACTGTGTTATAAGTTACGGCTAAAGCCACGATTTTTCAAAAGCATATTACACATTTCCGTGACTAGTCGTCACTAATACCGTAACCGTCACATACCGTCGCCACGGACAGCCTATTACAGGTCAAGGACATCAGCAGAGGAGTAGCCCGAGCTCCAAGTATTACGTTATACATCTAACAGTCATTGCTGAAAATTTGGAAATGCATTCAATGACCCTTAAGTAAGTGTGTTACATTTTTTATCGGTTTGCAACTTTTCGGTTACAACTTCACAAGCATCACGAAATCGTATAGTAACCGCATTTTTTCGATGTATAATGATCTGCTGGCCAATTATGAAAGCATGAGGGCTTGACAATATTATGGGTTTCATGAGTTAGCCTCTAATTACACTGTAACCATCAAAAACCACCGTTCAATTTGCGCCATATAATGTTTCTGTAAAAAGGAAATTGAAGAAATGGAGGAGGACTCTTTCCATTTCATGCGGTGTATAAGTAAACCACCCGTCTACCACATTGGTGCTTTGGGTGAGATCGAGAGTTTCGTTGTCCTCTACTGGCAAAACATCGTAGAGGGATGACTTAATGTTTTCTTTTCACATTCCACCCTCGCTGAACAGAGCCAGGGGGAATGGAGTTTGAAGGGATGTAGATAGGATAGTACTACATTTCATGAAGAATACACAGGACTGCTAAGGACCACGTTTATTGGTGCTAAGTGTACAGTGAAATCAAGAGTAATTGCAGTATGCGGCCAGTGATGCTGTACGTAGTTCACGGCAGAGGTTGGTTACCGACTCTCTCTCGGTCAAAGATACACAGCTCTTGGTTCTGCGATCCCCTGCCCCGGTCGCGCCCTGGCGGCCGCGTTGTTTACTACGAGCAGGAGACGTCAACCAGGTGGCGCCTATGTGGCGAGTTGCAGAACTTCATAGCACCGCCACAGATTTAAAATGGGTGTCAAAAGCTCTGCTACATCTTCGTCGCTCTTTTTTGCTGTGACAGTTATTTGAAAAATTGTCAGAGGGTTAACAGTAACTGTCTTACCATTGATTTTAATGGTACTACTCATACTGGCGATATCGCCGCCGCGCTATGGCGGTGGGGAGGGATCACCACTCTGATCAAGTCCTACGTAAGACGTTTTTGAGGGCGGGGGGGTTGGGATCATCTTACATTGATTTATTAAGGGGAGAGGGTGCAAGGGGGTATTGGTGCAGGGGGTCTGGAATCAATTTACGTATCATTATTGTCCACCTTTGAAACATCGTATCGTTTCCGAATGAAATTTAGCAGTGGCATGGAGCATCCGCTCGTTAATGGCGTATTTACCGTAATCTCACCGCTACACCAATGCTCCTTTTCTGTCGCCTGACTGGCTGGCTACATTACCTCCATCCTCAACCAAAGGTGTCTGTATGCAGCTTCCAGCCAGCGATCGAAATATGCAACGCTTTACATAAGACTGAGAGGGAATCTTTTAAACAATGTATTACGTAGGGGAAAGGGGGGGGGTCAAAATTGGGATAAATCGTCTTACGTTATACTTGAACTTCCCTTTTCGGGACGAGCGCCGATAGGAAGGGGATACCGGATAGGGTTATAGTAGGGATCAGGGGAGCCAGCTGACCCCATATTCCAACCCAGATAGCATGTAAGCTTGCCGCAAGCTTAGATATTGGCTTGCCAAAGCTTGCCGTGGCAAGCTTGCCACGGCAAGCTTAATTCAAGTTTGCATCAAGTCTGCCATGGCAAGCTTGCCGCGGCAATTTTAATTCAAGTTTGCATCAAGTCTGCCATGGCAAGCTTGATTCAAGTCTGCATACCTTGAATATTTTTCTCCCTTAGCGCAACGCCACTATCTACGTTTGAACTCTAACGATGCGTGAGCGCCGGTTCATTCCATTTTTCAGTTCGTTGATATTGGAAATTGTGCACAGGTACGCCATGGCTACATATGTGAAAATCTTATTTGCATCTTCAGAGATGTGCACATTATGCGATCGCATAATTTTTAGAATGCCTTTACGAACGATTAATCGTTCTCCCCTTCTCTCTCAACAAACGCACATTACTCTGGTCCCCTCCGCACACAAACCTTCTGTTATATATTACATGATTTCACTTAAATGCAGTTAAGGTAATTAAAATAATTAATACGTGGTCTGAGCATATTACATTTATCATTCAAACTTGATTTTGAACTAACATTTTTTCATAAATTTCCATTTCCCCCTCCTCCGTATCTCCTTAAGTATCGATGCTAAGAAAAAAGTGTAAAGTACTTTTTTTTGTAGAGAATTTTATGTAAATTGTTTTAGTATGGGTACATATTTTCGCTAGAGGCAGTAGTTTTCAAGTTATTAACGGAAAACTAAAAAATGAACCTTTTTTAAGGAGTGACGCTAACAGCTTTTCAAAGGAGCGAAGCTAATAGCAATTAGCTTCACTCCCACCCATCAGTAGTTTTAGTAATATGTTGTTTAGAACACCTTCCCCTACAACTGTGCCAAAATTGGATTCTACATGAATTATTTCCGCTATTTGGAAACCGCTGGACTATTATGTCGCAACTGCTCATATAAGTAAGTATTTTTTTACATGCAAATTATTTTATTCAATAAATTCCTGCATATTTTCTCTATTGCTGGAAAACTATACAGTAATGAAGAAAAATAAACAATAACAATAAAATGATTGATTTATAATAAATAATAATATACAATCCTAATTTAAGACAAGGACAGCATGCTATCAAGGACAACCTGCTCATTGGTAGATGCGTATGTCAGGATATCATCTGGCACAAGCGAAATTCATCAATGGTCTGGGTGGACTACAAGAAGGCATTTGACACCAATTTGCATGATTTCGCCTACGTACAATTTTTTATTACAATTATAACTTAACGACTTTGTTTCCTTTCAGCTACGCCCTTCTTACCGCAATAAATCCTATCGTTTTGCTAGATACAAAACAACATTCTTAGTAATCCATTTTATTTTAAATATTAAGGTCATGAGTGATAAGCCACAGTCAGTTAAGAAAAAAGGAAAGGCTTAACCCTTGAAGTGAAATTTGATGTTTTGCGACGACTAGATTGCTGGGCAACGACAACACGAAGTCTGCAGGGTGCTATCTCTGGCTGGTTCCACAGTAGGGGCTGTCATCAGAGATGCAGAAAAAATTAAAGAATATTGAAAGACTGCGACTCCCTTAACTTCTGTGAGGATAGGAACAAGGAACAGACCAAAGACTATGGTGGAAATGGAGAGGTTATTAAGTATTTGGATGAAGGACTTAATTCAAAAACGTATGCCCGTGAGTTTGGTGATGATCCAAGCAAAGGCAAAAAGTCTATTCGCAAATTTGGTTAAATATCTCCCAGGAAGTTCCATTAGTTCTACTGTCGAAACATTCGCTGCAAGTTGAGGATGGTTTGAACGCTTTAGAGCACGATATAACTTGGACAACATACCTATTCGTGGCAAGTCGGCCAGTGCAGATGATAGGGCACCAGCGGCTTATATCGATGAAATTGATGCTATTATAGAAATGAATGGATACTCACCTCACCAAATTTTTAATGCCGATGAGACTGGGTTATTCTGGAAAAGAATGCCAGCCAGGACGTATATTTCTAAGCAGGAGAAACTAATGCCTGGATTCAAAGTTTCGAAGGATGGGTTGACGTTATTGTTCGGTGGAAACGCTGCCGGAGACTTTAAGTTGAAGCCAATGATTTTATACCATTCCGAAAACCAGAGGGCTGTGAAAGGCTATGGCAAGTAAAATCTACCTGTCCTTTGGACATCTAATAAAAAAGCTTGGGTAACAATTCCCGTGTTTGAGCAGAGGTTTACGTCTAACTTCTGTCCGGCAGTAAAAAAGTACTGTATTCAGAAAATTTAGATTTAAAAATTTTATTGATACTAGATAATGCTCCGGGCCATCCAAGAACCCTTTGCAATTAAGTCCGGAAGTCAATGTCGTTTTTTTACCACCAAACACAATTGCTATTCTGCAGCCCATGGAAGGCGTTATTTCAACGTTTAAAGCATATTATCTAAGGGAAACGTTTGCTCAAGCTGTGAAGGCTACAGAGGGTGAGAATGGCATGGACTTAAAAGAATTCTGGAGAAGCTGCAATATCCGCCATGCAATTTAAAACATTGCTAAATCATGGGATGAAATCGGCCAAAAAACTATGAACATGGTGTAGAAAAACCTTTGGAGTGATTGTGTGCCCGATTTTCAAGGTTTTGACTTATCACACGAAGCCGTTGATGAAACAGTTAACCTCGCACGAAAAGTAGGTTTAGAAGAAATCGAGCAACGTGATATTCATGAGTTGATTGAAGCACAAAGGGAAGAACTCACGGAAATGCAACAATATGAGGAAATAGAGGAAATTAGTCATGGTCACAATGACACTAAAATGAATTCACAAGGTTTAACGTCATCTGATATTACTGAAATATTAAAACACATCGATAGTGCTTGTGCTTTCATGGTAGGAAAAGATCCTGATGAGGAAAGAAATTCAAAGGTTGTGAGAGGGATAAACTGCCCACACAGCACAATGACATCCTCCGGACATCCCTAGTATATCCTACCGGGATATTGTGACGTCCGTGGGATATACTGAATTTCTCACTGACCAAAATGGGATATCCCACGGATATCGGAATGTCCTATAAATTTGACGTCCTGGAGACATCCCCACAGGACCTCCCTGGGACATCCCATGACTTCCCATGTACGTCATAGGGATATCCAAATATCAACTCACAGTACATAGACATCCTATAGACATCCCAGGTATACCCAAGATGAAAAAAAAATTGCTTTCCACACCCTTTCCAATTGCTTTCCGTAGGTTGCTTTCCGATTGCCTGCCAATGGTGCAAAAAGAAAGCAATTGGAAAGCATTCGGAAAGCAAATTATACTTTCCGTTTGCTTTCCGAACATTCCGAACATGTTGCGTTGAGAACGACGTATATATTTAGTCACTTCCGCGGATAAATGTGACTTCGAGAACTATAATCATTAAATCATAATTCCGTGATAGTTTGAGGAAATACCAAAAATTCTTGATAAAAGTTATTTGCAATTAATTAATGCCAGATAACTGTTATTCTATGTTGCCACATAGTATGAATATAAATGCAATACTACTGCGAATAAACAAGATATTTCCAATTTCCGCATGTTAGCTTCAGCGTCGTAGCTAGGGGCTGGCCAGGCGGGCGGCTGCTAGGAGCGCAACCCTCAGAGGGCGCACTCAGCAGACCCACAGCCTGCAGGCCATAAATCGAGGTAATATTACCTCGATTTATGAGGTATCATCCATAGTAACAGTCGTTTCTGGGCAGCTTGATTCTTCTTGAATCTCCTTGTCGGAAAGCGGAATCGGAGAGCAACGCTTCCGTACGTTTCGTGTACGCTACTTCAACAGTCAAAGAAGCGTACACCAAACGTTGATTTGCTTCCTTAAGCGAATCACCGCTACGTGTACCCTTCGTGACCGGTCGAGGAAACAGAACATTTTCGCCAGGGAAACGGAAAGCAATCGCATGGTAATATAATCACATTTATTCTCTGAAATAATTCTAAGTCCATGGGAAAGGAATCGGAAAGCAATCGGATGGCAACTAGCCACAATGCAAGCCAACCGGAAAGCATCGGAAGCCAATTGGAAAGCAAAGTTGCTTTCCGTTTCCTTTCCTTTTGCCTGCGGAAAGGAAACGGAAAGCAAAAATTTTCATCTGGGACCCTACCGGGATATTGTGACATCTATGGGATATACTGAATAACCCACTCACCAAAATGGAACATCTCAAGATATCTAAATCCAATGAAGGAAGGACGAAAAAAGTTGAACAGATCCAAAGAGAAATTCCAAGCAGGCAGGTGGTCAACAAATCTAGAACAATCAGCACACAATTCTTCGCGTCAGCTTCTAAGGCGTCCAAAAAAGAAGTGATGGAGTCAGCTCTCCGTCCTGGGTTCCGTTCCAGTCTCTCAGTTGGGAAGAGGGAACGTGGAAAACACCTTTCCGTTCCCTAATTATCTTGGCGCTGAGAAGCTGTGCATTTAAAATTCATTCGCCAAGGATCAAGTCCAAACAACTAGAATTCCAAGTGATCAATGAAAAAATACTCCACTACTTAGCAACTATTTCCTTACCATTTAGCTCAGTCACTTTAAATGTGTAATCGTGGAGTCGTCAGTTGCAGAATAATCTGGGATAGAATTCTAATGACAAATTAAAAAAGCGTCATGTTTCATTAAAAAAACTTTACAGTCACTCGCCTCTGATATGATTTAATCCCAAAAGAGTAAATATTTATTGATTAATTGGTTTAAAGAGTTCATATAACCAGTGGGAATGGAATGTCCCAGAGACGGACCCGCGACGTCCGCAGGACACAAGTACAAAATATAATTTTTCAGTAAAAATCATTAAATTCCTTCATTCCTGGTATCACTCTTCAATAAAATGGGTAGAAAACCCATTAACTCTGGAAACTATCGTAAGGATGTAAAATCCCGGTGGGATACCTCAGCGACGTCCCAGGGATATCTCGGACGTCATCAGGACATACGAGACCAAATTAGGATATCCTGATGACGTCCTGTGCTGTGTGGGTGTGCTGTGAATTGCTATAGAGAAATGCTTCAAGAAAATAATAAAACCAAAAACAGCTCACTTTGGATACATTTTTCGGCAAACCTTCAGCGGTTAACCTTTCTTAAACAAAAGAGAGTTCTCAGAGAACGGATGAGGATGATTAACACCTTAGCTTCAGAGTTTAGCTCATTATTTTGTATGTTTTAATTGTTTTGCAGCATATTGTGATTCCATTCATATGAAGTAAAGAGTATTTTCTTTCTTTAAAACAAAATGTTAGTTCAGTTTCGAATATTATTTTGAATCGAAGTTTCTATCGAATCGAAGTGCGATATCGATATGTACGATTTCCGTTCAGGGTTATTTTCGTATGCTTTCTAGTAACCTTTCCTTATTTAATTTCTCTTTCATATCAACCAATATTATTATCCTTTTAGAACTACAGATTATATTTATAATGTGCCACTTTTCTAGCGAAGAGTTTTAAAAATATGTAGCGCTCTAATGTGCCATGTTTTCTGTTATCTCGTGCAATACAAGAATTTCAAAAGATTGTTACTAAATTTGATTTATTATTGTTTTTTTGTTGAATTAAAAAAAAATCCGTAAAGTACCTGCGCTACATCATTCAAATATATAGAGTAAGGAAAACGCGCGCTGTTATCTTATAATAGCACTCGTTCAGTTTCAATTATCCTTCAATAAAACTTGGGAACAAATTATTATTCCTATAATAAATAGCAATTATTAGCATGAGAATTAGATTAGCATAGAAAAAAGCATTAGTCCTTATGGAGTTTTACTCTTCGAATAGCGCTATTTCAATTAGAGCTGGAACTTCTTGGAACGAATTAAAAGCGCTAATCGAAGAGAGTGTGTATACATTTATATACTCATTAATTCGAAAACCAGATGCTCAAAGGCGCGAATAAATTCATACAATCATAGGAAATGGAAAGGGATAGGAAGACATAAAAGGACGAACACAGGGTTTGGTGGGGAATATGAAAATGTGTCGAATTTCAATACTCATTGAGTGAACTGCTGTTCGGACGTTAAAAAGGTGCTCCACAGTTTTTTGACGCAAGAGAAGAAAGCGAGTCATTCTTGAATCTAATACGGCCATGGTTCAGCTGATTTGTAAGTACAATCAGTTTTATTTTAGAGAGTATACGATATTAAGATAACTGATATTATCATAAGAACTGAGAAATACATAAGTTTTCTTCAAAGTTTCATAATTATGTTTAATAGTACTGAAGGAAATTCAATGAAAATATTAATAATTTGTTAATTTTTATGTAAAATCTCACCAGCGTCTATTTGGCTCCTGACATCATGTCTCCCGATTTGATTTCACAGGCTGCACCAAACAACAAGCGGAGACAGAGCCCGTGGAGAGATCAAACACAACCTCCAGTAAGTGGTATATCCATGTAAGAACAAGAAGGTGCCATGGGCAAGAGGAGGATTCTGACATTTCCTTCGGGGAGGTGTCTGAATATCCCGAGGAGGAATCTCCTGTGGATACCTCTGTTACCCCCTCGGACGTCTCTGAACCCTCAGAGGATATAACGGAAGTGGAGGAGGAATATACATCGTCCGAGGAGGAATTGGAATCCCTCGAGGAGGAATCCCTGGGGATACCGACATCTCCTTGGAGAAACAGAAGGACCCACGGTAGACAGAGGTCACATCGCCGAAACAGCGCCGCCACCCATGGAACCTCGACCCCCAGGAGGACCACGGTTCGCCGCAGGACCCGGAGACACCGGAGAACCCGGGACAACCCGAGATATGCTGCCCCAAGGGGGGAAACACATCAGGGGATATCGGCCCTCTAGCCATTGGATCCCCTCCGGCCTCCTCCTAGAAGACATCCTAGAGGAGCCGGAGGAGGATGACGTGGATCAGGAGTCATAATCTCCAAGTTCTTTCCGTTGTCTCATTTTTTTATTTCTTTTAACATAAATGTATTTTATTTGTCCACAGAGTTTGCGATAGTGTCACCACCATTTGAGTGTGATTATGTACATTGTTTGTCTTATTAAAATGTCGTACAGAAATACACGAGTGAGTGTTATTATTTAATGTACCCTACAGAGGTTATGGGCCCAGAATATTTTTCTAGAAGTTAAAGCTGTATTCCCGCCTCGCTGCCTAATGACCTGGAACTCCCTTGCTCTCTCCAATGAATGTCACTTGCCCTCTCCTTTGAAAATAAAAAAGTAAATTTCCATTTTAAAGACTATGAATGTCACTATTACCCGATGGCATGCTTGGATAAAGGATAGCCTGACCTAGGCCAACTGTTCAGTTCAGTGGCAGTGGAGCACTCACGCAGCAAGAGAGAAGCAGTTCTATTTCAATGGAGTAGCAAGGGAGTGTAGCAGTGGAGTTTCAGTAGACTGCAATTTTTCTAGTTGAGGCCAAGGCAGTGCAGTCCAGTTGTAAGGTAGTTTGAAGCCAGTTTTCACCTGTTCAGTGGAGTTCCAGTTCAGAATCAGATCAAGGGAGAAATGTTTACTTGAGATTGTACGAGAGAGACTACTTCCACTCATGGAACAAATATTGAAAATATAATACATCCATTACATATTCAAATTGCAAATGGTGAGAAACCTGTAGCAGCGAAATGAGACAGATTACGTACTGTAACAAATGAGGGTTTACACTCAATTTGATGGCATTAGTGGTACAAAACCTGTCTCGAAATATTCTCTCGGTGACGAAAATCAATAATACAAAAAAATTGTTGTTTTTCAAAGGGACGAAGCAATGATATATGATCAAAAGGGGTTTAAAATGAAATGCAGACAGATAGAAAACATGAATGTGGCTAACTTCCCTCAGTAAGAAGAGGAAAACTTTGCGTTCTTGGACAAAGTAGAAGACTTATGGCACAAAAGTCATGGTCATTATAATAGAAAGGGTCTTAAAATGATGAGCCTGCCATATAGTAAGGAAGTCCATGTATGAGAGGTAAAAGCAACTAGACTACCATTTAAGCCAGTGCAACACCCAAAGATCACGCTGAACTGGTGAACTCCTACACAGTGATATAGGAGGACCTGTGAATCCACCAACTGTTAATGGTGAGAGATACTACCAGACCATTACAGATGACTTTTCTCATTTTTTGTAGTGTTTCTTCTGAAATTCAAAATCAGAAGCTACCCAAAATTTAATGAACTTTATAAGACAGCTAGAGACTGAACAAAGCTAATGTGAGAGCAAAAAAAGACGTGACAATGGAGGCGAGTATTTTTCATATGAATGGAGATATTTTTGTAAAGAAAATGGAATTAAGTTACAATACACTATACATCACTCTGCTCAAATGAATGGCGTTGTAGAAAGGTTAAACAGTTCACTCCAAGACAATGTTAGAAACATTCTAGCAGAAACAAACCTTTCAAAAACACTATGTGGAGACGCAGTCGGGTGTGTTGCATATCAACTTTTGGTGAAGGGTTATCGGCACTTCAATAATCACTGCGTTTAAGTAATTAACAATAGTTTATTAATCGAGTAACAAGTTTACACCCGTGAAGCTGTAGTTCATAATGGCGGCGTTAGTTCGATCTCGTCGAGACGGTGGCTGGCGGGTGACTGCCTCCGGCTCGGCTCTGGTGCGCCGTGTACCAGAAATGATAAATGCAGGCAAATTAAGTAGGGCGTCAAGGTCAATGATTTCGCAGAAATAGATTGGCCGAGAGTATAGTAGATAGGTTTATAATATTGCATATAAGGTGCCCCTTCGAAGGCGATATATTACCGTATTAACTCTGTGAGTTTGAACTACTTGTCTGAGTTCTATTACGTTGCTTAAAGCCTTTAATTAAGTGGCCTGTGTCCTCGTAAGGTTAGAATTTGCATCGATGAGCTGTATAAAAGATTGAACTATTTTTTCGTGCCCTTCTTCCACAATCCATAGCAATCATCAAATTGAAGTGAGAATTTTCTTAGCGAAATGAGAATTCAGCAGTTACCATGAAAACCCCCAAAATCAGTGGCTTCCAGGAATATTTACCAAGAAAAACAGGTCTTAATTGTACTTAAAGGTAGATTCTCTCATTTTCTGCCGAAATTTATGTATATATATTAAGTTTTCCGAGGCGACAACTGAAAATGTCGAAATATTTGTAATTCTACTCTTATACTAGGTTAGCTGGAAATCTTCCAAACAGGCGTGACTGACAGCCCGATCGCAGAACCACTTTAAGCGTTACATACAGATATACCTAGGTAATTATGTACTTATATAGATTAACACAATCAAGATACAAAAAGGAGTTTCGCTGGATATCCAGCCGGTGTCACTGAGTATACTAAAGAGAGTTGCCTAGTAGGTTACTCCGCGCGCATCTACCATGCTCTCATGCTCTTACCTTAGGCGCAAATAATATGCCATCATTGCTGTGCGTTCAGTGACTTTTAATGAATTTTAAGTTTGAATGTGGCACATAAAGTAGAATTGTGTAAATTGTTCATTTCGGCCTAAATGAAAGCAATGATCCATGGACTAGAAAAGGACATGAATCTGATATAAAGAGACTGTTTAAAAAACTTCAAACTCGATCATTTTAAAGCTGACGCATACCTTTAATATTCATATTTAGATAAAATAAGGTAAATATGAAGGAGATATTATCAAAATATACCATCAGGTCATACTAAAGCACATAGCCGAATACATATCGTAGCTTACTTCTGTTTTTCCGTTAATTCCTTCGCTAAACATGAATTGGAGTCCATATAGCGTTTGGATTAGACCAGAAAATATCAAAATCAGACTAAATTCTCATGTAGGATATAACTTCCGAGTTTTCCTCTCTCTTAAAAAGGCAAAGGCTGTTCGACGCTAATAAAGTATCATCTGGCCGGGTTAGAAGTGAATATAGATATGGTGGATAGCACAAAGAGTTATTACATTCATTGTCGTATTTGAGAGCGACATCATCGATTGCATGATGTGCATGAGCGACTAGTGCCTGTATATACTACTCTATTACACCTGCGCCCTCAGGTACGCCAGTAAATAGTATACTTGATTTACGATGAATGTGTCGTGAATATTTCTTTTGATATTCATACTTGTCAATAGGTCTACTCTCAGAATGGTTTGCGGACGGATAACTCTTTTACAGGTAGGTCTTTCCACTCAGTCGGAAATCTTGAGAGTTGTTATTACTTCTATTTGATTTAGGGAATATAAATAGAATAGGAATAGGCCGAGTAGAGTTTTCGAGGTCAATAGCTCCTCGTACAAGAATCACTATCAGGTATCGTAGGTGCATTCAGTCTGTGATATTTAGTGCTTTTTTCATTTCACGTTACGTCGATAACGGCGAGGGATGACCTAACGACTTCTTTTAAGAAAGTACGGTCATTCTTTTCCTCAAGCTTTTCCACCTAGCGAGGGACGTGAAACCGAGTCACGTGAGTAGTTCATCGTAATTGACTCAGAACCACATTGTAAGGTTCATTACTTGACGTTCAAGACAAACTTTTTCCCTTAAAATTGAGTAGTTTTTAGCTACTGCCATTCCTCAGTGCTGCACCGTCGGTTGCTCAACGCGAACAGAAAAATAAATAGAATAGCTACTTCTTTCTGCCAAGTAGTACAGGAAACGAAGGGAGAAGAAAATAATTGTTCTTGTCCTCTATAGATAATGAGTTGCCTCTAGTAATTTATGTCCTATAGTTTACTCACAGCTAATATTTTCATAGGGGTTGCAATATACATGATCCTTTTTCTCTTCAATTACTCATTTATGATGTTTTGTTTTCTTAATCCCGTGCTATAGGTTGACCTCCGTAAATTATTCATTACCTGTCCTTCCTCAAACCTCAACAGTTACGAAAGGTACAATCGTCTACGGATTTCGGAGATTATTTTTCAAAAATAATTGCCAAAACGTGAGGGTTCACCGTTTATTCTGTTAAATGGGGAAGCTGTGGAGATAATAATCACACCGCGCATGAATTTCAACGAAGAGGATTGGTACTCATTACACAGCGCCTGGATAAGAGTTCCAGTAAACCTCAAGTGATACCAGAATGAAGTGATAATGGAAGATAACAACAAATCCTTTTCATCAATGGTCGTTTAATTCTATTTGTAAGATTGGTTGACTGCAGCCTTCCATATAAAAATGCTCCCTTTACACCAAGGAAATTCTTCTTGTAGTATAACTTTCCTCTTTGTTTTGCCAATTTTTTATATTTTTATAACTTAGTTTTATTTAGAAATAAACTTTCATTGGATCGGAGGCCACGTACGCCAGTAATCTGATTAGCAAATGGCAGTAACGGTGACATTATGGATGGGTTGACAATGTAGCGGAGAGCGAATGTAGTTCGACGAATATTGTCTTGCTGGAGCTTGTTTTTCAAAACAACTGCGTTAGTCTATTTTCATGCCAACAGTTCTCCTTCATTAAAGGAGACTCGTGTGGTCAGTGGTCAGTCGAATTGAAGGAGGACACCTCCCGTAGAGCGGAGGAAAAACTGCTGTTGTCATGAAAACTGACCTACTTAGCTGTTCTGGACAAAACTAGCTACGGCATGTTTACCATCAACTGCGGAAGCCTTCGCTCAAAATATTGTCTTGTTCGGCACCAGCGTGAGTTCGAAATTAAAATTCAAGCATAATTCTAGGATTTCAATGATAATTTTTTGTAAAATTTCCAGGTTATATTATCGAGGTTTATATAAGAGCAAAAGAGATATTTTTCACGTTTTACGATTAACTTGCATTTTTCCCAACCCAACACAACCTAATAAAAATATGCATATTAAATAAATATAAATAGCAATAAAAAAATAAGTGGAAAAAAAGTAATAAAATACAATGTTTTATTGACAATAAATTACAAAATGGAATTTCGAGAAGACTAAACCAGAATTAAGCTTGTTCATACAATTATTGTACGAAAAAACCGAAGTTTATATTTTTGACTCACTATAGTCACAAATACGTTGTGACTGGTAAGGACAAGAAAAACAAAAATAAATATTATTCAAATAGGACATTATCTCCCGATCCTGCAAACCGCCTAATAATTAAAAAAAGGTGAATATTTCCATTATTTTCAGAATAAAATAATGGCGTATACGAATATGTTTAAATGATATCGTGAAACAGATTTGAAAATTTAACTGTTTAGTTATATGAAAAAATATTTCTGCGTTTAGATAATCTCTTCCAAACACGCAGCAAGCAAGGAGACGGGCTAGCACTTATGCTTTTTAACCTGGCCCTAGAACATGCAATGAGAAAGACTGAGATAGAAATCGGAGAAAATTCTATTTTGCGTGATTTTGAAAAACTAATAAAATAATCACCCGTGGTCAGTTTGTGGTCCTGTATTCGTTCATCCAAGAGACCTTCTGCCAAACATTCATCCAACACACGAGGCTGTGCTTCGATGCTGCTTTGAAGAGAGGTTTGTGTTATCAGGTAAGATCAATAACATTAAAGAATGTTTCACATCTGTCAGCAATGCAGTGGCACAGAAAGTAAAATGTATTAAAGAGAAGCCGTTAATCCCTACAGTTTTTTATTGTAGGATCATTCAGCTGATTAATTCCTACTATGATAAGTATTGTAAAATAATAAAATGGTACATTGGAGCCATGGAAAAACTAATCTTTATAAAAACGGTCTAAGAATTAAAACAAAGAAACTCAACTGTTTGATATCTCAGCCTGCAAGTGTGTAATGAATTTGTTTTGCTCCTGTAATAAAATACTTCATATCTGTGTAATTTGACGATTCAGATTAATTGTACGCGTCAAAAACCAAAACAATTCCAGTCACTGATCACAGACTTAACTATCACCAGAGTAAGTATAAAATGGAAAATAACGGTACTATAAATAAAAAGGAAACAAAAAAACTGAGCACTAGACTTGAACGACAAAACTACACATTGAAAAGGCAGCCTATAAAACTTGTGAAAGATGAAATAAAAGGGCCTGAGCATTTAGATAAAATACAGCAGAGTTTTACAGCCAATGTAGAATCAATACATGCATAGCAGATTGAAGAACAAGAAATTGCCATGGCTGATGAGGGAGAATTTACAAGCTGCATCTTTACATTGCGATCGCTACGGGATATCTGACTGTGCAGCTGCTGCTATAGCATAGAGTATGCTTGAAGACATTGGTCTAATAAATGATACAGAAGCATCTCAAGTCATTGACTGACACAACATTAGAAGGGAAAAATGCCGCACTAGAAAATATTTACAGCAAATTCTACTTATTCAGGTGAACTACATGGAATATTTTTTTACAGAAGAAAGGACGATATCCTAGTTATACATAGGATTGAATCTAAAAAACATCTTCGAATAATTGAAGAGGAACACTATTCTACGATAAAAGAAGCAGGATCAGTTTATTTAGGCCAAAACTCCGGATATGCAAAGGACATTGTAGCTTTCATAGTATAACGTTTCAATGATCAAGAGTTTCCACCAGAATACATAAATTTGGTTGGATGTGATGGTAAAAATTCTGGATGGAAAAATGGTGCTAGTAGACAGCATGAAGAGTATCTCGGATACCACTGCAGTGGGCTGTTTGTTTACTGCATTTTATTGTATTACTTTCCGCCATCCTTTTCAACATTCCGATGGCGAAAAAACTGGCCTAAGATATTTTAATGGACCAATTGTGAAGAATCACATTGGTTGTGAAAGTCTCTCAATGATAAAGTTTTAATTATTTTATTGTAAAATTCCAGAAGTGGACAGACAACATTTCCGCAACGACCAAAGATATCTATTTGATATAAATCAAGAAATTAAAAGTGACCACTTTCCAAACGAACTATCTAAGCGTGATACCGACACAATTTCACATTGGCCAGACGATGCTCACTTGTGCAAATAGAGTCCTTGGAATTTACGTGAGAGTGGAAAACTCCTCGGATGCCTTAAAAGCAACAATTACATTTGATTTAAAATCTTACATGCCGGGTTGGTTTGAAATAAACTGAATTAAGTACATTACCGACGGTACTATTCATCTGTACAGAGAAATAGAAACATCTCCATACTTGTCTGACGACCTGGAGAATGTGGTTTTCCCTACAATTCAACGAAACTCGTTCTTTGTTCACTCGAAAAACCTAATGGTGGCAATGGTCTTTGATAAGAGGAGGCACATAAAAGAGCTAGGGCTAAGAAAAGTGTTAAAAGCCAGGCAGACTGTTTCAAAAGGTAAAAACATCAGAAAATTTATCACTCCAACTTTTAACTTCGATGAGACAGACTATACAGAAATAATTGATTGGAATGCAACAAAATTATCAAATCCAACTCTTCTCCGAAGTATAACCAATGACGAAATAAATTCCTTCATTCAATCAGGTGATATCTCAGACTGGGTAATATCTCAATTACATGTAAATATTTACCAAATTTAAAAATTTACCAAGATTTTGTCATCAAAATTAAACAAGCATGCAAAATTTCACTTAAAGTATTGAACAACGGGAAGAGGTTCAAAAATTGGGTAGGTAATGTATATATTCGATTAAACTCACGAAGTGACATAAAAAATTGACTTCATATTAATTGAGCAACGGTTCTTTAAAATTTAAATTATTAGTATTTCTTCTCAATATATGTCATAAAATGATGGTTGCAATGAAATGAAACATCGCTCATTGTGAGTAGACAATGTAATGCGGGTCGCGTAATTATAGGATAAAGAAATATAAAATTGAAAACATTTTATTTTAGCAGATTAACTTAATAATTAGTAAATATGATGATTAATTCATTTACTGTCATCGAGAATAAACACGTGTGCAAAATTTGGGAAAGATTGAACAAACAAAAGGCGTTCAAACATTGGGTAATAAATATGCGATTAAACTCACGAAGTGAATTCATATAAGACCAGTAATAAGTATTTTTTCGCCTTGAAATGATAATTTAAAAAAGTCCCTGATTTAAAAAGAAACTCCCGCGTAATTCACGTTAATTCCAAGGTTTGGAAAATTCCCGAATAATTCCAGGTCTTCTTCTGATGATGTATTTTACAAATAGCGTTACCCTTGGATAGCAAATGATTCTAAACGGAAAAAATAAAAAAATAATAAATCCTGAAGAACAACACCATTGTTTTAAAAATAAAAAGATGAGCTCCTTTATTCTTTATGCCCGAAAGTAATCCTACATACTTGTAGACATAATTTATCTCAACATACAAGTCAATGCCTTCGAATGACAGCAATGGTCAGACACCCGTAAGGACTTTTGATAATCGTTGCTAGAGAAACGTTAATTTTGAGCATCAAGCTAACTTCATTCTCCAGCGAGATACAAATAGCAGTGAGTATTGAACATAGAGAGAACTTTGACAGCATATATAGAGAGATTAAAGATTAAGCGAAGGACAATGGGTGCACTATGTGAGTATTGTGTTCTTCATTATCATCTACATAAGCTTACTTTTTAGAAAAAATAATTTTATCCAGCGTTCGCGGATAACCCGTGTGCTCGATTATATCACATGAATGCTAATTTTTACGGTGACGATAAATGCCCATGAAATAGAATCTAAAATAAGTACATTACTGTACTCGGAATAGAATCCCTTAGTAATCTCTTGCCGATAGACAACTCTGGTGCAAAACTACCTATTACTACTGAACAATTAAGTAGGATTGAATGGAACTATATTCTGTAACGTTGGCCAAATGTCTTTGTTTCCGGTTTCAGCCCATTTCTATTGGTGGATATAAGTAATTTTAGTAACATTGAGGGCCAAGAGAATGAACTTGGGGCATTTGTGGAATTGAGAAATGCTTTAAGGGTTAAAAATTTGCTTCAGACAATAGAAGTAATAAAACTACAGATTAAGAAATACAGTATTTGGGGTGTATTGGATATAATGTCATCCTTGATTACCTAAATGGCTTGAAACTTGTTAATTCAAAATATTTGTAATTTCGTCGGTTTTATTCCACCTAGAACATGAATAATATGTTTCCAGCATAATGAACCCATGGTGAGAATAATTTATTTGCTTAACCGCTAATGTATTACTTCAACTTGAATAAATGTAAGCTTACAAAAAAATCATTTGAGGTTCAACTGCTAATCCCACTCCAATTCATCCAATAGCTACGTGTGGGAATTGTTTAGGAGGAAATGTGATATTTTAAGAATAAGTAGATTCACTTTCATTATACTTGGTCATAAATACATTAATCCCGCAATTATATCATGAAAGTTACTTTCACAGGGTTAGGATTAGTTCCACACTTCACACTTGATATCTTTGCCATAAATATCATTCATGACGTAGCCAACGACTAATTTGATTCTATTACGTTTCAGTGTCATGCGTCCGAGAAAACAAAAGGAAAAAAATAAAAAATAAGGGGAAGACGATTGAAGAAGAAAAAGGAGAGGACTGTTGCCCCACACCCTCCTCCAACCCCCTTCCACCACCTCCCTCTTCCAGCCCCTTGTCTACCCCTACCCTTTGCAGCTCCTTCCCTACCTCTTCCTCCTCCCCTACTCCCCTTCCTTCCCCTACTCCTCCTCCCTTAATTCCCCCCTCATCATCTCCTGCCCCTTCCCCTATTTCTCATCCCCCTTCCCCCATTTCTGCACCCCAAGACTACGAAATGTTATACTTCCGGCGGGAACAGGGGATTTTCCAATTTTACCTAATTTTCAGCAGAGCTGACAAAGGAAACTGCACCGTCATCATGGAGGAAGACGATTACTTCAGTAAGTGCCATAGTTTCCTATCCACCAACGAATTTGAAATACTCCGAAAAGACCCCACCCCCATGTACCAAAAAAGGGTCAAAGAAGCCATCTCTGCTTGCACGCATCTTTTTAATAATAGGGAAAAGTTTTTCTTAACAACCATGAATCCATCACCCCCCAGGCTGTATGGCTTGCCAAAACTTCATAAAGAAGATGTCCCCATCAGACCAGTTGTGTCAAGTGTCAACGCACCAGTGCAAAAACTAGCCTATAAACTAAATGTGATATATCGTCAGCTCTCAGGTTTCAACCCAAAATTTACTATAACCAACTCAATCTCCCTATCCGAACGCCTTCTGCCCATTACTTTGCCCCCCAACGCAAAACTGGTGTCTTTCGATGTGTGTAATCTTTTCACCTCCATTCCGGTCCAAGAAGCATTGGGGTATGCTGTTAACATCCTAACCAACGCTAATGTCAACCAACATCTCATCAACGAACTATGTTCACTCCTAAAGATTTGTGTTGATCAAAACTACTTTCTATTCCGTGGGATCTTTTATAAACAAAAGGATGGATTGGCTATGGGATCACCCCTATTCCCACTCCTCGATGAAATATTTATGGATGCGTTAGAGCACAAGATTCTCAGTGATCAAAAATTTTCTAAAAATGTACTCTACTGGTTTAGATATGTAGACGATGTTCTGTGTTGTTGGACTGGAAGTGAAAGACAATTGCAACAATTTTTCCAAATCATAAACTCCTTCCATCAATCAATAGAATTTACTATGGAACTCGGTGTGAATAGCAAAAATAATTTCCTGGATCTCACAATTGAGATCAGTGAGAATAAACACAAATTCTCAATTTTCCGAAAACCTACCTACACGGATCAAGTTATTCCTTCCGATTCATGCCATCCCATAACCCATAAACTAGCCAGTCTTAATTGTATGATCCATAGGCTAATCAGCATCCACCTTTCAAAACAAAACTTTGAACGTGAACTTACTATAATTAAATACATAGCCCAGAAGAATGGTTATATAACTGGAACAATTGAGACATTACTCCGGAAAAAGCTGAAAAAACAGGCCGAAAAATTAAACACGTCCCTCTTACCAGGCCCCAGTGCAACGGAGAAAAAGTGGTGCAAAATTCCCTTCCACAACCAAACATCTTACAGAATAGCCAACAAGTTCCCGAAAGACAAGTTCAAAGTGTCATTCTACACCCCCACAAACCTACACAAAGTCCTCTGTGCTAATAAAGACCCCATAGAAGATTCCAAAAAGTGTGGTGTTTATGAAGTCAAGTGCGATTGTGGAGCCACATACATTGGGCAGACAGGGAGGAATTTTTCCACCCGCATCAGTGAACATAAAAAGTGCTATGTTTCCGGAAACGAAACTTCGATTTTCGCGAAGCATCTTATGGATGCGAAACACTCTAGTGATTTTAATTTCAACGTGCTCCACACTTTGGATAAAGGAAAGAAATTGGACGCCATGGAGCAGGTTGAAATTATCCAAAGAAGGAACTGGAAGCAGAATCTTGTTAACGATGTTCAATTCCTTTCGTACCCCTCCCCTCTCCTCTCCATCACCTTCCCACGAAGTGCACACTCGTTAGGACTGCCGCAACCATAGTCACTGAAACTCCCCCCCCCCCCTCCTCCACGACCGATTCCCTTGTGTTTCTCATTCCTAAAATCACATAATTGCTCTCTGCATGAACTTCCCTTCCTCTTGTCCACCCCCTCATCAACCATTGAGTAAGACCCATCCTATTAGCCTACTCAGCGTTTGCTACGTGACAGACTTTACCGCGCGACCATTTCCTGTCTCAACGAGTACCTGGGGTCGTCATCTTCGGACCGAACACTCTCCCTTTCCCTTCCCCATCCCCCCTATCACCTCCAAGCCCATGCCCTCTGGCTACCTTTGGCAAATACAACTGGAACCCCAAGGAGCTAATCCTCCTTAACCCGAAGTCTCCGTCACTCCGATGGAGGCCAACGCCCGGTCCTTCCACCCCCTCCACTCTGGACTTCACGTGGACTTCTGAGGATTCATAATGACTGGGGCCTCACCCAGACCGCCAGCTTGCGAGGTTCCACCCTTCCATTTTTAAAAGCACAGCGGACATCAACAGGACTCTTGGGTGGATGTCCTGTGTCGCTTAACGACCTGTGACTTCCCCAGATCACTACCATGCGGGTTTTACCCTTTAACAAATTCCCCAACCCCCTCTCATCCCTTTCCTCCCCTCATGCAATTTGTTATATATACGGATGTAAAAGATATGATTTCACCTGATGATGGTGTTGTACACTGAAACCGGTCGTTTCTTAAATATATTCTTGTGGAAAATTGCCAGTCATTTTCATTTATGATGTTATTCCATAAAATTAAGCCTGAAACTACAACTTTTATTAAATGTAGGAAAATATTAGAATTTGGTGGTGGTATTTGTAGTAGTCTCTTTTCGATATTTTGTTTCGCGTACTCTGTTTATAAAATTTTTTGATAGTGATAGACCTAATATCTAGAGTTTCATGCTGATAATTATGTTTTATTACACCCCTCTAAAAAGTGCTGAAGTACGCAATGAGGCGATAAATTTGGAGATCCCTGGAGAATGTAATTCCGATTTTTTTGATTTTATAAATAATCATGCATCAGTAGTCCTAAGTTTAAAGCTCCATATCCAGGATAGAGTACGTATGTACTACATTTGCATTGTCCTCAACATGGCACCGAGATATACACATCAATGTTCCACCACTTTCAGAATTCAAACCCGGGCCCTCGTGGTGGTAAGCCAGAGAGAAGAATATGCGAGTCAGATGCAAAAGATATTGGGTTTATTGGACATGTCATAGGCCAGTTGAAAGAGAGTCCTAGTACGATGCCATTTTATATTAGTAAAGTGGCACTTGGGACATTATCAGCAAAATATTACGGACTCGGTAAATGCTGTTATTCTATAGAATTGTCAACATGTGTGAAATAAAATAACACAATATTATAACGGAAATAATGAATATAAGATGACATTTACTCCTTAAACGAATAAATCAAACGAGAAGAAATCTTATAGATATAATACATAACACATGCGTTGACTTCCAAAAGACATTACATTACATAATGCTCGCTGCAGCGACATAGTCGTCCACCCAAATAATTAAGTAAGTAACATCGACACTCGAACTAACGGGTTTGGATTCGTTTTTACGACTTCCCATTATTCACGTCCAGAACAATACGACACTAAAACTCGCTTATACGTCGAAACAGGGCAGTAACATTTGCGTGAAATACTAAGCCGTCTACAAATTACCACAAATATGAACTTTGTGTTGACACTTCACACCCAGGGGATGGTACGCAGGGTACATTTAGATGTCTATAAATAGAACACGCTGGAATGTCAAGCTGCGACTACATGTTTAGTAACCTTGACTATAGGAACTCTGAGTAACGACACTATAAGCACTTTATGATTAGAAGAAGAGGCTGGGGATAAATTAAGCTGTAACAGTGCAAGGTGGGTACTGAAGGAACGACATATATTCAACGCCTGCCTGATCTTTTTTTAACACATTGTGGATTGAAAATGTGCTGTCGCTCACCAATTATTTATCAGCTATGTTCTGACTATCAGCAGCTGGTGGCATTCATCGTCAATGGGAAGCTCACAGATTCCATTGTTGTTTGGTTGCAATTGGTTTCGTGCGCTCCGACGTACTTGCTCCAACTCTAAATACCTGTTTGCGACTTGGCCCGCAAGAGGACGACAGATGGCGTACTTCGCTTATGCACAACAGTTAAACCGCGGATTTCAAACCTGTTCAAATCCACCCATCTATTAATTGCGTTTTTTTATTTCCTATTTTTTTCTATTTTGAAGCCCCCTATTCACCAAAAATGATAAATAAATGCGATATATTGTGAAAGAAAGCTGCTAATCTATTTATTTACCATAACAGAGTATTTAAATCCAGATGTTCTCAGACGTGAAAATAGACTGACAGTCAAAACCATTAATGTACACTCTGAAATATCTATAGGTAAATTCTATTTTTAATCGTAAATTATGAATTTCCGTAATTAAAAGATAAAATATAATTTTACTCTGAAAATTAATGTCTTCGTTTCATAAAAATGTGTAATGTTCTTGGACATGCATTTTTGCAAGATATTTATGCATTATTAACGAGCCGAGACAATGATAGCATCATTTAGTATTAACGACATACATTGAATGATTAAGAAGACGTAATACAGGCATAGTCAATAAGTTTAATAATTTATGTTCGGCTTTGAGTAAAAAGATCTACTTGTGTCTATTACGGATTACTTCTCTGGGGAATGTGTGAAATATAATCATGAAAATATAAAGATAAGAGCAGCAGTGATATAAATATCTCATTTGTAATTCGCATAGAAAAAAAAGATGTACCACCTTAAGATTTAAAATGTAAAACCTTTAAGGTTTCCTATTTTGGATAAAAAAATAATATCAATGAAGAGAAGTGCCTTTATTTAATTTTCAAGAAAGAGCTGATGGCTTTGAAGACAGAGCTTCTTTTTTTTATTAGAACACGAAAAATTCACCCCTGCTGCTCCGCAAAAATTAATGAAATGGAATAAATACAGATGATGGCCTAAAATGACAAAGGCAGGAAAAGTGCGAAGGACGTCAACGTCAATGATTTGGTAGAAATGGATTGGCCGAGATGTAGAGTGGAGTGGAGAGATGCAGGAAGTCAATCTTCGAATTTATGACTACTGATGATGACGTCATGTGGTTAGGTTTATAATATTGCATATAAGGTTCCCCTTCCATGGAGATACTTACTATAATAACTCTTTTTTCTCTACTTGAGTAAACTCTACTTGCCCGAGTTCGATTCATGGGCGTCCATTCACGGGGGTGTAGAGGTAGGGGGGGGGCTCCCTACCAACCCCTAGCCACTCGGGAAAAAGAAAAAATGGGAAGGTGAATTTTTTTAGTGTTTTTGCAGGATTGATTTAATATTAAAGTGATAAATTGAGATCATAATCATTTTCCAAAGATGGTCGAAAAATGTACCCCAGAGACCTCAAATTTATGTAACTTTCTGGAGGAGGGCTCCTTGGACAGCCCTTGCTTATACCTATGCTTTGGCCTTCCCCCTGGAAAATATTGCATGGGCGCCCATGGTTCGATAATGACGCCGAAATACTTTACTTGAGTGGCCTCTGACGACGAATACTTACAGTTTGCATCGATGAGCTGTATAAAAGATTGAACTTCTCTTCCTGCTCCAACATTCACCCATTCTCTTTATCTTCCAATGCCTTCGCTAACCAAGACATGTCTCATTCCCAAATGGAATAATCTTTTCTGGCTTGCCATGTTGTTATATTATTTGTCCTTATCTTCCTCTTGTTAATATTTTTGGATATGTTTGTACTTTTATCACTATAAAATGGCATCATGCTGTAAGTGGTCTATTTTTAAATAAATAAAATAAATAAATACATATGCGTGCCTTTCTGCCACGATCGATAGCAATCATCAACATGACGTGAGAATTTTCTTAGCGAAATTGAATTTTTAGATGGCACGAAAGTCCATGTATGGAGTTAAAGCCCAAGGTTTAATGCGTAACCGCTCTCATATGGCATTTCCAAGGGTTTCAAACTCCGAATAAAAATCGGCGGCGTCAGCGTAGACGACTCGCCTAAAGGAACATTTAAAATTTCCAATACGCTGCTACATTTTATTCTATTTCCAAAGCAAAATTTAATGTAACGTCTTAGCTCAGATTTTTCAATTAGAAATGATTCATTGAGCACACCATATCAGATGTATAAAGTAAAAAACCAATATGGAAATCAATATCAATATTGTAACAAAATAAATTTTGTTACATGAAAATGTAATGGTCTGGTGTGGTTGAATGTTATGTGGTTTTGTTTGCCGCGCGTCTGAGGCTGAAGTGGTTACTTAAGACTCCGATAGCGGCGTGAGTGAATTACGTGTGTCGAATGTTTTTTTTGCCTATATCGGCTATGCAGTGGGGTGTAGGAGTATGTGAAAGGAGGAATGGAGTGATGTATTGAAGGAGAGTGAGTCCAGGAGAGAGGGCTGACTAACGTGCACGGGTCGTCGGTGAGGAGATTCTCTACGTGCAGCTATGCAGTCTGTGAGATTGTGACGCGGAGTACGGAAGTGTCCAGCGATCGTGTGACCTGTTAATCATTAACCGTCACGTGTGCCTGCCAAAGTCTCGTAAGCCAAAAATACGAAATCTGGTTATTTCAAGTGCCCATTGCCTACGGCTTTAATGTTAGCGGTTTCCCTCGGACAGTGGAATAAGATTTTCTCGTTCTCCCATTGCTGGAATACATCATCACTCATTACGGACGGAACTATGTGATTATTTGTATGGTGAAACAAAAGTACCTCGGTCAATGATGTACAATTTGTTAAATAGAACACCTCCATTGTTAATAAGGGGATAGTGAATTAATTATTTGTATTCTATGTACTTGGTAAATCATTTCATTGTGTTCAGGTGAACCACTTCTTTGAGCAAATACGTTCTATTGTAAAATCATGTAGCTTTGGCATAATCATCCATTGGTTCACGGTAATACTCACGATTTCTCATCAATTCAATCTCATCCGTTATTTTTGATTTGTTGTTTGTCCATCTCGTGCTTCACCTCATCAGGGGATTATGATACGACTGTTAAATTGATTATTAAATTGTATTTGCGTAATGGTATGCTTTTGTTTATTGGTTTTTCCCTGTTCATGGTCCCGGATTTCCCGATGAGAGTTAGTCATACTCAATGTCACCTCGTATCTTACGGCGAGCCAGGAGGAGACCTTGATCTGAAGTCGTAAGGGTTTCCTAGTTGTGGTGCATTGGATCACATTTATTTACCAGTTGTGGAAGAAGTTGAGTGCTTGTTCTTTATCGGAATTTTTTAAAATATTAATCTCAGGGTTTCCCTGTACTGAGGTGTTCCATCTCGGGGTCGTTAGGACAGTGATGCGGCAATGTTCAACGGATGCGTTATTCCTCCGATGGAAAAAACGTCGAGACAAGGTGAAGTCTTACAATATATATATATATCAGGTAAATGTGTAACAACACAAAATCAAAAACATTGTCACAGTTGGACTTGTGTTTACCTGCAAAATAAAACGTTTCCGCGTATTTTTAAATCAAATGTATGTGAGACTCGTATGAAAAATTAAGTTTCGTACTTATTAACGTATTAAATTATGAAAATGGAATTCTACGAAATCAACAAATACGATGGACTTTGTAACTCGATACGATTTTGAGTATTATATGAGTTAGATTCGATGTTCAGCGCTGAAATAAGTGTCGAGTTAGACAGTCTTTATTCACCTGCGATATGCGAGGAATAAATAGACAGACACACCTCGACAGAAATTATAAATAAAAGACTACATTTTTTTCAAATTGGGGATTTAATTAGCACTTAAGAAAAATATGCTAAACTTTCACAACGGCTTTTCCAACATTTTTTCCTCGCAGCATATCGATGAAAGCAGTCGGCATTTTCTCAAATCCTTCTGTGACAGTCTCGTTGTATTTTATCTTCCCCTGTGAAATGATAGAAGGAGCCAATTAGTACAAAACATATAACACTATTTACGATTTTTGAGTGTCCACGTAGGCATTTGCAACGAGAAAGCTCTGCGTGGATGACATTTATGTCATGGTTTCTCTTGTTTATAAACCATAGAAAAGGTAATAAATTGATGCCAAATTTCAGCTCCGCTTTTGAAAGCTAAAAAAATCTCTGGACTAATATCTAATCAACCGTAAAACTCTCACAAAATAATCGAAAAGGATAACAAAAGTTCGAATCAACTTATATTGTATTCCAATTTGATGAATACATCGAAAAATAACAAAAGAAAGCTGAGTTTTTCTGCTAAAAAACTCGCCCAATAGAACACGTAACACCGTTTGTAGGCTTGTTTTAAGATTAATCCATGCAATCGCATATCCAGAGGTTCTATTCATAGAATATACCAAGAGCAATAACATTGTTTTTCAGCAATGCCAATCAAATTTATATAACCCTTTCGGAGTGAGTGAGTGAGCGCCTAAAGTGGTGGCCATGGTTGCCCTTTTTACTGTTGTATCTGTCCAATTAATTCAGTTCTTCCTTTTCCTATATTTCTGTAATTGTGAATAATTACATCTTTGATTTGAACTGACACTACACAAAACCTTTGATCTAAAGACGCCGGCTGGAAAGACAGCGGAACTATTGTCTCACAGCCATCTCGAGTGGAAGAAATAGCGGAAAACTTATAGATGCGAGCTGAAAACTTTGACTTATCCAATATCGCATCCACATAATAAAATCGCGAGTAATCAGTACCCACCTCTTTGATCCATTGAAGGTTTTTATTTATCCCTTCCTCCCACCGGTTGGTCCATCGGTGAACCACGAAACCCTCCATCTTCAGCTGTTTTGAGAACATCGGCATCTGTACGACGGTTGCTGAAAGTAACATATTTTCTCATTAAAACACTTGAATACTTTGAACAATTGGGTTATCATGGAAGAGAGGTACTAGGTTTATTCGTATAAGTTGAGATATTTTTGTTATGGTCTTTGGTTTATTCATAAATAAACTTTCGTTGATTGTGAGTCCACGTAGGCCAGTAATCTGATTATCGAATGGCAATAATGTTGACATTATGGATGGGTAGACAATTTAGCGGAGCGCGAATATAGTTCGACAAATATTGTCTTGTAAGGCACTGACATGTATGATCACCTCTGCTAAAGAAAGCCGCCCATGCCATTGATTTCGAATTTTTGACAAATAGATAATATTTTTTTGAAGTTTTTACGTCGCTTTTTTCTAAATTTCATGTAACTTTGAACCAAGAAAGTAATACAACGGCTTTTGGAGAATATCATTGTATAAACTCTCATATATTTATTGCTAATGGTGGGGATAAAATTGAAAAACGAAACGACTAAACCCTCAGCAGTCTTTCCAAGCCCATGTGCATGTCTAACTACATTATGGGCGCAAGTTCAATTTAATTGTCAAATATACCACTTTAAATCATACATTAAAGATGAGAGTAGTTGGAGTCTTGATGCACGAAAGTGAAGACTGTTTTTTTTGCGAAAAATTATCCATAAAACATGGCTTTCGCGCGAAAATTGTCCATATATATTACGAATAACGCCGACCTTTTATGAAATTAATTTCATTTTGCAGTTTTGTAGATATCACTGCGATACTGCGGGAAATGCACCCCCGTCTATGTAAGTACTTATTTTATCGTCGTATTGAAAATTTCATCTGATCCACACAATATGGCCGACTGAGTGTTTCAATGGTTTTTATTGGCTGCTTTGGGCTACCGTATCGTTTACTTCCATCAATTCTCTTCTTCAATCATTGATTACAATGTTCTAATCTTAAGTAGGTGGGGTGGAAAAGTAGGCAAATAGAATTGCAAAAATCAAATCACACATTGCCAGCCGATAACTAGTACTCCTGAACATGGTCTCTAGGTACTTGAATTAGAAAAAGGTCCGAGGTTTGATTTTCGGCCCTGGTAGAGTATTCTCTCAATTTTGATGTATTTCATTGGTCGGTTACTTGAGGGGAGGCGACAGATAGATGACTGGTGGGTAGGTTGGGAAGGAAAGGATAAGAATTCTGGGAAAGGAGGATAGGTGGAGCAGGCGTCGGCATTAGATTGCTCTTTGGCGGAATCTGTGCCTGAAGGGAATCCTGGTTTCCAAGTTGGTTGGAGTGAGATTTGTTTACGTACGGCTTTGCATGAAACGTCACTTTCGTGTTTTATTTCGAGATATCTCTATGGATAAAGGTGAAAAATTGCATCATATTAATTTACTTTTTGGCAATTTAATGCTATTTTAAGACGTAGCCTTATCGTACATGACATATCTTTCGTAATAATTCGATTACTTATGCACAGATTTTCATCTAAACGCCAAATAACAAAATTACAAATAATAATAACTATATTAATTTTAATATAATTGTTGCTAACAAATAGGAAGGGAACAAATATAACGCCATATCCAATACCCGAAAAAAAACATATAGCAATATAATTTCGTCTAAATTTCGTAATATAGGTACCGCACCCAAAACCCTAGTTATAACATCATTTAATTAAAGGGCAAAAATGTATGATATAATTCTTGCATCATTGCCATTACTGCCTGTGTGGTAAGTTCCACCACAGAAACAGATGAAATTAAAGGAAATGTGGTTTCCAAGAGTTTTTTTCTGACTGAATTAAAAAATTATAAAAATGTGCACTCAATGACCAGCGACTGATTACAGCTCTTCCAGCTACCTTAACATCCCATTCGACGGACGGAGTTCTTCTCTTGAAGTTCCCTAGATACACATATGGCCCCAATGTATATCGGGATTCCATTTTTTTTAAACTACGCCACCACCGGTTATCGAACCCGGGAACTCGGGATGGTAAACCAATACTCTAGGCCTCCTCACGAACTCAATCCAAAAATATTCCATTGCCGTACTTGAGGGTGAATGGGAAATCAGCATGGTCTCTTTTATGGTGACCTACCTTTTGGAATATCTGTGGCATTGTACGATGAAATGGCACCGCAGACTGATATCCGTCCGAAATAATTCATGTGACGAATGATTTCAGAGCTCATTTCACCCCCGACCTGGAAAAAATCAAGCACTAGATATTAAGGAGATATAAGGAGAAAGACATGTGGTAAAAAATTCCTAGAAATGCATCGAGATTCATATCTTGTGAAGATAAAACAAAAACCCATAAACATGACTTCTATTTCCACAATAATTAATATCGTAAGTCCTTTATTATTTTTAGGCACTTGGATCTTTGTTTAAATGCTAAGGGTATAAGAAATTAACCGCTTCCGAGCATATAATGGCGATATTTGTGTTTAAGTGCTCTTATCGAAAAATTTCTTCCTCTTCTTCATAGATTAAGGATAGCCCAAACATAGAATGCATTCCCCCAGGAGAGGACTTTGCTCATTTCAAATAAAATAAAATTTCAAATAAAACACAATTGCTAAATTTTCACACAGTCTTTTATAAAAGCACAGTTAAAATACACCACCGACCAAGGTTTCGGCACGTAATTCCATTATCAAGGTACAACTTTCTCAGAAACTCCGCCGTATATACCCCGGGATGGCGGCGAGGGGGTGGGGGGGGGGGATTAAGTCACAGAGGGGGAACACAGGAGGATAAATGGGGGGGGGGAAGGGTAGAACTCAGAAAAGCCGTTGGTGGTGAAGGTCAGGAGGCATGGTCATAAGATTTTCGGACGGGAGGGAGAACAAGGTTTAACAGAGGCGATCGATCATAAAAAACAACATCATTACATAACTTAGCCGGGCTATGAGTGATTTCATATTGCTCAAAGAATTCCAACTTAGCCCCTTCCTCAAAATGGTGTAAAACTTCCGTGTCAAAATAACTAAAATGGTTAAAATCACACAAGTGTTTAGCGAGACAGGATTTATCGTCGCAATTAATAAAACTAGACCTATGCTCCTTCACTCTGTCCTTAAATCTTCTGCCTGTTTGGCCAATATAACAAAGATCACAGTCATTACACTTTAATTTATAAACACCACTTCTGTCTACGGGGTCATACCGGTTTTTAGAGTTGAATAAAATTCTTCCTATTGTCACAGGATTATAAAACGATACATTACAACATTCATAGAGCACAGTTTTCTGCAATTTGTAAGATAATTTTCCAACAAATGGAAGTTTTACCCAGCGATTTGGGAGGGAGCTAATGACAGGCAGGGATGTAAGTAGCTGAATAGTTTTTCTTTGGCTACAACGGTATAGTAACCTGAATATACAATTTTCATCAAACCCATTCCGACATGCCAAGGCCTTTATTGTATTCAACTCCTTACTGAATTTTTCCACGAATAAAGGTGACCTCCACCTCAATTCAACAATCTTTTGTCCCTTAGGGTCTCAGATTTTGATAAAAATTGTTGTATGGGTACAATATTAACTCAAACTGAATATCCTCAAACCGTTTTGTGAAAAAAGATTTTTTGAGTGAATTATGTATATTTTAATTCTTTTGCATTTTTAGCAAAAATCCGTGCCTTAAATCATATTATCACTTATAACTCCGCTTGTAATTGTCATAAAACAATGATTAATAGCTTTTATTAAAGCTGAATTTTACAATTTTCTCTCGCGCGACCCGTGTTTAAAAAATTGTTATTAAACTTTTGTCAAATACTCCATCTCAGAATCGGCCAAAACTTTTTTTCCGTATATCTAGCTAAATTTTTCAAAAATAAAATTTAGTGGAAATTCATAAATGAGTTTTTTATAAATATTTAAACATTTACAATTTTCTCTCGCGCGGCCCGTCAGTTTCCCATTTTGAATACATGCAGCAGACACGTGATGCAAGCCTAAAAATTTCCCTAATTGCTCATGGTCGTGGCTATATGAGATAACAATATATTATAAACTATGAATGTTAACAGCAATTGTTATTTGTTCTGTTAAATGGATGTTTGCAGAGAAATTAACCATTGAGCCCCACTTTCTCTGCGCGAAGTTTTTCCTCGAGGTGGAATGACCCAGGTATATTAACGAATCTGTGCATCGCGGATCTAAAAGCAGCAAGTTGGTGAGTGCGGTGGTGAAAAGAGTCAAATGATATTAAAACATCCGTAAAAGTTGATTTTCTAAAAATGTGAAAATCATGACGTCAACTAGAAATCCACTAGAAAGAAGAAAAATGAATTTGCTGACAGCTAGTAATACAAGCGTGGAATTTAGGAAACACTTTGTAATAACATATATTTGGAGCATGTTATGTGGACTGCTAAACCTAGACAATACATGCTACAGAACTAAAGAGATAGGAAGTAAGAGTGATGAAGATCAAATGGACACGGAAGTAATCACCAACGAAGAAGTCCTACGGAGAGTTGGAGAGAAAATAATTATAACCACAACTCTGATACTAAGAAGAGACAGGCTTATTGGTAACATCTTGTGACACGATAGCATAGTAAAAATATAATGGATAGATACATAGATGGGAATAATTATAGAGGAAGACCAAGAATAGAATATATCGGACAAATTTAGAAGGAAGTCAAAGTGAAAAACAATGTAGGAAACGCAGAGATGAGAGTGGAGTGAAGAAGGGCTTTTGCAGCATCCCAATCTTCGGATTGATGACTGTCACTGATGATGAATGTGGACCACGGGGAAAAGTCAAACGACTGGGAGTTCTGCATCCAACATATGATGCGCGTAAAGCACATGAAAATGGAAGCACTCATTTTAGAAGAAGCTTAATTGGTCATAGGTGGCGATAGGTTTTTTAAAAATTATATTCATGCATTCATGATGAAAGTCATATCACATGACAACGCTTGAGACATGGAAACGCTCGTTGGCAATCGAGCAATTGTCTCATAAAATTCCAAACACACATAAATTCTATGAGCATAATTGCATATTCATTTTGACCAATTCACTCTAAAAATACTTTCGATATTATCTATATCGACTTGCTACAGCGAAATATGTGATCAAAGGATTTGGATATCATATGTGTTTGAGGTACATGTGCGTAAAATTATCTATTTTGGCAAGTTGAGCCAAGCGATATCGTTAAAATATCGCGTTCATATAAACCTCGACGAACACGTTGATGGCTGTAACGGTAGTGTTAATTTACTACATTAAAAAAACAGTTATTTATGCATAGTATTATAATCACAGATACGCGAGCATTTCAGTCAGTACTTCTCGCATTTCGTTTTTCCAATGCTGACGAATGGTCTTTGTCGGCTGCAATTAATATTGCAGCTCAAAACAGTCTCACACATTTCTTCGCTATAATAGTGAAATAGTGGTTTCCCTATTTACGCCATGTGTCCAACGATGCCATTCTGTCCCCACTCTTAATTTGTAAATTGTCCGAACATAGGACTAAAACCGACCTAAAACTCATTTTCAACACTCATAGTTTACTACATCTCTAACACTTACTGTCCAGAACATCTTTATCTCATCAATTTCAGGATGTCTTCACGCCCCATACATACTCATTACTCCACTGGCCCGCTCCGAGATTATCAGACATCATACGATCGCTTCTTTCTTTCTGTCACTCCAACTTAATAATTAATTGATTCCATTTTGCCATCAATCCATTTCGTTTATTCCTTAAAACCTTGAACAGTAATTCGCTCGTGCTCGAATTAAGAAAGAGCGGACTTGTTAAAGAGTTTTTAAAGGGATAAAAATAAGGGAGTAAAACATCGAATTTGTTTTAACTTCGTACATTAAAACCAATATTTCGTGCTCTGCGATGCCACCGATAGTGTTTATTTTTCGCTCCAACGGCATTTGTAAAGGGATTTGTTTTCCACAACAGAGCAGAGTAAACGCACGGTGATTGGTCGAACAACATTTTCTCCACCATGCTTTTCACCCGTCCATTAGAAACTTGTGTATGCTTTTTGTCAGTTAAGTTGTGATTTCTTCCTCGTTAATATTTTATGTGTGTACCTTTCATACTTTTGCTTGATACGAATACACTGTAAATTGATATTGTTGCAGTCTGTGTACTAATTTTTTTAGATAAATTGATAAATATATATTTACCATTATGTAATATCCCCTTCCTCGATTGCTAGAGTACTTGCTTGATTTTTAAATACGAATTATTTACCGATAGAGTCCAAGTAAAACCTTCCTACCAAAGAATATAAAAATGCGGAAAAAACACTGATTATATGCAAATAGAGGGAAGAAACAGACAAACAATTTACTATTTCAATTTAATGTATTTTGGTTTATCTCATGAAATTGCGTAGGAAATACTCCATCAAAAACAAAAATGAATACGGTCATAAGGTAGTTTGAGCGAGATATATTTCCCTAGTCGTAATGGAGACCATATTCAAATTTTAATTTTTAATTTCAGCGCCTGAAAGAAGCCTAAATAAATATTGTAATATTAATGGCGCAACGATATAGTTATATATGACCAAAATTCTCAGTTATTAAATAAATAAAGCTACATAAGTCTCCAGCTTGACTAATTTTTTCACGCCGTACGGCTGAAACCCCTTCAAATCAGCAGGTTCATATACGATTCTGCAAAAATTACTGTGAGGAGTAATAGATTATTTTTTATAAATAGTTGAGAAAACATGCAAACTACAAACCGTTAGTTTTTTGACGAAATGTAGGTGCTAGAAGTTCCTAATTTGTTTAATATTCTCCCTCTGGAGCGCACAACCATAATCTATCCCATGTAAAACAGCTTATATTTTTAAGGAAAATTGCTCGACATGTCGTTCGGCAAGGGGTTGATATTTTTATATCATTGAAAAGATGAGTTGTTTCTTTAAAATGAGGCCAAATTCATCAAATTCTAGGTGAAGTGATTTTTCGCTCTCAAACTACCTTAAAAGGCTTTCCCTAAAACTCACGTTATCAAAGTAGCAGTCCACGCCGTCAGGGGCTGCTTTCTTCAGAGCATCGGCTACGGTGATCTTCTTGTAGTTGAATGCTGCGTCGAATTTGAGGTCGTCAGTCAGCCATTTGCATTTTTCGTCAGTTCCGGCGAAACCTACGACCTTGCAGCCTGATTCAATCGTTATATGGAATAGAAAAAAAACAATTGATTTAGTTTTTTCGTCATCAAAATTTAAGGTATTATAAGTGAAACTCTCACGAGCTCAGCAGTGGGACTTTAGTATATACAAATGGGATTAGAAATACTTTTTTCAGTTACATAAGTTACGGTTTCAAGTTTAACTTTGTGAAAAGGCAACATATGAAATAATTTCCCGCTTTTGTCACTAAATTATGATAAATGTCGGAACCTTGGTGGGATACAATAAACAACTGTGGAATGTACGATGCGAGAAATCATTTCATTTATTTTAAGTGACATTGCACCAACGGGGAGTAATAAAGTAAGGCTTTGTTTGTGTAATATCTGGAGGTCGATCTTAGAGCGAGTTGTTATTTTTCTTCAGGTGGAGTAATGAAGAAATAACACGTGCTGAGCGATTAATATTTTGTAACGTTCAAATTCACGTCATCGTCCTTCAGTCACTTATTACTCCCGTAACGGTGTATGCGTCATTCACTTCTTCCGTACACAATCAAACGCGTAACCCAAAAAAAAACGTTTATCATGTGTATATGCTCGAAACACAAAACCGCGTATAAAAAACGACCGGAACCAACGGCTTATGTGCTGATTCCGCGTACTCATGACAACACATTTAAGATCTAAAATCTTTAAAATGTAAATAACATTTTCTCGTGTAAAACGATTTCTTTAAGGATGGGGGCTACCTAGATAATCTTATTGCACCCGAAAAGAGATAACTAATACCGAATTGCCATGAAAATCATGGGAGCCGTCGTCAAGGAAAATGTACACCAAGAAAAATTACTCTTATAAAGGTGTAGGATTACAGACGTTAATTCAACCATCTTACGGTAGCTTTTTCATGTGCATTAAATCCATTTGTACTTCATTTTTTAGTGTACCTCCAACCATCTTGTCTCTTTTGAATTCTTTACCTTTACATTCAATAGTGAGACATTAACCCATTTCGTCCCAACGTTGCGAAAACGCAACATTTTCTTTGCAATTTTTTTACATCGGTTCTTATATTTTATGGTAAATTATTTTCATTGTTATACATATATAGTTGTTATTACTTCTTATAACATTTTTTTGCATAATTTTTCGTCATTAGTGATTTTTTTATTTCCTTGGCAACTTGTTCTTTCCTGTGCGTTTTCCGAGGAGCGTTTTCATTATTTTTTTTCTTCCAACATTGCAGAGATATTTAATCGTTGAGGTGATTAAATAACGCAACAATGCATCTTCAATGTTCAGTCACGAGATGAAGTAATTATTTTTTATCTAAAACTATATTTTCTTACTTGCGCGTTAATGTTGCGAAAACGCAACGTTGGGCCTTAGGGTGTACAAATGTAATCGTTTCCGATTCCAGTGAATTTTGGGACATAGCTGCATAGGAATCTTCAATAGCTTTGCGGAATGAGGATTTAAAGAGGGAAAGTAACTTTTGTTAGGTTGATGTCAAGTACAGCAGCAAGTATTCATTCTCAAATGTTGATCATATACATTTAGTACTACGTCTGTACTTGGAGACACGTTTTACGTTTCACTTTAGTAGGAACTTATTTACCATTTATCCTCTCACTCTGATTGCCCATGTAAAACAATTAACTGACATTTTATCGGTGCTTGAGGAACTTAGCTCAGATATTTTGGAAGAAGGAAGTTTTCCTGATGCTGTGATCATTCCACCAGCAGTAGATCCCTTCACTGATGTAGAAGACATAGACGACAACGAAATGGATCTAGATGACAGAGCTGGAGAGCTTCTGAGTGATGTAGCGGGGACAATTGAACTGCACCACAGCATTGACTTAGTTCATAAAGAGAATCAGACATTCACAGAGAATGATTCGGAAGCTCCTGTCTTGAAGAAAAAACCTCCAATGTGGGTGAGACGTATGCCTAGGTATGAATCATTCACTCAGTGCAACGAAGTAGAATCTCGAAAGAAGTTAAAATGTTCATTAGGCAATTTGACCTCAATTGAATCCTTTCAGTTGTTCCTTTTATGAAAAGGTGATGAACATGATAATATCCTATTCAATTAAATATTCTTGGGATAAAACAACCATGATTTTTAAATTAACCGCAACAATCTCAGAGAGTTTTTTGGCATTCTCCTTTTGACGGGGTATCATACGATATATCAGTCCCGACTTTATTGAAGCTGTGGCCCTAATAGTGTCAAATTTTTCAGAGAAGCTTTATCTTGCATTAGATTTCAAGAAATAAAGAAGTACCTTCATTTTTCCTGCAATGACACCCTTGATTTGAATGATAAGTTTGCAAAAATTCAGCCACTATTATAAATTAAAATCAATTAAAATTTCATCCAATTCGGAATCTTTTCACGTAACATCACAATAGATGAGCAGGTGGTACCTTATTTTGGACATCAATTACGTAAAATGTTTATTCGTGAGAAGCCTATTAGATTTGGGTTTAAGCTGTGGTGCTCGGCATATTCGTGTGGCTTTCTCTACCAATTTCATCCATACTCTGGCGCAACATCTAAACCAAATGACGGCCTTAATCTTGGAGAAATAGTGGTAGCAAATTTGCTAAGCGTTGTTAAAAATCTAAAGGATCACAAAATCTATTTTGACAATTTCTTTACTAGCCATGCACTACTGTCAATCCTTTCACACAAGGGTTTCTTTTTCCACTGGGACTGTACGGGAGAACCGGATTTCCGATTGTCCCTTGAAAGCAACCAAAGACGAGAGATTTGACAAAAAAGGTTCGTATGACTCAGCGCTTGTCGAATCGAACAAGATATTCGTGATACGATGGCATGACAATTTCGTAGTCAAAGTGGCAACTTATGTGGGAATGCTAAAGCCTTTAGTGAAAACAAAATGGTATAACAGTAAAACGAAAAAAATGGATTTAATACCCCAGACAAATGTAATTTGTGACTACAGCAAAAGGATGGGAGGTATAGACCTTCATGATAAAGCATTAACGAATTATGGAATTAAAATCAAAGGAAAAAAGTGGTAGTGGCCCCTTTTTACAAGCACACTGGATAGTGCAGTGGTTCATTCACGGAAAATTTACAAAATATCTGAATCTAATGTAAGACTTGGTGCTTTCCTGGCGCACGATGTGAATAAATTCTTCACGGGATTCCTACCAGGTGAGATGATCAGCCAGAGCCGACGTTTCAATGGCTAACTCTGCCATGGTCCTCAGGGCGTTGAGTGACGCTGGCAGAGTTAGCCATTGAAACGTCGGCTCTGGCTGAAAATCTCACCTGGTAGGAATCCCGTGAAGAATTTATTCATATCTGAATCTAACATTTCTCTGGTGAGTTATAGATTTTGGTACTTTATTTGTTTCAAAGCAAGAGAGGAAAACCTGCAATAACTGATAACGGAGATACGAAATTAGAAACAGAAACTTCGAACAGCTGTTTGTGAAGACCATCACACGAAAATCTACCAATATCTATAAGATTGGACAATATAGGACACATAATAGTGCATACTGATGAACATAAAAGGAAGAGGTGTAGAATGTGTCATTCGCAAACAGTATACCAGTGCAAAACCTGTAAAGTGCCTGAACACACAAATTGATTTGAAGATTTTCATAAAAATCAGTGAAATAAAATGTAATGACATATTTTCCCACATATAAAGAAATAAGTTTAAACATGAAGTAGTTGTATTTCAAAATATAGTGATGTTAAATAAATATATACAATATTAAAGTGGTAAAAAAAACTGTAAAAAATAATAAATTTGAAAAGCCTGCTGCACTCTATTTCTGATACCCCTAATTCCCAACGTTGCGAAAACGCAACATTTTATATTGTTTAAATAGAAAATGTTAAAATTTTAAAAACAGATTTTTAACCATAATTGGGACTCATGCGATTGAGTTCACCAAATATTTCAACGGAAAAGTAATTTTTTAGGGCTCGGGACTTAATGGGTTAAAGCCCCTCGTGTTTGTAGACAACTGAGACTTCCAATTTTTTGCATAACCTTTGAAACCTAAGTAATGCACCACTTAATTAAATTGTGAAAATATTTAAACCATGTAACTTTATAACAAAACTTCATCAATCAACTCCAAATTCAAGCTGCAAATGCTGTATACATTTTTAATTTTTATGTTCCTTATATATGTGCTAAGATTTATGGGAGAAAAAAACCTGTTTCAAACCTTTAATTTTGGCAATTTGACCAACAATGCTCCCAACAGCTCCTGCTGCTCCTGTTACCACAACGGTTTCTCCCGATTTCGGTTGACACAGTTCCAGGAAGCCAAAGTAGGCAGTATTCCTAGAAATGTGAGTAAATTTGTTATAGAAACGTTGGAAATATTTAATTATCGTATTCAAATGAATTTTACACACAGTTCCATCTTTGGCCCCAAATGTTGACACTAATAAGACAATCTTTTAAAAATGACAACTCGTACAGGACTCTTTTTTAAAGGAGGGACCATCATTTTAGAGATTCCCGAAAACCTGCCCTGATTTTGACATATATTATTGTCCATGATTTCTCCTATCGATTGGTGTAAAAATATTACTACGTCATCGTCCATTTAATGAAGATATATGGATTTGAAAATGATGGAATTTTACGTTGAAATGCATTGTTTTAATGGCAGAACGATGACCTCCCTTCACATAACATTTTTTATCTCAAGTTTGGCCCGAAAAATATCGTTAAAAACTAGTATAACGTGCAAAAGATACCTATCCACACAATATATTTTTTCAATTTAGGTCATCGGCAATTTAGCGTCAGCAGTAAAACTTTAAAATCTTACTTCCGATTTTCCTCCGAGCAAGGAGCCGACATGCTACGAGCAGTGTTCAGTGATATTTAATTCTTTTTATGAATACAATATTTCAGGGCGCAGGTTCCTCCTTAACCGATCGTGTATTGCGGATATTGTCAAAGGGAAAATCGTATTGGTAAACTAGTCGTTAAAATATATTACGTTACATCAGAGTAAAAATATATTTCATCAGGGTAAAAATATATTTCATCAGAGTAGAAAGTACTGCGTAGATTTTCACCTACAAAGAAAAGGTGAGAATAATAATTCACCCAGCTGATTTAAATGATTTGATTGTACCGTTTTCTAATGGTCAATTATTTCTTTTGAATACGTGATCTGTTTCATAAGGATTAATTTCCCCCGGAAGTTAAATATTTGGATGGTATAAACGATACAATTATCCCGTACTTAAAATGTACGAGGCAATGAGTGAGTAACACGAATGAAGTGGTTTAATTGTTTTGTACCGATTTTATTGTGCTGCATGAACGTTTGCCTTGCATTTAAAAGTAATTCCCTCTAAGGATGGCATGAAATTCTTACGCGAAACGTTTCAGACACACTGCAAATAGGTGAGATCATATTCAATACATCACCGCATCGTAGGCGAAGAAGTGAGGTTAAAATTCAGAACATCGCAATTTCAAAGCAGTGGCAAAGTTGTTTTTTATTTATTTTTAAATTTATATTTTAAATATTCAAATGCAATATAACATTGTCTTAGCAAACTTGTCACTCAACATAACAACATATATATTGAGTGTGATAATATTCTGAACAATTTGCATTGTTTATAAGTTCCTGTGATGCAAATAACCCCAATTCTTAAACCAATAATATTTCTCTCAACATCACCCTTTATTTAAGGTGGTTCCGCCGCGACTGTTGGAGTCAAAACAAATACTAAATTCCACATTTTTTATATTTTGTCCAAAAAATCCTGCTTTCGCTGACGAAATGCGTTACCTATTGAATCCCATAAGTAAGGCAGAAAAAATTCCGATTATTGCACAAATGTATTTTAAATGAGCACTTTTTTCCAGCCATTAGAGCCGACTGCAGCGCCATTGCCTGCGAATTACCGCATTTTGACCTCAATTACGGCAGTAATTCCTTAATAACTAAAAACATAAGGTGGTAAGATTCCTATATTTTATTTTTATTCAATTTATCTGGATTATCTCCTTCTTATAAATAGTTTTCTGTAAAAATGGCATTTGTATTTTATGGAAAAATACTATTTTCCCCGTATTTCTCTCATTCCCCCATTGAACACCATGTAATTTCATGTTCAATCATCGAATGAAATAGCGTGGAAAGGTATTATTTTGTTGTTCATATCAGATAGAGGTCAAATTTTTCTACAAGTAGACAGAATATGAATAAATGACATTTAAGTCATTTTACGGTGGAGCCACCTTAAATACATTATTTCTACACTGGGCCAAGGATTTTCAGATGGATCTGCAGTAGCTGTAGTATTAATGCGATAGATTTTCCATCGGTTTTTCGAACCAAGGTACCACTAATGTAGGTAACATAATCAGCAACGTAAACCTGGAAATTAACAGATACCTATACAATAATAACAACTTGCTAGAAAGAAATGTTTCAGAATTACGAACAAGCTTACTTGAAAAATTCGGGACATTGCGAATTTTTTAAAAATTCAATCAGAACGCTTTTTTGGGTCGAATTCAGGAAAATCTATCTTTTTTTTAGGAAAAAGCAACCCTAATGACCTTCACCTATAGGATTTCACTTTCCCGATTTGTCACCGTTGCATGACCACATCGATTGTATTATTGCAAATATATAAACCTATAACTTTATTATTCTGTTTTGAAAGTAAGACCCAAGATGGCGTGAATTGTAACTTACCCTGGCATTCCTAGCACTCCAAGGGCCAGGGAGAGTGGGAGTCCTTTGAAGTCTGGAATGATGAAAGGCTTTTCGAGTGCATTCGTGGAAGAGGCATTGCCGTCGCTGATCGAATGCGTCTGCCAGCCAAAGTATCCCACGATGTGTTGTCCAACCTTGAACTTTGGATTTTTACTCTCGATTATCCTAGCGAGACGATCAGTCGAAATATAAAAAAACAATCGAAAATTATCTCTGACATCTAGACCCCTAAACTTCACAGTAAAAAGACTAAAAGGTAAGATTTTTCTCTGTTCATGACTGAAATGCTATTCAAATTATATTTTAAATTTTAAGCAGTTTTTTTATGCGAAAAGTGAATATAGTAACATAAGTGACGAAAAAACGATTTTTGTATAACTGATCTTTTCAGCAATCAATTTCGTACGCTAAAAATGCCTTTACAAAAGAAGTTTTTTGCAGTGCTATAAAGCATATTATGGCAAGTAAAAACGTATTATTAAAAATTATTGAGAAAACATACGATATACACACTCTTGTATTTATTAAGCGATTTGTATGTCAAACCATTCTCGTTATTTAAAAGTGTCTATTTTGTTAATCAAGGGCACAGTAGTGCCACAGTAACTAACTTCAATTTTAGGAAAATATCCCCTTAATTAGTTAAATGAGAGGGTAAAAAATTAGTATCTCTAAAAAGAGGACATATTATTCTTTGTGGTGAGGTTAATACGTATCATAAATTTTATCTAGTGATATCTCACCAAAATAACCTTAAAATGGCAATGAAACCGGCATTACAATAAACGAGTCCTGATTTATCAACAAAAAAAACTATTTAAGATTTAAAAATCAGAGATCGATTGAAGTCAATCTTTAGTGAACCAATCAATCAATCAATACCCTTCAAAGAAAATAGGTGGGACTTGTTAAAAATGGTCCAAAGTTTTGTCAGCCTTTGTCATGAAATCGTTCGGCTAAAACCCTTTGCGTACAAGTTCCTTTGATGTGTGGATCTGAAATATAAAGTGGTTACTTTTAAGTAATGCTTCTGCCCACTGATAACACGTTATATCGACTAACCGACAGAGTGATGTCATTTACAAAACCCGAACTTTCCGTCAAAATCAAGTACACAATTTTTAAAGGGTTCTATCCATTTTCTTCAAAGTATACTTTTAATAGAGAATAATTGACTCCAAAGCGTAATTTTAACTTTCGATCATCTGCCTTTAAAAGTTTTATTTTAGTTAGCTATACCATATATTGGAGTAGTAGCCTAAGTTGAAGTTTTTTCTAAGGAGTTAATTAATACTTATAGCAACTTAAGAGTCCAGGTTTCACAAATCAAGCTGCCGGATAGTAAATACTAGAGACCCCTGAATTTTTTATTATACTGTCAACCCCTAAGACGTTTATTGGTCTACTAATGGGTTTTTCGTCCATTTATAATGTTAAATTGCTAGAAATGTTCAAATATAAAATTGCTTACTATTTTCACGACTTTTAACGACTATCAATTCATTTTTACATACTTTAACGTTGTATTAACTATTGCGTTTACCAAAACATTGAAGGAAAGCATACATTTGAGTGAAAGTGTAATTTTCCTTCTGATTTCAATAGAGTGGTATATATGTAATGGAAACATAAAGCAGCTAGTTAACTACAAATGGATAGTGAGAAAGTATTAGAGAAAGTTTTAACTTATATTTTAATATATATAACATTTTAACACGCGATAAAGAGTCATCACACCAATACTAAAAACCGAAATGCAGTGAAAATGACTGCCTTCGGGGTTATAGTGTTAAAGGAAGTGTAACCGATGGCAGAGCATATCACGGAAAATATTTAACCAGAGTTTGAAGACCGGGTTCAGAAGAATTATTTTAAGATCATCTTACGACTTGGTTAATTTTCGAAGTTTATATTTTGCTTAAACGTTATCATGGAAATGATTTTAAATGCGATTGTCCCCGGATAGGATACACATCAGCAGTTGTATACGTACTTACTCAGCAACCTGTGACCCCATCATGGTAATTCCCAAAGGCACGCGAGGAGCGTAAGCCCTGCAAATAAAATATAAAAATATGTGAATGGAGTGAAAGAAAATAATAATTAAACACCTCACATTAAAGAAAATTATTTTTAATAGTGTTGAGCCTTGACCTAGGTATTAGTTTTTAAAAGCAGAAACCAAACAAAACTCTATTACTTTTCAAGGAGACGATAAGAAACGATGACATTGCCCTTTAAGAATTCATTCTTCCCCCGTGTCAACCAAGAATACAACTAAATAATTCCACGTTTCATTTTTCGTCCCAGTACTCTCAAAACCTTCTGTTTCCCATGTTTTCTATTTCCCGTGATGGTGTACTGACACCCCATGCAAATCGTCATTATGGCAGCTGGCAAGGTTTGTTTTGCTTTATCCTACCTGATCAACATTATTTTTTCTAATTTCCTCATCAAGAAAAGTTCTTTGCTTGTTTTTATTTATTAAATAGTTTGAACTGAGTTACTCAGTGATTCTACGTCAACATGGTCCACCAGTGAACTCAAATGTCGTGGCACATCTGCCACGGGAAATAAGAAACTTATTTCATCCCGTGGTATTATCACCAGTGAATCACACCAGAGACAAATGCTCTTACAATTTCAACACAACAAATTCTTAATGCGTACAGTCTCTTGACTTAAAATTAGATAACTAACATGAACAGTAAGACGGTATTTATTCAGAAAATAATTAATATTTTCTTTAAATATAAAAAAGCGGCACTCACCTCATATAAGGATCCACACTCATCCATATTGCCTTGCATAGAAATTCTGAAAAGGAAATAACATTATGTAATTACTAGTTGAAAAGACTGTTGAAATAGGCTAAAATATTGGCGAAATACACGAAAAGTAATGAAAAAAAAAATAATAAAATAGAAATGTATGTGTTTTTATAAAATGGTAATTGTCCGCGCTTCATGCGCCGCGCGACCTGATAGTTCCGGCAGTTGTCACTGGTGGCGCGGGGAGGGCGAGCTTCGCCTCCTGTCGACGCTGTCGACAGATCTCACAAGGCAGTCGGAGAGAACTCGCCTACCGCACTCGACAGACCGCAGTCAGCAGAGACGACCACGAGAACATCGCCAGGAATACGAAGGCTGCCATATTTGTCACAGATGACCACAACCTTCTGTACTTACGATCCAATAAATCAGGAGTCTAAAATCACCTTTTTGTTTTTAGCATTGCAGTAGGTTTATTCCCCTACATTTGTTGGTGACCCCGACGTGATTGGAGACTTCATCGAAGACCTACTCGTGCAATCGCAGCCTGAGCTCATCGCCTCATGCGGTCTTCACTACGCTGATCTTCATTACATCTTCAATCAATATAACGGCTGTGAACTTCAATCACCGACTGCCTGTACTTCACCGTTGCATCCGTCCGCGAGCGGTCAACTAGGACTACTTCCGAGGCGGGACGAGTTGACGCAGGAGTAACGGGTGAGTGAAGTCAAGTCGCACTGGCTAACCTATTGCCGTTCCCGTGTCTTGCCTTTCCATTACTTGATCCACAAATTGATTTATCCTTCCTGCCTTGCCTATCCTTCACAACACTTCCACTTCCTGAAGCCGATCCCGAGCCTACAACTGCGTGTATAACGGGCTAATTTGGTGTTTGCTCCTCATGTGTGTTAAAGTTTGGCTATTCCATTAAGAATGTCCGAGAACGAATTGAGAAAATTGGTTAGCAAGAGGGGCCAGATCAAAGCTCGTGTGACAAGGTTTCGCGTGTATCTGGACGACGCTGAACAAATCAAGTCAGATGCCCAACTTTCATCCAGGTTATCTCGGCTTAGGGATTGCTGGTCCGAATTTGAAACTGTTCAATCAGAAATAGAATCAATAGAGCAGGAATGTAAGTTATCGGAAGAGGGCACGAATGAAAGGGAGACTTTTGAAGAAAATTACTTCGATGTGGAATCGCGCTTCGAAGAGTTACTTCATGCTTCGTCTCCGACAAATGTGTCGAGTCATGGCCGGAGTAGCGATGAATTGAATTCAACCATCACTAAAAACGTATCAATTCAACTGCCAATACTTAACTTGCCTACTTTCACTGGCGCCTACGAAGAATGGCTGCCCTTTCATGATACGTTTCAATCACTTATTAACGCAAATTCCTCATTGACGCCGATACAGAAATTTCACTACTTAAGGTCATCATTAAAGGGTGAACCTTCTCAGCTTATCCAATCGTTAGAAATCTCAGCAATTAATTATGACGTCGCGTGGGCGTTACTGAAGAATCGTTACGAAAACAAGAGAATCATCGTAGGAAAACACATCCAAGCTTTATTCAATCTCTCTCACGTTGAGCGGGAGTCAGTCTCAGCTTTAAGACGACTTCTTGATGATTCATTAAAACATATCAGAGCACTTCAAACACTTGGTCAACCAACCGACCAATGGGACTGTATGCTAATTTACCTGGTCACACAAAGGTTAGATCAGGGAACTAGACGCGCTTGGGAGACACATTCTCCGTCAGATGAGCTTCCAAGTTTCGCTGAATTCGTTTCCTTCTTGCAGCAACGCTGCAGAGTACTTGATGCCTGTGAAGCCAACTCCTCTACGTCACCAAATTCGGGAGCAGCTGCACCACATAAAACTAGGACGACATTCAGAAACCCACAGGATTCAAGGTCAAAATACGCACACAAGCACAAACAAGAGGCTTTCTCCTACATCACGACTCTTGGGGGGAATTGTCCGTTGTGTAAGGATCGTCATCGCATTTATCAATGTGATGTATTCACGGCATTATCCGTTCCTGAAAGAGTTAACAAGGTTAAGGAACTTAGATATTGCATGAATTGTTTACGTCCTGGACACATCACAATCCAGTGCAAGTCTAGCTCATGTAAAATGTGTAACAAAAGACACAACACCATGCTGCATCTCATAGGCAATAGTTCTCCCGTGGGTCAACAAGTTGATTCTTCACAAGAGCCCGCGGAACCAGCTTTAAATAGTTGTCTTCATAACACAAATGACCTTCAGCAAGTAATGCTCGCAACAGCGGTAGTACTCATTTCTGACTCGAGAGGAGAATTGTTTCCGTGTAGAGTATTGCTCGACTCAGGTTCTCAATCTAATTTCATGACTTCGTCATTAGCCCAGTCGTTAGGTTTGCCTCAGACAAAAACACGGACACCAATACTAGGCATCAATCAAGAGATCATCAATACTTCGCACATTGTTAGAGCAGAAATCAGGTCCAGATTTAATGCCTTCAATGCCAAGCTCAACTTCATCATCCTGCCGAAGATAACGGGAGAGCTGCCACAAATCGACATTAGCAAATCTTCATTTACGGTACCACCGGGTATTCAGTTAGCAGATCCTCAATATGGCCGACGCCGCAAGATAGACGCCTTAATCGGAGCAGAAATATTCTGGGAGTTACTATGCACTCGGCAAATCAAGACTTCCAGCAAGCTCCCAGTTTTGCAAAAGACTACATTGGGTTGGGTGATTTCAGGTACCATCCCAGCCTTTACAAGAGGAACTTCATCCCAACGAACCTTATCGTGTAACGTCAGCACAATTCCTGATCTAACCCAAATGGTAGCAAACTTCTGGCAAATAGAAGAAGTTCGATCAGAATCTAATTCAATACTCACCGAGGAAGAGCAGGATTGTGAAAGGCATTTCGTTTCTCATTTACAGAGAGATTCTGGCGGCAGATTCATTGTTAAATTACCCTTCCGGCATGATCCAGTAATGCTAGGCCATACAAGAGATAATGCCAAGCATCGGTTTAAGAAATTAGAAGTACAACTGTCCAAACAGCCGAAGCTTGGGGAAGAGTACCGAAACTTCATGAACGAATACCTGGAACTCGATCATATGGAATGTGTTGCGGAGGGATCCCCGGAGGGGTCCACTTCTCATTTCTATTTGCCTCATCATCCTGTTATCAAGGCTGATAGCTCCACTACAAAAGTAAGGGTGGTTTTCGATGGTTCAGCAAAGTCGTCAACAGGAACCTCCTTGAACGACTTACTAATGGTAGGGCCTACTACTCAACGAGATTTGTTTTCAATTCTGTTGTCCTTTCGCTTCCATAAATTCGTCTTTACTGCAGACATCAAGCAGATGTATCGACAGATTCGATTAGATGTTCCAGACACTGATTTTCAGCGCATTCTTTGGAGAAGTTCACCAAGGGAACAAGTGAAAACCTACCGATTGACTACCGTCACTTACGGGTTGTCGTCATCTGCATTCCTAGCAACTAGATGTCTCCTTCAACTAGCAAGAACAGATGGACAGGCATTTACCTTCGCAAGAAGATGCCTGGAGGAGGACTTCTATGTGGATGACATTCTAACAGGGGCAGATACCATTGAAAGCGCCAGGCTGATTCAAGAGCAGCTCATCACTCTACTCTCGCAGGGAGGTTTCCAGCTACGAAAATGGTGCGCGAATCATCCTTCGTTGCTAGACTCAATAAAACCAGAGCACCAAGAGCTAAGCTACTTTCCTCACACAGGATTCCAACCCACCATAAAAACATTAGGATTGCGATGGGAACCTTCTGCTGATCAATTTAAATTTAACGCTTCCCAAACTGAGGGATATCACCGCATCTCAAGAAGGTTCATATTATCCGAGATATCACGTTTGTTCGATCCACTGGGACTCATAGCTCCCGTACTAGTCAGGGCGAAGATCATTATGCAAGATATTTGGCAGCTCAAGGGCACCTGGGATGAGTCCGTTCCAGCTGAAATCAATACAAGGTGGCGGGAATTTAAGTCCCAGCTAAGGGATCTCAACCTTATCCGCCCGCAAAGAAGAGTTACTTTAAGCCACAATGGAGAAATGGAACTCCATGGGTTTTCTGACGCATCGGAGGCTGCTTATGGAGCATGCTTATACATTCGAAGTTTCAACGACGAAGGAAAGGCCTGCTGTCGTTTACTATGTGCAAAATCTCGCGTTGCTCCTCTCAAGAAGATTACACTACCTAGGCTAGAACTTTGTGGTGCCTTACTACTATCTCGACTTGTTCGGAAATTAGTTAACCTCGGCATCAGTTTCAAGGAGCGCTACCTATGGACAGATTCATCCATCGTATTGGCATGGTTATCAGCATCTCCTGGAAGCTGGAACACTTTCGTCGCAAACCGAGTCTCAGAAATCCAACAAGCAACTAAGAACATGATTTGGAGACATGTTCCATCAACCGACAACCCAGCAGATATTCTTTCCCGTGGTGCCTCACCATCTCAACTTTACGCATCAAATATTTGGTGGTCAGGTCCGGCATGGTTGCAGAAAAATGAGCTACACTGGCCGAAAATCTACATAGCAGAAAACTTGTCAATTGGCGCTGAAAGAAGGAAGAATCCAACCTTCTCTCTTGTAGCCGTGGAGTCCAAGTTTGATCTATTCGAGAAATTCTCTTCGTTCTCAAAGCTGAAGCGAGTGACAGCGTACTGCTTACGTTTCATCAATAATTTAAGGTCGTCTAGGGAGAATAGACTAACCGGGCGTCTTCAATTGAAGGAAATTAGGTATGCTGAGCTCTGTTTAGTAAAATTAACACAATCACAGTGCTTTGATAGCGACTTGAAGGCGCTGCAATCCTTGGGGAGTCTTCCCAACAGTAGCAAGCTTAAGGCATTAAATCCGTTTCTTGACGACAACGGAGTAATAAGGGTGGGAGGAAGATTGATTAATTCCGCCATAAGTGCTGATCAAAAGCATCCCATCCTACTTTCAACCAACCACAAATTGACCGAATTAATCATCTATTATTTTCATGTAACAAGCCTTCACTCGGGTCCCTTGGCACTCTTAGCAAGTATTAGGCTCACATACTGGCCTATACACGGGAGGAAATTGGTCAGAAGAGCAGTCAGAAAATGTGTCACTTGTTTTAAGGTCAAGCCTAAATTATCAAATCAGCTAATGGGAGATTTACCATCAACCAGAATCACTCCTAATAGAGCATTCTTAAACACAGGAGTCGACTTTTTTGGTCCATTGTCTTGTCGCCGTGGACTGCAGAGGCGTGACATCATCATTAAGGTCTATGTTGCCTTGTTTGTATGTTTTTCAACAAAGGCAGTCCATCTAGAGCTGGTGATGGATTTAACGACATCATCCTTTCTAGCCGCACTCCGACGCTTCATGTCTCGCCGTGGAAAATGCGCAAATATTTATAGCGACAATGCTACCACATTTGTAGGAGCCAATCGAGAGCTGAGAGAACTCAAGAGATTATTCGCGTCCCAGACTAATCAAGATGAGTTCTCGCATGCCCTGGCCGAAGACAACATTACCTGGCACTTCATTCCACCTCGTTTACCAAACTTTGGAGGGCTGTGGGAAGCCGCAGTAAAATCCATAAAATTTCATTTACGGAGAGTAGTGGGAAAGGCTATTCTAACACCGGAGGAGTTAGGTACCGTTTTAGCCCAAATTGAAGCCTGCGTTAATTCCCGTCCACTCACTCCCTTATCCAATGATCCCAATGATTTGAACCCCCTCACTCCTGGACACTTCCTTATTGGCCAGCCTCTCACGACCGTACCCGAGCCAGACTTGACTTCACTTGCTTCCAATCGACTTTCCCGTTGGCAGCATGTTCAGCTAATCGCCCGTAACTTTTGGAAGCGCTGGTCTGCGGAGTACCTGACGACCCTTCAGGAAAGGACAAGGTGGACAGCCCGGAACCGGAGCCTGCAAGAAGGGATGCTAGTGGTCTTACAGGAGGACCTACGCCCCCCACTATTCTGGGAAACAGGAAGAATCACCGAACTGCACCCCGGCAGAGATGGACTCTGCCGAGTCGCCACTATCAAAACCCCTAGAGGATCTTTTAAGCGTCCAATAAAGAAATTGGGCGTGCTTCCAATTTATTGATTGAGTAAAATATTTCCCTGTTTTCTTTTTCTCATTTTTGTTTCTTATTTTTGAAAGGCAATCCTTTCAAGGTGGGCGGTATGTCCGCGCTTCATGCGCCGCGCGACCTGATAGTTCCGGCAGTTGTCACTGGTGGCGCGGGGAGGGCGAGCTTCGCCTCCTGTCGACGCTGTCGACAGATCTCACAAGGCAGTCGGAGAGAACTCGCCTACCGCACTCGACAGACCGCAGTCAGCAGAGACGACCACGAGAACATCGCCAGGAATACGAAGGCTGCCATATTTGTCACAGATGACCACAACCTTCTGTACTTACGATCCAATAAATCAGGAGTCTAAAATCACCTTTTTGTTTTTAGCATTGCAGTAGGTTTATTCCCCTACAGTAATTACATAAGATAAACGATATATACATAAAACCTACATATAAGAGATTTCTTCGTATACAAAATTTGGGTGATGTAGGCGGAGATGTTATATACAAAGCAGTTTCCCTTGTGTAAATTTTGATGAATATGTACGCCCGCGCTGTGTGTCAGTTAGTGGAGAACATGTATGGGATCGCGCTCTCCATCTATTGGCGCGAATCTGAATTACTACGCCTAGTAATTTAGTCATACGTGCATACGCGTAGTCATTTATATATTAAACACGGCACTGGCAATGATCGAAATTCAGCACTAAACTATGGTTATACGTAAACTTTCTTTTGCCCTTAAGTCAATAACCGGAATTAACAAAATTGTTCAATATCCAGGCATCCGTATGCTCAGCCGCAGAATTCTTATATGATAATTCTCTCTGCTATAATTGTTCAGCTGCTATCTATACATATGAGAGACCAGTTTATTTTTATAAGTTGTCTCGGCCATTTCCGCTTAATTAAAAAGAGCTTAGGATACATCTCGTCATTCTGCGATAACCGGAATGATTGAAATCTGCGACCTGTTAATCTGCATTAATTTTTCGGCAAGCATTGAGATAAAACTATGACGACCAAATGTCGGGGCAAGCCTTTGATGCTCACGTTGTAAGCCGGGCGAGAGTGATTGAATGGTTTTAGCAACATTAAGATAGCCGAGAGATAAAGACGAAGAACGATCAGGTCGTCCACATGATTTCTACATCTACGCCTACATACTACCCTGGGAGCCGCCGCAGAGGCTTGTGGCAGGGGGGTGTAAGGACACAAACCATGGAAAAGTGGGGGATAGGGAAAAGGAATGAGGAAAAGACACAGGTGAATTGTGTGTGTGTTTAAAGATATGTCATAAGTTAGTGTGACGCTGTTTTTGTTATAATCACCGATGGTGTGTGGAATGAAGGATTTTTCTATTCATATTACTTCGGAATTTTATCTCTATTATTTTGTCGCTTCTATTAGTTCTAGAGATATAAGGCGTGGTCAAAATAATATCTCATGCGTCATACTGAAACTCACCCGATATGAATGTTTCAAGCAATAAAAAGCCTGGCGTCTCCACGAGTCTCTAATGTTGCTCCAAACCTAGTCCTTTCATCAGCTGTGTAACATTTTCTGTTCGCTTTAAGTATTTCTTAACGAAGCGTACGCCTTTCCTTTGTATTTTATTAACTGCGTGAATTAAATCTTTCTAAACTCCGGGGATGATCGCCCGCCATGTTTAATCCTTATTCCATACATTGCACACAGAGATTTTATTCCGGATGATCAAACAAACGCAGAAATGTTTTAGTTTTCAGGTAGCATGCGGTCTACACGAAATTTCTTTCTCTTGAATTTATCGCGTTGTATTTTCACGCTGTTGATAGAAATACGCGGCTGTGTTGCTGCTCTGTTTGTAGAAATAGTATATATTATATTTTCGGGCAAAGCTGCGTCGGTGTGTCTTTACGATGACGTTTCGTAGCCAATGCAGGTATAAATACAGGCCAACTTTCACCGTTTGGCATTCGGACCTGATCTGAAGATGTGGTCTGCATTGGCTACGAAACGTCTTCGTAAAGATACACCGACGCAGTTTAGCCGAAAAACATGGAGATGCCAGCACAACAGCGCTGCGATAGCCTCTAACAGAAATATATTATATTGTTTGTATTGTTTATGGAATGATTAAAATATAATAATTTACCTTTATCAGAAATACATTCTGACGAGAGGCCTGAATAGAGAACAATCGAAGAAGATCACAAGAAGGTAAACCACGTGTAATATTTGATGAAGGCTTCCACCACTCTGTGGTGGAATAGGTGGGGCTAATTTTACAAGATTTCCACCTCGTTGATACATCTAATAGACGCTTCACACCTGAAGATGCCTCCTGAAACGCCGAAACGAAACTGTCGTCAAAGATGTATCGACGCGGAAGAAATCCCGGAAAATTAGCCACGCCCACCAGCAATATTTTATTGATCCCGAAACAAGTTAAAACACAACTGATTGAAAACATTTCGGGCACCGTTAAATTAAATATCGTCAAGAAAATGCACGGAACCACTGATATTATACTCCCGACGTATTTGGCATAGTAAGTTACGAAAACAATGAAGTTTTTGAAGCTCTTATGCAAGATAGAAGGTAATTGATATTCAATTAAATATATTTTTTGAGATTGTAAAACGTTTTCATTTGGTTATAGTGTTGTGTAAATGTATTAAAACAACAAGAAACTTTTTACTTAACAAAAATGAGTTATTTGAAATTTAAACGTTTTCGAATTTCTTGTTCTGGAACTTCCAAGCAGAATCCACTCAAATATTCATATCTGATGACTGCCCGTACAAAACGGGTTACACACGGTTTAAAACTTACCTCCCTCTTTAAGCGGCGGTAGTTCTTCTTCGACGAGCTTCAAGTCACTCGGCTTGGGTTCTCCTTCAAACCTTTTCACCGTTATGAACCTCTTCGTCTTCACCATCTTCTCTGCAAACGTCGAAAGAGACAAGGAACCGGATTCCCTTTGAGTGAGTCCCGTGATACCAGTCGTATCGACTGAGCCCGATTGACAAAAACAGCTGCTCAAGTTGCCACGGCCTTGAACGCTCGAAGCGAAGACGGAACTAGTTCGTAAGGCTGGAGGGACGAGACTGAATGAGACTGAGGAGATAATTATCATCTACTCAGAGTAGAGCCTTCCTTATCAGACACATGAGAGTCATTCCCGCTCTGTGCACATATCCACTTATTTTCGACGGAGAGATAAAAGAAATGTTATCCTCTCACTTCACTGAATGAAACAACGTATTTTCAGGCGACCTTTGAGGCCTGACATAAAAAAACCTACCAAAACCCAAATATTCAATCCACCCGTGGGTGAGAAGCCAAGAACTGATAATTGGCTTGCAAAAGAATTAATTTTCGACGGATAGAAGGAAGAGACGTTAGTTGATTCATCATTATTAGTCATTCAATTTTGAGGTTAGCTCACTGCAAGCCTGTTCCATGCAAACTACCTCTTCCATTTCATGCTTCTTTGATTATTTTAAAAGGATGATCACTTGGTATTAGACTATCTGACCCCCTACTGGAAGGCTTCCTTACTTCAGCTCCTAAAATTGTAGCCTATCGATATTTTACTCACAAACAAGAAAAATTTGCTAAACATCAATATGATTTCGAAATGCCATTCAAGATGGAAACTTTCTTTTCAACATTTTTAGCAGTTATATTTTATCACTATAACACATTTAAAAGCTATTAATCTATTTATCCGCAAAAACTTTGTTAAGGAAATATGTTCCTCGCCAAATATAATATCTTCATATCTTAAAGATCTATAAAATATCACCATAACGGTTTAAACAATTTCATTTAATTATTGCAACTCATTTAAAATTAGTCTTCACTGCAATTTTAGCAAATCAATAATCGCTTCGTCAAATAAAATACTTTACGTAAAATCAATATAATTTCGAAATATAACTCAGGCTAGAAAATGTCTTCCTTAAATGTTTACCAGTGATACTTTACTATTAGCTCTTTTGATGTAGGTTTCCAGGGGTAACTAGGCATGTTCTTGTCTTTCTCCCTGATTGATCTATACTAGCTCTGTACAGTTATTCACAAAAATACGTTATTTTACTCTAATTAGGTGGATATTTTCCGACTTCCAATGTAAATTTATCATATGTTTCATTTCAATCATATTTTTTTGATAAAACAAGCATTCAGCAAAATATTATTATTATCACGATTACCCAAACATTCACTTTCATTTGCAACTTCAGCAGTAGCATGTGAAAAATGCAGTGAAATGATAATTGAGTTTTGGAGTCTCTTAGTTGAAATCAGGGCAGTTATATTTTGGAAGGTAATTACCCAGCGCATCGGTTCATGTGCTGTTCTTAAGTCTTGCGATGGGACTTCTGATCTCCGGCCCTGTCGAACTAGTTCAGAACCCGGCCCTGAATGCACTTTTAAATCATAATTTTCAAACCATGCCTTTATTAGCAGCTCTTACTTACCTGACCATCCGGGTTGCAAGCATCTCTTCAAATAGCCTCTGAAGGAACAAAGGCGCGAAAGGCAATCCATCCTATTTACCTTTCCCATTTAAAGCATTCGCTAAACGTCGTGGTTAGATCATGTCTTCGAAAGGAAGCCACAGTAAATTCGTGCAGTTTCTGAGGCATTTGCTTTATGATGTGTTGGAGAAAAGTCACGTAGATATGATGTTATAGACTCTGTTATGTTGTTTTAAGGCTTCACGTGTTGTTTATATGTAATTGACAACTGAATATAGATATTGTACAGAGTCTCTTGGGCACCAGATTGTTGTAAGTTGTTCAAGCGCGTATTATCATACCCTATATGTACCATCAAATAATGAGGTATTAAGTAATGGAGTGGAGATCAAAATGATTTATTACATGCTGGGTAAAACTGCAGTTTTAGGTTCGCAAAGACTTTTTATATTTGCGGCGTCAATATTTATGTAAGAGAAAGGATTTAGTTAATATCACTGCTGTCAATGCCGCTAGTCGTACACAATTGGATTATATCGTAAATAAATTGTAAAAGACATACATGTATCAAAAGATCATCATCATCATCATTGGTGCATCTGTCCGCTGACAGGTTTCAACGGTAGCATTGTCTCCACAGCATTCTGTCCTGGGCCTCTCTCTCTTCATCTCTGCATAACTCCTTCCTTCTTTTATATCCCTCAGCATTCCGTACCTCCTCCTTCCTCTTCCTCTCTTCCCTTCTATTATTAATTTCTGTAATCTGTTATTCCTTAAAACATGTCCTATCCATTTTGCCTTTCTCTTTTTAATTTCTCTCAGTATACTTCTTTCTTCTCCAATCCTCCTTAGCACTTCTTCATTCGTGATCTTATCTTTCCATCCAATCTTCTCCATATCCACATTTCAAAGCTTTCTAAGTACTTTTATTCTCTCTTCTTCAACGTCCACCTTTCGCATCCATACAACACAATGCTCCATATAAAGCATTTTGCAAATATTTTCCTAATATCCTTCTTGATGTTCCTTGCTGTCACCAGTTCCTTAATCTTGATATATGCTACTTTTCCTTGTCCAATTCTGCTTTTAATTTCTTCAGTACAGTTGCCATTTGGTGTAGCTATACTTTCCAGGTACTTGAAGGAGCTTACTTGTATTAATTTTTCTTCCTCCAGCCATATATTTAAGGGCCCTTCTGTCTTCGCTATTCTCATTACCATAGTTTTATTTCTGTTTATTCTCATTCCGTAGTCTTCACCTTTCTTCCCAATTCTTTCCATCATTTTCTGAAGTTCGTCTTCATTCTCTGCTATTATTATCAAAAGATAACTGAGGAAAATGTCAAAAGATAGCCGGGATAGCGTTTTCATAGCACAATACATTTAACTTTCATTTCCATTAAATTATATCAACTAAAAGACAGTAAAATGGGTTAAAAATTGAAAATTCTATATTGCAATTATTCTGTTGAAAAGTACCATAACCTTGTGCATGTTATCTTCGAAGTTTATAAAAAAACAACCTGAAGAAATATGAAGTTCTAAGTTTTATTTTCTGAACAAACTGTTACCAATGCGTTTCTCGTAGGAGTATTGATGTGAAAAGATCTATTAATCGATAGAAATTGTATCAAATTTACAAGTTCCTTTTGAAATTAAGAAGCTATTACTCTAAGGAAATGCAATTAATTATCCTATTTACCCTCCATCGCATGTTGCTTAGGTTTTAAAGTACCTAAGGAAGAAGATAATTTTGGAGTGATGTTTTTAGATTTAGAGGCTGTTGATGATAGAATTGATGATTGTAGGCTAGACAATTGAAGGAAGATACAATATTTGTAATCAAACGCCCAACTCCTCGATGGAGTATTTGATAACCTGAAAAATGTAGTGGGAATGGTTGAGATAACTTAATCTAGATGACTAAGCTCGTACTTTGGTTAACTTGAAACTTCTTGGAGAAGAGATAAAATGGAATATCTGTGGAAGCATTGGAAAACATCGATAAAAATCGTTTTAATTCTTTTGCCATTTCAGCAAATTAACATCTTTTGTAATGACCATAGTACACAGTCTAAAAGAAAATCACCTTGTTGAACGGTTGCCAACCGGAAATTGGAAGATCACAAGGGCACTTAAGGGCAAGTGTTTATGATAGAGCACTTAACCTCACAGAATTCTGTGAAGAAAGATTAAAAATCACAATACTGACATATTTGCTTTTTTACGCAATGAAGAGTTCACTCAGATCCATGCATTCTCCAACAATGGTGACGATCGTATGTGTCGTCAATGATCAGTATTCATCTTCAGCTTTTTTACCAAAAGGAAGCTGGAAATACAGAACCCAATCAGCTGGAAAAGAAAATTTTATTTCTATTTACACATTTCACTTTTTAAAATAATTAACGTGTGTTCTCTCTACTATTAAACTATTTTTTTTAAACCGTGATAGCATAATTGTTACCAAAAGATCTTAAATATATCTTGATATTATAATTAATGCTAAATGCGTTTATCACGTTTTGTATCAACATCCTGAATAATTAGCAGCAAAAAATGTTTCGATGTTTGGACACTACTTTCCTTCTTAAATGTATAACACTTCGGATAAACAAATGAACAAATTAAATCGCATTTATTTAGGAAGGACAGCGGGCCTAACGGAGGCATTGCGGAACAATTCAGTGTCAGCCAGTGGGACCAATTAGTCATCCGGGCGGAATACACCAGGAGGGGTTATTTTGTAATCTCACCATTTTAATGACTCTTTGCGGGAAGGCGGGAGATCCGTTTCGCTCTCTTAATGATCGGCTCACGATCGGCCAAGGTCCGATGGTGGCTCCATTTCACGTTCTTTACGACAGGTGAGATGGAACCAATGAAATGCGGAGCCAAATGAAACGGATCAAGAGTCGAAAGATACGGATCAAGAGTTGAAAGAGCGGATGAATCAAATAAATAGACCGGCAGTTCACCACTTGAGAGCCGAAGATGGTCACTCCGCCTGGGTGGCGGAGTTAAACTACGAAACATGACATAATTTTCCACATTTTATGACGTATTCTCACTCAAGTGAGATTTTAAAAAGTAACTCCACAGGGCAGTATTCCCTTCAGGACAGTACCCTTCAAACCAGGCTTGTCCCACCCAAACCGGGAAATATGGAAAGCCTAAAAATAGCGAAATAGGATTTTAATCTCTTACTCAATTAACGAACTTCATACTTGACTAGCAGACCTGCTGCATGCTTTGCAGGCAGTCTCTGTCTGGTGTACTCTTGAAGTTAACACGGTGTTTTTTTTCTTTTTTTTGCGCTACTGAAGTGGAAGTGGTGGAAAATGCGGCTAAATGATTTTATGTTTCCCAAAAATGAAAAATACTTTCAGAATAATTTTTCTTCCCCAAAAAAGAAATTGCATTGTTTTAAGCCTTCCCATCCCATATGCACACTTGAGAGAGAAATAAGGTGGCGCGAACTTGAGGCAAGATCACCGGCGGGGCCCGGCATGCGTCTTGCAATGCCTCTTTTTCTTTTTAAGTAGGTTCCACCGCGTGTGTGCATCAAAACTAATACTAAATTCCACATTTTTATAATTTATCTAAAAAATCCTGCTTTCGCTGATGGAATACGTTACCTATAGAAACCCAACAGTGAGGTACAAAATATGCAGATTTTTTCATGAATGTATTTTAAATGAGCTCTTTTATCCAGCCACAGGAGCCGACTGAAGCGTCATTTCCTACGAATTAATGCATTTTGACTTCAATTACGGCAGTAATTCCCTAATAACTAAAAAAATAAGGTGGTAAGATGCCTGTATTTTATTTTTATTAAATTTTTCTGGATTAATTTCTTCTCATAAATAGTATTTCGCAAAAATGGTATTTATACTTTATGGAAAAATAATATTTTTCCCCGTGTTTCTCTCATTCCCCATTGAACTCCAATTAATTTCAAGTTTAATTATAGAATAAAATAGCGTGGAAAGGTAAAATTTTGTTGTTCATATCAGATAGAGGACAATTTTTTCTACAAGTAGACAGAATATGAATAAAATGACATTTTAGTCACTGCACGGCGGAACCACCTGCAGGAATAACAACTCCAACTCTAGATACATCCCAGATACCAACTCCAACTCTTTGGTTGCCACACTTATCCTTCGCGCTGTCAACCTAATTCGTCTCTTCAATTTGTTTGAAAAATACAAGGTTCTTTATCTTCTTTTTTTGCAAATTCATGGTGAAAGAATATTTCTTTGATCTTTTTCTCTTTGATAAACTTTCTCTTTTCAGTAGTAGTAGTACTTTCAATTAGGAACACATGTACAAAGCAGACACATTTGCATGTTCAACATTATTGAATGAAAATTATATTTTGTGTAATAGAATAGAGTTGAAAATTTTATTCGAGTGCTTTCGGATATACAATATGTTTGATCCTAACGCCCTCTGCAAAAACAAATTACTTTTTCGGCTGCCCTACTCATGAGCATACAACATATAATTGACCACGCGAAAAGCATGGATTCTCCAGATGTAATCCACACACTTGAAGCGATTTACCTTGTGCATTGTTGATTATCATTGAGAATGCAAGGCGAACGAGGAACTGTAGTCGTTTGAAATCAAATGGTATGTCGGTGGGAATGATGGGAATACGTGAAATAAGCACATCTTCTCCTTTTGAATTGCCATTCAGAATTGTCGCTTCGATGACGTTTGGTATCAGTGGTTTGACAGTGAGCCTGATTCCATTGCACATTCGTGGTGCATTATTGTTGCGCAAAAGAGTTATCGGTGCGCCGAGTTTGAGTGACAATTTGTGCGATGGTACACCAGAAAGATCCAACGAATTTAAAAACTCAATTGGATAGTTAAAAATCTCGTCCGAATTCATGACGCTATCAATCGATTTGTACATGACAGACTCGCCCGAAATTCGTTCGTGGATGGCGTAGTTGATTGCATTGACGTCGGTATTTTTTGCTACCAAAATAGCGCGTTCGCAAAGCCATCGGTGATTTTTGTAATTGGTGACAACTTGTGGAAAAACTTTCTGAAATGATTGTTCGATCGATGGAACAATGATTTAAAAGGTCAATGGAATTAAAATATTTTTTGTGTCGGCATCAACTGATATACTTTTCCATTACCGATGTCCAACAGCTGTTTTGAAAATATGGTGAACACATTGCGCTGATTTACGCGCATATTGGTCGTTAACGTGAGTTTCTGTACATGTCTCCTAAGATGCGACACTTTGAGGCAAGCGTTGTGTTCATCAGCTGGTGTTGAATTTGGCATTACTGATCTGTCCCACTCGTGAGCAGACAACATATAATTGACCACGCGAAAAGCATGGATTTTCCAGATTTAATCCACACACTTGAAGCGATCCACCCTTTTTGATGTCATTGAGAAGGGTTGGCGAACGGGGAACTGTATTCGTTTGACTACAACTATCAAATTAGTCACTGAACTTGGCCTTCAAATGCTTCAGGAGTGAATAGGCATTCATAAAATCGCTATTAAATGGGTTGAATACCCAAGTAAATAATAGCCCGGTTGCCAAGGAAATATCTATTGTTGAAAAGGAAGAAAAATTGATGATTTTCGAGATAAAAACGCAGTACCTGGACAAAAACGAAACGTATGAGAAAATTTAATGAAATAATTAAATACAACATTCTTTTATGCTTTCTATGATGCAAATCTCTATCCAATATCTTGAGTGCAAGTAATTAAAAATAGCAAATGATAAAAAACCTACACCGAATCCAATGCTTTTCTAATGGGTGTGAATGTTAACAATATTGGGGTAAAAACAACCCCAAAACTTGCCACCTACCAAACAAAATTTACTACCAAATCATACGGACAGAGAATCCACATTTATTGCACCAAAACTCATTTCTCTCTCTCAAAACGTGAGAGATATAAAAAAAATGGATACAGAATGGCTGTCTGACTGACACGCTACAAAATTAATCATACTTGATATATGTGCTAAAATGTCCATGCAGAGAGCGATAAATATTTTTTAACCTATAGTTTTAATTCTCCTGGGTATACAGGCCACTGTATCCTGTAACTAGATTGCTGAGGGGGCTTTCGTATTGCCATTCCCAAATGTATTTTTAATGTGACACCATCACGAGGACTACCTTTCGTCTGGGTCCTACCCCTCAATCTAATATGGCATGAGTGGACCTTCCAGGAATAATTATTATTGCTCCCACGAAATCAGCACTAGGGATCATCGGAACGAGCAAGCCCTTCTACTGCATCAATATTGCTGTCCATGGGAAAGGCAAGCCTTCAGCTGTAAAATATTTGTATTAAGCTTCCGACAACAATCTAAATTGGCCATTACCGGTAGATTTACCTTTTATAAAAAATCTAAAACTTATCGAAACATTGGTATTTAGGCTTTTGGTTCTGCGATTAATTATTTAGTATTAGGCAACAGTTTCGCCGTGCTATGCTGCCGGCTTCGTCGGGATTTTCGGTAAAAAAATGCCCGACGAAGCCGGCAGCATAGCACGACGAAACTGTTGCCTAATACTAAATAATTAATCGCAGAACCAAAAGCCTGAATAACATAAACAATTAGCTGTGAAAATCTACAAAAAAAGTTTATCGATATATTTTTGAAACAACCACATTTAAATAAGTTAAGAGATTAAAAGGCGCACGAATGCTGGTAGAAAATCCGTGTATAGTATGTGGAATATATTAAGGAATGAGTGTTGTTTAAGAATGAATTCTTATTGGGTTTCCAACAGGGTTAAGACTTTCCATTATGGCCGACGTTTCGATGCACGAGTCGAGCATCGAAACGTCTGTCATTATGGAAAGTCTAACCCCGTTGTTGGAAAACCGAGAAGAATTCACATATCAACTTCGCCGGGATAGCACCAGTGTCGTTTAAGTAAACAAAAACAGAGGAGAACTAAAGTGTACTCCTTACCACTTTATTGTGTGGTATCAGATATTTGGCATTCCCAGGATAAGCATGAAGAGTAGGAGTAAATACTGTACGTATGCGGCATTTGATAAAATCTTTGCGGTAAAAAAACAGAAGACATATGGTTAGGCATAAGTGGATTATGAAAGAATATGGGATAGATGCTGCAGACGTTTATGAATAAAACGGGATTTTTTTGTTTTTTTCCATGTCGAGAGAATAGATGATAGGTGAATAGTAGAGGAGATTAGATATTAATAGAGGAGTGCATGGTGTGAGAGGAAAGGATAGACCTAGGGAAGTCATGGGTTGATGTGCTAGAAAGAGACTCGAGAAGCTTACGTTTGGAGTCTTAAGAACAGGATAGTGTTAATGAAGAAATGCGTACGAGTCCAACTGAAGCTATAGAGGTAGTAGGCAAGGAGTGGGTGGTATGGAGGAAATTATTTATGGTAGTTTGTGCGAAAATTGAGCACTGCACCTAGAATTTGATGAATTAAGCATCATTTTAAAGATACAACTCTCATCTATCCAATGATATCAAAATATCAACCCCTTGCCAAACTACTTATCGAGCAATTTGCCTGAAAATATAAGCTGTTTTACATGGGAAAGATTATGTCTGTGCGCTCCAGAGGGAGAATATTGAAGGAAATAGGAATTCATAACACCTAGATTTCGTCAAAAAACTATGGCGTATAGATTGCATGTTTTCTTAACTATTTATAAAAAAATAATTTATTACTCACCGAAGTAACTTTTACAGAATCGCAAAAAAAGCCGGTTTGAAGAGTTTTCAGCCGTTCGGCGGGAAATAATGTGTCAAGTTAGAGACTTATGTAGCTTTATTTATTTCATTACCGAGATTTTTGGGCATATATATATTTGCGCCATTAATATATTACAATATTTATTTCGTACTTCTTACATACGCTGAGATCAAAGAATAAAATTTAAATATGGCATCCACTATGACTAGGGATCTATCTCGCTCAATACACTTTAAAAGAGTCAGTTTTACAGGCCCATCACCGCTGGTTACACCTTGTTTTTAAATGTGATCACCCCAAAATGGAACGGCGTAATGGGTGTGCGCACAGAGCAGGATTTACGTGTAAGCTACAAAAGCTATGTAGCTTAGGGCACCCACTTTCTTGGGGGCCTCCAAAAAAATGATAGGAACATGACAGTCTGAGATATCAGGACCTGTATAGGGTAATATTTAACGATCGTGTCCGGTCAGCAATCCCTATAATGTAGAAGGAATTTTGAGATTGTTTCTAAGTATGATGGTTGCAAATTGCTTTGCAGAAAAAGATCTATTTCTCAGCTAAAGAGGATAAAAAATGAATTTATAACAACAATGACTCAAGATAAATTATGTTCCCTCCAGTCTCATGTGCATAGAAAATGACAAAACTACGCAGTTTATCATTTGATCAGCGACTTTGCTCTGGCAAAGGCAAGAAAGACAATATTTTAATTTAATACAATTCTCTAATCCTTATCACATTTTTCAAGAGATTAGATTCTACGCCTTTGTGAATTGTTTCTTTTAAAAAGAACTTTTTTTCTTTTAACCAGAGATAGCATTTTTCAGTTTTTTTGTGAATAAAAATGATTTGAAGTTAAAGATTTATTATTTCACTATCTACATATATACTTCTTAATTGTATTTCAGTTTAACCCTCCTGGTATCCGAAATTCACATTGACATACTGACATGGAATATCTGAACTTAAAAAAGGGCCCCATATCTCAAATACCTTAGGGTCTTATCAAGTCTATATCCGGCCCTGTGGGTGTGTATGTCCTTCCATTCCCTCTACTGAGCTAATCGCTTAACGTAGCACAACAGCGCATGCGTTTGACTTCCATTCGTATTACGTACACTGCGCACTAGGTAACGCACTTCAAAACTGATCGGGAGCTAAGTTGATATGTGCGCTAAACAACAAAAGAACGTCGTATCCGAGCTTGTTGTCGAGTTTTTTTGTTTTCATTAATAGCGGCAAACTTGCCTATTAATAAATTTAAAGTGGCCATCCGTCCTCCTTTAGGGAGGACAGTCCTTCTTTTGTAAGTTCTGTCCTCCCTCGTTAAATGTGTCCTCCTTTTCGATATTTGAAGACTAATCTGTAAATCTCCTTATTTGATCGAAGCCAAGCAAGTTACACGTGATGTGACGTATATGTACCTTGATATGACGATATTCGTCATGGCTCGGTAGGTACAGTGCGGCAAGACGCAATCAACATGTTGAAATGAACAGGTTGAATTGGAAAATCAACATGTTGAAATTGATAAAATATATGGGTTGAAAATATTCAGCCATTTCAAACATAATCATATTTCAAATATGCTTTTCTTATTGGTGTGAACTTTAACAATATTGGGGTAAAAACAACCCCAATTTTTATTTTCAACACCTTGAATTGAAAGCCTCTAATTGCATCTAAAAACTGATTGATCAAAGAGTTCTTATTGAGGCCATATTACTCACACTTTTAAACGTGTCCATGTTCAGTGGAATGATTTTCCCGCCTTTGATTGAGATCGGGATCTGACTACTCAACATGATCATTCTCAACTTCCACTTGATGTGCTCGGGGGTACTCTCTGACCAGGATTCCGCAACTGCCGTGTGGACACTCAGACCCTGGTGGGGGTGAAATGAAATAAAAATAATCATCGTCATTGTTCCTGCAAGTCACTCCTGTTTAAATTGAAAGAATTAAAACAGGAGAGCTGATATGTTTAAATATTACGCGACCCAGAACGGACTGGGAAAAAATTAAAAATAACACGAAGGCCACAGCATTTTAAAATTAATGACACCCAAGATATGTATGCAATTTCCACTATTGAAAATTGAAGTTTCTAATTCTTGCATTCCACTTTTCTTTCGCTTCCTTGAGCTTGCTTTGTTTTCCTTAAAATTGCGTCTTTTGCATCAAAAGTAGTCAATTTTTCACAATTTCAATAGTGGAAATTTAAATTTACTCTTTGCGAACGCTGCATCGGCATGATGGCGGGGTCGTCGTAATATGTTCTAATACATCACATTCACCTAGGTTTTCGAAATAAAAGTGTCCGTAAAATTATCAGAATGAAAACATCAGCAAGATTATAGTTGGAGTATTTTCACCACTACCTCATCATGTGTGAATCCAACATTGTACATTCATCACGCATCTAATCAGAAGAATTCATTTAAATTCTATGAAAAATCTTTTTATCTTCTTCCTTTAGACCTCCAATGGGTACCGTCTCCTTACCTCTTTATAAATCATGAAAAGAATAAAATATACTTTGCACTATTCCACTGGAGAAATTTGATTTATCGAGTCGAAATGTTTCACTGCACTGCAGCAACATCAGCACTGAATGATGCTGCAGTGCAGTGAAACATGTTGGCTCAATAAATAATATTCTCCAGTGGAATAGTGCAATGTATTTTATCCTTTTTCCTACAATGGAATTCCACAAAGTATCTGCCGCCACCAATAACTTCATCTTTATAAATCGATATATTAATCAGACTGGACTTTCTAAGATGAAGATGATGATGATAAGAAAAATAATCTTACCTCTTGGGCCACTGCATTCCCACACCAGGAAAAGAATAGTAGCTGCATTAATAACACCACCATCATTTCCAGCCAGTTAAGTATTGTTGTTGGGGAAACCGTGGGCTAGAAGATAAACAATTTAATCGTCTTTGATTTTGAGAGATAGGATTTCTTAATTGGGTATTAACTATGAAAAACTCACTTACTGAAGATAGTTCGATGGCTATAAAACAGAGGCACATTGATTCTATGACATAACTACAGGTGAAAATGATGCTGTAGAAGTCTTCAAACTGTTTCACGTACCTATGTAGAAAAATGGCATCATGGGAAATTAAAAAGGGTTTGAGTCAGTTTTTTTTAACGCTGAAAATTCAATCAATGTAGTGAAATTGTATAAACAACAGATTACTGTTACTAATATTGGATATTTTATCATAATTACTCCTAACCAATGGCGATTTGGAATTTAAAAAAAGCTTTGGAATCATCTCTTCAGAAGAAGAAAATGGCGGAACCGATTTGGTTTGGTTTGGTGTTCTGCATGGGATCAAATATATATCTTGAAATATGTTCCTTTTTTGTAACAATCTTGAAGGAATTAAGTTTACTGATTTATTTTAAAACCTCTTAATTTCCATTTTCGACTCAGATAAATTGTTAGTTGAAAAAATAAGCACGCCTTCACTCAAACTTTTAGCTCAACCACGTAGCCACGTAGCTATACCGTCAACATCGTTATATTTAGCAAAGGTTTTTATAATTTTTAAACATTAATTATAGCATCCAGATATTAGACTATTAACCATGGATACCTATTAACAGTGAAATGACCTACCCAACGCATATAAAATATACTCTATACTAATAAGATTTGCATTACTGGGTATTTTGCACGTCAATTTTGACGGGTTATCAGCTTGAAAGAATAAAAGGTATCAACAATAGGGATGCTTCAAGATCAGTTTTTCCTCTGCCTTGAGGCTATGATGTAACACATGTTTATAATTACTCTGAATACATTTAGAATTTGAAATTTCATGAACTCCTTTTGAAGTACTATGGATGCTAGGAACTTCATTAATAGGAAAAAAAACTGTTCGTAAGCTCATTTTACCTTATGCGTGAAGGTTTCTCGGGTTTCACACCGGGTAAGATTATTTAAATTGATCAACGTTTCGATGGTTGACTCAGCCATCGTCATCAGGATAATGGGTCTAGCGAGGATTCTGGTGCTTAATATATAGCCACAGATTGTTGTGGGAGCCGTTACGAATTCTTTGAAATATTTCTTCAGTTATGTGGATGACACATTCATCGTGTGGCCACATGGACGTGACAGCCTTGATGGATTCCTCAGTCACATGAATAGCATACATCCCAGTTTCCAATTTACTATGGAGTTGGAGGCCAATACACGCTTACCTTTCTTGGATATTCTGGTTTAAAGAAAAGTAGATGGAAGGTTGGGTCATGCTGTGTACCGAAAACAACACACACCGACCTATTCCTCAACGGGAGGAGCCATCATCATCCGGCGCAGTCCCGGCGCAGTGTTCTCACTACGCTTTTCCATCGAGCGAAAACCATTGTGGACTCCAACAGCCTTGAGACGGAGTTAATACACCTAAAAGACACCTTCCATGCGAATGGCTATAGCCTACGGGAAATAAATTTGGCCTCTAAAAAGAACTTCCACCGCCAATGGAGCGGAGATGTTGGAAGAGAGAGAAAAACCCAACGCTAGGGCTTGCCTTCTTCATATATCATCTATATCTAACAAGATATCGAGGAAATTAAAACGACATAGACTGGAAACAATGCATAAACCGCATGCCAAGCTCAAAAATTTCCTGGTCACCTCTACATCTACATATTACCCTGCGAGCCACCACTAGGGTGTTTGGCAGGGGGTGACAAGTCACCAAAATGCAGCATGCAAGCGGACTGCCACATGCACACCGCACGGTCATGAATATTAAGGATAACTAAAAACCATCATACAGCATGCAAGAGAATCCCCACATGCACGCCACACATGTACGATGACACATAATATTCTACATGCTACTTAAGAGGGCAATCTGCCTATGAAGCTAGAACATGCAAAACATGCTGTTAGAATCACCATAAAACTCCGCAAACATGCTTTAAGAAATACATAAGTTAGTAAGCTACACTACCAGTCAACTAATCTATTTCTAAGTCCTTACACAGCCGTTATAGTCTCTTATCGCTCGCGGAAAAAACGACATTTTGAATCTATCTGTTCTACAGTCTATCTCTCTTATTTTATTTTTATGATCTAATCTACCATAGTACGTTGGCGGTCGTAAAATATGATCAACTTCGTCGGAATATAAACTACTCTTGAATTTACATAATAGATTTAGTCTTGTTTTCAATCTACGGTCTGACAGTGATTCCCATCCGAGTTGTTCTAAGAGGTCAGTAACACTAACAAGACTATCGTAACGGCTTTTCACGTACCTGGCTGCTCTTCTCTGTACACGTTCTAACTCTGTTTTTAAGCCTGTTTCATGAAGATCCCAAACACTGGAAGCATATTCTAAATGGGGTCTAACGAGGGAGAAGTAGCTTATTTCTCTCACTTTGTCGTCGCACTTGCCTAGAATTCTTTTAACAAATCCCAATTTACGATTAGCTTGACCTGTTATTTCCCGAATATGTTTATTCCACGATAGATCATTATTGAGCCTAACTCCGAGATATTTTACGGATTCTACCGTCTCTAATTGGGTATCCTGAATGAAATAGCTCTGTTGTGGGGAGTTATTTTTCCCCCAGAATTTCATTACTACGCATTTTTTCAAATTTAACTCTAGCTGCCACGCATCGCACCATGCTTGGATTGCAGTAAGGTCGTTCGTTAGTTTATCCTTATCTTCACTGCTACGGATTTCCCTGTATACTACAGCGTCGTCTGCAAATAATCGAAGTTTACTGTCTATTATGTCACCAATATCGTTGATGTAGAGTAGGAAGAGGAGTGGGCCTATGACACTACCCTGAGGGACGCCAGATGTGACTCTAACTTCGTTGGAGGCTACGCCGTCTAATACTACTCTTTGCACGCGATCGCTCAAAAGTTCTCTGATCCAGGAAATTACATCATCGTCTAGGCCGTATGATTTTAGTTTTACTAATAACTTATCGTGGGGCACTTTATCAAATGCTTTTTTGAAATCAAGAAAAATCGCGTCCACTGGAATGTTGTCCTCTCCGGAGACTAAAATATCGTGGGCAAACAGCGCTAACTGAGTTTCGCATGATCTACCTTTCCTGAATCCGTGTTGAGTTCTCATTAACAAGTTATGCGTGTCTAGGTGTTTCATTACTGAGCTGACAACAATGTGTTCAAGGATTTTGCATGAAATGGACGTTAAAGATATCGGTCTGTAATTGCATGGCTGTTCCTTGACTCCACTTTTGAACATGGGCGTTACATTGGCAATTTTCCAGTCATTTGGTACTCTGTGTTGCTTTATGGATTTTGTGAATATTAGCTGCAAGTAGGGGGCAATTTCTGACGCTAGTTCTTTATACACGCGAGAAGGGATTTCGTCTGGACCAGGTGACTTATTTGGACTGAGCAATTTCAATAAAATTTCTATTCCGTGAGCACTAATATCAAGGGGAGGCATCTTTCGTATGCAGTGATTATCAAACGCCACGGATGAATTCTCAGATGACTCGGTGAACACGCTCTTGAAGTAGGAATTTAATAAATTGGCTTTACCGGAACTGTTTGTTAACACATCTCCATTATCGTTTCTTAGCGAACAAACGGTAGATCTTTTACCTTGAACTTCCCTAACATAGGACCAAAATGCTTTTGGGTCATCCCGTAACTGCTCTACAAGTGTTTTCCTTTTAAAATTCGTGAATGCATTTCTGAACGCTTCCTTTGTAGCGGCTTTAGACAACTTATATTTATTAATTATTAACTCTCGATCACTAGGAGACACATCATGAATGATTTTTTTCATCTTAGCATGGCACGCTCTCTGTCGCCTTAATGATTTTCTGACTTCCGCGTCATACCATCTCGGTTCGCTACCTTCTTTTTTTATTTTACTAGGGATATATCTTTTGATTCCTGAATTTATGAGCGAAAGAAAAACTTTCCAAGTCCCTTCTACATTTAATTCCTCTAAGGACAACCTCGGTCTGAAAACAACCGGGGTGTACCGCATACCATGCTCGTGTGTTAGGGCGTATATTGGCAAGACAGGAAGGACCATCGAGAAAAGAATCAAAGAGCAATAAAAAAGCATTAGGCTTTTCCAACCGAAAAAGTCTGCATTAGTAGAGCATGATAGTCTTGCCCATGGTCATCGTGTCGATTTCCCAAATTTGACGCTACTTTCCCGGGTGTCCAAATATTGGGAAAGAATAACTCAATCCGCCATAATGGTACATATATAACAAACTAAAATCAACAGAGACAACGGCTTCGACTTAAGTAAGACTTGGAGACCGGTAATTGATGAAATTCAAAGAACTCGAAATGGCTCCCACAACAAGGGGGCATCTGCGGCTATATATAACCGCCAGCATCCTCGCTCGACTCATTATCCTAATGAAATTGGCTGAGTCAACCATCGAAACGTTGATCAATTTCAATAATCTTACCCGGTGTCAAAACCGAGAAACCTTTACTTCTATAATTCCTCAAACCTTAAATCCTATATATCATTTTAGATACCTTATTATTGCCCCGTGTTGGTTGACGCAGTTCACCATTTCAGCCTCCACTTTCTTCCACCTGATTTCCTCGGGCCCAGAGACCGTTGAAATCCTTTTGGTGTCCTCTTCCAACGCCCTAATCCTTTCACCCAAGTCACTCAGCAAGAAGCATATGTAGTAGCACAGCGAGCCAATGAACGTGTCCCCTATGATGAGTAAATACCCCGAGAAGGCTGAGCCGATCCCAAGTAATAGATACAGAATCTCGTAACCCGGGCTCTCCTCGTGGGCAAACGGATACCAAACGTTCGACGGCTGGTCCTTGACCCACTTCTCAGACGGGTGCAATAGATTTCTCAGGATGGGGTTGAGCAACCAGTGTAAAAAGATCACCGTCCCCAGCGCTATGTATCCCACGCTTACTCTCTTCGCCGTCTTCAATACTCTGTGGACCCTGCCCGGGTTGTTGCTGATTTTCACGCTCTGGACCAAGAGTCGATCCATTGCAGTGAAAAGGTTCAGAAATTGGTCCTTTTTCAAGACCATTCCCAAACGTGAGAGGCACAACAGCGACACTGCGTTCAATGGAATCATGTTCACGGATTTTTCTTTGTCGTCTATGTGAATGGCGAATTTCAATCCTTCTCCGGTCACCCTGAAAGAGAAAATCGGCTTCAAGTGACAGTTGCATAAGTTTGGCCAACCGGCTTCAGTTTGACGAGAAATTTACTTTAGTTGAGATATATACCATATCAAAAACGGCTATCGAATACAATTCCTATAGTAGAAATATTAGGATTCTTAAGAATAGGAGAGCATTTACGAAGAAATGCATTGATGAAACAGAAGCAAAAGATATATGCAAGAATAGGTAATTATGGAGAAAATTATTACAATAGAGTCAGTTTTCTAGACCTTACAGCAATAACTAAGTTTTTTGACTTTGCTAATTCCGAAAGTGAATGGTTTATGGGTTTGTATGTATTATGTTGAAGGATGCTGTCTACAAGAAGGACACTCAAATGTGAAAGACACTAGACTTTATTAATATTAAGCGAGATTGAAATATCTAAAATAACTGAGACCGTAAAACATTGCCAATCGACAGGCTCGAACATAACCTCTCGACTGCCGTACCGTTCCACAGCACGTAGGCTGCCTACATAACGCACAGCGCGCAGGCTGCCACCATTACAAACAGCGCGCAGGCTGCCACCAAAACAAACAGCGCGCTGGCTGCCAACATAACAGTATGTAAATATTTTATGTTTTTGAAGTTATACTTCTTTGCGCCCGTTGGAGACTTTTGGGATGGGATGTTGATCGAGAAACCGCGTCACGCTCTTTTCCGCGTCACGCTCTTTTTTGGGTGGGAAAAATCCATAATTGTACTCATTGATACGAATTCCTGGGTATTTCTAATCGAGCTAAAAGGATGAAATTTTCAGGGAAGGGTTCAAATTTGGTGTCAAGTCAGGAAAAAATCGATAATCCCAATATTTTTCATTGGTTTCGAGTCCAGATAGGATTTTGTTTTTAATGGGTTTAAATGGGAAAAACGAATAATTTACGTGTAGAGTAATTTTCATTCATTCATTAAAATATGAAATAATTTAGATACAAGTTTCATTTTTTGACTGAAATGAGGCCAAAAGATCAATGCATTTACATCTTGCAACCGATGTTTCTCTATCGATCGATAAATTGAAATATTTGAAGTTTAAACGCAAAATTAATGCAAATTTCGATCTTTTTTCATTTTCGTTGCTAAGATTTTTTTTTAGTTATACTTCTTTGCGCCCGTTGGAGACTTTTGGGATGGGATGTTGGTCGATAAACCGCGTCACGCTCTTTTTTGGGTGAGAAAAATCCACAATTGTACGTTTTTGTATGGTTTTTTGTACGTTCGAACTTTGAAAAGAAGTTTTGTTTAAAATAACAATATATCGAAGAAAATATATTGAATAATAGAGAAAAAATGTCTTTTATTTCATTTATATATCCTATCTGCCTGTGTGTGTAAACGGGTGTGTGCGACCGGCCAAAGAAGTATAACTTCCACCGTCTGGTCCGACGCAGACCACGTTTTTCTTGAATATGACATTTTAACCGAATCTGCCTGTCATTGTACCTACTCAATTTTAATGAGCTTAAAAAGTTGTGAAGTGCTATTTGAAGCACCTTATAATATATCGCGTTATCTCAAGCAGTTTCCTATACCACTCTTATCATTGAGCAGAAGTTTCAATTTCTCCCGGGTTAAATTAAGTGTCCAATGCGTAAAGTTGAATTAACTTGTGGATGTGGGTTTAAATATTGCTCTTGATAATTGAATGTGACAGGAGGATAAAGAGAAATAATTATTTAAATAAAAAATAAACGGACGGACCAAAAAGTATCAAATAGTTTCTCCTTCCTCCAGACACATTAATATCCCCATACAGATTCATAACCTCAAAGAGATTGTCCTGAAAACTTGTGATTGTGAATTTTAATGGCTAAGAAAATAGTTGTTAGATTGAAAACGAAAAACGTGGGGCGCATGAATTAGATAATTGATGCATGAATAGTTCACCTAAGTTACTAACAATTTTATTGCACTGCAAATGATATGAACTGCTATGTGAGTTCTCTCAACGATAGCTACTTCCTACAATCCTTACTATTTATTATCTACAGTATGCGTTTGCACCGAACAGAGAGACAAACAAGAACTCAACCTATAATAAAAACGTTTTAAAATAAATTGTTACAGCGAGAAATACCGGAGTAAATTTGACGCCAGAGCGGTGAAGTGAAATGCACTTATCAGGAAGTGCGACACTGTACCGGTCGTCTGAAATGGAAACAGGAAAAATGGTCTGAAAATAATCAGGTGGAATTTCAAATATTGCAATCCGTGGTCGCCCATTTCTTTTTTTTCGAGAAAAAAGACTACGTGAAACAATGTCAATTGAAATTCATTCCTAAAGCGAGGAAGTTATAGCGCACACAGAGAACTGACCAACTCCGTCGTGAGGGGAGTTCTTACTTGTTTTATTGCTTGAGTCATGATGAGAGAGTCATGATTCGAATTAGATGCCAACCCGAATATTAGTTGCGATCAAATTACGGGGACCCTCTTCGTCGTTGCCTTTCGTCGCCAAATTGGCGTAATTGGGATAATAATCACTTCATGGTGATTGATTCACTCGGAGAACACCAGTTGCACGAGATCACGAAGGTATAAGGATTTAATACACGAAAGAAACTCCCAGTTTTCATGGCGAGACCGATTCGTTTTTTTTTAATTTGCATCATCACTGCAAGTAGTCACCGTCATTGGTCGTCCAATCCTATGATTGGTTGACATTGGCCTTCAATCCTTCCCTGTCTCATACTACTTACTAATCCATTTCAAATAAAATAGTATTGGTGAATTTCCACACAGTATATTTAAAAAGGAGGATATGTAAATTTCCTTTTCCGAGGAGGCGGAGTAACGGGGTCGGAAGGCGATAATTCCACGGGGTGGTCCGGAACCCCCTCGTCTCGCGTGCCGTCATTCCCCGGGCCGGAAGTTGACACTCGGCCAGGGGCCCCTTAACAAGACACAACAATATAATTATACATAATACATTATACTTCTTTTTAAATTTTATGGCAATGCAACGCATCTTAAAGTTCATTGATAAATTTTGTCCACCCTAGACGCTTTGTAATATATTATCAGATGTTTCCCTAATCTGTCGAAATCGCTTGTCAGTATGTCTGGACCGTTACATTAGGGCTAGTGCAAGAATGAAGCCCGTTTCACAGGAAACTTGATTCAGCACAAGGTCGAGATTACTTGCTAGTATGCAGGGTAAAGGGTTAATGTTCACATTTAGATCACATAAGAATAATATGAAGGAGATATTGTCAAACTATGACATCAGTTCATACTGAAGAACATAGTCGAATACATATCGTAGCTTACTTCCGTTTTTCCGTCAATTCCTTGGCTAAACATTCGTTGGAGTCCATAAAACGTCGAGATTAGACCAAAAAATATCGAAATCAGACAAAATTGTCATGTAGGATAAAACTTCCGAGTATTCCTTTCTCTTAAAAAGGCATTTTTTCTCAATGTTCACCGCTAATAAAGTATAAACTGGCCTGAATAGAAGTGAATAAAAATATGGTGGATAGCACAAAGAATTATTACATCCATTGTCGCGTGAACGATATGAGTGATCGCTTTTGTCTCTTTGCTGCTTTTGAAATCGACAACGATTAGTACCCGTATATACTCTACTATACCGGCGCCCTCAGGCACGCCGGTACATAGTAAACGAGATTTAGGATGAAGGCGTCGTGAATATTTTCGCTGTGTCTGTATCTCAAAAATGGATGAATTCTTTCAAAAAGGACTTATTGTCCTAGCGATCAATTTTCAGCGTGCATTCCAAGTTTTAAGTGTGTCCGTCAAAAAAAGCACTTTTGGAAGCTCGTTGAATGAATAAGGAAGGCCTCAATCGCGGCACGACGACTAAACAAGCCGTTACTAAATTGGACGCGCGTTAGGAAACAACTGAAAGACGTATATCAGGGATCTTTCGGGGTTTGCACCGGGTAGTTAGGTCCATGGCGGCCGACGTTTCGATGCTCGACTCGAGCATCGAAACGTCGGCCGCCATGGACCTAACTACCCGGTGCAAACCCCGAAAGATCCCTAATATAAATCTTCGCCGGGAAAGCCTGAAATCATTCATCAACTGAAAGACGACTTCAGCGCTAGAGAGAGAATAAAATAATGAGAGACGATTGCCAAGAGCGGGATTTTTAAATTAAGTTACGCGAAAGGCAAACGGGAAGCGTCAGTTTAATTACAGGCAATCGGAAAATACTTACCTAGTTGGTACCCGAACTTCAGAGACCGAGAAAACGGCGCGCGCCGCTCCCATGCCAATGCCGAGCGGACCAGGGCATATCGTAACAGGGGTCTGGGACATCTATGCTGGGTTCCAGCAAGGCGCGGAGGTTCCGGCGCATTCTCCTTTCTTCCTTGGCGGTCCTTTGCCGGAATAGGAGGGTGATAGGAGGTGTTGTAAATTTCCTTTTCCGAGGAGGCGGAGTAGCGGGGTCGGAAGGCGATAATTCCACGGGGTGGTCCGGAACCCCCTCGTCTCGCGTGCCGGTTGGGGCAGGAGGAGATGATGGGGGAATGAAGGGAGGAGGAGAAGGGGAAGGAGGGGGAGTAGGGAATGGGGGGAGAGTGGGGGTGGGAGGGCTGGAAGGGGTAGACAAGGGGCTGGATGGGGGAGGTGGTGGAAGGGGGTTGGAGGACGGTGTGGGGCAACAGTCCTCCTCTCCTTTTTCTTCTTCAATCGTCTTACCATTATTTTTTATTTTTTTCTTTTTCTTTTCTCGGACGCATGACACTGCAACGTAATAGAATCAAATTAGTCTTTGGCTACGTCATGAACGATATTTATGGCAAAGATATCAAGTGTGAAGTGTGGAACTAATCCTAACCCTGTGAAAGTAACTTTCATGATATAATTGCGGGATTAATTTATTTATGACTATTGATTCGGAGGCCAAGATAAATGAAAGAGCGTCTACCTATTCTTAAAATAACACATTTCCTCCAAAATAATGCACACATGTAGCTATTGGATGAATTGGAGTGGGATTAGCAGTTAAATCTCAAATGATATTTTTGTAAGCTTACATTTATTCAAGTTGAAGTAATACATTAGCGGCTAAGCAAAAAATATTATTCTCACCATGGGTTTATTATGCTGGAAACATATTACTCATGTTCTAGGTGGAATAAAACCGACTAAATGACAGATATTTTGAATTTAAGAGAATCTCAAGCCATTTAGATAATCAAGGATAACCTTATATTCCATGCAACTCAAATACGGTATTTCTTTATCTGTAATTTTCTTACTTCTTTTGTCTGAAGTAAATTCCAACGCCTTAATGATTATCCAAATTTTTAAAAAGGCTCAAATTTATTGTCACTTTTCCCAATGTTATTAAAATTACTTAAATCCGCCAAAAGAAATAGGCTGAAACAGGAAACAAAGAAATTTGGCCAACGGTACAGAATTGAGTTCTATTTAATCCAACTTCATTGATCACAAGAAATAGGTAGTTGTGCACCAGAGTGGTCTTTCGGCAAGAGAATACTAAGAGATTCTATTCAGAGTACAGTAATGTACTATTTTAAGATTCAGTTTCATGGCCGTTTATCGTTACCGTAAAAATTAGCATTCATGAGATATAATCGAGTACACGGGTTATTTGCGAACGCTGGATAAAATAAAGTTCTCTGAAAAGTAAGCCTATGTAGATGATAATGAAGAAGATAATACTCACATAGTCCACCCATGGTTCTTCACTTTATCTTTTAAATAATCTCTCTCTTTATTTCAAGTTCAGCTCTCCGGCGAATGCAGACAACTTAATACTCAAAATTAATGTTTCCATAGCAACGATTAGCAAAAGTCCTACCGGGTGTCCGACCATTGTTGTAATTTGAAAGCATTGACTTGTATGTTGAGATAAATTATATCTACAAGTATGTAGGATTACTTTCGGGCGTAAATGAGGCCATCTTTTTAACTTTAAAACAATGGTATTATTCATCAGGATTTATTATGTTTTTGTCTCCGTTTAAATAGTTTGCGATCCAATGATAATGCTATTTGAATTACATCATCGAATCTTGATATAACTGTGAATTTTTCGGGATTTATTATTAAATTATTACTGGTTAAAAAAGGGAGTTTTTAATTGTACATATCTTTTCCTAAAATTATGCACCCCGCATTACGTTGTCTACTCTCAGTCAGCGATGTTGCAATTCATTTAAACCATCATTTTAGCAATTATATTGAGAAGAAATGCTAATTATTTAAATTTCAAAGAACCAATTCACAACTACCATGAAGACGAATTTTCAACTTGCTTCGAGAGTTAGATCGAATATCTATTACCAAATTTTTGAACCTCTTCCCGTTGTTCAACCTTCCCCAAATGTATTTTACTTGATTAATTTTGATATCAAAATCATAGTAACTTCTTAAAAAAGTTTTCACGTTATCAGATTAGGTTTAATTAAATATTTTTGGTTTAAGTACATAGAGAAAACAATAACGAAGAATTAAGCATTGAATTGTAAAACATTGAAAGCATTGAAAAACACTGAGGGGGTACACCGCTATAAAAAAAAAGTGTGAGTACTAAAAATTATTAAATATGAATATATAAAAAAAAGCACTTTTTGAAAACTGGTCTTTTTTCAAAATGCAATAAAAAGTAACATATTAAAAAGCACTAAAAAGTTAAAAATAAATATTAGATTGAAATTTACAAAGTTATGAGACCTTTTATTCCAAATTTATTAAAGTTAAAAGAGAAAATGAATATTTGTTTACTTTATCTGTGCAATTTGTCGATGGTTATGAGGCAAGAACGTATAATCGTACGTATTACTGATCATGTAGTAGATCATCATGATTATAAGACCAGGGTGCTCAAATTTAACTTAGTAAATTACTTTCCAAGCTCAAATTCAAATCAGAATTTTACTAAAATACTCGTGGAAGGGTTACCAGACCCCTTCAGGGAATTTGCATATTATGCAGAAATAATGTTCAGTATAGAATGTAATCGGGTTGTAATGTAAGGCTCGCATTGCAAATCCGACAAGAGGGGGTTACCGGTGTGACGGGTGTCGGAAGTGGGAGTCGGCCCAGACTACGGCACAGATGCGACGTCATAGAAATCGGGATGGTGGTGGTCGGCGGGGGTTGGGTGGTCTGCTAAATGGATCAACTACCCGTCCGTCTGTTTTCGTGGGGCGATAGACACTAAGGTGGTGATAAAAAACTGAAGTTGATATTTTGAAGTCGCTATAGTGCAGAAGAGTTGCGATTGGTAAATATCTACTAAAAAAAATTCAAATCGAACATTCTCTTCCGATCCAGCAAACCGCCTGAAATCTACAAAAAACATTACAAATGTCCGTTATTTTCAGAATTTTAAAAACATTTTACGTCTATATATTTTTCATTGCTCTCGTTAAAAATATTTTGCAAATTGTACTGTTTAATAGTAATAAAAAATATTTTTGCGTAAAGGGAACATCTTCCGATTGCGTATTTCAATAAAAATTAGGGAAAATTCATTTTTTGGTGATTATGATGTATTAAGAAATTTATCACCTGAGGTCATTTTGTGGTCTCAGGTTAACATTCACATGTCAATTGTGCAACTCTTCGCATGTTTAGATATTTGATAACACTTAAACAACCCAGAACTCACCACGAGGAGTTCCACCCATACCCTTCCTACCATCCAACCAATGAGGGTGTGTGCTTTTTACATTACTTACAAACTTACTTGTAAGATTTTAAAATAAATGTTACTATGACTTCAAAGGCATCCGAGGAGTTTTCCGCTCTCACGTTAAGTCCAAGGTCTCTATTGGCGCAAGTGAGCATCATCTAGCGTGTGAAATTGGGTCGGGATCACGCTTTGATAAGTCGTTTGGAAAGTTGTCACTTTTAATTACTTGACTTATATCAAAAATATATATTTGGCCTTTGCGTAAATGTTGCCTGTACACTTCTGGAATTTTACAATAAATTAGTTAAAAATTGAGCTTACCTGATAACAAAAACCTCTCTTCAAAGCAGCATCGAAGCACATCTTCGTGTTTTGGAAGAATGTTAAGCAGAAAGTCACTTAGATGACCGTATATAGGACCGCAAACATACCTCGGGTGATTACTTTCATAATTCTTCAAAATCACGAAAAATTTGAATTTGTTTTGTTTGTTTATATTTAATTACCAGTCGCTACTTTTTTGCGACTACAGCGACTCGAAATTATCAACTTCGGTTTTTTTGCACAATAATTGTTTGAACAAGCCTAGTTCTGGTTTAGTCTTCTCGAAATTCCAATTTGTTATTTTTTGTAAAAAAACAACGTATTTTATTATCTTTTTTTCCACTTATTTCTTTTTAATTACCATTTATATTAATTTAATGTGTGCATTTTTTTAGGTTGTGTTGGGTTGGGAAAATCCATCCAATATTTTAAAATTTATCATTGAAATCCTAGAATTATGCTTGATTTTTTTATTTTCAATTCTATGGACACCTTTATGCCTAACAAGACAATATTTAGAGCGAAAGCTTCTGCTGTGGCTAGTTTTTCCAGAGCAGCTGCGTTGGTCAGTTTTCATGACAACAGTTTCTCCTCCGTTACGGGAGGCGTATCCAGGTCAACGTGACTGACCAGCACTGAGTCTCCTGTTTTTTTTTTCAAGTATTCTACCTACTGATTGGTAGGTTCTTGGGAAGTCTTCATTCTGCATCCCAACCTCATTCACATTGTCTCGCTTTACATTCTAAAGATGTCCCACCATTAGGTCATTCTTCATATCTTCTACCTCCTCTTATCTCGTCCAGAATTCCTATCCACTTCCTTCCTCTTCCACGTTTCCCCAGTGTTCTCCCCTCTATCACTCTTTTCAACATGCCCTCTCCTCTCAAAACCTCCTCCATCCTTCTCTTCTGCCTTCTCCGAACCTCTGCCACAAGCTTCCTCTCCTTACCGTCCGTATCCAGTACTTACTTGTTCGTCTTTCTCGCCATTAGGCTCAACTACTCCATCCTTCTCCAAACCCACATCTCAAACGCCTCAAGTCTGCGCACATCCTTACTTCGCAATGACCTAGTTTCCGACCCATATAGCGCCACGCTCCATATAAAAGTTTTCACAATCCTATTCTTTACGTCTCTTCTCAGACCCCATCCTCATCAATTCCCTTCTCTTCGAAAATGCTTCTTTAGCTAGCGCAATTCTGCATCTGATGTTCTTACCACTAAACCCATCCTCCTCTAAAATACTACCAAGATAAGTAAACTGCTTGACCTGCTCTATCTTCTGCCCTCCCACCCTTATATTCAGCCTCGCCTTGTTACCTCTGGAAAATCTTATTACTTTCGTTTCCTTGTGGTTGATCTTCATCCCATACTTTACGCACTGCACCTCTAACGCATTCACCATTGACTTTAACCCCTTTGGCAGACTGACTAACCTATGATAGATCATCTGCAAATCTCACTGATTTTAACAGCTCACCTCCTATTCCTGCTTCCTCCTCCCCCCATGCCTCCCTTACCAACTCTTCTGAATTCACGTTAAAAAAGTTACGGCGATAGTGGGCACCCCTGCCGTACTCCCCGTCCTATTGTAGCCCATCCCAATTCTCCATCAACTTTCCCAACTTGCGCCGTCCGGTTCATAAACAAATTCCGATTAAGACGCCTGTCCCTCCAATCGACCCCTAATTCCTTCAACACTCACCTTAATTTCGACAAGTCCACCCGATCAAACACCTCCTCGAAATCTACGAAACATTCAAAAACATCCTGCCCATACCCCAGGGTTTCTTTCTACTCGTGTTCTCATCACTTCTATGACGTCTCGCGTTCCCATCCCTCTCCTAAACCCGAACTGGTCTTCACCCAGGTATTCATTTGCCTCCTTCTCTAGCCTTCTGTTTAGAATCCTCAGAACTGCTTTTGCCGCGTGGGATATTAAGCTTATTGTCCTATAGTCTTCGCACGTTTTTGCCTTATTCTTCTTTGGTGTGGAATTAGTACAGTCTTCTCGAAGATTTCCGTCCACACCCAACTCATAAATCCTACGAATAAGCGCAAAAGGTTTTCCCCTTCCGGTCTTCCCCATGCTCTTTAAAAACTCTGCAGGTATGTCATCTATTCCCACCGCCTTATTAATTTTCATGTATCGTAGAGCTCATTCGATTTCACTATCTAGGATACCTGATCCGATGCCATCTCTGTTGATGTCGTCTTCCCTTTCTATATCTAACATATTGGGCCTTATATCTTTACCATACAGCTCTTCAACATACTCCTTCCACCTCTCCTGAATCTCTTTAGGTTCTACGATCACCTCTCTCGTCTTGTCTGTTATCGTTGTAATTCCCCTTCTCTTATTACCACCCGTCAGTTCCTTAACTTTCCGATATAATGCATCTGGTCTTCCCTATTTTTGGCATTTCTCTAAAGAGTCGATCTGTTCTCTCCACCACGCATCTGTTGCTTTATTTGTTTCTCTTCTAAACCTGTTATATAATTCTCGGTATTTTCTCTCACCTAGCTCTTATTTTACGCTCTTCCATTTCCTTCTCTCCTGCATCTCCATTATCATCTCCTTCGTGATACATGGTTTTCTTATTTTACTTGCACTCACTACGCCTACCGTTGCTTTCGCCGCTTCTACAATTCCATTTTTCAAACTTTCCCATTCATATTCCACTGATCTAACTCCATTATCCTCACCCATTATCTCATCCACCTTCTCTCGATACTTCTTCTCCATTGCCTCAGTTAATGCCTCCGTATTTCACTTTCGTACCCTCCTTCCCATTATTATCTTTTACAGTTTTACCCGACAACTCATGACTAATAAGTTGTGGTCCGTATCTGCATCAGCTCCTGGATGTGAGTTCTTAACACTATTCATGTATCTGTGACGCACTATTACATAATCTTACTGGAACCTATCTGTGTCTCCCGGCTTCTTCCAAGTGTACCTACGTCGAGGATGATTTCTGAACCATGTATTTTTAATTACTAGGTTATTTCTACGGCAAAACTCCACAGCTTTCTCACCCCGGTCGTTTCTCCCTCCTAGCCCGTAATCGCCAACCTCCCGCCCATCTCTGCCATCACCCTCCACCGCGTTCCAATCCCACAATACTACTAAGTGCTTATTCACCAGGTATCCTACCAATTGTTTCCTCTAGCTGATCGTACACCCCATCTACCTCCTCCTCTTTATGATTAGAGGTAGGCATATAAACCTGGATTATAACTAAATAGTTGGTTCTGCTTTTAGTTCCACGACTATTATCCTATCACTCACCTGTTCTGCATACACTACTTTTCTACCGAGTTTCATATTCATTACGAATGCAACCCCGCGCTGAATTTCATTCCCTCCACTATAAATTACTCCATTACTCCCAGTAATCCATGTCATCCTTCCATCTTACTTCACCCAGACCCATGATGTCTACCCCCGCCCTCTCCATTTCTTGCTTTATATTCTCTAGCTTCCCCGCCCTCAGCATAGTCCTAATAATCCATGTGCCTATTCTGATAGTTTCGTTCCTCTTCTTTATCTTTTTTTCCTCTGCTGCTGTATTTTCTGAGCAAGGATTTCGTGTGATGACGACCGCAGGGGCCTTGATCCCACCACTGCCGGGCACGACACCCGGCCCTCTGGGCCGAGTCCCGTAGTTGCCAGGATTCATTTGCATTTGTGAACTGTCTAGAAATGTCAAGGTTTTTGTTTTAATTGAGATGGTATTTCGTGGCCTTACTCAATAGTATTTTTATGTGACACGATCACTTCACAGGGTTCCCCACTGGGGTCAAACGCCTTTTGCAGCCGCCTCACTGAGACATAGACGCTGCGTGGACTGCCATTCGTCTGTCTCCTAACCTTCGACCAATCTGGCATGGGTGATCCTACCAGGAGCATTGTTCCCGCCAGATTAGCTCTAGAGGTCATCGGAACACGCAAGCCCTTCAACCACGACAAGGTTTTAGTCAAAGGGAAAGAGCAGAATAATAAGAAGGTCTTAACAAGAGACATAAAGAGGGGCAAATGCATAGCTTCAAAAGAGTGTTTTGAGGATCCAAGGCAGTGGAAATTGAGGCATTGACTGTTTAAAAACCTAGTACTCAATTGATAGATTAGGCGAATATACGCCTCCTCTTAGACGAATGCCAGAAGTGGGTTCCAGTGAGCTGGCTCGGTACTTCTTTGGGTAGCAACATGGAAACCCGAGAAACCTTTCCTCCTTACATTCACATTACTCTCTCTCTTCAATAACCGTACTATTAAGACATTTAATTTTTTCAGAACCTATTACCATTTCGTTCAATCACTTACTGATTAACATGCCTATTACGTACCTATCAAGTGTTTTTTTGCACTTAATACTCATTTGTGAAAGTGCTGACAATAGTGCCATTCTCAAACTGAAGCATGTGTTTTGAACAATTGTGCCCTTTCTCAGCCCTGAAAGTCTTCCTGATTGCACATTTCTCAATATGGCACATTTTGGCCGTTCTATTCCGGTGTAACCAGTCCTTTATCGACTTTTGGAATGTCCTAGCAAGACAATTAAATACTGAACAATAATGGTGCTTTTAATAATGATTTAAGTCCGTCTGTTCACCGATATGACACTGCAATATCAGTGGAAGTGTATTTGAAGCCCGTGATTTATTTCTCTGTACGACTGCCTTTTTAAATAAAAGACCCAAGATGAACTCGCGACCCCTTAGCATTCCATTCATTAGCAATGCGTAATTAAAATTTCCTGGACGAAACCTTTCGAATAATTACTTTTGCCCCTCGTGCGGGAAGATTATTGCGTGTGAAAGAATTCCCTGTTATCTAAATTGGAAATTTCTAAATGCATGCTTTGCGTACGGCACAATGAAGAAAGGTGCGTGGGATGAAGAAATGCTTAAACATATGTATGATCCTCTGTGAATGGTGGTCTTTTACGTCTGTTCTTACGATGTATCAAGAGGTCAAAATATAATTCTGCATGTCATACTAGAATTTGCCATTAACTATTAATCGAGCACCTTAATATTTTGCTGGGTAATTAAACGAATTATTGACACACATGAACGTGTATGTAGATTTACTTTTATCCCTCCCATTGATAATCGAGCGTTTCTGCTATTTATCAATTAAATAAGAGAACTAACACGTACGCATGATGTCCTCCAGAGGTTTATATCCACCCAATTTATTTATCTTATTCACTCTTTATATTCTGTTGCTCATCCATTTCATATTCGTCCTTTAAACACGATTATGGATGATGGAACTATCGGGTAAGATTATTTCCTTTGGTGGACGATGCATCAGGTCGTCATGGGAATCTTCGGAGCATGTTGTACTTGGGGAAGACTTGAAAAAAAAACCACCTAAATTTATCCGCTCATCACGTATTCGCGAATCGCTGGTAAATCCTTAATTAAAACCTACGAATAGTGAATGATTTCTCAAGAGCAAGATAAAACATTTGTAAGAGCTTATAATTTGTAAAAAATAAATGTTGCATGAACATGACGTGTATTTTACCATATAAATAAATTGTCATGTGATTTTTTTGTTCTTCCATTTTCATGTCACTTGCTTTTGCTGCTGCGTATGTTGCAGCATCTAAATGCCACCATGAAGTTTTGAGATAGTTATCTCTTTTTGTTTCGTAAAAAGAACCTAGTAATTTGAAGTCCACCACTCTCCCATACATATTTAACACATCGTCGCAACATGTGTACCATATCCGATATAATTGCAAATAGCCAAATATTTTATACATTAACTGTTTGACAGTTGTTACATATTTTCTTGTTTTTAAATGAACGGATAATGACATCAATAGATAATAATCTAGGACTTCGCTGGATGATGACGCGCAATGTGTAGGGGTGTTTCACGAAGGTGACACAGATGCCGTGTCGGGAGGGGGCGATGGTCTCGAGGAGGGTGGGGGAGATGAGGGGGTGGGGGAGAGAGAAGATGGGGGGGAGAGGGTTTGAATGCACGGGACGAAGGGTGTATGAAACAAACACCTTCGCTAAGCTGTTATTCGGAGCTATGGAGCAAAGCATCGAAAGCGAAATGCATTATGGGAATATGGAGCATTCAACCGTCGTGGCAGCCGCGAGGGCACGCTACCTTCGACTCAGCGGGAGTAGTCTCGACTCAAATAACCACATTTTTAATATGGAGCCAATTCTCGGGCTATGATGACTGACATGGAATATAAAGGACTGTCGTTGTTCACCTGGAAGTGCATACCACTCCAGTAACTCATATCCCAGTAGTAAGACTTTTTAATGTTTTTTTATCAGTAAGAAGTTATTGCCTTGGAGAGTATTTTCCATCGTTGGTTTTTTGTCAATATCGGGAGTTCCAGATTATATAAAACTAGTCGGGAATTATTTCTCGGGGAAAATACAGGATGTTTAGCGCTAAGTGATCTCAGCTTTAAGGAAATTAGTTGTGGACATTATCGTAAACATTTTAGCAGTTAAACAATAGTATTCTTCACGAACGGGCAATTGTCTTTTTATCTATAAAGTGCTTTTTTCACGTATTTCTCATTTTTGCAAGTGCTGACAATTGTACCATTTTCGAACTGACGTATGTGTTGAAACAATTGTGATCATTCCCAGCCCTGAAGGTCTTCCTGAATTTCAAGAAATTATTTTTTATTCCTTTCCCGAGGCACCTAAACTATACGGAATGCCATAGAAGGATAATTTAATACCGAACAAAGCAAAATACTTAAATACGGACATTCACTTAATCGCATTGGTGCTTCAGGTGATGCAAGACCATGTTTGCCGATATGAGACGACGATATCATGGAACTGTCTGTGAAGCAGCACATTAATTCCTCTGTTTGACTGCCTTTGTAAAGTAATAACTTAGCCCGAAATGAATTGTAACTCCTAGCACTCCATTCCGAAGGAATGCGGGTCAATATTTCCCCGGATAAAAACCTTTCGAATCTAGTTTGGCCCCTCGCCCAGGAAGAGTATTTTAAAAGAAAGAATAGTCCAATTTTAATTTGAAACTCAACTTATATTATTTTCAAAACGCATAGAGCTATTACCGTTAACCTACGTGCATAGAGTTCTCAGCAAAAAATATCGCGTACCTAATGCTTGCATGTGCTCATCGCAGCATTAGCTGATAAGAGGATCCGGCGGTTTAAGTTTTTAAGTAATTTAACGGGCACTCTTTTGGTAATATGCCTTACCATGAGGAGAGTAGCGTGGTTATTTTTATGTTCATTAAAAAGCATGTCATTTCAGGAAAGCAATATTTCCCATACGAATTTATTAAATTTTATTCGAGAACCTAAATGTTACTGAGTACCTAAACGAATTCATCAGTTTGCATGTGTGTTCCGATTGCTTGCGTTAATCCCTCCCGTTGAGAATCAACGTGCATTTCTGTAATTTAAAAATAATATAAGAGCACTAATCGTAGCGTATGATTTCCTTTGTCTATCCTACGCATTCAGGAGACTAAGGCCGTTAAAAGGTGATTCACACCTTCACTGAGCAGTTCTTCGGAAATCGGGAGTCAAGCATCAAAACTGAAGTGGAATATGGGAATGGAGCATTCAACCTTCGTAGCAGTCGCGTGGGCACTGGAACTTCTTAACGACGGTATCGGGAGTCGGTAGCTCAATTGACCAAATTTTTGAAAGAGCTATTTTTCGGGCTATAACTAACAGTGAGTGAAAAGGTCGGCTGTTGTTCACCTTGAAGTGCATACTTCGAGTCACTCTTATCCCAGCAGCAGTATTACGGATTAATTTTTATTCAGGATACAGCTATTACCTCTTAGTTGTTTTTTAAATAATTCTAAATAATATTTAAATAATTCTATAATAAAAACATTGTTTAAAAAATAGACACAATAACATGAAATAATAAAGCTCTGCGATTCTAATTACTGAAATTATGCCGTCAAATTGCAACATCTGTTTTCTTAATTTTTGTGTAATATCTTTTCTTAAGCATTTATAATTCAATGAAAATTTTTATTTGAAATCAATTGACAAATTTATTATCATTAGTATACAGTTGTAAATTATTTATTAAAACAATGTCATTCTTCTCAAAGCTTTACACACTTGCAAGTAGTGCATTCATTAGTTTTGATACTGTGCTTTCCGCAAACATCCCTGATACATTTAGTGCATACAATTGTAGTTTTAGATAATTTGTTTAATTTTTCTCTCTTTGCGGCCGATGCGTCACTGCACATGTAGCACTTGCCCTTACCATTTATATTTACACGTATATTTGGCGTTTTCGGTGGTAAAATGTTTCTGTCCAAAACCCCTTCTGTTGCCTTTAAAATGTGGCCCTGTAAAGTACTAGTGTTATGCAAGCGATGTTCTACGTGTGGCCGCAAGAGTTCAAGGCCAAGCGCCTAGAAATGCAGTCGTCGCCAATTGCTTCTTCCGATATTCCACTGAGGAAAATTCAGAGTGAACAGAGAGGACCCATTTAGGGCAGCAATGTCAATTAGGGTAAATAAAACAGACATAGGCCACCTTCTGGTTGATCTCTTTGTTGAATACTTACGTGCCAATTGAACAATAATGTCCACTTCTCCTTTGGTGATGTAGAAGAAGAAATTCACATCAGATTTACTTATTGGAAAACGTCTTACCTTTTTTATCGGCGTGCTGTGTTGAACGAAAAATAAGACTTTTCTTGGGCTTCTCTCTTGTAATGCACGACATGAAAGTTACTGGTGGACTTCTTCAGCTGGGGTCTGTAAATGCAAACAAATTTGAAAAAGTCTCCCAACCAGCTACCGTTTTGAGTTCTTCAGGAATGTCTTTTCTATTTTTCTGCATAGTCCCCACCACAGTCAATCCACAATCGTGATAACGTTCTTCTGCTAGTTCCACAAACTTATAGTATCATTCCATTGTGATTTTTCTCCCAGAATTCTTGATTGAGGCCACCAGGCGTTTCACAATTTCTTTGGGACCTCTGTTTGGAGATGTTTCATGCATCCTTTTAAGAATGCCATACTTTCCTGTTTTTTTTCATGAACACTTTGAATGGACACCTTTCCCTAAACAAATATAACGTTTCATCAACCACAACGTTTGGTCAACATTAGCACCGATCTAAATTTACATTCCAATGAAGGATTTTAGTTATTCAAAATCATTTCTGGACTTTTGAGCTCGTTCTGATTCTTCATTTGTAAGTCGTAAAATAATGACAATAAATTCAGGAGTTAAATTTTTTTCAAAAGACTCACGCTTATCCATTACTTTTCCAGCATTTAGTAATCCTAGCTTTTTCAGCAGTATATTCTGAATGGTTCGCCTAGCCACAAGAGGAGATTTACTAGTGTATTCTCTGCCTGTTTTCTCAATGTACTTAATATTTTCAGATATGTTCTTTCCCCTACCAAAATCACTTTCATCATTTGAGCTGACATTGTCTTCAGTTTCACTAACTTCTTCATTACTCTTTCCTTCAGTATCACCAGTATTTCCCAACTCTCGCTCAACGTCACTCTCAGTCATATAGTCATTCATTATAATGAACGTATGTCACAGAAAAATAAAAAAATGGGTGAATGTCACAATGTGTATCTTTTCTTACCACTTCCCGAACCCTTCAAGTATCCGTAAAATTTACAATTCAACAATTATTATATTCAAATTATTACATAAATTATTCAAATACGCCAGCTGAAATAGAAATACAATGTCCAAATTCAGCAATTTATAAAAAATTGGATCAATATATATTCACACAAAAATCACACTCCTACTCACTCCCTTTATGTTCAGCCGTGCATCCGCGCCAAATTAAGCAAGAATGTAATATTTCAATGCAGGATCTGTTTGCTAGGCTTCCCAGCTCTTCAAATTCTTTGCATTACGGATTAGATTAGATTAGATTAGATTGCTTTAGCGGCAGGACCCCTATGGAGTCCTGGGGCACTTAGACCTAACGGTCCATTGTGCCATCTGCAAGATTGACATCACCCATAGAGTCCTATGGCCTTGCTAAAGGCCAGAATATCTCTGATGGGGATGTCCCTGATTTCCTTGGGGTCCATGTGTGCAGCCCCAAGGTGTCTCATGCGAGTCCTGGAAATTACAGGGCACTCACAGAGAATGTGAGATGTGGTTTCATCTTCTTCTTCGCACCATCGACAACTTGGTGATTTAATCAGTCCCGGGAGGTTGAGGTGCCTATTGATACGATAGTGGCCTGTCAACAGTCCAACTATTGTTCTGAGTTGGCTTCTATCCAGGGATAGAAGTTTTCTCGTCAAGCTAGGCTTAGGTCCCGCTATGTGGAGCCTAGCTTGTCTTAGTCCCTGTGTGGAGTTCCAGATCTCAGAGTGTCTGCCAGATGTCCATTCTCTGACCTCTGCTCTCCCAATAGCAGGGGTGATTGGTAGAACTGGTTCCGGTCCAGTTGGATTGTGACTAGCGCCAGCTTTGGCGAGCTCGTCCGCCTTTTCATTTCCGGGTATGCCTTTGTGACCAGGTACCCAGAAAAGCTTGACTCTACAATGCCTAGCTATCTCCGATAGTGCCTCTCGACACTCTTGTAGTAGGCGTGATGTACACCAAGGTGAGTTAAGCGCCTTGATCGCAGCTTGACTGTCGGTGCATATGTGGATTGGTCCTTTTTTGAGGTCTCGATCCTTGATAATATAGGCACAGGTCAGAATCGCAAAGATTTCAGCCTGGAACACTGTGGCGTACTTCCCTAAGGAGAAGTGATACGAACTTGAAGGGCTACCTCCGTAGATGCCTGCCCCTGCTTTATTGTCTTTTCTGGAGCCATCTGTATACCACACAGAGGCTCCGATGTGGAGATGCTTACCCCCTCTCTCCCACTGTTCCCTAGAGGGAATAACTGTTTTGAAAGGAGGATCCTTACAATAGAACCTTGCCGACATGTGGTCGCTGCCCATCAGAAAGATTGGGCAGGACCTGCCCATCTCGGTCCATATCTGTCTATGGCCAGAGAGATTTCCCTTGCCATTCCATTGGCCTGTGTAATTTAGGCGATAAGCAGTGGCCCTGGCTTGACTCTCCACCACCACATGAAGGGGGGGGAGTTCAAGAAGAGTTTCCAGGGCCAGAGTTGGAGCAGTTCGCATGGCTCCCGTGATGCCTAAGCAGGCCATTCTCTGAATGTGGTTGAGTTCCTTTATAGCACCAGACTGCCGGGCTCTCTTCCACCATACTATTGAGCAGTATGTAAGACTGGGTCTGACCACTGCTGTATAGAGCCAGTGTAACACTTTTGGTTTGAGTCCCCAAGTATTTCCAAAGGCTCGACGGCATGTCCAAAGGTTTGCACATGCTTTTTTTGTTCTCGAATCTAAGTGTTCTTTCCAGATTAGCTTAGAGTCCAAGATTGTTCCCAGATATTTCACTGATGATGAGAGCCTAAGGGTCTTTCCGTGTAAAATGGGAAGGGTAAGCCCCTCCCTTTTCCTCTTTTTTGTGAAAAGTATCATAACAGTCTTGTCCGGATTCACCGTTAGCCCTGTGCTCTGGCACCAGTCCTGAGTCATATCCAGGGCCTTCTGCATGAGTCCGGAGACGGTGCCCAGATACTTCCCACTGATGAGTATGGCTAGATCGTCAGCATACCCTTGTGTGTAGAGGCCAACATTGTTCAGCTGTGTGATGAGGCTGTTGACCACCAAATTCCAAAGAAGAGGGGATAAAACCCCTCCCTGGGGGCAGCCCCTGGACACTGCCACCCTCATTGAGCACCCCCTTAGGCTGGAAGTGATAGTGCGCTGAGCCAGCATGCACCTGATCCATCTCACAATGTGAGGGTGGACTCCGTGACTTTCAGCTGCCCAGCAGATCTGATCGAAGGTGGTATTGTTAAATGCCCCCTCTATGTCCAGAAAAGCTCCCATACTGTATATCCCATGGTCAAGAGCGCTCTCGATACGGGAAACCAGACCATGAAGAGCAGAGTCCACAGACTTGCCTTTCTGGTAAGCGTGTTGGTTCAGATGCAAAGGATGCTCCTTAAGAGGCCCATCTCTGATGTATCTGTCGATTATCTTCTCTAGAGTCTTTAAGAAAAAGGACATAAGGCTAATTCCTCTGAAGGAATTAGCTTTGGTGTAGTCTGTCTTCCCAGGTTTAGGAATGAACACTACTTTGGTCGGCCGCCATGCTTTTGGAACATATCCATGTGCCAGGCAGGATCGGAATATTCGTAGCAGAGGAAGCAGTAGTTGCTCTCTTCCCTCTTGAAGGAGGGCAGGAAACACCCCATCCACCCCTGCAGATTTGTATGGAGCAAAGCTGGACAAGGCCCAGTCAGTTGCTTCACAAGTAATGATGCTGGAGGCCAGTCTCCAGTCCATCCTGACCGGATGAGTGGGAGGACTCCTAGAGTGCATCTCATGTTCTTCTTCCGAGCCAGGGAAGTGTGTCTCTAACAGAAGTTTTAATGCTTCCTGGTCCGAAGACGTGTAGTCTCCCGAGGGAAGCAAAAGAGTCCCCACTCCGGCTCCAGGGTCCTTGGAGAGGATTTTATGGAGTCTTGCGGTCTCAGAAACTCCTTCTACATTCTCGCAAAACATCCTCCATGCCTCTCTTTTGGAACGTTTAATTGTCGTTTTATACCTGCGCTGGGCCTCCTTGTAGAGGGTCCAGTGTTCTGGCTTTTTAGTGCGTTGAGCTTTATTAAAAAGTCTTCTGGTTAATTTCCGGAGCCTTTCAAGTTCAGATCCCCACCAAGGAAGATTCTGTTTTCCCTTCCTGATTTTGAGGGGGCAGCTTTTTTCGTAGGCTGAGATGATGGCTTCCTGTAGAAACACCACGGATGCTTCAATCTCTTCCTCTCTGTGAAACTTGAATGAAGGGCTCTTTGAGATTGTCCATTCAAGTTCTTTCCTATAGGACTGCCAGTTAGTTGATCTGGGATTCCTATATACTGCTGTAGGGTTTTCACCCTCCCTGATAGTAAATTGGATGTACCGGTGGTCAGACAGAGATATCTCGTCAGACACCCTCCATCTATTTATCCTATGCACTAAGTTTTTGGAGCATAGTGTGATGTCTATCACTTCCTGCCTAGCTCTGTTCATGAAGGTCGGTTGTGATCCTTTGTTGAGTACAAACAACTCAGTGGTCATTAGGAATTCCAAAAGGGATCTGCCCCTGGAGTTAACATCCGAACTCCCCCACATCTTCAAATTCTTTGCATTACGGATACAAATGTATTGTATTTTCCTGTATTAGTTGAAAATTTCACTCTGTTAAACGTTTAAAAACTCACGGTGATGAGATGATATCATGTAAATTAACTCCAAAAATTGTGGAACACTTACCGTCAAAGTAGAAATGCAGATTTTGTCAGAATAACCTCTAAGAATATATTAATGCACTCACTCAAAATTTAAAACTGTACGGAACAAGGATTGGTTCTGACTTACTTTGCCGCAACGAGTTTTAACTATGTTATCCTTCGGGAACACGCGTTCGAAAATGTTACATTAAATAGAAAGCGTGACAAAGAAACTCACTACTACTGATGGCCCATAAAGAAGCGCGTATTATATTGAGTACAGGCTGTGATTAAAGGTAGAATACTCCAATCAAGACGAAATGTTGCAAATTATTCGGAAAGGTATACTTTTTAAAGCGTATAATTTCTGCTGGCGCATGCTATCACAGGTTAACTTGCTCAGCTGAGAAGTGGAAGAGAATATAACCATGGGCGGAGATATCCCACACTCTCAACAATAATTTGTCCCTCGCGGCAATTGGCAACGTTGAGTTCATTTTTGATACGCCGCATTTCGGGTGTTTGGACAACTATTTAGTTGACATTGACAACGAAGAAAGACGAGCTTTTTTATCTTGAATTATTTTCAGCGCAGTTATGTTCCGAGCATTGTAACGTGCGAGCCAGTGTTTTTCATAAAATTATTTTTGCACTAGAGGTGGAGCTGGCACGAGGTAAATTTTAAATCTCTCACATCTAAGTAGGAGAATGGATAATACTTGTCTTCGTCCATATTTTTCCCATCAATAGCATTCCAGTACAACGTAAACAGGCAAGGCGTGGGATACCAATGATTCACGCCGTATATGTTACCATAATGTTTTCTTGTGAAGTGAGAGGATATGGCTTCCTAATTTTGAAAGAAATGTCTCATCTACATCCTCAAAATACCCTGCAAGCCACCTCAAGGGTGTGTGGCAGGGGCTCATGATTGCCTCATTATGCCTCACGAACTGCAGAAAATAACTCAGTATTTTTATTTCAATATGAATTCTCACTTAAATACTTCTACAAAGCGTGGCCCAACACATTTAGCTTATAAACAATATTGTTAATTTAAATAAGGTAAACGGAATAATAGGAGTCTCTTATCTAAAAGGCAGATCCAATCGGAGGCAAAATTCGCTTATAAAAATTAATTATTTTCCATATTTTGTACTAAAGTAAATTTTGAACACACAAATGCAACAATTAAAATAAATATTTCGTAATTCAGTATTTTATGGAGTTTTTCTAAAAATAACTAGATTATTAGTTTAAAGTAGCATAAGAAGTTCTCAAATAATTACAAACTGAATAATTATTTTGTATAGTTATGCCTATCTACCTAAATGCAGTAAAAGAACTTGGTTTCAATTCAATAAAAAGTTGAAGTAAAATATACAACAAATAAGCTATAAACTACATTGAATAACATTATAATTTGTTCAAAAATACGATTCAACGAAGTTAAAAAAAGGTTACAAGTTGGACCTAGGGAGGGTTATTTTGTGTCCACCACATATTTCCCTTTACATTATAATAATAAAAAAACTGTACAAAATTCTATAACATGGAATTACATTTAACATTCCATATTTGACAATGTAACAAAGTTTTAAATTTGTATTGCGCGCAGAAGTACTTAAAATATTAAAAATGGAAAGTGGTGGACATTTTTAGCTTTCCCTTGGTCCTTTAAGGGTTAAGGATGTTTTCGAGATACATTTTAATTTGTAGATGACATTATTGATTCCATATATTAATATATCATTACAATAACTGAAACGCAATTCTAGTTTCCCCATTCTAGTTTCTTCATCAAATTATCAATACTTAAAAAGGTTATCTAATTACACTTAAGTAAAGAGATATGGACAAATATGTGGTACTATGGACATCACTATAACAATATTATTAGGGTATTTACTATAGGCTTCATCGATTTTTGACACAGTTCTACCATAACCTCTCTATGCCAATATAACTATTTAATTAAATTTGTTTTTACATGAGTTCAGCACCTTCTTCAACTTCTTTTTTTCTTGGTAAAACTTATAAGTGGAGATAAGCATTAAGAGGCATTCTTATAAGAATTATAATAGCACTGAAATGGCTTTCACTGCTTGAAAACACTCCCAGAACTGCATTTACCTTGAATGTGCCTGCAAGAAATTAGGAAAGCTTCCAGGAAACGTTTACTATTGGCTGTATCAACTTTTTTCTTCAGGGAGCGGAATGGTGAGGTGTGTTGATTCGTAGCAGTTCGTGTGGCACAACCAGTCATCTTCTGCTTCAGTGCCATCGGGGATTACCTCAGTCTTAATTTTGGACCCTCCACTGGAGGAGAGGTCGATGGCAGTCCTAGTTTTAAGTTCCTTAGCCTCACACATTGTTCGAAGGACCTCATGAGGCCAGGGAGTCATTGATCGAGTGGTGATCTCAGTTTTGCAGGCATATTTTGAACCAAGGCAATATGAGTTTTAAACCTGTAAAAAGAACATTAAAATAATGATAACATAGCATCCATTATTTTTCATTTTTCTCCGTCCGTAATATGGATGTAGTAAGAGGATATCACTATGTCTACTGCGTCGCACTTCGGAATGGTGATTACTGGCGGGGTCGCACAACTATTTTCCGTGATTAAGCCATGTGCATGGTGTATTAAGTACATACACCATGATGGAAACATTTTCATATTTAATGCTAATTGATTAATGCTACTACAGAGATCTTGTATCTTGCTTAAAACAATATAATGCTGCCACTTAAATTCATTGTCTGCCCCATGAAATATTTACAGCAGAGAATGGTAAAAAACAGTCATGCATCATTTGATTTAGCGTGCTCGCAATGATGTAATAATTACATCAATGCAAGTAATAAGTGTAGCAAGCAGGTTTGCATGATAATGGGTTTTGTCCCAGTACTGTGTTATACCCCGGTCACTCTACTATCGTTCGTACGGTCGTCCTTACGATGGAAGGTGGAAATCGTAGTGTCAATGAATGTCCGGACAGGTGTAAATACGTAGTTCGAACATTGCCATTTTACGATGGTACGGCGCTGCAACATCGGAAGACGAAGTGACAATAAAAACACGTAAAGTTGTGAAGATCACACTGCGATCACTCTGTAGCACTAATTTTAAACATGGAGACGTCACAGGTAGGGCGAGTATTTGGCGATGAGGAAATAGAGGTGCCGTTAAACATTTTTCTGAGGAAGAAGTTAAGAGAAAGAAAGTAAATGATTTTTGTAATGTACTAATATTTGAGATGGAGGGTTCGGGAGGTATCCTGGACAGTGACATTAAAGAAATAATGTGTTTTGGCTGCACATAGCGTGATGTGTTGATAGTCCGATGATAGTGGCAATATATTTATCTTTGCTGGAATTTTGTTGTTTATTTTAAATGGGTATTACGTGCCATCAGTACTTTCCATAATTACGAATCTAAAGAGGCCGACAATTGAAAGCACTTGGTGTAAATTGGTTATATCATAATTTTCATTTCTCTCTCGTGGGGATAACATATTCGAGAAATAACTAGCCAAGCTCATCGCAAATTGGAATTTGTTGGAAGAGTATTTGGTAAGTGCGACGATAAAGTTAGGGAAACCAGTTAATTCTCCATTTTTAGAGCCTGAATACGCTGCCAGTATTTTGAATTTTCATGAGGTAGGCTTGGAGCTAGGTGAGGAGCTATTTCTGTGGAATGCATTCATGTTCCTCTCGTGTATGCAATGCCAATTAATGCGGTGAAAAACTGTGATGTCCCGGCCAATAAAACGGATTGCTTTGTTTATATTCGACTTGCAAAGTCGCAGAAATTCCTTTATCTCGTAGTCAATCAACGCAGAATAGTGTCGGTTGCAATAGATATTTTTGCATATCGTGCACTTAGTTACACTTTTCCTTCCACGGCTTGCTTTGATGATATGTTTGTCACACTTTCAGGTTGAATAACCATCAGCGAAAACATGGGGCGGTGTGGCAGGATGGCAGGATCCGACAGAATGACGTCTGTCGTCTACCCCAGGTCTGCTGTCCATCTTAGGGATAAGGTGAACAATTTAAGGCGGCTGTAATTGGTATTGAGGAGGTCCCCGAGGTCTGGAGATTCCTCGCCGGAGTGGGAGGTTTGGGAGGCCCTCCATACATTATATTCGAGTGCTCCGACAGGAAATCCCGAAGCATTAATATGGAATACTTGGTGTCTTCGTGAGTAACTTCTATTATTTTGGTTTGTTCATGTATTGGCACTGTTTCATAGTCAATACATGATTATTACTACTGTCAATTAGTTGATCATTTCCTGATTTTTCTGTAATCAACGTGAGCCAAGAGTGGTGTTACACTAGCATTTGATTCGGGTAAAGGCTCACTATAAGAATCCATTTAAAAAGTAAAAGGCGCAATGTTTGGGAATAGATTGAGAGACTGTGCTGTGAAATAACCCAACTGCATATATCTTGCGAAGAGCTTGATAACATATGGTACCATCATGAGTTATTTCGGAGGCCTTGGAAGAAGCTTGTTTACTGCTGTAATAATCCTCAATAATAATCACCTGCATGAATGACTTATCAACTGGTGGTATACAGAATATTTCATGTAGGTAAATCTAAGTAGATATAACATTAGTGCAAGGCATAGTAACTCATTTAGTTTTTTTCTTAATCGTGCAAGTTGTAATATTACCTGTAATTACTGTCAACTACAGCCAACAGTATGATGGAGTTACACCCTTTGTAATTAGTGTAATCCCCCCCCTCATGGGAAGGGGTCTTAATGGGGATGTGGCTTGTGTCACCCATCCACGGCCCGGATGAAGCCCGGGAAGTTCCACCGAGCATTGAGATACTCTGCGCGGTGGTCGTCATCTCCGCATCCGAAAATCGTATTTATGATTTCAGGGACCCTGCATTAACGGATTAGAATACCTTCAATGATAAGGTTACCTTTCTCATGTTACGAAATACGTTATTGTGCTCAGCAGTCCCATAAATAAACATTTAGCAAAATAAAATCTTTGTAGCCACGACGTGCTCCACTTACCTCAAATATTGCAATCCGGTCGCATTTTTTAATTTTTAGACTTCAGCTATTTCGGGCAGCACAGATTACACCATAGTAGTGTCAATACACGCTGATTCGTACGACCGTACGTACGATAGTGGTGTGAACGTGGAATTGCTAGTATGCACATTGGAATCTTGCCTTGCGTATGAAATTTAGGGAGACCAATTTATAATCCCTCCTAATGAACGCGTGGCAGGGCACCTTCTTGTAAACGTTGACTACCTTCAATGACTTAAGGTCCTTCATCCATGACTTAAGGTGCGTAATATTCCTTTTTATTCCAGTCAGTAATTTAATTAATATTACTTGGTTGATTAATATCATGATACCATTGCTTGTATTTTGAAATTAATCTGCTCGTCCTGCACTAATGGAAATATATACCAGCCAAATGTTAACAAAATATATCCTTATCGAATAAAGAACTCACAACAATTTTCAATTAGTAAATACTCCTTACGACTGGATTTCTTCGGCTAAGTCCCGTTGGCAACTTCCACGAAAGATAATGTTAATGTCCTGGTCCAGCAACAGATTCACGATTGGTTGTATATGGTTAGTTGTCGGTATCTTTGGGCAAGGGTCCCTCAAAATTGTGTCTCTCTGATAGGAATATAAAGCATTAGTTTAATAAATACTTTTATATAAGACCCTTGAGTCCTGCACCAAGCCCGAGTAACCAGCGTACAGATACCAAATTGTCAGGGAGATTGCACACGGCCCGAAATTGAATAGTGCATTGCCATTTGCGAAATATTCCACCTTCTATACTTCAAACAATTCAAACACCGCCAATATTGAAATTTCATTGCTTTCATTTTCTCTCGACCTATCTTTACCTCTTATCCGTCATACTGCATCTGGAATATTCTCCGCCTAGATTACAGGTACTCGACTGAATGGCTACTTGTTGCACGATTATTTTTAAACTTATTAGGCTCTATCCGTAGCCCACCTACATTCCTACTCACTGCTATCCCATTCCATGTCTCTCCAAGTGACAACGATTATATTATTTGCATTTTATGTTCTGTTATGTTTAAATCTTTGATAAACCAAACTCAAAAAGCTTTTCTGCTGTCAAAAATGAGGATATAAGCTATTTTTTTATTCAATGTTGAGGAAATGTTTCGAAATTAAACTTTACAACAAGGAATAGAGTATTGATGATGAATAAACGGATATGTAATCTTCCTAATTTTATTGAGATGGTACGGCGCGTTACGGCATCCTATGACATCCTATATTACACCCTAGACCGAAGCGGCGGAGGGGTAATGAATGATGTGAGTGGTCTCAATGAACTAAGGTTGAACAAATACATGTGGAATCGGCGGTTGTAGAGGGGTTTATAGACTGGTTGGTGACTTCTTCCGGGGTTTTATGAGGACCCCAGGTGACGGGGGGTCGAGGAGAAGTAAAGATTTAACGACAAGTGAATTTACCAACACCCTGTCACCTGAGAAGTGGAATTGTGAACTCACCTCTGCCCTGAGGACGATGCTCGACTCGAGCATCGAAACGTCGGCCGCCATGGACTTAACTACCCGGTGCAAACCCCGAAAGATCCCTGATATAAATATTCGCCGGGAAAGCCTGAAATCATTCATCACCCACCTCTACGGGGAGGAGATGCATCGCAACATCCGCAACCTGGAATTGCTACGGAAAGAGAAAGCGAGATTACTGAGCTCCCTCGCCTTTATTTTGAGATGCCGTGACGAAGAGGTCATCCCCACCTTTGCAATTGTCCGGTCATCGGTGAAGTCATCGGATGCCGAGCGCATCATGGAACGCGCTGGGCACGCCCTTGTGCGTGAACGCATAAGACACAAACGGAGAGCCTTAGACACCAACGCCAAGCAGCTGATGTCACTACATCTTCGCCTTGCCACTGAACTAACACCAAGTCACTGGGAGTACATTGACCGCGCCACCACCGCCTCTGGAGAGGTGCTCTTCAGGAGTGAAGGGGACAAGCAAAAGAACAAGTTTGCACGTCTACAGAAGAGTAAGGCACCCAGAGACTCTGGAGACCACGGCCGACTGGTAGTCAACCTATCTGACTACGAGATTGACGAACTGACTAACTCCATTCTGACAAAAGGATTAAACTTTGCACCTGCTCCCAGACGTATTCCTTACTCTGACTTTGTGGGGGGTATAGAACAAGCCATACGGAGCCTTCCGGCTGAAGAAGCAGAGGATGTGAGGAGTGAAGCCTTGATGGTCCGGAAAAGGGCCGTGACGCCGAAGCCAAACATTTCAAAGATCGAAAGGGATGCTTTACGCACCCTGAGGAGTAATCCATCCATAATTGTTCTTCCG